>ML662442.1:16717279-17034017 GCA_007570785.1 Antilocapra americana
TTTCATTTCTAATTCTGTTGATTTGGTTCTTCTCCCTTTGTTTCTTGATGAGTCTGGCTAATGGTTTGTCAATTTTATTTATCTTCTCAAAGAACCAGCTTTTGGCTTGGTTGATTTTTGCTATGGTCTCTTTTGTTTCCTTTGCATTTATTTCTGCCCTGATCTTTAAGATTTCTTTCCTTCTACTAGACCTGAGCTTCTGCATTTCTTCCATTTCTAGTTGCTTTAGGTGTAAAGTAAGGTTATTTATTTGATTTTTTTCTTGTTTCCTGAGGTGAGCTTGTATTGCTATGAACCTTTGGACAGTGGTTTTAACTGAAGTCTAGCCTCAAGCTGATCCCCTGAGGAGTATGGATGGCTCCACAGAGTTTTCCACTGGGCTCTAGGGGGCTGGGCTCTAGGCTGGAAAACATACACAGTAGCTTGAAGACGAGTCCACCTCTCTGGTAACGAGATCTAAGTTAGGCACAAAACCGCCACAAACCCCGTGGCAGCGCTGTCTTTTGCTCATATGCAATGTACACCTATATTCACACCCAGCCAGACCCCAATCCATGTCTTATCACAGGTGAAATTCCACGCCTAGAATACTAACATCAGACAAAAATGAGAACCATCTAATCACTGATTCTGTTCAACGTTTTAGAAATAAGATCATTTTAAGAAGACACTAATATACTTTAAGATATCTTTTGATATTGCCAAAGAATAAGTGCCACCAGAGTTATATTTTACATAGTTTGCATGCAATCAGTCCAAGACCAGGTTAAAGATTGCAGTCCATCTTTAAAAAGAAAGGCAAAGAAATATTAAATAGTATCTTCACAATAAAAATATATGATATTTCGACAAGGCATATAGTTTGGAGTGGGGAGGGAAGCCGAGAAAATAACATAATCATCTTCTCTATTTTGTCTCTCTAAAAGGTGTTAAAACAAGGTGGAACAAAAAAACAGGAGGGTTGCTGCCTTTAATTAGTACAGATGATCCCTGCTGCAAAAGACTTAACTGGTGCTACCTAACTCAGATCAAATTTATGAGCATATCGCTGTGTTATACTGGAAGATATCAACCTGAAAATTGAGTTCCTGATGTGACTGATGCCAATTTAATAACTGAGTTTGAAATGTGCTTTCCGTTTCTCCTTTCAAGCAGTTGACATGAGTCTTCATTACGCTCCTGTAAAGCTTTTGGTTTTCACCAATAGTTGTGTTATTAATGAAGAAAAGCTGAAATTTCCCATTCAATCTTTTTTATATGCAATATTTTTAAATAGGAAATTTATTCCAAAATAACATGCTTTTTGTCCCTCATTTACTGGCACCCTAAGCACATCTTAAGCATTCCTATTGGGTGGCCCCACAGGAAGAAAGAGGTATTGAGGTATTGGGGCACAGAGCGTCCATATACCCTTGAGGGCCATGCCCACCCAGCACAGCAGAAGGATAAGAACAGAAGACCTCTCTCCATCATTGGAATAGAGATGAGGAAGCATAGGAAGGATAAGAGAGGAAGAAAACCCACGCAGGTAGGCACTGCAGGAAAGTTTTGTGGGCACAACTGAGAATGAGAATTAAGAGGAGAAGGTTCAGCACAGCTACTGAGGTGTGGGAAAGCTGGCTAGAGAAAAAAGATTTGAATATATGAAGCTATAAGGAACAAATTAAACCCTCTTCAAAATTCTTAGAGGAACAGAAATGAAGTTTGGAATTACATTTAATTCTTCCTCTGCTGAACTGTCTTTCTCTTGAGACAAGATTTTTTTCACACATTCAGTCAACTCATCACTTACTCAACAAATGTATATTGAGCATCTAGGTTCCAGGTCTGTTCTTGGCACTGAAGATACAATTATGAATAAAACAAACAAAACTCTCCTTGTCTGTGGAGCTAACATCTTAGTGGAGAGAGACAAACACACAAATCACTAACACCATTTAGTATGTCAGATGGTGATTATACTATAATACTATAGAGAAGTACTATATTTTATAGTGGAGCTTCCCCAATTGATCAGTGGTAAAGAATCCACCTGCAATGCAGGAGACACGCAGGAGCCACAGGTTCGATTTCTGGGTTGGGAAGATAGAAGGAAATGGCAACTTACTCCAGTATTCTTGCCTGGAAAATTCCATGGACAGAGGAGCCTGGTGTGACAGGCCTTGGGGTCACAGAGTTGGACACGACTTGGCCACTAAAAACACAACATGCTTTATGGTATAGTACAGAGTACTGTGTGCTCCACTGTGCTTAGTCCCTCAGTCATGTCCGACTCATTATGATCCAGGGACTGTAGCCTGCCAGGATCCTCTGTCCATGGGGATTCTCCAGGAAAGAATACTGGAGTGGGTTCCCATGCCCCCCTCTAAGGGATCTTGCCAACTCGGGGGTCAAACCCAGGTCTCCCGCATTGTAGGTGGATTCTTTACCATCTGAGCCACCAGGGAAACCCAAGAATACTGGAGTGGGTAACCTATCCCTTCTCCAGGGGATCTTCCCTGACTCAGGAATCAAACCAGGGTCTCCTGCATTATAAGCAGATTCTTTATCAGCTAAGTTACCAGGAAAGTATTACAGAGGAAAATAAAGCAGGAAATGTTGGGGAGATTGAAAAGTTAAAGAGGATGTTAAGGAAAACCTAATGTAGGCCTTCTTAAGGAAGATACTTTTGAAAAAAGACCTGAAGTGAGTTGAGTAACCCAGTAAGCATTTCAAGAAGAAGCAACAACCACCAAGGCCCTGGGTGAGGGTGTTCTTAGAGGCAAAATTTTCTTCCTCCATTTGATTAAGACAAACTGGCATTCTAAATAAAGGTATTGACAGATATAGATCATTATTCTTCAAATTGCGGTTACTACTCATTAATAGACAAAATGATTGATTTCATTGATCAACACCACTACTTTTAAAAATACAGTCAATGTATGGCAAAACCAACACGATAATGTAAAGAAAGTAAAAAATAAATAAATAAAATAAATAAAAATACGGTAGGAAAAAATGAGAAGGTAACAGAGAACACCGTAGTGTTGTTTTGAATTTAAAATGTTATTCAGTAGTGTGTGTATTTGTGTTTGTGAGAGACAGCAGGTTTGAGTGTAGTGAGTTATGGTATAAAATATACTGGGTTGACCATTACATCTCGTTTTTCCATTACATCTTATGGAAAAACCCAAATAAACTTTTGGGTCAACTCAATATTTCTTAGTATGGATCTGTCAAAAAATGTTTCAGAAATATGGAAGTTGCCTGTGCTTCCCTTCTATGAGTTAAAATTCTTAGTTTTACTTCTATCTTCAGAACAGTGATTCTCAGTTGAAGTGAATTCTCCCACAAGTAGGAAAAGGAAGACATTTCAGAATCATCTAGGATATACTACCTCCCACCCAGAAATTCTTATATTTCCTCATTCTGACACAGAATCACTTTCAAGATAGACCTATCACAAACAGTGAAAGCTGTTTGTCACATCTTCCCCCTAAGCAGAGGCTTAACCATTCTAGATTGTCTTGGCAACTGCCTGGGCTAAATCTAGCCTCCCCATCACAAGCATCATTGCCAATGAGAGTCTGAGCCCACAGACTCAAGGCTGTGATCAGCAACTGTCCCAGAGTGATGAGCGTCACTTCAGACAAGCTGAGATGGAAGGGCTACCCCTGCCTGACCTCTCTGAGTGCACATCTGTGCAGGCACAGTCTTTGATGTATCACAGTCTACATCTGAAGAATAGAGGTCTCAATTCATATCTAGGTCTCTATTTTGGGGAAAGGAGAAGTATTGAAAATACTCACATGCATATAAAAGACTGAATTTGTTTTACTTGGTGCTGCGTTTATCTTCTGATTTCAATTGCAAGCCCATTTGTTGTTTCTGGAACAATTAACAGCAACTTTTACACATTAAATTGCCCCTTCCTCCTTTGCTATGAAACAAAATGGTCATCCCAATGGGCTGAGTACCTGTACTCTTTATGAACCTTCACCCACTACGAGCTTCACAAAGTTTGTATTAACCATTCTACTTTGTTTTCTGTTGGTGTATCATTATCATCTTTTGTGCTAAGTTGCTTTAGAGAACTGTAGCCCAACAGGCTCCACCATTCATGGGATTCTCCAGGCAAGAATACTGGATTGGGTTGCCAGGCTCTCCTCCAGGCAATCTTCCAGACCCAGGGGTTGAACCCACATCTCTTGAGTCTCCTGCATCGGCAGGAGAGTTCTTTACCACTAGTGCCACCTGGGAATGGTTACAAATATTCAATGAGTTTCCAGCTCCAAAGTGATACTGTTTAGTATTCCTAAAAGTGAAACTTGGGAGGTATACCTTGTACATACATAAATCACAAGCTCTGGATCGAGATTTTGTTTATATTCTGTAGACTTCTTGCAATGTTGTAAGTTATCGCCATCTACAGGACCAAAATTTATCTAGTTCCCTGTGCTTTTTCAAAAATGTTTTTAAAAATATGAAGTAATAGCTCACATAATATTGTTTTACTATGTAAAAATGGGTTTCCCTGGTGGCTCAGTGGTAAAGAATCTGCCTACAATGCTGGAGCCACAGAAGACGTGGGTTTGATCCCTGATTTGACAAGAACCCCTAGAGGAGGGCACGGCAACCCACTCCAGTTTTCTTGCCTGGAGAATCTCATGGACAGAGGAGCCGAGCGGGCTACGGTCCACAGGGTTGCAAAGAAGCGGACATGCCTGAAGCGACTGAGCACACACCCATGTAAAGACCAAAGTCATAGGTCTAATCTCTTGGGAGGATTGTTCCATTCTACAGGTACAATTCCATATGCATTAGCAACCCTGCATCATGACTGACCACACTAGCACCTGAAGAAAAATAACTTCAACATGTTTCTGCTAAGGTGTCAATAACAGTAGCACAGACTACAATTAGCCCTGTGAATAACTACCGGCTAATGTACACTCACATAGTGGGACTGAGCAGTCCTATTAATTTTAAAGACTTAATTATGTTCTATTGTGGGAAGCATTAATGGTGTAAGAGCCAAAAATAGACTCTTATATAATTTTACAATCTAAATCTGGAAAATAAACATAAGAAACATTACAGATTGAAGGTTCTGATCCTGAAAAACAAACATCAGACCCATAGGTAGATCTTTCCCCTATCAGCTAAATAAATTTTGACTAAGAGAAAAAATTAGGAATAAAAGCCTACATAGTAAAATCAATAATACTAAATGTTTGAAGTACTCACTAAATCTTACAGTTAAGTGGGTGAAACACTTATGTATTGTTTTATCCATTCAGTGAGTGAAGCAAGCAACAAATGGTTTGGTAAGACTACTATATTACTAAATTAAATAGAGATTTATGTATGAGAATCCATATTTGTACTTAGATTAAAAATATTTGTGAATACATTTCTCTAATATTGTACATTCAAGTGTTCACTATTAGAGGTTGTATTTCTAAACAATCAAATGGAATAAAGGAAAAGCTGTATGATTTCTTGAATTGAAAAACTTTAAACTATGAAATTGCAGCATAAACTTCCCAACAAATGTAGCATATTTTATAGGAGAAGTGTATATTTTATCTTCCTAAAATAATTTGCTTCTCATTTTAAATTGATCATAGAAGGATTTCCTGAGTTATTTGAAAAATAAAACGTAAAAGGACATGGAACAATGGGACATACCTGGTATATGAAAAATGAAATTATAATACATTCCCATGTACAATGCCTTTGAAATCATGATGTCTGCCTGATATTGTCTCTGCTAGAGACAAAAGTATACAAATTTTCTATTCTTAAGTACTGTCTCCACTTTTGAAAACAAAACCCATCTGGCCTCCTTTGAGAACCATCCTCTCCTCCCAAACCCTCAATGCTTTCATCCAACAAAATTCATATATCTTAATCAGATCCTATAGTGCTATAAACATCTGGCCTCAGATTATGATACATACTTCAAATTACAAAGAAATAGAGGAAGTTACATAAGTATAATCAAAACCCATTGACTCATAAGCAGATTTCCTCCCCTCCACAGACATTACCCTAACATCAACCAAGTCCTGATGAAACAACCTTCTTACAAAGGCAAGTGCGTATTGGCAGGGGTGGGGGACAGGTGTTGTTTGGGGAAGTCTTTCACTTCATCCCACCTGACACTAAGTTCTTCTGGGAAGACAGTCTATCATATTTGCTTTCATTTAAGAAATTTTATTGTATTCTTGAAAACATGAAATTTAACTTATTCCTGCCTCTAAGGCGGTAAGGATACTTGAGGGATTGTTTAGATGAAATTAAACTGTGTTCACAAAGATGATATCAATTGATAGCGATTCTCAAAGTCCTAGAACACAATAAAATAAAAGAATAAAATACTTCTAAACAAACACAGTCTCTCACTGGTGATCTGGCAAGGAATTCAGTGTCTCATTATTCTTGAGAGTCGTTATAACTATTCTTTTTTTCTCTGCATATTAGAGTAGATATATTAAGTATATCAAACTAAGTTGATGTGGACTTTGTAAAATGTTCTGGAAGTTAGATTTTTAAATAAATCTCTGAGACCAGCTAACTTATTTAATAGTTGATTCTAATTTATTTGAAAGAAAAAGTACAATTTGGATCTATTCTAGGTCTTGAATTCAAGATAAATGAGAATATGCTAAAATGAAAAGCTAAAAATCAAGTATTACCCTTGAAAAGATGTAAGACACACCTTGTTCTGTATTTACGGTGGTTGTATGTGCTAGACTGGGTTCAATCCTCACATCTTCACTTACTAAGTAAGAATATGGCCTTTGGCGATGCTTTACTCTTCTCAATTTCTTGGCTTCTGTTAAGTTGTGGACAACAGAAACACTCACTTCCTAAGGTCTCTGTGAGGATTAAAACAACTGATGTGATTCCTGATTTCTCATTTTTTATCTCCCTTATGTCCAATTCATCATGAGGTCCTGTTTGTCTTCCTCTAAATATACCCCTCCACTTCCCTGTCTTCTCTGTGCCCCCATCTGTAAATTAACAGATAAAAGAGTGAATATAAATAGCTTCAGGGTATCGCTTTTGCTATTGAAAGAAATTTACCAACTCAATGAATAAACACTGTAACAGTGAGTAGCATTTAAATGGATTTTATCATGCAATTATATTTTTTGAGAGCTTAGGAAGAAAAGTTTACATTGATGGAGACCGTTGAGTTTCATTTATAAAAACTGAAGAAATAATAGAATAGCGGATAACAGACTCTTCATTCCTTTCTCAGGGCTCTTTACTAAACTCCACAGGTAAATTTCCCACAGATAGGCACAATATTCCCCTTAACACAGAAACACACACACACGTTAACATGCAGCTGAACACATGGTGGGTGCTCAAATATTTGTTGAATTGAATTGATTTTGGTAGAAATATAATAGAGACAATACTACAAAGAAAGAAGATAGAAGATTTGTTATCCAAAGCCTCATAAATGATTGCACAATAGCTTGGATCATTAATTAGTCAGTGACTCTAAACAGCTAATCCATAGAAATAACTATCTAGAAAAAAAATCCACAAGTTATTTCGTTGCAGGAGATCTCTCATGTTTAACATAATGTGAAGCAGTGGAAATGTTCTTGGATGGGAGGGAAAGCTGAAAATGGCAGTGGGGTTGAAAATATGCCTAGACTTGATTAGAGCAAAGAAGAGAGATTATTGTCACAACACAGAAAGAAAAAAAATAATAGACTGTGTCAGACAGAAGTAGAATCAAGTGACTAGATTGGGTGTGTTGGGGTAAAATGCATTTTCAACTCAGAAAACAAGAAGAGCGCAGAGAAAAGCAGATATTGCAGAAGGCAAACGAGAGGGAAAGAAGTTTGGGGAGTTTGCATCTACAATCAAGTACTCAAATCATCCTACTTATTCCTTTGCAATACAATATAAAAGGATATGCTTCAGTTTAAAACTAAATCTTTGATTTTAAGGAGTTAGCAAACTATGCTCAAAAAGTTACATTTAGAAAAAAAGGATTTAAGAGATATATATATTCTCATTGTTATTACATCATTATTCACAATAGCCAATACATGCAAACAACCTAAATGTCCGTCAATGAACAAATGGATAAGGAAGATGTGAGATGGATGGATGGATAGACAGACAGATAGATAGATAGACAAAAAGACAGATGTGCATTTGTGCTCAGTCATGTCCAGCTCTTTGCGACTCCATGAACTGCATCCCACCAGATTCTTCTGTCCATGGGATTTTCCAGGCAAGAATACTGGAGTGGGTCGCCATTTCTATCTGCAGGGGATCTTCCCCACCCAGGGATCAACCCTGAGTCTCTTGTGTTTCCTGCACTGGCAGGTGGATTCTTAACCACTGATCTATCTGGGAAGCAAAGATAGATAGATTGGTTGTTGGTAGTGGTTTAGTCACTAAGTCATGTCTGACTCTTGTGATCCCATGGACAGAGGAGCCTGGCAGGCTACAGTCCATGGGATTCTCCAGGCAAGAATACTGGACTGGGTTGCCATTTCCTTCTCCAGGGGATCTCCCCAACCCAGGAATCTAACCAAGGTCTCCTGCACTGTAGGAAGACTCTCTACCAACTGAGGAGTATTATTCATCTATAAGAAAGAAGGATATCCTGCCATTTGCAACAACATAGATGCACCTAGAGCACATTACGATAATGAGCTAAGTCAGACAGAGAAACACAAGTACTGATATGAATCACTTACATGTGGAATCTAAAAAAGCCAAACCTGTAAAAACTGAGTAAAATTGTCGTTACCAGGGAGTTGGAGAGTAAGTTAGATGTTGTTGTTTAAGGGTACAAAATTAAAAGTAATGAATAAGACAAAGAAATCTAATGCACAGTATAAAGAATTTAGACAACAATATTGTACTATAATCATCAAACTTACTAACAGACTAGAACTTAATTATTCCAACCACTAAAATGAAAGGATAATTACGTAATGTGACAAAGATGCTAAATATCACTACAATAACAATCATAATACATAAATTTATCACCGGTTGCATATCTTAAACTTTTACAATGTTGTACGTCAAATTTATTTAATAAAAAATTCATATGAATACCCAATAAGTTATGAAAATGAATAATTTTTAACATTTATATTTGAAAGAAAAAGAGATCTAGATAGATGGCAATTCAGATATCTTAAAGGTAAAGTAAAATGTCCATCTTAGACACAAAAACTTTAAGCAATACCTAAACATCTCTGATTTCTCAGAAATTTTATAGAATAAAATATCCTATATATAGACAGCATGTATAGAACTGAATAATTTCTAAAAATTCTCACAGTTTTCACAGATAATATCTGTGAAACATTATCTCTATTATTCAAAAAAAAATCTCTATTAATTTAAAACTTTCTTCTCAGGACGTCAAAGTATATCACTGCATAAATTTCATTTGTTATACCTTCTCAAGTGACAACAGATGTTACATCTATTTTGCAGAATGAAAAGCTGAGCAGATTTTGTGGGACTTGTCCAATTTAAAGCAGTAACTCAAAACAAGTTATGATCTCAGACCTGAAGACCCAGTTCACCAGGTCGTTTTTCCCTCTCTGACTGCAAATAATTAAAATTAATACAATATCGAGCCACCCACTAGAATTTCACCTACTCCTTGTATACAGCATTATTAAATAATCTCAAAAAAGTGAAAAGTTAAAAAATAAAATTCAAATTTTATCATTACCTTCAAATAATGTTGTTTATTGAAAAATGTAATCCATGGGTGTTTCTAGATTAAAATACATGAAAATAGACACACATGCCTGGGGAAAATAAGACTCTAAGACTGACTCCTCTCTCTTCTTAGAAGGCATACTCTTGAGCTTCTGGCAAAAGTATCAAAAACTTTAGCATTACTGATTTTTATCCCCCATAGAGCTGCAAGTTCATGCTCAGCCTATCTAGTACTTCAGATATTGCAAAAGGATTTCATGAGAAGCTTGTTAAACATCCAAGCACCTCAAGTGGCTCTGATCCCGGCAGTATTGGGATCCAACTCTGGAAACACTTGATCTTAGAGTTAACAACCCAATCATAAAACAAGAAAAACATACAACCCAAGAGAATACATAGCCATCAGTGCAAGGTGGATGTTTGCTATATGGTGAATGGTGTGATCAGTGGAGACAGATGGCAAACGTGGTCAGGGCTTGCTCCACACAGCTGGAGTTCTCCAAATTACAACTCTCACTGAAATTTAAAGGAACCAGGCATAATTAAAAGGATGAAATATCTGTCTTCCTCCTTCCCATAAAAAAGCCTAGGGAAAGTATTCCTTTGGCTAAAAATGAACTAAGTCTTACAAGTGATCCAGCCAAGGCTTCTATTGGGTCATACTGGAAAAAATTACTTCTAGCCTCAAAATTCATGAGCATTTAGGTCTTCCTTTGGAATTTGGACCAGAAGTTGTTCTTCCTTACAATTCCCCGGTAAGTAGCTCCACACAGCTCTCAACTTCAAATTCAAATTATATTGCACTTATGCCATAATTATTTGTGAAAATATATGCACAGAAGTATTTCAGAGACTACTGAGAGAGAATGACCATGGCTGAACACAAAGAATGATGGGTGAAAAAGTGCTTCTACATCCTAGGGGCAATGAGTTGAAAGGCAGAAGGGGTAAAAATGAATAAACAGCCTCCATTTCTTGTATTTCAGGTAGAAACAACTTAATCATGACTTCAGTGTCTTCAATTGGCAAACCAATATAGAACAAACCAAAATGCATATATTGAGATAGTAAAGAACCTACCTGCAGTGCAAGAGACCCAGGTTTGATCACTGGGTCACGAAGATCCCCTGGAGAAGGGAATGGCTACCTACTTTGCTATTCTTGCCAGGGAAATCCTATGTATAGAGGAACTTGGCGGGCTACAGTCCATGGGGTCACAAAGAATCCGACACAACTGTGCGATTAACACTTTCACTTTCAAGATACATGTATTGAATTCAATGAGGTAGTTTTGCAACCCAGGAATCCTTTCATGTGCCAGGACAGTCTTGGGAGGAGACATCACTAAAATGAGGCCTGATATGAGTGGGTGTGAAATTTTCAGAAAATATCATCCCCTCCACTAACTGAATTACTTCAAATTAGATAATAGCCTGCAGAACATTTGAAAAGCCTGCCTCTTCAGCCTAGAATCTTACAGATGACATTGGCTGTGGAAAGAAAGAGAGAGAAATGAAAAGACTCTCCTGTGACCCTGATTGAGAATGATGGAGGTTACTCATGGTTGATCGATTCATTTCAGTTTAGTCGCTCAGTTATGTCTGACTCTTTGCAACCCCATGGACTGCAGCATGCCAGGCTTTCCTGTCCATCACCACTCCCAGAGCTTGCTTAAATTCATGTCCATTGAGTCGGTGATGCCATCCAACCATCTCATCCTCTGTTGTCCCCATCTCCTCCTGCTTTCAATCTTTCCCAGCATCAGGGTCTTTTCAGTTGTATTGCATCAGGTGGCAAAAGTATTGGAGTTCAGCTTCAGCATCAGTCTTTCCAATGAATATTCAGGACTGATTTCCTTTAGGATTGACTGGATGGAACTCCTTGCAGTCCAAGGACTCTCAAGAGTCTTCTCCAATACCACAGTTCAAAAGCATGAATTCTTCAGCACTCAGCTTTCTTTACAGTCCAACATTCACATCCATACATGACTACTAGAAAAATTATAGCCTTGACTAGAAGGACCTTTGTTGGCAAAGTAATGCTTCTGCTTTTTAATATGCTGTCTAGGTTGGTCATAGCTTTTCTTCCAAGGAGCAAATATCTTTCAATTTCATGGCTGTAGTCACCATCTGCAGTGATTCTGGAGTCCCCCAGAATAAAGTCTCTCACTGTTTCCATTGTTTCCCCATCTATTTGCCATGAAGTGATGGCAGATTCAGTCAAAAGTAAATAAGAACCTCAGAGTATGAAGTTCTCTGATTCAAGTTGGCATTAAATCTTCAAGCAAGATACTTAATGGTGTCCCCAAAACAATTCATAAGAAATTTATCATCAATTAAAAAATTCCTTTCAAAAAGGTTTTTACACAAATACTCCTATTAAGCATTTTTAACTATAGTCATTTAACTATATTTAGTTAATTAACTATATTTCTATCACTATGTTAGGAGAATAAATAAGCATAAAATGTAGGAATTTACCTCTATATACACTGGCAACCTTTGCCTGTCATCTATCTTCTTACAAAGTACAAGGAGGTAGGTCTTTTAGTGACTGTACATCAATATCCATCATGCTTGCAAACATGTCCAGTTTTCATTGCAAAGATCAGTATTAACTGTTGCACTTAAAAAAATAAATCTGCATATTTACTTTAGAATATTTTTTTAACTAGAGCATGCAGGACACACCACACTGCATGGTGAAAAACTAAATATGGTATATTATGAGAGGTTCTGCCAAAATGTTGGTCTTTAATTTTCTCGATGGCCTCTTAATGTTTAGCAATTTCTTTAAAAGGTATGGTCTTTGACTTTATCCTCCTTACTTCCTGGTGTTAAAGAGGTACTAACATAAGAGGTAAGTTCAACAGAGGGTTTTTTTTTTTTCATTTTGAGTGTCAAATTTCTACCAGCCTCAATGAATTTCATCTCCATTCAGAAGTTAATGAGGCTAAATTAAATACCACTAAGTCAAGTCATTTTGATTTTTGGTGACATAAAAAAAATAGAGTTGGAAGGAAGGAATCTTCAAGAACACCAACAACTGGTCCCAATGCGGGAAATTCCTCTTCAGCTTTTCTAGTGAATGGTCACCATGGCTCTATTTGAACACGAGCAGTCCTGGGGAACTTCCTCTCTACAGTGGACATGCTGATGTGCCACCAGGCACCCTTCAATGAAGTGCTAACAGTAAACAGCCTTCTCCAGGGATTGCCTCAGCTGCACAGAGCTGCCATACAGAGCACCATGCCTGTTTCAGGATGTCAAGAGTTCATGAAGGGATGGAGGAGTAAGAAAGGCTAGCTATTGTGGCCTACCTGAAGATGCTTCTGGAGGATCACTGGGCTTCCATTGAAACTCAACTTCCACTGTGAAATCCTACTTAATTCCTCTGCTTTCCAAAGGACATTTTTCAAAAAAAATTCCCTGCACATTATACAGTGTCTCAGAGGCTGCTTCCAGGGCAACTCAACCCAAAAAACTGCCTTTCTGTGCAGCCCCATATATTGTTTGCTTTTTCTCCTGTTGGGCCCATAAAAATATACCTTCTGCGTTTTCACTTAGTAATCCTTCTTCTGTTCTCAGAAACAACATAAATAGGAATTGTATATTTTGCTGTTGTTTGAAATTTTCTTTAAATTTGTTGGGATTTCTTAAAACATGCAGGAAATAATCAATTCTATGACAATGTAACTGCTGCTGCTGCTGCTAAGTCACTTCAGTTGTGCCCAATTCTGTGCAACCCCGTAGACGGCAGCCACCAGGCTTCCCCGTCCCTGGGATTCTCCAGACAAGAACACTGGAGTGAATTGCCATTTCCTTCTCCAATGCATGAAAGTGAAAGTGAAAGTGAAGTCGCTCAGTCCTGACTCTTAGCGACCCCATGGACTGCAGCCTACCAGGCTCCTCCAGCCATGGGATTCTCCAGACAAGAGTACTGGAGTGGGTTGCCATTGCCTTCTCCGATGACAATGTAAATAGGTTGATATTTATGTCAAAATATAAATTGCAATTCTTCCTCTTCAAGTATTAAAATAGAAATTCACTACAATGGAATATTATTCAGTCATAAAAAAGAATGAAACCTTGCAACTTGAAACATGAGTGGACCTTAAAGGTGTTACACTGAGTGAAATAAATCACACAAAGAGAGACAAACACCATGTAGTCTTCCTTATATGTGGAATCTAAAAGAAAAAAATAAGTCCAAAGATACAAAGAACAGATTGGTGGTTGCCAGGAGTAAGGGTGGAGAGTAGGTAGGCAAAATGGGTGAAGGAGGTCAAAAGGTACTAACTTCCAGTTATAAAATAAATAAATCATGAGGATGTAATGCACGGCATACATACTTGCATATACGAAAGTTCGGAGAAGGCAGTGGCACCCCACTCCAGTATTCTTGCCTGGAAACTCCCATGGATGGAGGAGCCTGGTAGGCTGCAGTCCATGGGGTCGCTAAGAGTCGGACACGACTGAGCAACTTCACTTTCACTTTTCATTCTCACGCATTGGAGAAGGAAATGGCGACCCACTCCAGTGTTCTTGCCTGGAGAATCCCAGGGACGGGAGAGCCTGGTAGGCTGCCGTCTATGGGGTCGTACAGAGTCGGACGCACTGAAGTGACTTAGCAGCAGCAGCAGCAGCATACAAAAGTTGCTAAGAGAATAAAACGTAAGAGTTTTCATCAGAAGAAAAAAATGTTTTGCACCTATGTATGGTGACAGATGTCAACTAGACATTGCAGTGATCACTTCATACTATATACGAATACTGAATCAGTATGCTGTATACCTGAAGCAAATGAAATGTTACATGTCAATTTATACATAAGTTAATCAGTTAATAGAAATTCACTGGAAGTTGTTGAAAAATTAATCAGTATTTTCTAAAGTATTTCCAATATATTTATACTATTGAAAGACCTATTTCATCATTTGGATCTTCCTTTTCCAAGATGGCTGCCACAACATTCATTTTAATTGAGTCAATATTGAGGGGCTTTGCTATTGATTGGTGTTTCAACCCAGGACACAGGAAGAGTAATATCCCGCACTGTCTAATTCCTAACTCAACCTCACCCTGTCTCTGTCCAGAGGTTTCTGATGGAGATTAATGCAAGAGCAGCCACCAAATGAGGGGAAAAGTTTAACACTATCTAGGTCAATGTCTGATAACTCTTAATATACAGCTCTAATAAAAAACTGGGTGGAGCTTGTATCACTCACCTAGAGCCAGACACCTGGAATGAAAAGTCAAGTGGGCCTTAGAAAGCATCACTACAAACAAAGCTAGTGGAGGTGATGGAATTCCAGTTGAGCTATTTCAAATCTGAAAGATGATGCTGTGAAAGTGCTGCACTCAATATGCCAGCAAATTTGGAAAACTCAGCAGTGGCCACAGGACTAGAAAAGGTCAGTTTTCATTCCAATCCGAAAGAAAGGCAATGCCAAAGAATGTTCAAACTACTGCATAATCACACTCATCTCACACACTAGCAAAGTAATACTCAAAATTCTCCAAGCAAGGGTTTCAACAGTATGTGAATTGAGAACTTTCAGTTGTTCAAGATGTTCAAGCTGGATTTAGAAAAGGCAGAGGAACTAGAGATCAAATTGCCAACATCTGTTGGATCATTGAAAAACAAAGAGGGTTCCAGAAAAATATCTACTTCTGCATTATTGACTACAGCAAAGCTTTTGACTATGTGGATCACAACAAACTGTGGAAAATTCTTAAATAGAGGGGAATACCAGACCACCTGACCTGCCTCCTTGAAGTCTGTATGCAGGTCAAAAGACAACAGTTAGAACTGGACATGGAACAACAGACTGGTTCCAAATCAGGAAATGATACATCAAGGTTGTATATTGCAAGTGCTTATTTAACTGATATGCAGAGTACATCAGGCAAAATGCCAGGCTGGCTGAAGCACAAGCTGGAATCAAGATTGCCAGGAGAAATATCAATAACCTCAGATATGCAGATGACACTATCCTTATGGCAGAAAGCAAAGAAGAACTAAAGAGCCTCTTGATGAAAGTGAAAGAGGAGAGTGAAAAAGTTGGCTTAAAATTCAGCATTCAGAAAACTAAGATCATGGCATCCAGTCCCATCACTTTATGGCAAATAGATGGGGAAACAATGGAAACAGTGAAAGACTTTATTCCGGGGGTCTCCAAAATCACTGCAGATGGTGACTGCAGCCATGAAATTAAAAGACTTTTGCTCCTTAGAAGAAAAGCTATGACCAAGCTAGATAGCAAATTAAAAAGCAGAGACATTACTTTGCTGACAAAGGTCCTTCTAGTCAATGCTATGATTTTTCCAGTAGTCATGTATGGATGTGAGAATTGGACTACAGAGAAAGCTGGACAGCAAAGAATTGATACTTTTGAACTGTGGTGTTAAAGAAGACTCTTGAGAGTCCCTTGGACTGCAAGGAGATCCACACAGTCAATTCTAAAGGAAATCAATCCTGAATATTCATTGAAAGGACTGATGCTAAAGCTGAAACTCCAATTCTTTGGCCACCTGATGCAAAGAGCTGTCTCATTTGAAAAGACCCTGATGCTGGGAAAGATTGAAGGTGGGAGGAGAACAGGACAACAGAGGATGAAATGGTTGGATGGCATCAGCAACTTGATGGATATGAGTTTGAGTAAGCTCCAGGAGTTACTGGTGATGAATAGGGAGGCCTGGCATGCTGTAGTCCACAGGGTTGACAAACTCAGGCACAGCTGAGCAACTGAACTGAACTGAACTATGGCTTTAGGTCAAACTCAAATTGAGGTAGTTTTCCTTCCCTCAGGGGCTTCCCAGATGATTTAGTGGTAAAGAGTCCACCTGCCAATGTAGGAGATGCTGTTTGACCCCTGGGTTGGGAAGATTTCCTGGAGGAGGAAATGGTAACTCACTTCAGTATTCTTGCCTGAAGAATACCACAGACAGAGGAGCCTGGCTGGCCACAGTCAATGGAGTCACAGACTCTGACAGGACTGAGTGACTGAGCACACACACACACACACATACACACACACCACATACCTTCCCTCAAGAGTGAATGCAACACTTAGCATCTACTACCTTTTAACTGTTAAAAAGAATAGGAACTAGATGCAAAACCAACATGCTCAATTATGAGCAGTGAGTCAAGAGACAAGTCATCCATCCAAATTTATAGAACAGAAATAGCTATGTATGGATACAGATTTTTTTTAAAGAAACAGGAATCCAACATACTGGTAATCATGGTCTAAACAGTGTACAGAAAGTTGAGTAATCTAACTGGAACTGCTTTATCCTTAAAAGAAAACACTTAGGTAAGGAATAAATCTGAAAACATTTTCTACTTGTGATTGTCTTCAAACATGAAAACATATACTCAAAAACAAAAACAAAAAATTCTCTTATTTGATTATTTTAATTTCTCCTCTCTAAAATATGTCTTAAAACTTCTCTTCTAAATGCATGTATTTTCTTTTTGTATTAAATAATTTTCCCTAAATTTATAGATAGAGGTTTAAAATCTTATGATATACTTACTAGCCACGTGATCCTTGGCAAGTATCTAAACTCTAGGTCTGTTTTCTAATCTTAAAAATAGAAATAATAATAACATCTGCCCCAAAAGTATATTTTGAGAATAAGTTTTCACATGTAAACTGACCCAGTGGTTAAGAGCACTGAAGTCAGATGTCTATGCATTTGAAATCCAGTAAACTTACTTAACCTTGCAATATATAATTTTTCCCATACATGGACTGGAGATAATAACAATATTTTCTCTATAGTTACATTGTCGGGAATGGAGTTTAAATACTCCATATAAATCATTTTGTATGAAGATGGCTTAACTAATATAAACTACTGTGATTTTTTTAAGCACCTAGAATACAGCAGACACTCAATAACTGTTGGTGGTATTCCTCTCCTCTCTATTCCCAATCCCTATCTCTTTTACTTTTTGTTGTTGTTGTTGTTATTGCTGTTGCATAATTTGGTTTATTTATTTATTAAGTCCCAAGACTCTAAATCTTTACTATGGCATTGTAAGTAGCAGGCAACAAACATCTGAAAAGAAGTGTTAACAATAGATCATCGCCATTTTCTTTTTTTTTTTATTATTAGTTTTGCCATACAATGACATGATATCGCCATGGGTTTACATGTGCTCCCCCTCCACAACCCCCCTCCCTCTTCCCTCTCTCCTCCCCCCCCCCAGGAAATCTTGATGCACCAGCTCTTTTACTTTTAACATAACCTTTGTGTATAGAACCTACATACGTCTTTTTATTACCTTGTTTTGCCACAAATGATGGATAAGAGATACATGTCTTTGGTTTCTGGCAAAGAACTTTAATTAAGACCTTTGGGACTTTCCTAAAGGTCCAGTGGTTAAGAGTCCATGCTTCTAATGCAGAGGGCATGGGTTCCATCCCTGGCTGGGCAACTAAGATCCCACATGTGTGTGGTGCAAAAAAAAAAAATTTTTTTAAAGAAAAAGACCTTTGATGCTAGAGTCCATCTTTTGAGGGTCCTTTTGAAAATATTCTGAAAGCTTAATCCAATTCAGGGCACATATTGGTGCTAAATCTAGGACACAAGGCAGATGGATAGATAAACATATTTCACATTTTTTGCCTTAGGCAACTTTTCACATAAATGGCACATATAATATTTTATTTGGCATAACCTTGAACTATCTCTTTCTGTGCAAAGGGTAAGCATGCTTGAATAGACATCACTTTAAAGGCATATAAGCATATTACAAGGCTTCCCAGGTGGCATAGTGGTGAACAATTCACCTACAATATAGGAGACATAGGAGATGCAAGTTCAATATCTGGGTCGGAAGATCCCTTGGAGGAGGAAATGGCAACCTACTTCAGTATTCTTGTCTGGGAAATCCCATGGACGGAGATGCCTAGAGGGCTACAGCCCATGGGGCCACAAAGAGTCAGACTCGACTGAGCAAATAAACAACAACAGTAACCCTATTATATGCACTTTAACGACTCTCAGAAATCGGGGTGGAGGAGGGGACGGAAGGAAGTCTGTGCCATCCAATGTTATCTTTCATAGCTCATCAGAGCTTTTACTGAGTCATTTTCTTTAACTCAGATTCACTAAAGTTGCTTTTTTGTCTCTTAAGGAACTACTCATATACAAAATTACGTGACTAGTCATGTACTTCTAAAAAGAATGCTTTCTTATCAAGGCCAAGTTAGCAACAAGGTAATTATTAAGTGTTAGCACTTTTATCCAATGTTGCTGTGACACAAGCACTAAATTTGCTATTAGTCATAAATGTTGTTATTATTCATGGCAGACCAGTCGGCACTATAAAAATAAATCAAATAACATTTATTTAGTTCCACTTCAATTCAGTAATGCTTTGACTTCACAAGTTCTCTTGAAAACTAAGAAAGATGATTCTGAATTAAAATAAAAATATTCATTTCCCCATCATGCCAAAATGCTTAAAATTTTCTCGTTGTAAATGACAGAACATTAATTTTAAAGAATCAAAGAGCCCATAAACTCCATTATGCTAATACTAATTAAAATTTCTCACTTAGGGTAAATTCAGATCAGTTCAGAAACAGTGGTGTCTCTTGTTATTCAGAATAACATAATGGAAACAAGACAATCAGAGTTGCATCTATACATGAATCGATTCTTAAATAACTCTAACTTCTATGTGCCTTAGTTTCCCAGTTCATTATTTTTTTTTTATTTTCTTTATTGTGTTGGTTTTGCCATACATTGACATGAATCCGCCATGGGTATACATATGCTCCCCCTCCAGAACCTCCCTCCCTCCTCCCTCCTGATTCCCTCCCCTGGGTCATGCCGGTGCACCAGCCCCGCGCATCAAACCTGGGCTGGCGATTGATTTCACATATGATAATTAACATGTTTCAATGCCATTCTCCCAGTTCATTATTAAGCAACAATATTCTCCCTCCTGACAAATTTGCAAGTTTGCACATGAGCCATTCCCATCAGTTGTGAAATTAAAATTCTTCAACTAACAGAGCTGCTGCTAAGTCACTTCAGTTGTGTCTGACTCTGTGCAACCCCATAGACGGCAGCCCACCAGCCCCCACCGTCCCTGGGATTCTCCAGGCAAGAACACTGGAGTGGGTTTCCATTTCCTTCTCCAATGCATGAAAGTGAAAAGTGAAGTCATGTCTGACTCTTAACGACCGCATGGACTGCAGCCTACTAGGCTCCTCTGTCCACGGGATTTTCCAGGCAAGAGTACTAGAGTGGGTTGCCATTGCCTTCTCTGACTAACAGAGCTACAAAAGATAAATCTAGTACTATGTATCGGTCACTTGAGTGTCAATAAAATTCACTTTTATCTTCTTCTTGGTAAAAATGCTTTAGATAGAACAAAAATAAAAGTTCAGGCCTGCAAAAAGAAATAAACAAGTCCAATATTACATGTGAAATTTCAACTTTCAACTTAGAGAAATAATTAAGGATAGCCTGTAGAATTTAATTAAAAAAAAATCTAACCACATAACAAATGCATCAAACAACCTTGCTGAAAGAGGTGGGAGCAAAGGTGCTGCCCTAACTAACTTTGGAAATAAATGGAATCTATAAAACTAAAGGTAAAAGGAATGGCACATAAGCATGGAACTGTAGTTGATAAAACTGCTTCTGTGATCTTCAGAGTAACAATTCTGATACTGCTATAACTGTACACTGGAACTAAACAATTATCTAAATGGGAAGACAGATTTCTCACTATTGGAGTGGAAACCCACAGATAAGCAAGGAAGAGGGTTGTAATGATTCATGTGGGAATGTATTAAAGTTGGAGACATCAATAACAACTCATATTTTACTGGTTACATACAGATGTCTGTGTGTCTGTGTGTCTGTGTGTCTGTGTGTCTGTGTGTGTGCACGTGTAGGTTAATATTGAAAGAGCTGAGAAGCAATGACATCCCAGTAGCAATAAGAACACCTAAGGCCCAGATCTTGGTGTCTAATACCATTTTACAGTGAAAAGAACTGGGGCTCCTTGCAGAAATGGATGATTCTTGGACTGGAGCAGGACATATACAAAGTAAGCTCCTCTAGTGACAGAAAATAACTACTTCAAGACATACTAGAAAGAAAACAAGCAAAGCACAAGGATAGGGGTATGTCAAACAGATATAGGAGCCAACTGAAAGAGTTCCCAATGGCCAAAGCAGGAACAATTTGAACAAAAATAAGTAAAGTAACATTGAATTATAACCTACAAATATCATGAGTCCATACTAATATAAATGCTTAAATGAATTAATAAACTAGGGAGAAGAGACAAATACTGCTGCAGAAGAATTCTAAATACATTTATACAGATATTTTACCCTAAAGGTAGGAGATCCTAACTCTTGCTCCTTAAGTGTAGGCTGCCCACAGTGAACGTTCTCACTAAGAGTACAGTAGGGAAAGGAGGAGGAAAGAGTAACTTGAAAGTGGAGAAACCTGAAAAATAATATTTCAACCAAAGGATCAAAGTCTACAAAGAGTCACAAAGAGTCGGACACAACTGAACGACTGAACTAAACTGAACTGAATAATGTATCACATTGAGTTATTAAATGCAGCAAACATAACACACTAACATAAGAATGTTACTAACTTGGAAATGTAATAGACAGCGTGGGACATATGGGAACTCTACACTACCTGCTTAGTTTTTTCTGTAAATCTGAAACTGTTCCAAAAACTAAAGTTTACAAATAAAAAATTTTAAAGACCATTTTTCATGAAGAGCCTCTAAAAATTTCAGAACCTCAGAAAGAAAGAGAAAGATTTAACAAGTTTTCAAAACAGAAAATTTGGATGATTTTCAAAGTGATGAGACTTAGAAAAACATAAGACTACTTGTGAACAATATTGGATGCTAGAAAATAATTGAGACAATGCTTTCAGAGTTTTGAAAAAAAATAATTTTGAGACAAGATAAATAAATAATTGTGAGCCTAGCTGAACTGTTACTCAAATATACAGGCCTACAACCTGCTCAGTGGTGTCATCAAGTTAAAGACCCCCAAAACAGGGCCTGTGCACACAAAAAATAATCATTTATGGAAAGGTGACTTTTCGAAATGAAAGAGTCTCTCTGTACTGAGACCCAAAAATACTTTTTAGGTGTTATTACAGTCCTGGTCAGATCATATAGGGAGGGACAAGTAAACTTCCCTGCCAACCTGGGGGAGGAACTGATGATGGAAATGTGACGTTTCCTCAAGAAAGACAAAGATCTTCTTGCTCTCCCCTCTCTTCTGATTATAAAAATGTAACCCACTGAATACTCAGGGCAGCTCAATGCTTGCCTGTCCATGTGTGAACCCTACAAGCATCCTATTCTAATAAATCCTTCTTATCTCTCACTTTGCCTCTCACTGAATTCTTTCTGAGTTGAAACATAAAGGAATGCAGTGCTGGAGCTCTTTGGAGCCCTGGAAATGACACTTAACAGTTTCACTGTGGCTTCAAAGCCCTTCCTCGTTCCTTAATAAATAATACCTATGTACTCTACAGTTTGAGCTCCTTATGGTAAAGTGTTTAGAATAAATCTGTAGACAGAGCACGAAAGATTTAACTATAATTAAAGATAAAATGTAGATGCTATAAATACATATAATTGAAAGTCAAGATACATGTATATATATACATATATATCTATATATACATGGAGGTCAGAGGTTATGGAGGTGAAAAAGTCAGCAGTGGTGAGAAGCACAGATGTGCTGTTTCTTTCATCGTGGACACTGCAGAGTCAACAGATATCGCCTAGGGTTAACTGGTAAAATAGAATTCTAAGTGTATTGTATGGTTTAAAGGCAAACAATAAAGTAACTAAAAATAAGTGTATGACAGACTGAGGCAGTGAAAGTTTAGACAGGTTGTTGGAGGCATAAGGAGAAGGTAATGTAATGAGCTATACTTCTCATTTTTCAAAATATGTGAATGATAGATATTCACTAAAGTTTATAAATTAAGAAATGTAGGTAATTGCACATTAGTAAAAAATCTTTAAAACAAGATAATGTGTTTATTATTTTGAAGGATTTTTTTAAAAAATCAAAATTATAAAGGTAAGTTTTTTATTTGAAAATGTTAAATGCTTATGCCCACATTCTGAGGGATAAATAATACCTAAGTTGCTACTTTAATTACATTAGGAAATCAACAGGCTCATGAAGCAAATTAGAATAACTTCCCTGGTGACTCAGACGGTAAAGAATCAGCCTGCAATGTAGGAGACCAGGTTTGATCCCTGGGTCAGGAAGATCCCCTGGAGAAGGAAATGGCTACCCATTCCAGTATTCTTGCCTGGAGTACTCCGTGGAGAGAGGAGCCAGGCGGGCTACAGTCCAGGGGGTTGCAAAGAGTCGGCCACGACTGAGTGACTAACAGTTAAGCTGAGCTCAAAGTATATATTGAGCTTTAAGCCTTCACTGTTTGACAAAAAAGCAAGCATGAAAATCAGCCAACTGAATACTCAACTCATAGGAAAAGAAAAACCTAAGAATGGTAAATATAAGGAAAACAAGAGGGAAGAAATATAGTCCTAAATAGGAAAAAAAAAAATCCATGAGTTTAAAAAAAAGGAAAAAAATAGATTTGACAAATTAATTTTATTTGAAACATAAAACAGACACACTTCTGGCATGTCAGCTTACTTTAGTTTTCCTTAAAAAAGGAACGCACATTTGAATCAGTTCTAATGAGGTGGATGAAACTGGAGCCTATTATACAGAGTGAAGTAAGCCAGAAGGAAAAACAATACAGTATACTAACACATATATATGGAATTTAGAAAGATGGTAATGATAACCCTGTATTCGAGACAGCAAAAGAGACACAGATGTATAGAACAGTCTTTTGGACTCTATGGGAGAGGGCGAGGGTGAGATGACATGGGAGAACGGCACTGAAACATGTAAATTATCATATGTGAAATGAATCACCAGCCCAGGATTGATGCATGATACAGGGTGCTGAGGGCTGGTGCACTGGGATGACCCAGAGGGATGGAATCGGGAGGGAGGTGGGAGGGGGGTTCTGGAAGGGGAACACATGTATAACCATGGCAGATTCATGTCAATGTATGGCAAAACCAACACGATAATGTAAAGAAAAAAGTCTTTCTTGAATTTGTTACAATAAAAAAATAAAAATTAAAAAAAAAGGAATGCACAGTAATACATAAACAAAACAATAAATGGAACATAGACAAAACTGCATTGTTTTTAATTACAACAATAAACTCTTGAGGGATTGAGGTGGGAGACAGATGGGCCTCAGGTTAGGCATTCACAACTGGCTTCCTGTTTGCATTTCCTGAGACAGGGGCTAAGTGGGCTCCAGGTTAGACATTTACAACCATCCTCCTGTTTGCTCTCCAAAATGGAAGCAACAATTGAAACCGGGTAAATAGCCAGGCCTTGTCTCTCGTGGACATTGTAAGATAACATTCATGGCAGGAAGAGAGAGGGGCTAAACCTTGTTTGAGTAAAGGATCAGGAGGTTATATATTTCCAATCCTCGAGGAAAGAGAGGCATTTCACATGCCCAGAAAGCCTCCTTGGGGGTCAAAAAGGAAGAGGCACTATCCCATAATATGTGATGCTAAGGCAGTCCCATAGGCCTCTGGGCTGGAATCCATCTTGGGAAAAAGTCACGCACATATGTCAGGGAGGGTCCTAGGGCAGGTCAGGACCTAAAACAAACCACATAATTGGCCAAAGGTAAACAAAGACCCTCAAGAACTGTCCTATGTAAATGACTTAACCGCCTCTTTCCTGCGCTCCTCCTCACTGGGGAGGACACCCACACCCTTTCTCCCCTGGTTCGCATCTCTGCCTAGCTTCTATCTTGACTAGACACACTTTCTGTGTGCTCTCCCACTTGTTAACTCCTGTCATTTCAGGACTAGGGCAGACTACAGAGATGATTTTCTGATTCCTCTTCATTTTACACATGAGGAATAATGCGTCCTATAGACGCATATATTGTCCCACCTCTAGAGTCCAGATTAACAGTGCAGTTATTACTCCATTGCACAGCATCATCTCTTGTTTATTCCAACATAAGACAAAGTAAGGCTTCATCATTTTTCACTGTTTTTCAATTTCCTTATGATATTTTAATTTTTCATATGTCTTAAGCAAACCTACATTTCAGTGGGGTGGGAGGAACAAGGAAAGGGAAAAAGGAAGCATCCTCCAAACACCACCTGGCTCAGTTCTAAGGCTGCTGCTGAACCCGAAGCACTCAGGCACTTACACTGAAATACTCTGGCAAAGCATTGTCCTCTTGGGACATCAGCACATCAGTCCTGATTCTTATTCAAGTGTATAAATCTCAAAGCCCTCTGTAACAGGATGTAAATACAATTTTTGCTTTCCAATATTAGATCAAGACACAATTTAAAGTTCTCTGTGATACTCCTAACATCCTAGTCCCCAGGCCTCTAAGAGCACTTCAGGAAGCAAGCCTGCCTCTGGCAGTGTTTCACAGTTCAAACGGAATGGAAGTAGGAAGTAATTCGAAGACTCTGAATAGGTTCTTGATGAAAATACTGGTTAGGAAAATGAGTGTGCCCTCATGCCTATCCAGCACATCTGGTAGGAAAGGACCATCACTTTGCTTGCATTCCATGAAAAATTAAAAAGTAATCTGCAGTTTGAAACAAACCAATGTGAAACAGCAGTTGACTAAAATCTTCCCCCATGAAAGAGTGCATGAGTGTGTGCTCAGTTCTGTCTGACTCTTTGTGACCCCCATGGACTGTAGCCCACCAGGCTCCTCTGTCCATGGAATTTTCCAGGCAAAAACATTGGAGTGGGTTGTCATTCCCTCCTCCAGAGGATCTTTTCAACCCAGGGATCAAACCCACATCTCCTACATAGGCAGGCAGGTTCTTTACCACTGAGCCACCTAGGAAGCCCTCATAAAAGAGTAATACTGACTAAATTAAAGACCTTTTTTTTTTTCTTTAAACACTTCATTCATTGAGTTCCATTATTTTTAAATTTTTTGATTAATTCTAGTTTGATCTTTATCTTTGCACTCAGTAATTTTGCAGAAGCTGGAGGTGGAGGGGGATGATGCCATAGAGAGAGGGGTTGAGAGACATGAATGGGAAGAGGTTCAGGAAAGACTGACTGGGTAGAAGGGTCACCATCAACCCTGGGGGAGGGGGTGGAGATTGAGAAAGAGGGAGGACAGAAGGAAGGTGAGAAGACATGGGACAAACAGAACAGAAAAGATAACATGGGGTGAGAGGAACAGGAGCGTCCCCCATTTCAGAGGAAGGTGAGCAGAGGATGCTTGAAGAGTTCAGACAGACGAGCAAGTAGTGAAGTCCACATCCTCAATGGTGTTTCCTGTATGACTGCAGGTCCTATATGACTCAAGGTCAGCTAAGGACTCCGGTCTGTGAATGTGCACTATCCTTCAGGCTCAGGGTTGAAGGGAGAGGCAACTACAGATTCGGCTTTTGCTGATCTAAAGAGCTACGTTTTCCTTAGGAAACTTCTGGCTTAATATTTGGTATACTTCACTTCTAATTTCAAATTAAATTTATATTAGGATAATTCTGGACTTCCCTGGTGGCTCAGACAGCAAAGCGTCTGCCTGCAATGTGGGAGACCCGGGTTTGATCCCTGGGTCAGGAAGATCTCCTGGAGAAGGCAATGGAACCCACTCCAGGCTGCTGAAAAGTGCCGGGAACTCTTTATCCGATTGCGGGGAAACAGCACGTAGCCAAGGGGGCATCAGTCAGGCTCTCTTGCCCAACCGTCTCACACTCTCACACCCTCTACCCACACCCTGTTAACAATGACTCTGCATGATTATGTAACAGCTGATTTCACTTCAGCGCTGCGCATCATGTCACACCCACTCGGCCACGGGCTGCTTTTGTTCTGTAGACAGACATAAGCCGCACCTTTGCCCTGGCACCCACCACTGGACAATAAACATGTCTGGTCTGCAGCTCCTCCAGCTCCTCCAGTTGTCTTCCAGCTTCCCGGCTGGTGCCTTGCCTACCCTGAGTTCAGCCAACAGTGTGAACAGAGAGACACAGATGTACTCATGTGTTGTAGAACAGGCCAACAATGGCTACATTCTATGATACTAAATATCTGCAGATCAGAAACCTGAGTTGAGGAGGTAAATTTCTTCAGAACAAGGTTTAACCCTGCAGTAATGAACAGAGTATTACCTGCTGAGTTGCAATACAGGTTACGCTCTTGTCTGCAATGCTGGACAGACACTTCCACTGGATCTATGACTTCCTTTCTATTAATTAATGTAGGGAGAACACTTATAAGATCTGTATACCGATCTACATGCCCCCCGACCCTTGCAAACCCTTTTACAGACATTATTGATCGATCACAGTGCTCTCTCCTGCCTGAGGCAGGACTCAGTCTCATTATAGCATTCAATTGATAAGAGCTGTAGGAAAGTCAAAGGAAAATAACCTGTGAGTTATTATCTGTGATGCCTTACTCATAAATTAGTAATTAGTAATTGTGCTCAGTCCGAATACTTAGAACTGAAAAAAAAATCATAGAACTGGAAACCTTTAGAGCTATAAAAATGTCTTTAAAATTGCTATGAAAAACAAAATGATTAAGTACTACCAAAAAAAAGAAAATTGCTATAAGGATTCTCTGAGAAATTCTACCTTAAATTCAGGCTTTCTGTAATAAATATATAATTTTATAGTGTTTTATAAACTTCAAAGACCTTTCAAATACAAATTTGTTTCTCCTCTTCTTAGTTTAGTACTAAATGCTCTCTTTAACCTGCTGTATGTGGGCCAGCCACATCCATGGTTTTTCTTTGTATTTCTCAGTATTCATGGGGCTAAGAATAAAATGTGTTGACTGAAAAAAAATACATGCAACCTAAAAGTTGAGAGTTATTCAGTGAAAACTGTTAGGACTTCAAGCCCAGAAGGCAGCATCTCAAGCAGCCCTGAGAAACTTCTCCAAAGAGGCCAGGGGCGGAGTCAGGTTATATAGAAGTCTGCAGCAAAGGGCAGGGAGTCTGAACATCAAATATCATTGTTCATTAAGGAAAACTAGATATCTCAAGGTACTTAGTGCTTTTCCATGTATGGGAAGATGCAAGAGTCTAGGCTCACTGAAATAGTTCCTTTCCTATGCATCTCAGCTGCCTGGGGCCAGCATCCTGTCTGCTCACATCCCCCTTGTTTACCAATATGGTCTGAAATACTCCATTTCACAGTCTGAAATTACAACTGTTCTAAGATCAGGAGCCAAACTTTGATCTTAGAAACATAACCAAACACCAAATTATTATGCTTAAAGAACACTTCTACTTTTAAACACTTTCTGCTATAGAGAAAATGAGACACATTTTTTCCTAGATCTAATACGATTGAATGCAAGTGATCATAAGTACAGGCAATTAAACCAGACCTTTGTTATCACAGATTGACATCAAAGACATCCTTGTACTCCAATTAAAAAAAAAATCATTCTGAGTAGAGAGTTTGAGATCTTTTCAAAATTTCAGCCTCCATCCCCACCCTCAGAGTTAGTTAATATGGAGAACATATACCAATTGATCCCGCTGGCTTCCTCATAATGTGATTTAATTGCTAATGTAGGTTTGTTATTCATATCCACAACTATGATATATTTTATTATTATGGCTCAGATTACATATGATTAAAATAAATAAATAAAAGCCCTGACTCAGCATTAGCAAAAAGCTATTGGAGAAAATCTCACAGATTCAATCAAATCAATTTTATTTAATTTTAAAATGTACTATACTCTGGATACATATCTTCTTATATTTGATTTCAGACTTCACATAGGATGTTTTATTGTGAATTACTCTAACCAAAAAAGCTAATATGAAATCCAGCTTACAGAAATGCTAGTGAAGTTAAACAAATTCATCTCATTTCACTCCATGTGCCTATCTTATTTTTCTTTGTGTTCCACTTTAGCACTTGTATTTAGATTTGAGAGATTAATAACAAAGTTGGAAATGTAGTTTCTGGGAAATGTTTCCATGTCACTATGTCTTTTATTCCTAACCTGTCCTGGGGAGAAGGAAGACTACATCCAGAAAGAGGAAGTGACCATGCTATTGTTCAATCATTAGTAAAAACGACTCAGAGATATTTCCTTTTAAATGCTGTTTCACTGAGGATGGGGAAATGTAGCCAGAGAAGGAAGCTGATCCTTGGCAAATTTATCTCACCTGGCACATCAAAACGCCCACCGAGCCCTAACTTCACAGACTTGACTGCTTTCCAAAATTCTGTTAGCTTGAAATGGAACTAAAGAGGGAAAAAAAGTCTTTTTATTCCTGAAAGTGGATACTTGCTTAGTAAACATCATAAAAATTTAATTGTACTATTTTCCTCATCAATCTGAGGAAGATTTATTCACTGATTTTGAGAATTAATTCCCTTGTAAGATAAATAAAACATTATTTCCCAAGGCTCATTTATTTGGTTTTTCAAACCATCTTTCTGTGCTGGCAAAACTGAAGAAACTTGAGTTGATAAAAGCACACTCATTAGTTATGAGTTTTTGTGTCCACAAGGCTTAGAGACTTCTGACTTCAACTCTTAACTACCTACGTGAGTCCTTTAATATTTCTAAACTTCTAATATTTCTAAAATGAACAATTTAATTTTACTCTTTTCTCTCAGAATAGTGCTAAACAAGTACACAGTTGTCCTTTGTGTAGAAGAAAATGAGTATAGCAGTAACAGAATCGTGTTAAAAAAAAAAAAATTAGATCCCATGACACTTCTTTGGTGGTTCAGTGGTTAAGAATATGCCTTCTAATGCAGAGGATGTGGATTCAATCTCTGGTTGAGGAACTAGGATCCTATCTACCCCAGGGCAAGTAGAGAGCCCCCGTGCTGCTACTAGAGAAGTGTGAGCGCCACAGCTACTGAGCCGGTGGGTTCTCAACCCCAGGCTCCACAACTAGAGAAAGCCTGTGCACTGCAACGAAGACCCAGCAAGGCCAAAATTTCAAAATAAAAACACAAAATAAACCAGCATATGATCCCTATTTAAAACACAGATCCCAATTGCAATTTCATCCAATTCAAAATCCTTCTAACAGTATGTCCAAAAGCTACACACCGGGGAATACAAAAGCTCTTCACAAGCAAGCCTAGCTGCTCAGAGGAGAGAGTAGGAAACAAAGTTTAGGATGGTAAAAGTGAAATACAGTAAAAATCAGTGGCTTGTTAGTTTGCCTCTTTTGCATAAATTTCCATGCAGATAATTGAAAGATCCTTAAATTCAAATGTATATAATACATTCATTCATTCTTTAGAGATTCAAAATTCAAGCCACAGCCAGAAGAGATGGGTAACATCTAATCACATGTCGATGAAGGGGTCAGGTTCCTGAGATTGGAGTTGAAGCTGAAAGGTATTGTGCTTGATGCCCTTTGTTCTGCGTGCCTGCGGACCTGAGTCCTGAGCGTCAGAATCCTCAACCCACTACCTAAGGATGATCGTCTAACCTGACCACGTTACACGAGTAGGCAAGTGACAGGGACCACAACCCTACCTAGTGCCCAGTAGAGTTCTGACGACTTGCTGGTGTAAACAGTCATGGATAAAAGCTTTTACTCTTCAAACTCTGATTCTTGTTTCAACTGGGGAAAAAAAAAAAAAAAAAAAACCACAGCATTTGAATAAGACATTTAAGCATATACAACTTAATTTGAGCAGAGCAGTCCCTGGACTCAAAGACTCAGCCAAGTGATAAGGCAGACAGAGACTAGCCCTCTACTCTGGGCCCCAGAACCCCTCTTAGAAGCAGATGACCCAAAATGGGTATTACTATACCCAGATTTAGTGATTTAATTCAACTGACAAGAAAACAATGATTCTTGGTGCTCAGTGAGCTTCCAGAGGCTTACTTACCCAGGACCTAGAGGTATCCATCAGCCCAGTTGCCTTAACACGAGCCAGCTTGTGAGGTTAAAGTGACCACGGCAAACCCTCCTGGAGCTGAGGTTTCCCATGACCCTCTCCCCTTCACTGCCCTCTCAGCAGGATGTTCTTTCCTTCCTGCTCTTGCTCTTTGGCTCTAGCTTCAAGCTATAAAGATGATGGGAAAGGGATTCTTCTTGTCTCTGTCTAATCCTCTTTAGCTGACACAGTAGCGTTTAATGTGGTGGGAGAAGAGACAGAAAGTGAATAGTATACCAAGAGGTAGTTCTTAGAACACTGCTTTGGAGTCAGACTCCCCGGGCTGACCCTGAAGTCTGCTAGTTTCACCTTGGACAAGTTACTTAGCCTCTCTATATTTCATTGTCTTTATCTGTAAAATGGACCTAAATAAGTAAGAAAGAAATGAGACTGTTGGGGGTAATCATGTATTGAAAATGATATAATCATTACATAACCATTAAGTATTAGTTGATACAATATTATCATTACAGAAACATCGAGTGTTGAGCTTAAAGGCAATAGATTCTCAAGTGGTAAAATCTAAAAGAAGCTTGAAATACTTACCAAGGAGGACTCTAAGTAGAAAAGTCTTACCTATAAGAAAAGAAAAACATACATTTATTAAACACATATTCTCCAGACATCGTTAGTTCCTCATATGTTATCTCATTTTATTCTCAAGTCAGTCTTGCATTGGTTGCAAGTATTGTGATTCCACACAAATGAAAACAAATTTAAGAGACTTATGACATTTTCACATTTCACATTTCACTACCCAACTTATTTGAAGCAAAGGTGAGTTTCTAAAATAAGTAGATCCACCCTCCAAACTCATGTGTTTTCATCAATCCAAGATGCCTTCAAAATACATTCAGTGATCACTTTCCACTGCTAATTGTGTCAGTTCTAATGAATCAGTATGCCCACTGTAAAAACAAATAAGCTTATGAAACATTTTAATAGCTGCAGCAGTTTCAACAAAGAGAATACACAACACTTAACATACCTAACCACCAGGGAGTAAAGAGTAAAATCTAAAACTGTTATTAGACACATCAGCCATCATTCTGACCTTTACTACTTAGAAGAATACCCTTTGCAGGATAGTGTAAAAAGAACATTAAAGAAGCTAACCTTTGTAAAACTTTTTTTTTCACAAGGAGGAAACTTTATAGGTGTCAACAGATTCAGTGATGTGCCTTAAGGCATGTGAAAACCAGGCTTTCCAGCTGCTGCTCAGAGGTTAATATTTCACAGTAACTTTTGCCTTATGAGGGTTTCTAAGAGCTTTATAACTTTATAAACAATCTAATGGGCTTCCTTGGTGGCTCAGATGGTAAAGAAACTGCCTGCTATGTGGGAGACCTGGGTTTGATCCCTGGCCTGGCAAGATCTTTTGGAGGAGGGCATAGCAACCCACTCCAGTATTCTTGACTGGAGAATCCCATGGACAGAGGAGCCTGGTGGACGACAGTCTATGGGGTCTCAAAGAATTGGACATGACTGTGCGACTAAGCACAGTAAGCACACAGTAGACAATCTAACAACTCTAAAGTCATTCCTTTCCTAAATGGACATAAACTCTGCTCAGATTCACCAGGGAAAAGTCATAGTGACTGTTTTCATTGCTTTTTTAGCATTGGCTATGATGGACACAGGAATTCCAACTGCACTTTTTAATATAACTGTTATAACTCTTATCACATTGTAACGTAATTGTTAACTTATGCCCCTGTCTCACCAAATAGCCTGTGGGCAACCTGATGACAAAGACCATGTCCTATTCATCTTGGTACAGTTTCTGTTCAATAAGTATTTAATGAGCACTTACTCCTGTGCCAGCTATATGGTCAAGCTAATAAGACAAATGAGACATGGCACTGGGCTGGAGAGATGCTGTGAACAAATGAAGGAAGACCATTGCTCATTTCAACACGATATGAGAGAAACGTCACAGACACAGCATGAGCACAGGCTGGTGAGGGCATGAGAAGGACCAGGATCCAGCCCACAGGGTTCAAAGAAGACTCCCAGAGGAGGGGAGAATGTAGCTCTGACCTGAGGACGTCCTCTAGTGCAGAAAGGCCTTCCTTTGTTGTTGTTTGGTCACTAAGTCTTGTCCAGCTCTTCGTGACCTCATGGACTGCAGCATGCCATATTTCCCAGTCCTTCACTATCTCCTGGAGTTTGCTCAAATTCATGTCCATTGAGTCGGCCTTGGTAAGGACTTTGTATCTTGTTCTACAAGTGATTAGAAGTCTTCAGGGGGTCGTTAACGTGGAGTGAGATTGTTTGACTTCATATTTTATAAGAATCCCTTTGACTGTGAAATTGAGAAAAAGCTAGAAGAGATCAGTTGAAGCAGGGGCCCAGATTGAGTGATCTAGGCAAAAGATTAAGATGGTAGAGCCAGAGGAACTGAAAACACTGAATTCAGGATATTTTAATATAAAGGTTAAGAATTTGCCGAAAATTTGGATGTGGTAGATGAAATAAAGAAGGGAAAGATTAGTCCAGGGTTTTACTCTGAAGGACTAGATGCGCTGTGCTGTGAGGAAGTCAAGGGTCTGAGAGAGCAGATTGTTGCAAGGTGCATCTGCACGGATGTTTCTGTAGAGAAGAAACGCTGACCAGGGTCATCAGGGAAAACCCAGTGGGTGACTCCATCTAGGAGGAGTAGCTGGGGGGATTATGTGGTGTCATCAGGTATTAACAGTTCTTCCATTCGGTGGTAGTTTTAGCTTGTGTAAGACAATTTAGGAAATGTGTATCAGACACTGTTATCTAGGAACTTCAGAGAGGAACTAAAGATTCTGTGGCTGCCCTGTGGCTGAGAGAGCTAATTCTTAGGTAGGTTAATAAGGAGTCTGGGCCCTTGAGCAGGAGAAAGGGGCCAGAGGTTCTCGAAGAGGAGAAAAGGTTTTTTTTCTACATTGCTTTGTCTTAGTTAGTATAATAATGTGTCTTGCTCAAGGACCTGTTTCTTCTTAACAAGAACCTTCTGACTAATCTTGTTATCTTAAGACTATATTGTGGGAGTGGGTCTGGTAAGACCTTTCTACTGTCAGTTCTAATCTTGTTAATCTAAGATGCATGTTGCAGAGTGGGTCTGGTAAAAGTATATAAGGCCTTGATAAGATTGGCAAGGGGGGCACTCTCCATCCCCCTCCTGATGTCTGTGTCAGAAGCTTTCTCTCTGCCTTTTTCACTTTAATAAAACTCTGCTACACCAAAGGTCTTGAGTGATCAAGCCTGTCCCTGATTCCGAAGCTAAATCTTTTATGGAGATCACGAATCTGACATTGTTCACCGTAAGCTATCAATTGTTACCAATTCTCCTGGCCCAACTTTTGTCTCTACATGTTCACATCCCTTTCAGTCATTAATTCTTGAGTAAGGCTTTTGTGACTCAGGGAAGGTCTTAGACAAACAAGAGGCAGGCAGAGGACATGGGGGAGGGGTTTGCCCTGGGAAAGACCCATCGTGTCCTGCTCAGATACACATCCCCAAGTACCCGTGAGCTCCACCAGGCTCAGCGACTTGCTGTTTATTCCACATGCTCTCCCACCACTCTCTGCATGTGCTCTGCCCTCTGACTGGAATTTTCTTCCTCACCTTTACTCTTGGAGAGCCCCAACTCAGCTTTTTTATTTAACTCAATAAATCTCTTCACTATGAGATCTTCTCTGACAACTGAGAAAAATTTAGCAAGGAATCTGCTCTGTTTCTCCAATACCTTGCTCACACCTCAGAGTTCTTGTCCTCATCTAGCACTTGTCTATGTTGACCTCCTTTCTAGCCTAGCATTGTGAATCCTTCTAGAATAGGATTTGCATCCAATTCTTTTTGTACCACCAGGACTCAGGACTGACTGCAGAAAATTATGTGCCCAGCAAACAACTTCGGAGGTGAATGAACCTCGAGAACCTCTAATCTCTACAAGGCAGTTATTTCTCGGTTTGTTATAGCCTCTTCTTTCAAAGATAAACTTTGATTAATTGCAATATCTCTAGCCACAGGCATGTGGACACCTTCCACCAGCTGTAGGCAGCCCATACTGCAGTGAGCTACCTTTTTCCCTGAGTAATTACGGATGCCTTTTTTTTTCTTTACTTAAATCCCTCTGGCCCTTTCAACTACTGATTGTGTTATCCAGCTGTGTAATCAGCCTAAATGAAAAACTGTCAGCAGTTACTTTTTAATGTAAATGATTTCTTTATCCACAGGTCTGGGCTATATGTTTTTCAAGGGGTAGTGCAGGATAGGGAATGAAGAGAGTTTTCTAATGAAGCATATTTTAGAGTTTCATAGATATTCATTTCTGATTTTCCACATAAATATGCATGTATCCTGGAAGTAATTACCACAAATTTTGATATTGTTGTTTAGTCTCTAAGTCATGTCCAACTCTTTGGCAACACCTTGGACTATAGCCCACCAGGCTCCTCTGTCCCTAGGATTTCCTAGGCAAGAATACTGGAGTGGGTTACTATTTCCTTCTCCAGGGGATCTTCCTGATCCAGAGAGCAAACCTGTATCTCCTGAAGGCAGATTCTTTACATTGAGCCACCAGGAAGCCCTAATTATCAAAATAGTTCTGACCAAATTATGCTTGAACACAAGGATCATTTCCCAAATTTGAGTCTAATACATACTACTAGATCTGATTCTGCCATGACATTTCACACTCAAAGCCAGCTAACTTTTTGAGTCTCAGTTTATTCCAATTAAGAAAATGACTCCCTAGTGATGATGAGAAAAATGGACAGCTACATGTGAGAAAATGAAATTAAAACACAGCTTAATACCATATACATAAAAATAAACTCAAATGGATTAAAAACCTAAAAGTAAGGCCGGATACTATAAAACTTTTATTAGAGGGAAACACAGGCAGAACACTCTCTAACAGAAATCACAGCAAGATCTTTTTCCATTCACCTCCTAGATTATTAAAAATGAAAACAAAGATAAACAAATGGGACCTAATTAAAAGCTTTTGCACATCAAAGGAAACCAACAAAACACAACCCTAAGAACAGGAGAAAATATTTGCAAGTGAAATAACCAACAAGGGATTAATCTCCAAAATATACAAACAGCTCATGCAGCTCAATATTAAAAAAGCAAGCAATGCAATAAAAAAAAAAATGGGTGGGAGATCTAAATAGACATTTCTCCAAAGAAGACATATAGATGGCTAAAAAGCACATGAACATCACTAATTATTAAAAAAAATGCAAATCAAAACTACAATGAAGTATCACATTACACTGGTCAGAATGGCCATCATTAAAAAGTCTACATATAATAAATGCTAGAGAGCATGTAGAGGAAAGGGAAACCCTCCTTCACTGTTTGCAGGAATGCAAACTGGTACAGCCACTATGGAGAACAGTACAGAGGTTCCTTAAGAAGCTGAAACTCCAGTTTTTGATCCAGCAACCCCACTCCTGGGCATATATCTGGAGAAAACCATGATTCAAAAAAGTACATGCACACCAACATTCATTTCATTACTATTCACTGTAGACAGGACATGGAAGCAAACTAAATGTCCATCAACAGAGAAACAAATAAAGAAGATGTGGTACACATATACAATGGAATATTACTTAGCCATAAAAATAACAAAATAACGCCATTTGCAGCAGCATGGGTAGACCTGGAGATTATCATACTAAGAGAAGTAAATCAGACCAAGAAAGACAAATACCATGTGATATCACTTACTAGTGGAACCTAAAAAAAGGGTAAAAATGAATCTATCTATAAAACCAAAATAGAGTTACAGATGCAGAAAATATGGTTACCACGGGGTAAGGAGAGGTATAAGACAGACAAGTTGGAAGATTGGGATTGACACATACACATTATTATATATAAAACAGATAACTATGAATGACCTGCTGTATAACACAGGGAAGTCTACTCAATACTCTGTAATGGCCTATATGGGAAAAGAATCTAAAAAAGAGTGGATATATGTATTTGTATAACTGATTCACTTTGATGTACACCTGAAACATTGTAAATCAACTATACCTCAATAAAAATGTAAACATTATAAATCAATTATACTCCAATTTTTTAAAAAATATTTTTAAAGAAAATGGCTCTTTACAACTAGAAAATCAACCAAGGACTGTGGAAGAAGAGAGCAGAGAATCAGGACTTGGACTCTTCACTGCCAGAGTCTCTTGCCTAACCTCAAGATACAGTCATAAACCCTAAATTAGAAAAATAGTTATGAGGTGCTTGTAAGATAGGAAAATCCAGCTCTAAAGTTTCTGGTCTGGAAGAGACTATATGCAAGACATTTCTTACTCAGTTAAGGAAAAGCCTCTCTTGTTTATTATCTCATCAACAAGCCTGAAGATGGGATTTGTTATACACAGGAAAGAGAAACTTCCTCTTACAGAGAACATTCAAGTTCAGTGCCAGCTAACTATTTGCCTGATAAGAATGAGCACAGAGAAAATGAGCACAGTGCATCAGAGGTAATGCTAAGAAACCACTGACCCTAGATTCCATTAAGGCTCTTAAGTAAGCCTCTACCTGGCACTCAGTGCTCACAACATGTTTTTAATGAATGTATAAGCTGTTCCTGTGTGGGCAAAAGCCAGTTCTGAGTAACCCCACAGCCTTGGGTATTAATAGCCTATAAGGAGATTAACATTTATTTTGCTATTTAAACTTTCCCACGCATTCCTGAAAGTAATATATTATTTACTCTAGTTAATAGCAGAGGAAATCAAGATTAAGAAATGCCTTCAGGATCATACATTACATAATAAGTGGAAAAATTGGGATTAAATTCAGTTCTGACTATCTTCAAAGAACATGCTCTTCTTATACGCTACCATGATGCTTCGATGGGTTAGCAAAGCATGATTTAATGCTGCACTTTGGAACATTATTTCCTCTCTGACTTCAGATTCCAAGCGGACAGCAGTTTGACTACACTACAGGACACAAGGACTGAGCATCCAGAGAGGGTGTGGGGCTGCCATCCAGGAGGTCTTCCAGGTTGGTAAATTAAGGCAGTTCTTTAAAATGAGTATGACTAGCTTTGTACTGTAACATAACTGGGCATGGTTTGCAAGTAAGTGACTTTAATGACTGGAAATTATTAACACTTTCAGGTGCAGGCTTAGTCACTTCAGTCGTGTCCGACTCTCTACAACCCCATGGACCATGGCCTGCCAGGCTCCTCTGTCCACGGGATTCTCCAGGCAAGAATACTGGAGTGGGTTGCCATTTCCCTCTCCAAATCTTTCACGTACTCTCACCAAATATTTCAGGGGTTAGTTGTCAGAAGAAAAGAGGAAAATGAAACAGGCATAAAGCTGCTCTGACCCTCTTCTAAAAACCTGCCTGAATTGAGGCATCAAAGCTCATGAATGGTCCATCTATGAGAGTCACTTCCTGCCAGACTAACAGCTAGAAGGAGACCCCCCAAGGCTATTTAGGTTTCTTTCACCTGCCTGTCCCCAGAGCCCATACATAAAGAATATTGAGTGCTCAGTCCCAAATTATCACCCCCATATTGGCGGAAATCACAACATGCAGAAATTGTTTTTGTTTAATAAGCAAGTGTCCCTGGTAGGTAGGAGATTATCAGACATTTATAACTTTGAACCAATTTGCTCAAGCAGCTCCCTCTCAATTGGGATGAATATACCATAAATGTGGTAGTTCTAATAAATGGAGAAGAATGGATAAAAATTTTGTAAATAAGGGTGAAACAGAAAGAAGAGTCAAGGGGGAAGCAGCCAGAGGGCAATGAGAAATTCAGAAAACCTGAGTTCTTTCTCTAACCTTGACAATGGCATCAGCCTTGCAAGAGTGCTAAGGCAGGAATATACTGGGTGTAAGAAGCAAGTACAATGGCACTGCATAGGGGAGAAAATATACATATTGGGCTACAGCCAAGCTTCCCAATCAATGTGCTGCCAGTACTTAAGCCCTCAGGTCTCACCCTCAAGACAAGCTGCTGATGGTATGGGTTGTTGCTGAGGCAGCTGGAGTCCAACGTGAAGGATTTTGAAATCCTCTGAGTTAGAGCACAGACTTTACAATCAGGAAAATGCAGCTTTACTAGTTTGTCTGCTGTTTGATCTCAGGTGGGCAAGTTACCATCTCTGAACGTTGCAGTTCCATGCAGGAAATAAGAATACTTGTCTAGGGCCATAAGTATTGTTCAGTTAAACATGCAAAAGTCTTAGCAGAGTTGCAGACTCATACAGATACTTATGGTGGGATAATTGGCTAATTGAAAGTATTACAAACATTTACAATTATAATAAGTTGTAAGAAAATGTAAGACTATTCTAGCCTTTCATGCATTTGTTGCCTCTTTACCACGTAAAATTCTAAGTCAGATCTGTAAACTGCACTAAGAGATAACCTAGAGTTCTGTGAACAGAAAACAAAGATTTCTTTGCTAACAATCTCCAGAGCAAAATGATTTCCACGCCATGTAGATGTGAAGGACAGAGTATGTGTCAGCTATGCTCCTAGAGCCACTATTTCTGGCAGATACACGATGTAACTATCTCTTTCCTGGATATTACTTAACACCCTGAATGTCTACCAAAGCAGGGTGCCCATAAATGCTCTTGTTGATGGCTACCTTAAAAATCCTTGTCAGCAGTACTTGTGGGGACTCAAGTTCCATCCACCAGGAGTTAACTGAAGGGGTGTAAAAGGTAAAAATGTAGTTTAAATTGTATTCTGGTCAGTACAACGCTCTCATTAAAGCTTGAAAACTATGTTTGTCATCTAAATAAAATATGTATGTATACTAATCATCGCTTCTATTGCAGAGATTCAATTCTTTCCCTTTTTCTGATCTTAATATCAAAAAAAAAAAAAGAATTCTGAACAGTTTCCTTTAACAGATTCTAAAAACAGGTCTTTACGCTCTGGTCAGCATTAGCTGCCTAAGAAAGTTGGGAGATAGCTTTCATCATTCCTTCCATGTCTTTTATCTTTAAACCCTAGTCATACTGTGCTTGTGGGGTTAGAAGTACAATTTTACCCAATTATGGAGGTGCTAGAAGGAGAATGGAAAAGTTGAATTAGTTCTCTTATAAGAGAGCCATCATAAAATCTTAATTTAAAGATTGCCTAAGAAAAGCCTTTTCAGCCAATGTAAGCACAAGAAAATTCACCTAACTATACAAAATAGTTCCAAAACTTCACAAGTACTGTTCCTTATTTCATATATATCATTTCAGCCCTCAGGAAGATTCCACTGTTGTCCACTGTTATTAAAATAATTTTTTTCCAGAAGCTGATAGCAACTATTCCAAATCTTGGAAAAACAGTTTTCTGGTGCCAGATTTGTATACAGATATTTAGAAAATCTCAGAATAAACCAAAGTATTTCCCAGCAACATTTCCTGGAGTGCTTGCTCCTCCATGAGGTTTTAGAAGAGACCTTCTAGAAAGCCTAAATTCTGTCTTAAAAAGTATTCTTACTGGTACAAGGAGCAGCTTTTGCTTCCATAGAAAGTACGTTTGAAAAAAAAATTTTTTGACACTTTATTTATAAATTCCTAATGGGTTAGTCAAAAATCTTTTAATGACTACAAGGATGTAATTTTAGTTAGTCACATATTTTGCAGATAAAAACAGAAGTGATATTCTCAGTTTTAATTCTGGAAAGAGTAGAGGAGGTAACTTTTAAATAGCTTAGCTATACAGTGGGCAAAAACAAAAGATGTGCAAAGGAGTGAAACTTCTTTCTGTTTTTCCAAGTGATACAAAAAAAGAAGTGTATTTCAGACCAGACCAATATATTTCTTCACAAAGTAAGTTGATTAAAAATGTTGGGAAACTTCAAAGCATGAGGCCACATTAATCAGAAAGGGTTTAATGATGTACAAATTTCCAATTTCTTTAATGTAATTCCCTAAAACCCAGCTAGAAATATGACTTGAATACTCTGATGTAAAAGTAAAGCACTGCAAAAACTTAACCCAGAGTTTCTCCTTTAGCTGAGCACTGGGAGACAGATGCAAAGCCCTGAGCCACATGAAAAACACTCATCCAAAAAGACTAATTCAAAAAGGTATTAGCATGATGGATGTGTCTAGTAGCCATTGAATAAAGAGAGCCTCTTGGGAATGAAAAATAATTCATCCAGTTATAAAGGTTCATTAAAATACAATATATTATAAATTCTCTCCCCCTGAAGCAGTGATAGTGGTCTAATTCTGTTCCTTCCATAAGAAGGCTATTAAACTATCGGGGACATAGCACAAACTATAAAACATGAAAGAGCCTTCAAAATGCGAAGAAATGAAGGAGTGAATGCTAAGGACTGGGGTTTCTCTGATTTTCTCCTCCTAAACACCAAAGCTGAACCACCTCAGAAATTAACTAGACTGCCTTTAAGATGAACTTGACATTTTAACATATTTAAAGGTGTTGGAGGGGGAGGGGTCCCAGAAAGCAGGAGACATAATGGGTTTTAATGTGACTGACAGTGTGAAAGACTAACTTCACCCATTTTGTCTCTAAAATCATCCTGACATAGAAGGGTCACTTCTTTGATTTAAGGTTTGGTCTCTGTAAGCCACCTAATGAAATATAAATGCATTCCTTGAAAGAGAATACACGACACCACCCACTGGCAGACAAACTTGTAAACCCATGTCTCAAATTAACAAAGACATGAGTTGACTAATGAAAAATAGGAACAAGACTATTTCAGGGGTTAGGGATCATAGCCTTAAAAACATGAACTGAGAACAGCTGAGAACAAGAGGACAGTTATGACATGAGGAAAGCCAGACCTTGAGATGAGGGTTGAAGAGGGGCAGACAAATGAGAAGAAAGTCTTGGACAATTTTTGCCGTTTTCACCTCCTTTTTCCCTAGGGATGGTCCTAGGTAGTGAGAGTCAGTGTTCTCTCCCTAACTCTCTCTCCAGCCCTACTGTTTTCTCTCTTCATTTCCTGTCACTATCCCCGCACCCCAAACATGCTATCTTATATTGAACGTAATAATCTATTTCCCACACTGGATTCTTGCTTTGTGCCAGGAATTGCTCTGTTTTTCATGTTACCTTACTTAACGCTCATATGAACCCTCAGAGATGATTGTTTTCAAGAATTCTGCTTGACAGATAAAGAAATTGAAGATATCCCATATCTCATATGTTTCTTAGGCAGATTAAATAAGATTCTGCACTAAAAAAGGTGGTCAATCAATACTAGGCCCCTCTGTTTTCCTCACCCTCACTCTTGTGTCTGTCCTTTGGAGACTGGGAAATATATGTCCAGCTGCTTATCAAGTCAGGCTAACTCTTAGATAACACAGACTTCTTGTTTCAAACTGGTTCCATTACCTTCCATCACACTCTTCAGTTAAAAATCATTTCAGACCCTCAGCTTCACCTCTTGTGACAGTGTGTGCCACTGCTAAAAACTGCTTACTCTGAAGAGGCAAAACCTGACGTATTTAGCCATCCCTCCATCACTCTATTATAAAATATCACTGACTCATTTTGTGTCCCAGGGTGCTCTTTAGGATACAAATTATATTATATATGGTCTATCACAAGAATTACAAACCACCATGGAGCCCCAGTTGTCCAGTGTTTAGCATAGGTCTGGTATATAGGAAGCACACAATGAAAATTTTTTTATAAATAAAGGATCTAAGTGATACTCGCTCAGTCATGTCTGACTCTTTGTGACCCCATGGACCATAGCACACCAGGCGCCTCTATCCATGGTATTCTCCAGGCAAGAATACTGGAGTGGGTTGCCATTTCCTTCTCCAAAAGGAGCTAAAGGACTTTATGATGTTTTTAAATCAAAGAAAATGTTTTAACATTCTTTGTGCCTATAACTCTGTTAGCTATCAAACATTAGGTAGAGTTCAAAGGCAACTCTGGCTAGTTTTCATGTCCACCATCTGTCATATTCATTTTCTGATGAAGAATTTTTAGTGCAGAGGGAAATCTCAGCGAAGACATTTTCATTAAATGAGTTCTAATGATGTCTTATTTGAAGTTGACTATTAGGTGGAAGATAATTTAGCTAAATCTGTGTCTTGAAGGATTGCTCTCAGTGACATGGGCCTTCTAGTTCATCCAGGCCATTCCTTCATTGGTCAGAATAAAGACCTCAGTCACCTCAGTCCTAAAGTGATTTGACTGTGCAGAGGCTTGTCTCACTTTACATTTGTAGGTGACTGGAAATAAATCTAGGATTTGCTGACTAATTCTTCTGGCAGATATCAACTTTTAACAGGCATGAGATAGTCCCACTGTTATTTGCCTGAAGGGCATCAGAGGGAGAGAGGGAAATCTACTTTCTCAGAGCAAGCTTAGGCTAAGTCCTCACACAATCAATAGTATTACATTTTCCCTGGGTTCAAGACACAAGGAATTGTGATGGATAAGTAATAGAAAAGGAAAAAAATCCGTCACTGTTTCACCATCACATCTCAGTGAGCATCAATGTGGAACAGCTCAGATGCAGTCAGCAGTTTCTTCCAATAGGATTCAATGGCTTCAGTGACACCTTCTGATTGGACAGACTTGGTCTGACAGTGACAGCGCATCCCAGCGGTCTAAGTATAGCCAATATAAGCACCTATGACCACGACGGGACTTGAACAGTTCACTATTGTTCACCTTTTACAAACGGGAACTAGAACCATTGTCTATGTCCACTGGTTGTCATATTAATTACCAACAACAAATCCAAGTCATCTGTTTTCTTTAAACTAACTTAACCTAATTGGTAGCCCACTCTAGCTGACAGAGAGAAAAGTGGAAGGCAAGGTAAGAAGATAACCTTTTTAAAATTAGCATTGTTGTTGTTGTTTAGTCACTAAGTTGTAACTCTTTTGTGACTTCATGGACTATAGCCCACCAGGCGCCTCTGTCCATGGGATTCTGCAATCAAGAATACTGGAGTGGGTTGCCATTTCCTTCTCCAGGGGATGTTCCCAACCCAGGGATCAAACCCACATCTCCTGCATTGGCAGGCAGATTCTTTATCACTGAACTACCAGGGAAGCACTAACATGAGCATTACCTAACAGAATATAAAAACAGTTACTAATAAGTGGAGAAAAGGTACACCTCAGGGTCTCCAAAAATTCAATGCTGATAAGTTACCAAAACAATCTCAATGAGAGAGCACTCTGCAAGCAGAAGAGCCCCTCAACTTTACAGAGAAAAGTAATTCATTCCATTACTCTATGTGGGGCTTCCTGGGTGGCGCTGGTGGTAAAGAACTCGCCTGCCAATGCAGGAGACATAAAGCACACAGGTTTGATCCCTGGGTCAGGAAGATCCCCTGAAGGAGGGCATGGCAACCCACTCCAGTATTCGTGCCTGGAGAATCTCATGGACAGAGGAACCCTGCGGACTACAGTCCATAGTATCGCAAAGAGTCAACTGAAGCAACTTAGCACACACTCTGTGTGACTGACATGACAATAAGCAATAAGCATAAAGAAACTGGAAGAAACAGAGAGACAACAGCAGCAACAACAACAACAAAACAAAAAAAAAACCAGAAGTAAGAATCAGACATAGCTAGAGAGAATGAAAAACTAGGAGAGGGAGACAGACAGGGAGACAGAAAGAAAGAAGTATACACTGAGCAGAAGACAATGTGGTATAACATAAATCTTGGTTTGTACCTTTTCTCCCCCAATCCTGTGGCCTGTGAATGTTTAAAACTCATGTTGGAATTTGTGCGAACAGTGGGAGTTGGGGAGAGGGAAGGGCTTCACTGATCCCAACTGTGAATGTCTCCAATAGAAATCTGAAACCTCCTCCAACATTTTTCATTTTTAGGTAATATCTTATTGCTCAAACATCCTATGTTTCTTCCTCTATCTTTGAAGATCTATGGGAAATAAGAGTAGATATATGGAAGAATGGCCTCCCAAAAAAGTGTTCCCCTCTTACAAACTCCTTGGAATTCAGCCATGAACAGTGCTATGAAAGTAAGTCCTGATCAACTCCAAGGCTAGGGGCACAGTGCCCTGATCACACCAGAGTGAAAGCTGTGGTAACTACCTCTACGTCACGCATACAACGGTAGGGCTTAACCCCAAACCCCATATTACATCAGGGGTACATCACCGAGGGCTCCCCTAACCATGAATGCTAATCTGGAAGATTAGGGTGGGAGCCAAGATTTTGCCACAATGAAAGACTATTGATCTTGATCAAATCAGAAGACCACCAGTGCTTCCTTAATCATATAACTTACAGGCTCTCCAGTTCAAGAGTTAGAATCTCAGTCCTGGAATCTGACATTTAGCCCTGCCACATGTCTGTGCACTGACTCAAAACACAATCATTTTTCTTGCCTCCCACCAATAAATATCACCCACCAAGCCTAAAAGCCATGCTTCAGGGTTATGTGACATGGTTTTCATAATAGCCAGTGATTTAATAAAGTATATTTTATTATGGAAAGATTACCCTGATTTTAACATGACAGACTACTAAAGATGTAAAACTATTTGAATTGGTGTCTCAGTGGTAAAAAATCTACCAGCCAATTCAGGAGATGCAGGTTCCATCCCTGGGTCTGGAAGATCCCCTGGAAATGGCAACCCACCCCAGTATTCTTGCCTGGGAAATCCCATGAACAGAGGAGCCTGGTGGGCTACTGTCCACAGGGTCTCAAAAGAGTCTGACATGACTTAGCAACTAAAGAACAACGACAACACTACTACTCTATTCCCTGCCTCCAAAAAAAATGTTTTTTAATCACTAGCAATTAATGGTATTAGAATCAACCTAAACTTTAGTTTGAATCATCACTCCAGCTTCCCCCAGTCTTGGGGTAAGCAGCCAGTCCACACCTTTTTGAATGATGGCCCTCTGCACTCTGATTCCAGAGCACTTCTCATGGCACCAGAGAAATGGCTAGAGGAAGGTCATAAGAGATTGTTACTCATTTGATCTCCAGGTGCCAGGTAGTCACGGTCTCTTTCAGACATCAGACTGCTATTTTTACTGCAATCAGCAACAGGTGACAAAAGTAAAAGAACAAGAAAAAAAAAAAATTGACACGACCTAGTAACCCTACAGGAAAAAAGAAAGAATGCATGCTGGTGATACTAGATAATCAGCATATATAATCTCTCTACAGAACAAGCAGATTGCCAACATCACTGGTTGGGATTAAGAGAGAAACTGAGCAACAAAATGGGTTTTCCACCCTGAGGTAGGGATATGAGTTCTGCTTGAGGAAGAAAACACCAGTTTCCACAATATTCAAACCTATCACTCTCATAGCTTCTTGTCTTTTAGTTAGAGAAGAGCCTCTCTGGTTGTGATAATGCATCAACACATTAGCAGTCTCTAGAGATGAGCAATTTAAGAACAATAATAAAACATTAGATAAAACAGCACTGAGGACCTTTTAGTTTCTGAAAAATACAACTTCATGTGAAAGCGGATACCTGTCTAATTTCAAAATGCAACTGAAAATTTATTTCTGCATTACTTTGAAAATTTTGATAGTTCTTTGAAATTTTATTTTTAAACTACTTCTTGCTTTGTTCTCAAAAGATTTTTTTTTCCTCCCATTTCTCTCTGAAAGTTTTTTCCCTCAAACGAAAATTTTATCTGAAGTTCTAAAAACAAGCTGCTCTGTCCTCCTTTTTTATTTTGAATTACTTCTCCCTCCTGGCTTGTTTTTTCTTTCTCTCTCTCTTTTTTTTTTTCTCTTCTGATTTGAAAGCAGAGTTGGAAAATCTATGAGATGTGGAAGCTTTGAAAAGTGAAAACCTGTGTAGCTTTCTCTCAGTTAATAAAAATGAAGCCTTTTTTTCTAGGTGCTTTTTCTTGTGGAGGCTCACTTACACTGAAATAGTTTTTTTTCACTGAACAAACACACAAAAAATCTGTCAGCAGGCATTTCTCAGTGTGAGAGGCCTCAAAAAGGCAACAGCAAATCTACCTTCTTTGCTGGAGATATTTCTGCTATGATGTTGATTCCCAGCCTATTTCAAGAAGAACTAGGTGCTCCAGGGGACTGCATATAAGCTGCTGTATCTTGCATGACTAAATAATCAGCTTGAATTTGACCCCTGTTAGTACCAAACCTATATCCCAGCTGAAGACCTCTTAAGCTTCTCTCCCACAAGACACTGATAAGAGTCTGTGTGCCTAGAGATTAGAGTACAGGCCCTAGGATCCTAGCTCTACCCCATATCAGCTGTGCATCCTTGGACAGATTTCTTAATGTCCCTTTGCCTTTACGTCCCCATTTGTGTGTGAAAATAATTCTGATGAAAGCACCTAATAACTCACTTTACAAGAGTCCTTGGCACAAAGGAAGCACTCAAAAGCATCACTGAAATCACATATTCGGAGGGCAATGAATTAAGCTGTCTTGCCACAGTCTCTACAACTTCATTTTTATGAATCTCTTTTTGATATTAATTATAGCATAGACTCACTCCTCTATAATTTTTTGGTAGAAAAATCAGTTATGGAATAACAGCAGGTTCCAGAGACACTCTGGAAGGCTCTTGTTTCACCAGACGATGGCTCTTTTCAGAGAAGTAGGAAACCAGCTCTATGAGGCTATGGATTTGTGAGCTCTTAATACAAAGGGTCAGTTTCAGAAATTTCCCGAGAGTCAGAAGCCCAAAGCCTGAGCCTATTAAAGTGAGCAATTCCCTCAGGATACTTCAGCAATGAAGGGTCCATTCCCTTGACTAAGCCTCACACTCCCTTCCAATATACTAACACTGGCATGACTAAGTTGTCTCATCCACAACCTCAATCCCTGATTCAACTGAAAAATATAACCTATAAAGATGTTTCCCATGAAGCCAGGCATGTGGCAGTAGACAGTATATTTGCTTCAAGTTTCATGACTCTGTTTTAGAATCCTTCTCTATCTTGAGAGAATTCAGGCATACTGCTCATCCTACCTCAGTCTCAGCTTTTATGGACAAAAAAATTGGAATAAGAAGAGCTACCCTGCAGCACTTATCATGGGAATTTGAGGTAAAAATACTTAAAGCTCCCAATACAGTCCTTAACAAAGAATAAATTTTAAATTCATGGATATTACTTTTATTATTGCTATTATCTTTCTGATGAAAAAATAGTACACATGATTTCTTTATCCATAAGGAACTGTTGAGTGAATCTGATTTTAGGGAAGCTGGGGATCAGGAGAAGGAAAATAAGAGGAGAGGTGACATAGTAAAAGCTAAGAAAGAAATTAAGCTGAGAAGACAGATCTGATTAATGTGTCTTTTATGTATCTTTACATCAGAGGCCATAGACCTTTTGAGACTCTGATAAAACCTAAACATCCTATCCCCAGAAAAACAAATCCACACATGAAATTTTATGGCTCTAAGGACTCTAGGAGATGAACTACGAAAGTCCAAACCAGCATTTTCCAAACTGTACATTACAACTCACTGTGGGTAAAAGCAATCTAATCAGTTTGACTATCTTATTTTAAAGAAATACATATCCTATCTATGTTTATTTGTTATTCAGTCACTCAGCCATGTCCAACTCTTTGTGACCCCATGCACTGTAGCACACCAGGCTTCCCTGTCCTTCACAACCTCCTGGAGTTTGCTCAGACTCATGTCCATTGAGTCAACAATGCTATCTAGCCATCTCATCCTTTGTCGTCCCCTTCTACTCCTGCCCTGAATCCTTCCCAGCATCAGGGTCTTTTCCAATATAGAAAGTAATATAATGACAATATTGGGAAGTATTACATACAATAGTATTATTTCATAAAGTCTTTGTTTCAGGTACGTACATGTCTGTGTGTGTGTAATACTTACATACACGAAATCACAGGGTTAAATGCATTTCTTCCATATTTATGTTAAAAAACATTTACAACACACTGTTTAGCTAGAGTGATCAATACAACTACTTACCTCCAATAAAAGTTTCTCTAACAAGAACACACACATTAATTTGAACTCTCCTGTGATGAACTGCTTAAGAAATACCCAAATCTTCTCATCCCTTAAGTATAATAAGAATACAAACTCAAAGATAACCATGCCTTTTACTAAACAGTAGACATGTTAAAATAAGAAATGTAGCATTGTTTCTGTGACTAATATAGAGCTACAATTTGAGGACTTCAGAATAACAGAACTATTTTTAAAATTCAAAAGAAAATCCAACTAATGTGCTGAACACAAGGCAATTTCCATGTTTCAGGAACATTCTGAAATTTAACATATACCCTTCTGTTTCATATGAGGGGCAAGCAAGCTAGCACTTAAGTAATCTAGATAATTACTTAGAAGTAATCTAGATTATATCTTTGAGAAGATCTTGAGGGAGAAGATACATCGTGAAATGTGAAAACACTTCATATATGTTTCACATATGTGAAATGTGAAGCCACTGTAGCAAGGGGAGCCTCTCATCTAGATGAAAATGAAGAACAAACAGCCAGAGAGAACACTGCTCTTCAAGTAAAATACCAAGAATCAAAAGGTAAGACTGGGTGCTAGGAGGCATGTTACCTAAATACATGACACAAGAGAAGCCATTGCATTAAGAACAGGCCACCAATAATCACAGCTGCTTTCATATTTACATAATAACATAAGAATGCATCCATGACAAAAGGCTTCCACCCTTTCTCTTATTCCCCAGACCTTTAAGAGAATCTCACCTATGTTCATTCCCATCTCCATCAGTCATTTAAAGCTTAGCACATTGTCATCCTCACTACAAAGCCTCACTCTTAAGATGTATACCGTGTACCCAACAAAAAGATTATAGAGTAGGGATTGTGGAAAAGAAAATCTTTAGTCTCAGTGTTTGTCCTAATACTGTTATTAAAACAATAAAAAATATATTCGTTCAGAATCCCCTACCATTTCCATATTTGTGTTTCAGGGACAACGTGCAGAGAAATGGGAGACAATGGGATGAGAAATGCTCTGACCTGTTTTGAATTCCATTGTCAAACCCAGGATGTATAAGGAAAAATTTTAAAGAGGAGATGACAGGGCATCTTGCAGTATGGGAGTTTGAGGTGAAAGGATCCCAGGGTGGCAGCAACTTCTCAAGGGACCTGCAGTGACACCTTTTCCAATAAGCAGGCAGCAAGTTTACTCATGCTTCTGATTATCGTCATCAATGTCTTCTCAATATAATAAGAGAAAAGAAACCCACATGGCTTAATAAAAACTTTAGACAGTGTAAATTATTAATATCATCTTAACTCTTTAATAAGATTAGTCTTTTTTATTACTCCACTTGCATCAGCATTTTATAGCTGATGCAAACCTAAAAAACTAGTATTGCAGACGGTGAAAAGGAGGCCATCAGCACAAAATCTGGGGCAGAGAATAGTCATAATCACTCGACAAGTGGCAGCTCTTCTAAATCTAAGGGACACTGAGAGATTGAATGCTAGCAAGGGCCACCACACCAGTAAATAAACACATTCTGAATTAGCAAGCAGTACCCAATGCTACCAACTTACAAAATGCAAAGAAATGATATCCACTCCTTGCCAAGGAGAACCCAAAAGAACATTTTTTTTTCCCAAAAAAGAAATGACAAACTCAAATCTGGCAAAATAGGAACACCTCCAAATACAAGTTGACTCAAATAATCACAATTTTTAAACGGATACTGAGGTTCTTCATAATTTCAATATATTAAAATAATAAAATAATTCCAGAATAAAAATAAGTATGTCCAACAATAACATAACTAAAAATCATGGTTTTACATCCCACCATAAGGTTCATGAACATAAAATAACTAGTAACAGAAAAAATATTGCTAGGAGAAGGGAAGGACATGGGGGAAAGGCTGTCACTCAGGCAGAATGCAAAGAGAAAACATAAGATAAATATGGAGCTGATATTTAGAACAATCCCCTGGAAAGACAGCCTTCTAGCAAACAGAAGGTATTACTGAAGGAAGTTGAAGCCCACAGAGCACTGACAAAGCAACAGGAACAACAAATTCCAAACCCCACTCAACCTCTAACTAGACTGACTCAAAACCCCACTGAAGTCCTAGAAGAAGGACAAGAGTGCCCATATACAAGCAGTAAAATCTACTTGTTCTATAGTTTGGAGGTCAAGATAGCTGAATAGGAGGACTAGGGGTTCACCTCTCCTTAATAAGTACATCAAGAATACATATACAAGTGGAACAATGTGCACAGAGCACCTCCTGAACACTAGTAGAGGATTTCAGAAACCTAAAAGGACAAAAAAAGATTCCCGTGTAAGCAGTTTTGTTTTTATTGTTTGTTTTGGCTTGGGGGGTTTTCTGTTTGTTTGGGTGTTTTCTTGTTTTTTTTTTTTTTTTTGTGGGCTCTTGATTCCCTGGGTGAGTGTCAAATCTGAGCTCCCATGGTGGGAGCACTGAGTACTGGTCACTGGTCTGCCAAAGAATTGCCAGCCCCAGGGAATATTAATTAGTCTGAGCTCTCCTGGAAGTCCCCATCTCAGCCTAAATATCCAGCTTCACTGAACAGCCTGCAAGCTCCAGTGCTGGAACACCTCAAGCCAAACAACTAGCAAGACAGGAACAGCAGACACCCATCAGCAGACAAACTGCCTGAGTTGCATTCAGCTCAGAGATATCCCAAAAACACTCCTTGACATCCTTTTGCCCACAAGAGGGACAGGACCCAGCTCCACAAACCAGAGTGCAGGCATCAGTCCCTCCCACCAGGAAGCCTACACAAGCCCCCCGATCAACCTCACCCACCAGGGGACAGATACCAGGAGCAAGAGGAACTACAACCCTGCAGCCTGCAGAAAGGAGGCCACAAGCACAGCAAGTTAGAAAAAGTGAGATCACAGAGAAGTATATTGCAGGCAAAGAAGCAAGGTAAAAATCTACAAGCCAACTCAATGAAGAGGAGATAGGCAATCTACCTAAAAAAAATTTCAGAGTAATGACAGTAAAGATGATCCAAGATCTCAGAAAAAGAACAAAGGCACAGATTGAGAAGATACGAGAAATATTTAATGAGAATATAGAAAAAGTAAAGAACAAACAGTGATAAACCATATAATAACTGAAATGAAAAGTAGAGTAGAAGAAAGAATCAATAGCAGAATAACTAAGGCAGAAGAACAGATAAGTGACTTGGAAGATAGAATGGTGAAAATCACTACTGTAAAACAGAATAAAGAAAAAAGAATGAAAAAAAAAAAAAAGACGAGAATAGTCTCAGAGACCTCTGGCACATTAAACATACCAACATGTGAAATGTAGGTGTCCCAGAAGAAGAAGGGAAAGGGTCTAAGAAAATATCTGAAGAGCTTATAGTTGAAAATTTCCTAACATGGGAAAGGAAACAGTACCCAAGCATACAGAATCCTGTACAGGATAAACTCAAGGATAAAAATATGACAGTGTTAATCAAACTAACAAAAATTGAATGCAAAGGGAAAAAAAGCAGCAAGAGAAAAGTAACAAATAACATACAAGGGAATCTACATAAGGTTATCAGCTAATTTTCCAGCAGAAACACTGCAGGGCAGAGGGGAATAGCATGATATATTTAGAGTGATGAAAGAGGAAAACCTACAACCAAGAATACTCTAGCCAGCATGGTTTTCATTTAGATTCAATGGAGAAATTAAAAGCTTTACAGACAAGCAAAAGTTAAGAGAATTCAGCACTTCAAAAGCAGCTTTATAATAAAAGCTAAACAAACTTCTCTAGGTGGAAAACATCAAAGAAATAAAAGACTTATAAAAACAAAACCAAATAATTAAGAAAATGGCAACAGGAACTTACATATTGATAACTGCCTTAATGTAAATGGATTAAAAGCATCAACCAAAAGACACTAGATGAATAGATACAAAACCAAGATCTGTATACATGCTGTCTTCAAAAGACCCAATTCAGACCTAGGGACAAATACACACATGGAAAGTGAGGGGATGGAAGAAGATATTCCACTCAAATAGAAATCAAACAAAACTGGAATACCACTACTCATATCAGATAAAACAGACTTTAAAATAAAGACAATTACAAGAGACAAGAAGGGACACTACATAATGATCAAGGGATCAAGCCAAGAATAAGGTATAGCAATTTTAAATATATATGTACCCAAAATAAGAGCACTTCAAAATATAAGACAACCATACAAGAGGATCATAATGACCCTGATCATCACAATGGTGTAATCACTTATCTAGAACTAGACTTCGTGGAGTGCAAAGTCAAGTGGGCTTTATGAAGCATCACTATGAACAAAGTTAGTGGAGGTGATGGAATTCCAGCTGAGTTATTTCAAATGCTAAAAGATGATGCTGTGAAAGTGCTGCACTCAACATGCCAGCAAATTTGGAAAACTCAGCAGTGGCCACAGGAATGGAAAAGGTCAGTTTTCACTCCAACCCCAAAGAAAGGCAATGCCAAAGAATGCTCAAACTACCGCACAATTGTAGTCATCTCACACTCTAGTAAAGTAATGCTCAAAATTCTCCAAGCCAGGCTTTAACAATACATGAACCAACAACTTTCAGATGTTCAAGCTGGTTTTAGAAAAGGCAGAGGAACCAGAAATCAAATTGCCAACATCTGTTGTATCATCAAAAAAGCAAGAGAGTTCCAGAAAAACATCTACTTCTGCTTTATTGACTATACCAAAGCCTCTGACTGTGTGGATCACAATAAACTGTGGAAAATTCTGAAAGAGATGGGAATACCCGACCACCTTACCTGCCTCCTGAGAAATCTGTATGCAGGTCAAGAAGCAACAGTTAGAACTTGCCATGGAACAACAGACTGGTTCCAAATCTGGAAAGGAGTACGTCAAGGCTGTATATTGTCCCAATTATAGGGAAAAAAAAGACAACTGTAAAAAACACAAACACATGGAGGCTAAATAGTATGTTACTAAGTACACTGAAGTACTCAATGGATCATTGAAGAACTCAAAGAGGAAATCAAAAAATTTCTAGAGACACATGACAATGAAAAGACAGTGATCCAAAACCTATGGGATGCAGCAAAAGCAGTTCTAAGAGGGAAGATTATAGCAATACAATCTTAACTCAAGGGAAAAAAAAAATCCTGAACATCCTACCCTTACACCTAAAGCAACTAGAGAAAGAAGAACAAACAAAACCCAAAGTTAGTAGAGGAAACAAGTCATAAAAAATAGAGCAGTAATAAATGAAATAGAGACGATGAAAACAATAGCAAAGATAAATGAAACTAAAAACTAGTTCTTTGAGAAAATAAACAAAATTGGTAAACATTTAGCCAGACTTCTCAAGAAAAAAAGGGCAGAGGATTTAAATCAATAAAATTAAAATAACAAAGAAGTTACACTGAAACCACAGAAATACAAAGGAGCATAAGAGAGTACTACCTGTTACTACACCAATAAAATGAACAATCTAGGAAAAAATGTATAAATTCTAAGATGCAAGCTTCGAAGACTGAACCAGGAAAAAACTGAAAATAACAAACTGATCACAAGTACTTAAATGTTATTAAAAATCTTCCAACAAAGAAAGAGTCTAGGACCAAATGGCTTCACAGGCAAATTCTCTCAAGATTTAGTGAAGAGTTACCACTTACCCTTCTGAAACTTTTCCAAAGAATTACAGAGGAAGGAACACTCCCAAGCTCATTCTACAAAACCACCAATCACCCTGATACCAAAACCAGACAAAGATAGTACACAAAAAAAGAAAATTACAGGCCAACATCACTGATAAACATAGATGCAAAAATCCTCAACAAAAGACTAGCAAACCAAATGCAACAACACACTAAAAGGATCATACACAGTAATCAAATAAAATTTATTTCAGGGATGTAAGAATTTTTCAATATCCACAAATCAATCAGTGTGATACATTGAAAAATAAAAACCATATGATCATATCATTAGATGCAGAAAAACCATTTGACAAAATTCAACATCTATTGTGATTTAAAAAACCCTCCATAAAGTGGGCATTGAGGGAATCTACCTCAACATTAAAAAAGGCTATATATGACAAACCCACAGCAAGTATCATTCTCAGTGGTAAAAAACTGAAAACATTTCCCCTAAGACCAGGAACAACACAAGGATGTCCACTCTCACCATTATTCAAAAATAGTTTTGGAAGTCCTAGCCAGAGCAATCAGAGAATAAAAGGCAATAAAAAGAATCCAAATTGCTAAAGAAGAAGTAAAATTGTCACTGTTTGCAAATGACTCAATATTACACATAGAAAACCATGAAGATGCTATAAGGAAACTACTAGAGCTCACCAATGAATCTGGTAAAGTTGCAGAAGACAAAATTAAATCACAGAATCTAAGATCGGAAAAAGAAATAAAGGAGAAAATCCCATTTAGCATTGCAAAAAAAAAGAAAAAATACCTAGGAATAAACCTACCTAAGGAGGGAAAAGACTATAAGATACTGATGAAAGAAATCAAAGATGGCACAAACAGATGGAGAGATATATCACGTTATTGGATTGGAATAATCAATATTTTGAAAATGACTATACTACCCAAAGCAATCTACAGATTCAATACAATTCCTATGAAATTATCAATGGCATTTTTCACAGAATTAGAGCAAATCATTATACAATTTGTGTGAAAACACAAAAGATCACAAATAGCCAAAGCAATCTTGAGAAACCAAAACGGAGCCGGATGAATCAAGTTCCCTGACTTCAGACTATACTCTTAAAACTACAGCCATCAAAACAGTATGGTACCAACACAAAAACAGAAATTCAGTCAAAGGAACAGGATAGAAATCCCAGAGATCAACCCATGCACTTATGGTCACCTAACTGATGACAAAGGAGACAAGAATATACAATGCAGATAAGACAGTCTCCTCAATAAGTGGAGCTGACAAAACTGGAGAGCTACATGTAAAAGAATGAAATTAGAACACCCCTAACACCATACACAAAAATAAACTGAAAATGGATGAAAGATCTAAATGTAAGGCTGGATACTATAAAATTCTTAGAGGCAAACATAGGCAAAACATTCTCTGACATAAATCCAAGCAAGATCTTTTTTGATTCACCTCTGAAATTAATGAAAACAAAAATAAAAGTAAATAAATGGGACCCAATTAAACTTCAAACCTCTTGCACAGAAAACAAAACCATAAACAAAATGAGAAGACATTCATTGGAGTGGGAGAAAATATTTGCAAATGAAGTAACAAGGGATTAATCTCCAAAATACACAAACATTCACACAGCTCAATTTCAAAGAAACAAACAACCCAATCAAAAAATGGGCAGAAGATGTAAATATACATTTCTCCAGTCTATTGAAGAAGAATAAGACATCTAGAAGACATAAAGAAGACTAAAAATCACATGAAAAGATGCTCAACATCACTAATTACTAAAGAAATGAAAATCATTTCTTTATGTAATGGTTGTAACAAAACTACAATGAAGTATCACCTCACACCAGGCAGAATAGCCATCAAATAGTCAACAAACAATAAATGCTAGAGAGGGTGTGGAGAAAAGAAAACCCTCCTCCACTTTTAGTGGGAATGTAAATTGGTATAGCCACTATGGAGAACAGTATGGAGGTTCCTTAGAAAATTAAATATAGAGCTACCATATGATCCAGCAATCCAATTCCTGGATACATATCTGGAGAAAACCATAATTCAAAAAAACACATGCAGTCCAATATTCACTGCAGCACTATTCACAATAGCTAGGACATGGAAGAAACTTAAATGTTTGTCAGCAGAGGAATGGGTAAAGAAGATGAGGTACATATACACAATGGAATATTACTTGGCCATATAAAAGAACAAAATAATGCCATGTGTGGCAACACGGATGGACCTAGAGATTGTCATACTGAGTGGAGTAAGACAGAGAAAGACAAATATATGATATGATATTGCTTATATGTGGAATCTAAAAAAGGATACAAATGAATTTATCTACAAAACAGAAACAGAGTTACAGATATAGAAAATAAACTTATGGTTACTGGGAGGTAAGATTGTTATTGTTATTTCTCAGTTGCTGAGTCAAGTCTGACTCTTTGCAACCCCTTGAAGTGCAGCATGCCAGGCTTCCCTGTCCTTCTGATGCCATCCAGCCATCTCATCCTCTGTTGCCCCCTTCTCTTGCTCAAAATCTTCCCCAGCATCAGAATATTTTCCAATAAGCCAGCTCTTGCATCAGTTGGTCAAAGCACTGGAGCTTCACTGTCTGTCCTTCTGATGAATATTCACAGTTGATTTCCTTTAGGATTGACTGGTTTGATCTCCTGGCTAGCCAGAGAACTCTCAAGGCTCTTATCCAGCGCCATTCAAAAGCATCAATTCTTTGATGCTCAGCCTTCTTTATGGTCCAACTCTAACATCCGTACATGACTACTGGAAAGAACATAACCTTGACTATAAGTACCTCTGTTGGCAGAGTGATACCTCTGCTTTTTAATACGCTGTCTAGTTTTGTCATAGCTTTTCATCCAAGGAGCAAGAGTCTTTTAATTTCATGGCTGTAATCACCATCTGCAGTGATATTGGAGCCCAAGAAAATAAAATCTGTCACTATTTCCACTTTTCCCCCATCTATTTGCCTCTTTAGTTTCTCTTTATTTCCTGACATTAAAGTGCTATCATCTATATATATGAGATTGTTGATATTTTCTCGAGCAATCTTCACTCCAGCTTGTGCTTCATCCAGCCTGGCATTTCGCATGATGTACTCTGCAAGTAAGTTAAATAAACAGGATGACAATACACAGCGTTAAGGTACTCCTTTCCCAATAGGGAATCAGTCCATTGTCCCAGATCCGGTTCTAACTGTTGCTTCTTGTTCTACATACAGGTTTCTCAGGAGGCAGGTAAGGTGGTCTGGTATTCCCATCTCCTCAAAGAATTTTCCACAGTTTGTTGTGATCCACACAGTCAAAGGCTTTAGAGTAGTCAAAGCCTTCTGAAGCAGAAGTAGATGCTTTTTGGAATTCCCTTGTTTTTTCTATGATGCAACAGATGTTGGCAATTTTGATCTCTGTTTCTTCCTTTTCTAAATCCAGCTTGTACATCTGGAAGTTCTTGGTTCATGTATTGTTGAAGCCTAGCTTCAAGGATTTTGAGCATTATCTTGCTAGCATGTGAAATGAGAGAACATAGAGGAGGGAAAAATTGAAAGATTGGTATTTTTTTTTCTTTTTAAATTTTCTTTATTTTATTGTGTTGGTTTTGCCATACATTGACATGAAACCGCCATGGGTATACATATGCTCCCTCTCCAGAACCCCCCTCCCTCCTCCCTCCCGACTCCCTCCCCCTGGGTCATCTCGGTGCACCAGCCCTGATCATCAACCCTGGGCTGGCGATTGATTTCACATATGATAATTAACATGTTTCAATGCCATTCTCCCATATCATCCCACCCTTGCCCTCTTCCACAGAGTCCACGAGTCTGTTCTATACATCTGCGTTTCTTTTGCTGTCTCGCATGCAGGGTTCTCGTTACCGTCTTTCTAAATTCCATATATATGCGTTAGTATACTGTATTGTTGTTTTTCCTTCTGGCTTACTTCACTCTGGATAATAGGCGCCAGTTCCGCCCACCTGAGTAGAACTGATTCAAATGAATTTTTTTTAATGCTGAGTAATATTCCATTGTGTATATGTACAACAGCTTTCTTATCCATTCGTCAGTTGATGGGCATCTATGTTGCTTCCATGTCCTGGCTATTGTAAACAATGTAGTGATGAACACTGGGGTACAAGTGTCTCTTTCAATTCTGGATTCCTTGGTATGTATGCCCAGCAGTGGGATTGCTGGGTCATATGGCAGGTCTATTTGCAGTTTTTTAAGGAATCTCCACACTGTTTTCCATAGTGGCTGTACTAGTTTGCATTCCCACCAACAGTGTAAGAGGGTTCCCTTTTCTCCACATCCTCTCCAGCATTTATTGCTTGTAGATTTTTGGATTGCAGCCATTCTGACTGGTGTAAAGTGGTACCTCATTGTGGTTTTGATTTGCATTTCTCTGATAATGAGTGATGTTGAGCATCTTTTCATGTATTTGTTAGCCATTTTTATGTCTTCTTTGGAGAAATGTTAAGTTCTTTGGCCCACTTTTTGATTGGGTCGACTCTATCAGAAAATCACTAGAGCTAATCAGTGAATATAGTAAAGCAGAAATCCCTGGCATTCCTATACACTAACAATGAGAAATCAGAAAGAGAAATTATGGAAACAATTCCATTCACCATCAAAACAAAAAGAATAAAATACTTAGGAGTATTTCTACCTAAAGAAACAAAAGACGTGTATATAGAAAACTATAAAACACTGATGAAAGAAATCAAAGAGGACACAAACAGATGGAGAAATGTGCTGTGTTCGTGGATTGGAAGAATCAATATAGTGAAAATGAGTATACTACCCAAAGCAATCTATAGATTCAATGCAATTCCTATCAAGCTACCAGAGGTCTTTTTCAGAGAATTAGAACAAATAATTTCACAATTTGTATGGAAACACAAAAAACCTCGTATAGCCAAAGCAATCTTGAGAAAGAAGAATGGAACTGGAGGAATCAACCTACCTGATTTTAGGCTATACTACAAATCCACAGTCATTAAGACAGTATGGTACTGGCACAAAGACAGAAATATAGATCAGTGGAACAAAATAGAAAGCCCAGAGATAAATGCACGCATCTATGGACACCTTATCTTTGACAAAGGAGGCAAGAATATACAATGGAGAAAAGACAATCTCTTTAACAAGTGGTGCTGGGAAAACTGGACAGCCACTTGTAAAAGAATGAAACTAGACCACTTTCTAACACCATACACAAAGATAAACTCAAAATGGATCAAAGATCTAAGCATAAGACCAGAAACTATAAAACTCCTAGAGAATAACATAGGCAAAACACTCTCCGACATAAACCAAAGCAGGATCCTCTATGACCCACCTCCCATAATATCGGAAATAAAAGCACGAATAAACAAATGGGACCTAATTAAAATTAAAAGCTTCTACACAACAAAGGAAACTATAAGCAAGGTGAAAAGGGAATAAAGCAAGGTGAATGGGAGAAAATAATAGCCAATGAAGCAACGGACAAACAATTAATCTCAAAAATATACAAGCAACTCCTGCAGCTCCATTCTAGAAAGATTGGTATTGACATATACACACTATAACTAGGGAGGTGGGTGGGGGGTTTAGGATGGGAGGAGACATGTATACCTGTGGCTGATTCATGTTGATGTATGGCAAAAGTCATCAAAATATTGTAAAGTAATTATCCTCCAGTTAGAATAAATAAATTAGTTCTAAAAAAAGATAATGAATAAAGATCTACTGTATAGCACAGGGAACTTACTCAGTACTCTGTAATGTTCTATATGGGAAACGACATAAAAAAAGAGTGTGAAAGGAAGTGAAAGAGAAAGTTGCTTAGTCGTGTCTGACTCTTTGTGACCCCATGGACTATGCAGTCCATGGAATTCTCCAGGCCAGAATACTGGAGTGAGTAGCCTTTCCCTTCTCCAGGGGATCTTCCCAAGCCAGGGATCAAAACCAGGTCTCCAGCATTAAAGGTGGCTTGTTTACCAGCTGAGCCACAAGAAAAGTCCAAGAATACTGGAGTGGGTAGCCTATGCCTTCTCCAGTGGATCTTCCAGACACAGGAATCGAACTGGGGTCTCCTGCATTGCAGGTGGATTCTTTACCAACTGAGTTATCAGGGAAGCCCAGAAAAGAGTGTATGTATGTATATATACAACTAATTTACTTTCCTGTATATCTGAAACTAACACACCATTGTAAATCAATGATACTTCAATAAAAAATTTTTGAAATAGAATATTCTCTCAAATTAAGCTCTGAAGGATCTATGCCAATAAATATACAGTTTTAAAAGGCAACTAGGATGAAATGGAGTAACACAAAAAGACATAAAAAAGAGTTGATTTTTTTATTAAGTAAGCCATTTGAAATATTATACATTTTCTTATTCCAAAAAGGAAAACATTATTAACAACTAGACAAATTAATATACTACTACAGTCAGTTCAGTTCAGTCGCTCAGTCATGTCTGATTCTTTGCAACACCATGAACTGCAGCACTCCAGGCCTCACTGTCCATCACCAAATCCTGGAGTCCACCCAAACCCATGGCCATCAGGTCAGTGATGCCATCCAGCCATCTCATCCTCTGTCATCCCCTTCTCGTCCTGCCTCCAATCCTTCCCAGCATCAAGGTCTTTTCCAATGAGTCAACTCTTCACATCAGGTGGCCAAAGTATTGGAGTTTCAGCTTCAAAATCAGCCCTTCCAATGAACACCCAGGACTGATCTCCTTTAGGATGGACTTGTTGGATCTCCTTGCAGTCCAAAGGACTCTCAAGAGTCTTCTCCAACACCACAGTTCAAATTCTCTTTAAGAATTTTCCACAGTTTGTTGTGATCCACATACTCAAATGCTTTAGCATAGTCAATGAAGCAGAAGTAGATGTTTTTCTGGAATTCTTTTGCTTTTTTGATTATCCAATGGATGTTGGAAATTTGATCTCTGGTTCCTCTGCCTTTTCTAAATCCAGCTTGAAGTTCACAGTTCATGTACTGTTGAAAGCCTGGCTTGGAAAATTTTGAGCATTTCTTTGCTAGCGTGTGAGATGAGTGCAACTGTGTGGTAGTTTGAACATTCTTAGGCATTGCCTTTCTTTGGGATTGGAATGAAAACTGACCTTTTCCAGTCCTGTGGAAACTGGAAACTGCTGAGTTTTCCAAATGTACTGGCATATTGAGTGCAGCACTTTAACAGCATCATCTTTTGGGATTTGAAATAACTCAGCTGGAATTCCATCATTTGAACTAGCTTTGTAGTAATGCTTCTAAGGCCCACTTGACTTTACATATCAGGATGCCTGGCTCTAGGTGAGTGATCACACCATCATGGTTATCTGGGTCATTAAGATCTTTTTGGTACAGTTCTTCTGTGTATTCTTGCCACCTTTTCTTAATATCTTCTGCTTGTGTTAGGTTCATACCATTTCTGTCCTTTATTGTGCTCATCTTTGCATGAAATGTTCCCTTGGTATCTCTAATTTTCTTGAAGAGATCTCTAGTCTTTCCCATTCTACTGTTTTTCCCTATTTCTTTGGATTGATCACTTAGGAAGCCTTTCTTATCTCTTCTTGCTATTTTTTGGAACTCTGCATTCAGATGGATTTATCTTTCCTTTTCTCCTTTACCTTTCTCTTCTCTTCTGTTTTCAGCTATTTGTAAGGCCTCCTCAGACAAGCAGTTTGCCTTTTGGCATTTCTTTTTCTTGGGGATGGTTTTGATTACTGCCTCCTGTACAATGTTAGAAACCTATGCCCATAGTTCTTCAGGCACTCTGTCTATCAGATCTAATCCCTTGAATCTATTTGTCACTTCCACTGTATAATTGTAAGGGATTTGATTTAGGTCTTACCTGAATGGCCTAATTGTTTTCCCTATTTTCTTCAATTTAAGTCTGAGTTTTTCAGTAAGGAGTTCATGATCTGAGCCATAGTCACCTCCCGGTCCTGTTTTTGTTTACTGTATAGAGCTTTTCCATCTTCAATTGCAAAGAATAATCGATCTGAAATAGGAATTGACTGTCTGGTGATGTCCATGTGTAGAGTCACCTCTTGTGTCGTTGGAAGAGGGTGTTTGCTATGACCAATGCATTCTCTTGACAAAACTCTGTGAGCCTTTGCCTTGCTTCATTTTGTACCCCAAGGCCAAACTTGCCAGTTACTCCAGATATGTCTTGACTTCCTACTTTTCCATTCCAGTCCCCAGTGATGAAAAGGATGTCATTTTTTGGGTTAGTACTAGCAGACCTTGTAGGTCATCATAGAACCATTCAACTTCAGTTTCTTCAGCATTACTGATTGGGGCATAGACTTCATAGTGATATTGAACGGTTTGCCCTGGAAACGAACAGAGATCATTCTGTTATTTTTGAAATTGTAAACAAGTACTGCATTTTGGACTCCTTTGTTGACTATGAGAGCTACTCCATCTCTTCTAAGTGGTTCCTGCCCACGGTAGTAGATATAATGGTCATCTGAGTTAAATTCACCCATTCCAGTCCATTTTAGTTCTCTGCTTCTTAAAATATTGATGTTCACTCTTGCCATCTCCTGCTTGACCACTTCCAATTTACCTTGATTCATGAACCTAACATTCCAGGTTCCTATGCGATATTGTTCTTTACAGCATCAGACTTTACTTCCATTCCCAGTCACATCCACAACTGGGCATTGTTTTGCTTTGGCTCAGCCTTTTCATTCTCTCTGGAGCTATTTCTCCACTCCTCTCCAGTAGCATATTGGGCACCTACTGACCTGGGGAGCTCATCTTTCAGTGTCATCTATTTTTGCCTTTTCTTACTGTTCATGGAGTTCTCAAGGCAAAAATACTGAAGTGGTTTGCCATTCCCTTCTCCATTATTTAATAGGAAGTACAGATATAGAGAGTTTAAGCAAGCTCTGGGAGTTGGTGATGGACAGGGAAGCCTGGGGTGCTGCAGTCCATGAGGTCACAAAGAGTCGGACATGATAGAGTGACTGAAGTGAACTGAATAGGTATACAGAGACCAGTATTGGTCTGGCAGTTCAATAATATCACTAAGACTCATACATGTTCCATCCATCTTATCAACCATTATCAGCATGTTAATATTTTTACATGATTCTAGGCATCATGACCACATGCAGGGGCAGGAAGAAATTCACAGCCAGGCTGCTGCTGCAAAGTTGCTTCAGTCGTGTCCGACTCTGTGCGACCCCATAGATGGCAGCCCACCAGGCTCTTCCGTCCCTGGGATTCTCCAGGGAAGAATGCTGGAGTGGGTCGCCATTGCCTTCTCCAATGCATGAAAGTGAAGTCGCTCAGTCGTGTCCGACTCTTCACAGCCCCATGGACTGCAGCCTACCAGGGTCCTCCATTCATGGGATTTTCCAGGCAAGAGTACTGGAGTGGGGTGCCATTGTCTTCTTCTTAACTTTCTCTGACACACAATGAATTCCCTTGAGTATCTCTGGGTAGAACAGGGTCAGATAACCCTCCCAAGGAAAAATGAATCTGGGAAATTGAGTTTGTGGCAAAGAAGATTACTGTCATAATTGGCTTAGACAATAGCATGGTGCTCCACAACAAATTCAGGATTACATAAGAAGGGAAGAAACTGTTGTTACATACTGTCTGCCATGCATATATAATTACACAGCCAGTCCTACACTGAAGTAACAGAAAGCATTTGTTTCCACAAAATTCCCTAACTGCTAACAACATAGTTTTCCAGACTTTTGTCCATCCATTTAATCAGTCCTTTCAAGGTTATGTTGCAAATACAGCCTGGGATATATATATTATCTCCTGCATTCTATCTGATTCAATCATTTCAGTTTTCCTGATACTGGTAATTCTCTCAGAAACATGCAGGTGAACAAGTAACTAAAATCCCCTTTCATGTCTTAGCAAAGAAACAAAGGTGGCTTTTAATAACACTCTGTTCTATGACCTTATATGAAAGGACAGTTCTGAGATGGAAATGAGACCATACCTGTGTGGCATGCAGATAGTAATAATGGTGCTATCAGAAGCTGAGATGATCCTAAGACCTTCCAGAACTAAAGATGAGTTACCTCTCTGCTACCTCCAGAGGTAGAGAAAGTTCTTAGCAATCCTAGCAGCATTCAAGGGGAAAGAAGCTAATCTGGGCAGTAGCCCCCAAAGCTCAACAGAATAGCAATTGGGGGGCAGGCTCCTTCAACTCTATAGGACTTCTCTACGACTCGAAGTGTCCAAGAAAGTACCAGGACAACTTTAGGTTTCCATCCTCCCATGCTTCCTTGAAGAGTCACTGGTTTAAAAGAAACCAACCCATCTCCCATAGTCTGGAGGTGCTCCTCCAAATAGGATAAGTGACAGGGTGGGAGAAATGAGAATGCTGAGCAACAGAGGCAAGAGGAGACTCAAGGCAGAAGTTTGTCAGCACTGTGAAATATTACAGGGTGGTGTGAAAACGGTGATGCCAAAAAAAAAAAGCTATTTAACAATTCAACTTTTTAGAGGAAAATTTCTATATAGTAGTAGAAGTTGACACCAGGACCTAAGAATAGAATGGGAAATGAAGAAAGGGGAGAGCTTGTAGAGGCTAGTTTTTCTAACACTTCTGGTCAAGACCAGAGAAAATAGAGTGAGTATCACTGGCAAGAAGAATGTGAAATGAAGATTTCCTGGGCTCCCATCACAGAGAGCTCAGCCAGCTATTTGATTCTCTTCTAAGTATTTTAAATATATAAATTACCATCAGACAGTCATTCTTCGTACAGTCATCTGGTAAAATACTTTGCAGGCAGTTGAACATGACAGAAATGCTCTTCACTTAATTGCTTACAGGAAATAACATGAAATATCCCTTTTTAGTTTCTCAAAGAAAAAAACATGTATTTGAAGCCAAAGTAAAGATAAGTAAAACATATAGAGATTCCCGAGAGAAAATTAATGGTTCAAAAGTCAGATGATTCTATCAGGAGTGATGCTGACTTAAGAGGTGAACAAGAAAACTCTATTAGTGTGGTTTTTCTTTCCTCTGAGCTGCAGTGCTCTATCCCATGAGAACATTAAATGAATTATTACAGCATAAGGGTTTCTCCTGTCCTAAATATTCATTGGAAGGACTGATGCTGAAGCTGAAAATCCAATACTTTGGCCACCTGATGCAAAGAAAGATTGAAGGCGGGAAGAGAATGGGACAACAGAGGATGAGATGGTTGGAAGGCATCAGCAACTGGATGGACATGAATCTGTGTAAGCTCTGGGAGCTGGTGATGGACAGGGAAGCCTAGTGTGCTACAGTCCATGGGGTCGCAGAGTCAGACACGATTGAGCGACTGAACTGAACTGAAGGGTTTCTCATTTATTGCAGTGCTTCTCCACCATTGTAGAGGTTTTGTTTTGTTTTGTTTTCTGAAATAATGACTTGCCTGCTGTCCATCAAATAATTCAGTGGTTCTTACCAATGTTTAAACCCAAAGTCTCTGAAGCTACTGCAAGGGCCTATAGTATTTCACCTGCTGTAAGCTCATCTTCATCTCAGTCAATAGGTTCAGAGAATCAGGGCTGCATGGGTTACCAGCTAGGTACCCAAATCTTAAGTAGCATGCCCAAGTCAAATTCCTCTTTGTTTTCCAGCTTTCTGGACTACCCTTTCTCCTTGCTCTTCAGAAGTATGGAGAAACTACAGACAATCATGCAGATAATGACACTGCACTTCTTTCTTAGAAAACACAGCCCAGTCACTAAATGTTACTGGAAAAAAGACATTGTTTGCAACCCCTAGTATAGCAAATGTTCAATCAGTAATCGCTAAAATAAAATTGCATTGTCAAAGACATATACACAAAGGCTATCTCTTTTTCTATGAGCATGTTTCTCTGGATACCCAAAAAGCCTACTGCTGTCTATATTATTTTATTATGTCTTATTTGGTAGCAAAACTCTGATACAGATCTGCAAAAAGGATATCCAGGAATAACTAGCAACAGCCACCAAAATTGCCATGCAGAACCTTAAGCTTTTGGCAAGACATTGTATAACCATCTTTTCTTAGCTTGGCAGATGGTGGTTACATATTGACTGAAGGCAAGCAGCTGGTTGAAAGAGCAAGCTCTAGATTCAGGCTGCCTGAGTTTGTATCACATCTCTACCACTTACTAATTTTGTGGCTTTGGGCAAATTATTTAACATTTACTAGCAGAATCGATGCTTTTGAACTGTGGTGTTGGAGAAGACTCTTGAGAGTCCCTTGGACTGCAAGGAGATCCAACAAGTCCATCCTAAAGGAGATCAGTCCTGGGTGTTCATTGGAAGGACTGATGCTGAAGCTGAAACTCCAATACTTTGGCCACCTCATGCGAAGAGTTAACTCATTGGAAAAGATCCTGATGCTGGGAAGGATTGGGGGCAGGAGGAGAAGGGGACGACAAAGGATGAGATGGCTGGATGGCATCACCAACTCGATGGCCATGGGTTTGGGTGGACTCCAGGAGTTGGTGATGGACAGGGAAGCCTGGAGTGCTGCAATTCATGGGGTCACAAAGAGTCGGACATGACTGAGCAACTGAACTGAACTGAACTGAGCCTCAGTTTATTCATCTGAAATATGGATAATAACTTCCATAAAAGAATGTTATAAAAATTAGATAAGGTCTTAAGGGAATATCTAGCACACAGTAAAGTTTTTAAACTGTTGTTTACTTATTATTAATAGGAAAATACTTCTCTCCCATTATTTCAGTAATTTATTTTTGGCACCTTCCTTTAAGAACTTAAACCTTTACACTCAGTCCCGATTTAGACTTGCCCTTGAAGGAAATGTTAAAAGTCAAATTTGGCTTCCCTCAACAACATAAAAACTAATAAAAGGATAAATTATCAAAGACAGTCATTTTCTGGTTGGGGCACAGTTTTTCTTTAAATCAACAGTAAAGTAAAACATTCGGTACATGTATTTTGCATCACAATACCCTGAATTTAGTTACCTTTGGGTTACAATAGCAGCAGCAAGTTAGAAACTGGATGAAAAGAAACATTTAAACAAGAGAATATTTCCTCTTTTCTGAAACAGGGCACTCAAAGCCGGTATACTGGGACAACCCTGAGGGATGAGATGGAGAGGGAGGAGGGAGGGAGGTTCAGGATGGGGGGACACATGTACACCCATGGCTGATTCATGTCAATGTATGGCAAAAACCACTACAATATTGTAAAGTAATTAGCCTCCAATTAAAATAAATAAATTTAATTTAAAAAATAAAATAAATAATTTAAAAAGAGAGAGAATATTTCCTCTTTTCTAAATGCCACTCGTGGAGATTTGATATTCAGGTTTCATATTAATTCTTCTATTTGCAGAGCAGTTTGGCACTTTAAAAGCACTTAATCATGCAAGATTTTTTTTTTTAATATTCACAACAACCCCTGTAAAACAGAAGATAAACTATCATTTATCCTTTTATAGTTAAGGAATTTGAGGCCTCTGGAGGGCAAGTTTTCATCCATGGTCATATCATAGTTAATGGTTGGACATGAACTGGAACTGAAGCTTTCTGTTCTATTACTGGTGCCCTTTGAAATATTCTAAGGTTCCTCCAAACCACAGTGATAAATCAATAATAATAATAGACTCACTAATCCTTTAAGTAAAAATTTTTTTGAAATATTGAGGCAGTTAAACAACAGTGACCAAATCAATGGATGCTCTTAGGTAAAATCCTAGGTCATTTACTGAAGGAGCCTTGAGTCAGTTTATTGAGGAAATACACATCCCAAAGATGCCTATCACCCTTCTGTGTAGAGTTCAACGTATTAAAGTCACGTCTGGCTCCTTGCAACCCCATGGACTGTAAACCACCAGGCTCCTCTGCCCATGGAATTCTCTAGGCAAGAATACTAGAGTGGCCATTCCCTTCTCCAGGGAATCCTCCCGACCCAGGGATCAAATCCTGGTTTCCTGCATTGCGGTCAGATTCTTTACCATCTGAGCCACCAGGGAAGGCCATATTAAAGAGCACAACCTAATACATTAACTTTTGTGAGTACTTACCATGAACCAGAAAAATACAAAAACTTAGAGTGATTATATCAACTTCTGAAGTTCAAGGGCTAGTAGAGGTAATAGAACCCAGATTGGATCATCACCATCATCATTATCATCATCATTAATAAAAATGTATTTTAGAGATAAGAATAATTCCCCAAGGGCACAGAGCTCACAAGCAAACCAGTCAGGGTTTCACATGGTACTACTATATTTTCCTCTATTTTCAATCATAGCAATAGGTTTTATCTTTTGAATATTATCTACAAATGACAAGTACAGTTTAGACCATGGTTTCTAAAGGAATTCTCTCTTTGATCTCTTTGAATAAGAATAATAAAAATATCCCACATGATAACTCTGAATGTAATTCTATCTTTTAACTAGCTGTTCTTCAAGATGAATTCATGCTAGTGACATATTTTATAATGAAGCATTAAGGAATGAAGTCATTATTTCTTGATTGATCCTGATGCCCTAACTGTTATCTTCCACTTTAGAATGACAGGCTCTAAATTTTATAGTCAATAAACCTCATAGGAGTCATTATAATTATATATTCCAGACATCAATGCCTGATTTTGGGCACTTCTGGTGGTTAGCTGAATATCTAGATAGCACCAAACAAGTGAAAACAGCATTTATCTATGAGAGGCCTTTTACTCTGAAGAGCTGTAATTCTCTTTGTTATTGTTTACCAACTCTATTAAAGTCATTAAACATGGCTTCAGGGAGGGGGGTTCTGGAGGGGGAGCATATGTAAACCCATGGCAATATCATGTCATTGTATGGCAAAACTAATAAAAAAATAAATAAATAAAAAATTAAAAATAAAAAATAAACATGGCTTCAGCACTAAGGATACAGAAGTGGTTGCTATTGTTTCAGTGGCAAAATAGAAAGCCTGTTGCAAAACATGGTGGGCACTCAATGGATATCAACTGAATTTTTTTAAGGAATACTTATGATACTCATGCTGCTTTGTACCAGTGATTATGCTGAATGCAATCTACACCTACACTATAAAGTGTATAAAGTGTAGGTTCCAAGTTAGATGCACGGGGTAGGAATGGAGTATCAAAACATCACTTTGTCAGTTTCTTAGTTTTGTGCTTGTCTCATTCCCAGATATACAATAAACAGAAAACAAAAGAACCAGAGATACAGAAGCAAAAAACTATCCAAAGTGGTCCTATTCACACTAGAAACAGGAAACCATAAAACGTAAGAGAATATTCTTAGCCTCCTTTTAACCATAAGCAAATCTGAGTGATCTGAGGAGTGACGTGACTACACATAAACACTGGATGCTCATCCGAGACACCAGATTTCTCTTGACATTTCCAAGATAGGAGTGACACAGCTGTGGATGTGAAATCCATAGTTCTGAAAGTAAAAAACTAGGCAATAATCACGGTTGTTTAAGAAAAAGAAGTCAGACTTTTTTTTTTTTAACACTAAATCCATTTGCTCACTTGTTTTGGCCTGCTTTGCAACTTTTTTGTTATTTTTTTTAGTTTAAAAACAAAAGGAAGTTTCAAAAAGACAGCATATCTCTTGGAGTCACGTTGGGACAAAAGGAGGACATAATTGAAGATTGGCACGTCAGGAGAGGAGGCATTCCAGGGAATGAGCTGCAAGCCTCAAACTGAGGGAATACAGGGCTTCTAAGTCTTTCAGAGACAACACAGCTTGAAGCCTGCTGTTCCTTGACCTGTAACAGCAGAGGCTGTTTGATCCTTGAAGTCTGAAGGTGAGAGTGTACATGACTGTACTACACTAACTGAGATGCCCAGTACTAAAGAAAGGGGGACAAGCTGCCCATGCAACAAGGCTGGGAACATGGCAAAGGGTCTTGTGGAGAAGAAAGATTAAAAAAAAAAAGATTTAAAAATTTGCATGAATGTCAACCAAAAGGGGACTTTGCTTCTTTGGCTCTGTGTGTGATCACCCTCAGCTAATTATGTTAAATATCAGAGATCTAACATCTTCCCTGCATACCCATTAGAGGGGGGTCTGAGAACAAACTCGTAGGATGTTTATAAGGCTGAATCTCCAAAGTAGCTTCAAAGGGAATTGTAAGTAAGATGTGTGAACCTCAGGAGAAATCAGTGCTGTATGCACAAAGGAAATGTTCAACAGTAGCTAGATACCTGTTCTTATGTATACCTGTTCTAACAGGAGATTAATCAAAGCTTAATTGAAACTTACACAATTACATGAGAGGATATGTTACATAAAAGAGTGGACAACCAGGATTTAGCTAGGATGTCCCAGTGTTCCTTGGTCAGTGACAGCTTGTTCTTAAGAAAAGGAATTTGAAATTCTGCTTATTCTCCTGCTTTTTCTTCTCCCTTTTAATTATTAAACTAAACTCCCAGACACTAAGGTAACATTATTTTGACTAATTTGGTATTAAACAGAAGTAAAATACTTAAATATCTCAAAGGAAATTGTTATCCCATAAGCACTCTTGTTAACCAAGATCAATCACCAGTTGATAGACAACTCTTTCTTCACTCTCCAAATGGCAGGCATTATTCTTGGATTTCCCTTGTGGCTCAGCTGGTAAAGAACCTGCCTGCAATGCGGGAGACCTGGGTTCAATCCCTGGGTTGGAAAGATCCCCTGGAGAAGGGAAAGGCTACCCATTCCAGGATTCTGGCCAGGAGAATTCCATGGACTATGCAGTCGTGTCGCAAAGAGTCGGACATGACTGAGCAACTTTCACTTCACTTCATTTCACTTCAGACTAGAGGGACTTCTTGTCGTCATTCTTCAGAATAAACTGTGCTGCTGACTGTATACACTAAGCCTAACACCAGCTATGATCAGTACACTGGATTTATACCCTGAATTCCCTCAGGTGCTAATTAATATTTGCAAAATAGAAACTTTCGATTAAATTTTTGTCACAAAAGTGCTGTAACAACCAACATTTGTACAAGATTTTGAGCTTCACTGAAAAATAAATGAGGTTAATAACATCTCTTTATCACCATGTAAAATTTGGGAAAGTTCTAGTCTAATGTAATTACATATTTTTGTAAAATATGTAAAATTAAAGTTCTAATTACTAAGGTCAAATAAAAATTCATGTATCGTTACCGTCTTTCTAAATTCCATATATATGCGTTAGTATACTGTATTGTTTTTCCTTCTGGCTTACTTCACTCTGGATAATGGGCTCCAGTTCCGTCCAGCTGAGTAGAACTGATTCAAATGAATTTTTTTTAATGCTGAGTAATATTCCATTGTGTATATGTACAACAGCTTTCTTATCCATTCGTCAGTTGATGGGCATCTAGGTTGCTTCCATGTCCTGGCTATTGTAAACAATGCGGCGATGAACATTGGGGTACACATGTCTCTTTCAATTCTGGTTTCCTCGGTGTGTATGCCCAGCAGTGGGATTGCTGGGTCATATGGCAGGTCTATTTGCAGTTTTTTAAGGAACCTCCACACTGTTTTCCATAGTGGCTGTACTAGCTTGCATTCCCACCAACAGAGTAAGAGAGTTCCCTTTTCTCCACATCCTCTCCAGCATTTATTGCTTGTAGAGTTTTGGATGGCAGCCATTCTGACTGGTGTAAAGTGATACCTCATTGTGGTTTTGATTTGCATTTCTCTGATAATGAGTGATGTTGAGCATCTTTTCATGTGTTTGTTAGCCATTTTTATGTCTTCTTTGGAGAAATGTCTGTTAAGTTCTTTGGCCCACTTTTTGATTGGGTCATTTATTTTTCTAGAATGGAGTTGCAGGAGTTGCTTGTATATTTTTGAGATTAATTATTTGTCCGTTGCTTCATTGGCTATTATTTTCTCCCATTCTGAAGGCTGTCTTTTCACCTTGCTTATAGTTTCTTTGTTGTGCAGAAGCTTTTAATTTTAATTAGGTCCCATTTGTTTATTCGTGCTTTTATTTCTGATATTATGGGAGGTGGGTCATAGAGGATCCTGCTTTGGTTTATGTCGGAGAGTGTTTTGCCTATGTTATCCTCTAGGAGTTTTATAGTTTCTGGTCTTATGCTTAGATCTTTGATCCATTTTGAGTTTATCTTTGTGTATGGTGTTAGAAAGTGATCTAGTTTCATTCTTTTACAAGTGGCTGTCCAGTTTTCCCAGCCCCACTTGTTAAAGAGGTTGTCTTTTCTCCATTGTATATTCTTGCCTCCTTTGTCAAAGATAAGGTGTCCATAGATGCGTGGATTTATCTCTGGGCTTTCTATTTTATTCCATTGATCTATATTTCTGTCGTTGTGCCAGTACCATACTGTCTTAATGACTGTGGATTTGTAGTATAGCCTAAAGTCAGGTACGTTGATTCCTCCAGTTCCATTCTTCTTTCTCAAGATTGCTTTGGCTATACGAGGTTTTTTGTATTTCCATACAAATTGTGAAATTATTTGTTCTAGTTCTCTGAAAAAGACCTCTGGTAGCTTGATAGGAATTGCATTGAATCTATAGATTGCTTTGGGTAGTATACTCATTTTCACTATATTGATTCTTCCAATCCATGAACACGGCACATATCTCCATCTGTTTGTGTCCTCTTTGATTTCTTCAACCCAGCATGCGAGACAGCAAAAGGAATGCAGATGTATAGAACAGACTCGTGGACTCTGTGGATGAGGGTAAGGGTGGGATGATATGGGAGAATGGCATTGAAACATGTTAATTATCATATGTCTAATCAATCGCCAGCCCAGGATTGATGCTCGGGGCTGGTGCATCAAGATTTCCCGGGGGGAAGGAGGAGGGAGGGAGGAGGGAGGGGGGTTCTGGAGGGGGAGCATATGTAAACCCATGGCGATATCATATCATTGTATGGCAAAACTAATAAAAAAAATTAATAAATTTTAAAAAAAATTCACTTATCAAGGACTCTTTTTTAAAAAATGCTAAAAATAAAGTCTATAAATCTGTATCATTATATGTAAAATATTGTATCCCATCTCCCCTTGGAAAGCTAATTTTTTAAGAAAAATAGAAGCTTACAAATATGAAATTTATGTCATAACAATGTAACTCCATAAATATGTTCATTGAAAAATTAGGTATCTTTAAAAGGCCCAACAGAATGAAACAGGAAATATTACAAAATAAATGAATAACAAAAGACAACTCAACCTAGGATATTTGTTTTAAACATTCATTTTTAAGTAACAGAAATCTTTAAATAATCTCAAAGGGTGAGAAATTTTACATTGCACCCTGAGCCAATATCTAGGACAATAATCAGGGACCCATTAAGTTATAGTTCTTGTCATCATTTCTAGTAACAAGCGTAATTTTCTGTGCCAATTTAACTGGGCCTCTCAGTATCTAGATGCTTGATTCAAACGTTATTCTGACTGTGTCTGTGACGCATTTCAAGATGAGCTTAACATTTGAATTGGTGGACTGAGTAAAGCAGATGACCCTCCCTAATATGGGTGGCCCTTGTTAAAAGCCCGAACAGAAAAAGATTGATCCTCCCTCAAATCAGAGGGAATTTCTCCTCTCTGCCAGATGTTTCAGACATTGCTCTTCCCTTTCCTTTGGTCTTAGACTGAAACTTCAGTTCTTCCTGAGTTTCAAGTATGCTGGCTTCGAGACTGGACCTACATATTGGCTCTCCTGGGTCTCTAGCCTGCTGATCACAGATTTTGGGACTTCTCAGCCTCCATAATCTCCTGAGCCAGTTCCTTACTATATATGTTATAGGATATAGGTATAGATATAGATATACCCTATTGGTTCTGTTTCTCCAGAGAATCTTGACTAATAACACTAAGTGTAGCAAACAATGTTGTAATAAAAGCAGCTCACTAAACCTGCACATGACCCAAACTTACTTTTTCTGAATAACTTCAAGGAAGTTAATATTTCTTAAAAACAGAATGGACTTCACTTCCTAATAACCAAATGAAACTATTTTTTTAAGCACTCAAAACAACATTTGTGTACAAGACCAAAAAAATTCTCAAAATTTTTTATCGGTCAATAGATTCAAAATAAACATTAGAAATGTACAAATGAGTTAATGAGATCTGAAATTCAGTCAATGATGTCTTATATTTAGAGAAAAAAGCCTTTTAGGTATTTTATCAAAGAATACAGTATCATACTGTTAATTTTGTTTAAAAAAGAAAAGTGGACTAAAAAGAAGACCAAAAAGAAACAGAAAGTCATCATAAGAAAAAAAAATCTAAAAAGAAAGACAAAAATTTCCATTTGTCTATTTACCATGATCTAGAAAAAACTGAAAGGGGAGCAAAGTTTGACCAAAAGCAACTCAATGCCTTCTTGATATTCTTTCAATATTTGAGGTGTTTACAGAAAACTGGAGCATTTTTTTCTCATTAAATTCATATTCATATCTCAACATCTCTTAAATCACCACCTATTCCAAATTCCCAATAGATTTTTTTTCAATTCAAAACATTCTAGAAAATATAGTCACTCAGCATCTGTTAACAGAATTTGTTATAGACCAATTTATCAAATATTTGTGCATGTGTGCTAAATTGCTTCAGTCATGTCTGACTCTTCGCAACCCTATGGACCATAGCCCAACAGCCTCCTCTGTCCATGGGATTCTCTAGGAAAGAATACTGGAGTGGGTTGTCATTTCCTCTTCCAGGGGATCTTCCTGACCCAGGGATCAAACCCGTGTTCTTACATCTTCTGCAGTGGCAGGCAGGTTCTTTACTACTAGCACCACCTGGGAAGCCATTTGAAGGTTCCTCACTATTGGGAAAAAGACAAACTATTCAATAGAGTCCTGCCATATTTGAGAGGAAACAAATTCTTTTAACAAATCTTCAGTTGACTATACTTTGTGAAATATTTTCAGTCTAACTCCTATATCTCACATGAAATACAAAATAAATTCCTGATAAACTAAAAAGCAAAATATAGGGGTGGAAAACACAGAATTTTTTTTATAGTCTTCCGATGGATTAGGTAAAACCCTAAGCTAAGAAGTCATAAAGAGAAAGACTACTAGGTTAGATTACATAAAATGCCAAATATCTGTGAGGCAAAAACATTTATCTACTATCATAATAAGCTGTAGTCTACAGTTCACATTCCCAACCCAGTTAATTAACATTGATTCTTTGTAGGAGATGTAATCATTGGCAACATTGTAGAAAATCTCTCAGTACAAGTACAAGATTCAAGCAGTAACATCAACTCTGATCCCATCCTCTCAGGCAGTCACTTCTTGCCTTGCTACTTGTTACTGCAGGAGCAGATTCAGGTTTTGTGGCCCTCACTGGATATATATATTTATTTACAAATTTATATACAAAATTTCATGAAAAGTAATATCATATTAAAGATATAAAGTTAGATACACAAGTTAATCTCTATTGAAAATGAGAAATCGCAACTTCAAAATTTTAAAAATTTATATGCAATATAAAAATGAATGAAAAAACAAAAATAATTGTATTTAATTAATTAATTATCCAGACTATGGGCTTCCCAGGTGCACTAGAGGTAAAGAATCCATCTGCCAATGCAAGAAATGTAAGAGATGTGGGTTTGATCCCTGGGTGGGGAAGATCCCCTGGAGGAGGCCATGGCAGCCCACTCCAGTATTCTTGCCTGGAGAATCCCATGGGCAGAGGAACCTGGCAGGCTATAGTCCATGGGGTCACAAAGAGTCAGAAATGACTGAAGCAACTTAGCACACATATCCATACAATACTATATGTTTTCTACATTTTTGCCTCCTGGACTTTGATCATTCTTTTTATAACTGTGTATTTGTTGTTGTTGTTATGTCACTAAGTTGTGTCTGACTCTTTGCGACCCCATGGACTACAGAACGCTACATCTTACCTATTCTCCACTATCTCCCGGAATGTTCTCAAACTCATTTCCATTGAGTCAGTGTTGCCATCCAACCGTTTCATCCACTGTCAACCTCTTGTCCTCCCGTCTGTCTTTCCCAGCATCAGGGTATTTTCCAATGAACTAGTTCTTCACATCAGGTGGCCAAAGTATTGGAGCTTCAGCATCAGTCCTTCCAATGAATATACAGGGTTGATTTCCTTTAGGGTTGACTGGTTTGATCTCCTTGCAGTTCAAGGGACTCTCAAGAGTCTTCTCCAACACCACAGTTCAAAAGCATCAATTCTTTGGCACTCAGCCTTCTTTCTTTATGGTCCAACTGTCACATCCATACATGACTACTGGAAAAACCATAGCTTTGAATATATGAAACTTTGTCAACAAAGTGATGTCTCTTCTTTTTAATATGCTGTCTAGGCTTTTCATAGCTTTTCTTCCAAGGAGCAAGTGTCTTTTAATTTCATGGCTGCAGTCATCATCCTCAGTGATTTTGGAGCCCAAGAAAATAAAATCTGTCACTGTTCCCACTTTTTCCCCATCTGTTTGCTGTGAAGTGATGGGACTGGATGCCATGATCTTAGCTTTTTTAATGTTGTTTTAAGCCAGATTCTTAACTTTCTTCCTCTTCACTTTCTGCCATGAGAGAGGCATCATCTGCCTATCTGTGGTTGCTGATATTTCTCCCAGCAACCTTGATTCCAGCATGGGATTCTAATTGTGTACTACTATTTTTGAGAAAGGATTAAATGATAGTTCAGTCTTCCTCTTACAAAAGTTAATGGAAACTTATTTTGTTAGTAGATTTACAAACATTTTTTCTAGCTTCCCAACAATAAGCACCAGAGAACACATTCACATCCACTCTGGTCATGAATCTGGATGAAGCAGGACTTTCCATGGAAACCCTTCCTACACCAGATGGCCTAACAGTAGCTTAACTATGTATGGAAGTAACTGAGAATCGTCTACAGCCTACTAAATCCAGGCTAAATGATGACGCATCTCAATTTCTCCTTAGCCAGATCCAAAACTATCCACAATAATCCCAAATCCACCTGACATCAGAAGCAATGGGATGGAGGGTAAATTGTGATGGAAAAAAGAGAACAGTTTAACTGATTGTGATTAAAGTGTCTTACATTGCAAATTTTATAAAAATATATAGCCATATAAAAGCATTACTAGATTCCCTCCCAGAGCCTTCAGAGGTAGCCTTGCAAGTGAGGGCCTGTGAAACTAAGGCTGTATTAGATTAACGGTAAATCCATCTCTAGTTTCTTCCTACGACAGGCAAGTGAACACGGAGTTGGAAGGATGAGAGGCAAATGAATTGTGGAAGCAGTGATTTTAAGAAATTCACAAGTCAGCATACATCCTGGCCAATTCTAGGTGGGTGGTGAGTGGGGAGGGGGCAGCTGTTGGTGTGAAGTAGAGAATGGAATACAAGCAAAGAGAAACACATTAGAAGATATCACTCAGTCAGAGTCAGAGCTGTGCAAGCGCTGAATGGACTATATCATGTTGAAGATTCACATGTACAGAACATGTACAATGAAGAAGTCTACTGAGAGGGAGAAAAGAGAGAGGAGGAGCTTGGCACTGGTTAAATACAGATGTGATATCATTTAACTCTATAAACAATCCTGGAGAGTGGGTATTATTATGCCCATGTTCTGAAATAAACATCAGAGATTACATACCCTTCTCAAGGTCACAAACTAATAATTATGAACCACTGACCCCTCACTATCTTTGTGCCCCACTGCCCACCCTCATTGGTAGTAAAGTATTTTTCATGCACCTCAGAAAATAAACACCAGACATAGGAACTTTTTAGTACAAAGTCACAGCCATTCAAATGGGCCTATGAAACTGACTAAATTAGCAGTTGGAAAATAAATTGAGTGATTTAGTCTATGATCAACTGTGTGTAAAGTCACTGAGGACAAATGAGAGAGGACGTTCCAGAAAAATTGGCAGTTCAATAACAAGGCTGCTCCGCAGCTTTCCATCAAAATTTCTACTTATTAATAAATGCTATTGAAGTAATTATCTGTGCTAGATCACTGGAGATTGTGAGCCTGAAGCAAGAGGGCATTAAGTAAGAAGTGTCCATGTGCCTGACTGGGGGTTTGTCAGCAATTTCTCATAAAATTCAAGTTCCAAGCTAGAAAAATCCAAAGTGTAATTGGAAAGTGAAAATTAAGACAATATAAATAAGAACTGGGCTACATAAATGAAAACTGGACAGAGTACACATATAAATGTCATATAGATTAGAAGAAATAAATAAGAGATCTGTGAGGTGAGGTTGAAGGGTTAAATGTCAGCATTTAGAAATCACAAAGTTATTTTATTATTCCTAATTAGAAAAGAGAGACAGGAATCCATAATGACTCATTTATATCTTAGATAACTTATGCCTATTTTCTCTTTTTTGAAATAATACTTTCACTGACATAATTTCTAGAAGTGAGATACACATGTGTATATATATTAATATCTTTCCAGAGCTTTCTCTTTTGTACATTACCAAAACATGGTGATGTTCTAAAAGAGCTAAAAGCAAATATTTTAAAAGCAAATGAAGGGGGGAAATTAATGTTAAAATAGAATTTTCAAAAATCAGATACAGAGATAAACAGTAAATGAAATTGTATATTTCACTACAGTAGGCATATAAAAGGAGATAGGTTTTGAAAGACTGAATTTATTCACTGTGAGAATAAAAAAAATAAGGTTTTATTATACTTAGATGCTATGGAGTGGAGCTAAGTTTCAGTTCAGGTCAGTCGCTCAGTCGTGTCCGACTCTTTGTGACTCCATGAACCGCAGCACACCAGGCCTCCTGTCCATCACCAACTCCCGGAGTTCATCACATGTCCATTGAATCAATGATGCCATCCAACCATCTCATCCTCTGTCATCCACTTCTCCCTCTGCCCTCAATCTTTCCTAGAATCAGGGTCTTTTCCAGTGAGTCAGTTCTTTGCATCAGGTGGCCAAAGTACTGGAGTTTCAGTTTCAACATCAGTCCTTCCAATGAACACCCAGGACTGATCTCCTTTTGGATGGACTTGTTGGATCTCCTTGCAGTCCAAGGGAATCTCAAGAGTCTTCTCCAATACCACAGTTCAAAAGCATCAATTCTTCTGTGTTCAGCTTTCTTTATTGCCCAACTCTCACATCCATACATGACCACTGGGAAAACCACAGCCTTGACTAGATGGACCTTTGTTGACAAAATAATATCTCTGCTTTTTAATATGCTGTCTAGGTTGGTCATAACTTTCCTTCCAAGGAGTAAGTGTCTTTTAATTTCATGGCTGCAATCACCATCTGCAGTGATTTTGGAGCCCAGAAAAATAAAGTCAGACACTGTTTCCATTGTTGCCCCATCTATTTCCCATGAAGTGATGGGACCAAATGCCATGATCTTAGTTTCTGAATGTTGAGCTTTAAGCCAACTTTTTCACTCTCCTCTTTCATTTTCATCAAGAGGCTTTTGAGTTCCTCTTAGCTTTCTGCCATAATGGTGGTGTCATCTGCATATCTGAGGTTATTGATATTTCTCCCAGCAGTCTTGATTCCAGCTTGTGCTTCTTCGAGCCTACCGTTTCTCATGATGTACTCTGCATATAAGTTAAATAAGCAGGGTGACAATATACAGCCTTGACGTACTCCTTTTCCTATTTGGAACCAGTCTGTTGTTCCATGTCCAGTTCTAACTGTTGCTTCCTGACCTGCATACAGGCTTCTCAAGATTCAGGTCAGGTGGTCTGGTATGCCCATCTCTTTCAGAATTTTCCACAGTTTATTGTGATCCACACAGTCAAAGGCTTTGGCATAGTCAATAAAGCAGAAATAGATGTTTTTCTGGAACTCTCTTGCTTTTTCAATGATCCTTTAGGATGAACATAAAACTACCATTCAGCTTTGAGAAGGTCATGTACACACTGCTAAATTTAAAATAGATAATCAACAAAAACCTATTGTATAACACCTGGAGCTCTGCTCAATGTTATGTGCGAGCCTGAATGGGAGGGGCTTTGGGGGGAGAATAGATACACATAAGTGTATGGCTGAGTCCCTTCACTATGCACCTGAAATTATCACAACATTGTTAATCGGCTATAAAGGGAAAGTTTTAGCTGTTCAGTGATGTCTGATTCTTTGCAACCCCATGGACTGTAGGCCCCAAGGCTCCTCTGTCCATGGAATTCTCCAGGCAAGAATACTGGAGTGGGTTGCCATTCCTCCTCCGGGGGATCTAACCCCAGTACAAAATATTCTTATACTGTTAAAAAGTAATAATAATAAAAATAAAATATAAAAAACCTACCATTCATTTGCTCTCTTAAGTACTGAGACATGTAACAGATCTCAAGATTGGGCTGCTGAACCTCCTGTAAAGAATATCGTATGTTTGAAACCCATATAGTCCCAGAGAATGAAAACGAACACCTGGGTTTTTGTGGATAAAACTAGTCCTTTAAATATTTTCTCAGATAAGAGTTACACTAAGTAAAATGAAAGTCTGCCTAGAAAATTACCCCATTTGGAAAGAGAGTTAACAGACAAATTCCATCCCAGTTCAGGGTTGTTGTTTTTTTTTTTCTCCAGTAAATTAAAAGCTAGAGAATATTAAATATTTTGAGATTTTTCTTTTTTTAATAGACTTCAATTTTTAGAACAATTTTAGATTCACAGCAAAACAGAGGAAGGTACAAAGATTTCCCATATACTGTTTACCCCCGCTTATGTACTGCCTCTCCCATTATCAGCTTCTTCACCAGAGTGGTACACTTGTTATAACTGATGAACCTATTCTGACACCTCACTATCACCAAAGGACATAGTTTACTTTTGAGTTCACTGAATGCTGTACATTCTGTGGATCTGGGCAAATGAGTGATGACACATATTATACACATAATGTGTCTACCATTATAAAAAATATTTTGAGATTTTTTTTTTAATTTTCTTTACTTTATTGTGTTGGTTTTACCATACAATGACATGAAGCCGCCATGGGTTTACATATGCTCCCCCTCCAGAACCCCCCTCCCTCCTCCCTCCCGATTCTCTCCCCCTGGGTCATCTCGGTGCACCAGCCCCGAGCATCAATCCTGGGCTGGCAATTGCTTTCACATATGATAATTAACATATTTCAATGCCATTCTCCCATATCATCCCACCCTTGCCCTCATCCATAGAGTCCACGAGTCTGTTCTATACATCTGTGTTCCTTTTGCTGTCTCGCATGCAGGGTTCTTGCTGCCATCTTTCTAAATTCCATATATATGCGTTAGTATACTGTATTGTTGTTTTTCCTTCTGGCTTACTTCACTCTGGATAATAGGCTCCAGTTTAAATGTCACATTCATGTTTTAACTAAAACTATGGGATGTATTTTCTCCAAACCATCTTTTCTTTTTCCCATATATCACAATCTTTAAATGTGATAGTTACTAGTTTTGTCCTCTGTAGTATTTAGATAAGGTCAAGGTAATCTATTAAAGACAGAATTACTATAACGATGATAATTAGAATGTAACAAAATATAACTAAATATAAAATATTATTAGACATAATTGAATACTTTTATTGTAATTTGGGCATGACGAAATCACCATAATCCCAGTTACCTCTCTGCAGGGTAGGTATGGCAGTAACTGAGACATCTTATTGACAGAGATCCTGTTCTCCACATTCATTTCAATGAGCCAAGAGGTAACTAACCAAATAGCTAAGCAAGCATAGAGTACTTGCCTCTAAATTCCCAAGGATAGATTTTCAGTTGATTTGTAAGTATTAAAAACTGGTGTATTATCAGAAGAAATACTTCCTTAAGTGAAAATGGAGGTAGGAGGAGACATGACTAAGAGAACTGTCAATCTCAATGCAAATGTGAAGGAAGTTTGAATGGAAGCATCCTGGAATGCTGTGCAGTCTAAGTAAGGCCACCAGGGAATCGCTGAGTCAAAGCTGACTATCAGGGGACTCCTTTATCCTACATAGAACTAAGTATTCCTGCCATACTCAGTCATTGACTTCAAATGTTCCTTGGGAAGGGCAGCCTCAGTGCTTCACATAATATATTTATTGTAGGGTTTTCACTTCCTTCAGTCTCTGTCTTCCCACCTGTATCACCTGCCAGAGCAACTTGGACATTTCTGATTTACTGAGAGGTGGTCATCTTTCCACATTTCCTTGACCACCTCAATAGCAAGTCTGCCCCAACCTCTCAGGCTTTGCTAGGGTATAAAGTCTTGTGACCCAAGACAGTACTCCCAGATCAAAAAGTTCTAATAAGACCGTTAAAACCCCCATTGAGCCCCCCATTTCCTGGTCTCAAGTGTACCCAACCTAACTACTGCAGCTACAATCTGACACTTAGAGAAGACAGAGACAGGTAAGCAGGGCTTCTTACAGAAGCAACAGGGTTCACTGGCAAAACTAACATTCCTAATTAAGAATTACCCTCAATATCATACTAAATGTACCAGTGCATCCCAAAACTAGCTGTTCATCAAACTACTTGGCAAGATTTACTTTTAATACCAATTCTCAGATCTTCTCCAGAATACACTGAATTTAAACCCTTCAGAAATATGGTTCATTAAGGCAAAAATAAGACATATTGAAATTAATTCTTTATGATTAACTGTCTTTGAGAGAAATTTCCAGGAAAATAAAATGCATCTCAAAAATACATTTAAGTTACAACAAAATTTTGAATAATTATTTGACTCTTTTTTACAGTTACATTTTATACTAGTGTTTTTATTTCAATCACTAAGAAAGAACTTGCTTTCCTGGTAATAGATACCGGAGTAGTCTCTTTCAGCTGCAAAAATAGAGTTTTAACATCTTGACCTCCATGCCAATAGACAATCAAGACCACAGTGTTAAAATCAAATGCTAGTAAAGTAATAGATTATACGATTAATCTAGTATTCACTGACATTAAGGACTTTAAATATTTTTACTCAAGTAGGTTTAATTACTTGTGATTATTTTGCCTTTTGTGAACATACTAAATATTTATAGATGTTTTAAAACAAATGAGAAAAACAATCCATCTAAAATCAAAATCCAGCAGTACAAGCATAAACATTTCAATTCTCTGTCACCCAAGCTCAAGGATGCACTACAAAGCCCAAAATAATCATTTATTGATATTTCAGGTTTAAACACACATTTATTTCAAACAGCTTCAGGAAAATGTGACACAATTTTAATAAATCCCTAGACACAGAAATTGTTTGTCTCTTCCCTGAATCACCTCTCATTTCAACAACCATCTAAAAGGAGATTTAATACAGACACACAAAAGCAAAGCAAATAAGTAGAATTCCAGTAATTCACGAGATACATAGTGAAAGAAGAAATATATGTATATTAGTGATGAGAGAGAACCACATGCCTCATATATGATAAGACCTTCTTAAGTAGTCTGCGTGTGCTCAGTCGCCCAGTCTTGTCAGACTCTTTGTGACCCTATGAACTGCAGCCTGCCAGGCTCCATTATCCATGGGGATTCTCCAGGTGGAAATACTGGAGTGGGTTACCATGCCTTCCTCTAGGGATCTTCCCAAACCAAGGATTGAACCCAGGTCTCTCACATTACAGGCAGATTCTTACTGTCTGAGCCACCAGGGAAGCCCACAAATACTGGAGTGTGTAGCTTATCCCTTCTCCAGGGGAATTTCCCAATTCAGGAATTAAACTAGGGTCTCCTGCATTGCAGGCAGATTCTTTACCAGCTGAGCTATAATAAAATGAAAAAATTAAGTGCCATGTAATTTCAAAGAAACTGTGTGGCATCACAGTTAAAACACGAGCTTGAAGCCAAGCATACAGGAATTAAATCTATCCATTTACTAGTTATGCAATCATATGAAGTTACTTAGATCATCTGAGCCTCAAGATTTTTTATCTGTGAATTTGAAGTAGCAATATCTGCTTTGTAGGCTGTCTAGGAGGATTAAATAAACTAATCTCTCTCACACACACACAAGTACTATAATTTACATGTAATAAATGTGATTAACAGTCTCCATATTTTCTTCTGAGAAGTGTAATGTACTTAAGTCTAGCTGTAGCAAGTATTTGGCATTCACCAATGATCCATAACATAAAAGACTTTTCCCAATAGATGTACAAAATGTCAATTAATTCTGCCTCCTCTATTAACTTCTCAGTTTTCAAAGAATGTACTTATATAGAAGTACATGAAGCTGTAGACAGGAATTCTGTAAGTCTAAACAAAGGTCTTGACTAACATTAAATGACATATAGGCAGCACTGACATATATAAATTTTGTTGTTGCTGTTGTTCAGTCATTCAATCATGTTCGACTCTTTGTGACTCCAGGGAACAGCAGCAAGCCAGGTTTCCCGGTCCTTCACTGTCGCCCAGAGTTTGCTCAAACTCCTGTCCGTTGAGCCGATGATGCCATCCAACTATCATTCTTTGCCGTCCCCTTCTTTTCCTGATTTCAATCTTTCCCAGCATCTGGGTCTTTTCCAATGAATTGGTTCTTCACATCAGGTGGCCAAAGTATTGGAGCTTCAGTTTCAGCATCAGTCCTTCCAACAATTATTCAAGACTTATTTCCTTTAGGATTGATAGTTTAGATCTCCTTGCAAGGGACTCTCAAGTGTCTTCTCCAACACCACAGTTCAAAAGCATCAATTTTTCAATGCTCAGCTTTCTTTATGGTCCAACTTTCACATCCAAAATGACTACTGGAAAAACCATAGCTTTGACTAGACAGACCTTTGCTGGTAAAGTAATGTCTCTGCTTTATAATATGCTGTCTAAGTTGATCATAGCTTTTCTTCCAAGGAGCAAGTGTCTTTTAATTTAATGGCTGCAGTCATTATCTGCAGTGATTTTGGAGCCCCCCAAAATCAAGTCTGTCACTGTTTCCATTGTTTCCCCATCTATTTGCCATGAAGTGATGGGACCAGATGCCATGATCTTAGTTTTCTGAATGTTGAGTTTTAAACCAACCTTTTCACTCTTCTCTTTCACTTTCATCAGGCTTTTTAGTTCCTCTTCACTTTCTGCCATAATGGTCGTGTCACCTGCTTATCTGAGGTTATTGATATTTCTCCCAGCCATCTTGATTCCAGCTTGCTCTTCATCCAGCCCAGCATTTCACATAATGTACTCTGCATATAAGTTAAATAAGCAGGGTGACAATATACGGCCTTGACATACTCCTTTCCAATTTGGAACCAGTCTGTTGTTCCATGTCCATATTGCAATATATTATTTGGCTATAAGTTATATGCAAGATATCAGTGAAAACAGAGGAGTAAGGAACTCCAAAATACTTCCCCTTCATAAAAGTGATTAAAAAAACTTTCAGTATCATTTTCAGAACTCCAGAACTTAACCAAAGCTGCAACAACCAAGAGAGTGTTTACTCAAGAAATATACACCATTTAGTAAAGAAATTGTTCTTTTGCCTTACATGTTCTTGGCTCACTTCTCCTAAACAAATCGACCATGTATATGCGAGTTCACTTCTGGGCTTTCTATTCTGTTCCATTAATCTGTGTGTCAGTGTTTATGCCAAAACCATGCATTTGATTACCATCAAAATCAGAGAGTATATAACTTCCAGCTTTGTTCTTTCTCAAGATTGTTTTGGCTGTTCAGGGTCTTCTGTGGTTACACACAAATTTTAGAATTATTTTTCCTAGTTCCTGGAAGAAGTCATTGGAATTCTGACAGAGATTAAACTGAATCTATAAATTGCTTCCCTGGTCTCAGCAGTAAAGAATCCACCTGTCACTGTAGGAGATGTGGGTTTAGTCCCTGGGTGGAGAAGATCTCCTGGAGAAAGAAATAGCAACCCACTCTAGTATTCTTGTCTGGAAAATTCCATGGACAGAGGAGCCTGACGGGCTACAGTCCATGGGTTTGCAAAGAGTCAGACAAGACTTGGCGACTGAGACTTTCACTATGTAAACTCCTACTCTATAGAGATGCAGCAGTCAAAATCTTGCCTGGCACTTCAATGCAAATTCATCACCAGGCTAACAGTAGCTACCAATTCCATTTCTAGTGTAACAACCAATAAATATATCTTAAGTTTCTCTCAGAACCTATGTAGCATGTAATTAATTCTCCATATCTTCACAAATTTTTAAACAAAATATTTTACTCATTCTAATTTTCAAAAAGGCATCATAACTGGAATAACAAAGACTTAAATCCAAATGTTGCAATGTCATATGACAATAACACTTTATTTTATTTAAAAATTGATTCTAAACTATAAAATTATATATAAAAGTTGAGACAGCAACTACCACAGCATAGTGGTACCAGACACCTGGGGTTCAAATCTGGCATCCACCACTTACTGGATGTGTGGCCTCTGCGTATTTCTTAATGTCTCTGTGCTTCATTTTATTTGCATGGAAAATGTGAATAATAGTAAGTACAAGGATGATATGGATTCATACATTTAAAGCCCTTTATCTGACACATGTGCATGCATGCTAAGTCACTTCAGTCATGTCTGACTCTTTGCGACCCTATGGACTGTAGCCCGCCAGGCTCCTCTGTCCATGGGATTCTCCAGGCAAGAATACTGGAATGGGTTGCCATGCCTTCCTCCAGGGAATTTTCCCTACCCAAGGATCGAACTCTTGTCTCTCGTAGCAACTGCATTGCAGGTGGACTCCTTACCACTGAGCCACCAGGGGAAGCCCCATAGTAAGCACTATAAATTGCATTTGTTATTATTGTAATTACTACTATTGTCAAATAATAAAAGAGACTGTCCATGAGCACTTAGAGAGAAAAAAGTGATGAGCATTAGAAGTCAAAATGTATTCATAATGAATTACTTTTCTTTTATCTTATACAACAACTAATTCAGAAGATGTACAAATTTTGCCTACCTTTCTTTTTTGAAGTTTCAGTCTTTACCAGTGTAAAATAAGCAAAAAAGAAAGACTACTTCCATAATTAAAGAGTTTTTTATAAAAGGATGTAGGAAGATAAGGTATTACTTCAACAATTAAACAGCCTGAAGACTTTAACTCTAAAGCACCTTGTTTCTTGCTGACTTATGACACATCATACAAGTTATTAAAGCAGTGAGACGGGCAAGAAAATGCCTTCAGCGTTTCACAGAGCATAGACCCACCAAGGACTCAAGGCTATAAGTGAAGGCTAAGAACAGGCCAGCAATATTACACTGCAATAAATGGCAGTTGTCAACAAGAATAAAAAAAAAATAGAAGGAAGTGGTAGTATCTAAAAAAGGCAATATTTTACTGCCTTGCTTGCTTTACATGTTAGATCTCATCTTTTAATGTTTCCTGTAGACTCTGGATTTATCCATATGCCAACTGTACATATCCAAAGCACTGTTGTCTGGATAAAAGTACGTGTAGGTGCTTGTGTATGTATACATTTTAAACAGAACCTGTTTTCTTTGACTCCTTAATCCTTTTCTTTAGATCCTCAATAACAATCTTTAGAACAACTCTGGTCTGCAGAAACATGCAAGCACTTTATCTAATGGCAGTTACCCACTTTAAGGCAGTCAGACAACCCAGACAGCTGTGACATTTGAACACCTTTCTAAAGTGAAATCAATATCACAAATTTAGGCATCATGGCTCAGTTTTAAAACCATCCATCACCATTATGCTCTCTTAAAAATTAAGTAATCACAACAAAAATATTCCCTGAAATTCTTCCTGGAACTTCTCTTCAGCCTTGCTTACAGGATCCTAAATCTTTCCTGTCTTTCTCCTGTCGGTGGTGTTCATCTTGGCTGCTATTCTCTTTTACAGCTTCCTATCTGTAAAACTTATTTTAAATATTAAAAAAACTTTCTTTAAAAATATAAAAATGGATCTAATCTGACACATTAACGTCATCAGTTACTTCTTGGTCTTTAATTAGATGAACTTCATATGAATTCTTTCTCATGAATTTGAAGGGGAGGAAAAAAACTCAGCCATTCAATTCAATTTTGTTTATCCCTTCTCATTTCTAGCCACCAACTATCAGCCTAGTAGAATGATGGCAGAAGCCTGGGGTGACACTGGGTTCTAGAACCTTCTAATCATACTCACACACAACCTTTTCATTAAAAAGTAAAACAGCCCCAAAGGCATTCACATTTGGCATCTCCTCCACACAATCTTGTTTCTTAATTTCGTCTCCTAAAACCACTGAAGCCCAGTGAAAGATTAAATGTCTCCTCCCTTTCCACTTTCCCCATTTAAGAAGGATTATTTGGCTCTGGACTCACCAATTCAGCAAAAACAATTAATTAATTTAAAACAAGATTAGATTGTGTCCTATGATATTGTCTCCATCTGTCATAAAAGAAAATTGCAAACCAAACTTACCAGCTATCATTTTTGATTGAGCTGATAAAGAGTAGGCTTTGAAAGTCAGTAAATATTCTTGTGAGCAGAGCTGGCTACATAATTTGTGAGGTCTAGTGTAAAATGAAAGCACAAGTCTCTTGTTCAAACTACTGGAGATAAAATTGCTATTGAAGTTACTGGAATATAAAGCTTTCTCCTTTCTTCCATGGTCTTTCTTTTGACTAATTACAGTGTTTTTATTTGTTACTTATTGTCATTTTAAGCTAAAAAAAAAATCTAAAATTATTGGTATAAATTAATAAATTGAATTAAGATTAAATTATATTTTCAAATTATTAAGAGTTCTACTCCTCGTATTTATATTACACAATAATAGTTTTTAAATATAAGAGGATTTAACTGCATGCATGCATACTCAGTCATGTCCAACTCTTTGTAACCCCACAGGCTGTAACCAGCCAGGCTCCTCTGTCCATAGGATCTCCCAGACAAGAATACTGCCATGGGTTGCTATTTCCTCTTCCAGGGGATCTTTCTGACCCAGGAATAGAACCTGTATCGCCTGCCTCTCCTGCACTGGCAGACAGATTTTTTACCATTAAGGCACCTGGGAATTCCCTTAATTGAGTGCAGATTCATCAAAATTACATAATCCATGTTTCACAGCTCATACATGTATAAGTATTTCATTCTTAACAAAAATGGATAGAAATGAGAAACACTGCATAAAACTAATTCAACTGTTTTTATTTCATTTCTTGGTACCAGCATATTCTACCAACACTCTCTACCATTGGCTTACCAGTTAGTTAAGTGAAAGTGAAAGTAGCTCAGTCATGTCTGACTCTTTGTGACTCCATGGACTACAGCCTGCCAGGCTACTCTGTCCATGGAATTCTCTAGGCAATTCTACTGGAGTGGGTAGCCTATCCATTCTCCAGGGGATCTTCCTGGCCCAGGAATTGAACTGGGGTCTCCTGCATTGCAGGCGGATTCTTTACCAGCTGAGCTACCAGGGAAGCCCACTAGGTAGTTAAGGAGGAAAGAAAGAAAACTGAACTATCCCTTTCCATATTATCATTTCTTGCATAAGGACCTAGCCAGCAGAAGGCAGGCAGTCAATTGAGATTTCCATAGTCGTTTTGTACTTCTTAGAATGCCATTGTCTTTTATATTTCTGCAGTCTATTTTGCATTTCTTGAATGTCATTGCCTTTTTTCCCCCTTTGGCCATACCACAAGGCTTGTGGCATCTAGGTTCCCCAACCAGGGATCAAACTCACGCCCCCTGCAGTGGAAGTGCAGAAACTTAACCACTGGGTCGCTAGGCAAGTCCCAACCATTGCCTGCCTTCTGCATTCTAAACAAGTTTTAGCTCAGAAAAATGTGTCCTTGGGTTTGCTGTCACCCCAACTTAGTCACAGACATAAAACACATCCTGTGTTTGTGTCTTGCTAAACTCCCATGCATCATGAATTTGCTGGAATTCTGTGCTCAGAGGACACTGCGAGCACTTCATGGAAATGCAGCAGCAATAAAAGGTGGATGCACATATTAAACATACCTCTTCTGTTCATGCACATGCTCCATTGCCCCACCAGACTTCACTCACACAAATCCAAAGATAAAATTATTAATAATTTTAAGAAAGGGACAGTAGAGTATTAAACCAAACATGGGCCCTCCTAGGCACAGGGCCCAGTGTGACTGCACAGGACATAAAATTAGCCCTGCTTATAGACTTCTTAGGACAGAAAGGTTTCACTTTCCTTTAAAGAGAGGGAAGAACAGGAACTCTGTTTATTCATTATTTACTTTATGTTGAGCACTAGCTTAAATCTTTCACATACATAACCTCATTTAATCACCAAACAATACTTTGGGGTAGGTATTTTTATCCTCCTTTATACAAGGGGATATTGGAGGTTTTAGAAGCTAGGTGACTTACCCAATACCTCTCAACTAAAAGGTGATGGAATAGGGATTTAAACCCTGGTTTGCTTGATTATCAAAGCCTGTTATATCCTGCCACCTCCTTAAGAGCATTTATTTCCCATTTTTAATCATAAACTTTTTAAAATTGTTACTTATATATAGCCCTTCTCCAGGTGATTTTCCCAACAGAGGGACAGAACCCTTGTGTCTCCTACATCGCAGGTGGATTATTTACCACTAGAGCCACCTGAGAAGCCCCACTTACATATATATCACATACAATAAACACATATATGCTAATATGCCAATAAGAACAAGTATGAACTAAAAGCACAATTCACATGCTATTAAAAAATCTCATTTAGACTTCTAGCTTTATATGACTGAATAAGCATACACATACATCTACCTCCTTCTCCCAGTGAAGTTTTATTAACATGATAATAATGCTTACTTTGCCAACAAAGGTTCTCTAGTCAAGGCTATGGTTTTTCCAGTGGTCATGTATGGATGTGAGAGTTGGACTATAAAGAAAGCTGAGTGCAGAAGAACTGCTGCTTTTGAACTGCGGTGTTGCAGAAGACTCTTGAGAGTACCTTGGACTGCAAGGAGATCCAACTAGTCCATTCTAAAGGAGATCAGTCCTGGGTGTTCATTGGAAGGACTGATGTTGAAGCTGAAACTCCAATACTTTGGCCACCTCATGGGAAAAGCTGACTCATTGGAAAAGACCTTGATGCTGGGAAAGATTTAGGGCAGGAAAAGACGGGGACAACAGAGGATGAGATGGTTGGATGGCATCACCGACTCAATGGACATGGGTTTGGGTGGACTCCGGGAGTTGGTGATGGGACAGGAGGCCTGGCATGCTGCAGTTTATGTGGTTTCAAAGAGTTGGACATAACTGAGCAACTGAACTGAACTGAATGCTTTCTTTAAAAGATATAAACTGTTGACTTCGAAGAACACAGAATGGAAGCTGTTGGTGAAAAAGTAATTCCCAAATAAAGAAAAACAATTGATAAAGAAAAACATGCAGTGTAAATCCATTTATAAAGTTAAAAAACAGGCAAAGCTAAATAATCAGTGTTTAGGAGTACATATATAGATAAAACCATTTTCAAAAGAAAAGGAATGATTAGCACAGCCCTCAGTGTAGAAACTGCCTCTGGAGGGACAAGAATATGAGTAACGAAGAGAATGCAGGGGCTTCTATGGTACTCATGTTTCCTTTCTTACCTGGAGAAACAGGAACAGAATATTCATTTCATTACACATTTAAAATACATAATAATACTCTTGAATGTATAATGTATTTCTCCCAAAATATTATCTTTTTAAAAAGATACTGCATTTATAAAATAACTACAAGACAGTATGTACAAGATAGCATCAGATAACAAGAAAACTTTTGGAGATTAAAATTTGATTACCACATAAAAATTCAGGAGAAAAGTTAGACAATAAATCTAAAGAAATCTCCCAGATTCCAAACCAAGGAGACTGAAACATGGGAGAAAAGAGAGATTCTAAGGATTATTTCAAGACATTTTATACCCAAGAATTCAGGAGCAGAAAAAGAGGAATGAGGGGGAAATTATCACAAAAGTGCTCATTGATAATGTCCTCACAGATGAAGTCAGTGTTAGACCAAAAAGACTCATTCTGCACCCAGGACTTAGATACGTTCTAGCAAAGAGTCATATATCTGAGGATAAACAAAAAGCTATCCAGAAGAAAGGACAAGGGAATGAAAATCAAGGACATTAGCCATCTCATCAGAACCCAGGATGTGGAAAGGCAATAGAGCAAGGCTTTCAAAATTCCCAGGAAAAATGACTTCTATTCCAGATTTCTGTTGTTGTTCAGTCACCAAGTCACGTCCAACTCTTTGTGACCCTACGGACTGCAGCACACCAGGCTTCCCTGTCCTTCACTATCTTTCGGAATTTGCTCAATCTCATGTCTATTGAGTCAGCGATGCCATCCAACCATTTCATCCTTTGTTGCCCCCTTCTCCTGCCCTTAATCAGGTTTCTGTAGCCAACATAATAATCATTCATGAGGTCACAGTAAAAACATTTTCAAACATGCAAGGACTCGGAAGTTGACTTTAAATGCACTCTTTCTTAGAAGTGAAAGAATTAATATCCAAAATACACAAGCAGCTCATGCAGCTCAATGTAGAAAAACAACCCAATCAAAAAGCTGGCAGAAGATCTAAACAGACATTTTTCCAAAGAATACATACAGACAGCTAATAAACACGAAAAGATGTTCAACATCATTTATTATTAGAGAAATGCAAATCAAAACCACAGTGAGGTACCATCTCACATCAGTCAGAATGGCCATCATCAAAAAGTCTACAAACAATAGATACTGGAGAGGGTGTGGAGAAAAGGGAACCCTCTTAGACTGTTGGTGGGGATGCAAACTGATTCAACCACTACAGAGAACAGAATGGAGATTCCTTAAAAAAAAAACTGGGAATAAAACTACCATAGAGTCCAGCACTACCACTACATGTACCCCCAAGGAAATCAGAACTAAAAGAGACACATGTATCCCAGTGTTCATTGCAGCACTGTTTACAATAGCCAGGACATGGAAGCAACCTAGATGTCCATCAGCAGATGAAAGGATAAGGAAGTTGTGGTACATATACACAATGGAATATTACTCAGCTATAAAAAGGAACAAATTTGAGTCAGTTCTAATGAGGTGGATGAACCTAAAGCCTATTATACACAGTGAAGTAAGTCAGAAAGACAAATATATATTAATGCATATATATGGAATCTAGAAAGATGGCACTGATGATCCTATATGCAGGGCAGCAAAGGAGACACAGACATAAAGAACAGACTTTTGGACTCAGTGAGAGAAGGAGAGGGTAGGATGATTTGAGAGAACAGCATTGAAACATACATATACATTACCATTTATAAAACAGATAGCCAATAGCAGTTTGATGTATGATGCAGGGCACCCAAAGCCAGTGCCTGTGACAACCTGGAGGAGTGGGGTGGGGAGGGAGGGAGGTGTGAGGGGGGTTCAGGATGGAGGGGACACGTGTATGTCTATGGCTGTTTCATACTCATGTATGGCTGAAACCATCACCATGCTGTAAAGCAATTATCCTCCAAGTAAAACACGTAAGTTTAAAAAAACAGAAAAGTATCCAGTCAAAATGAAAAACAGAAGGCTACCCCTGTAACTGGTGGGTTACAGTCCACGAGATTGCAAAGAATCAGACACAATTGTGTCACTTACTTTAACACTGGCTAGGGTCCCTCAAAATAGTGATTTCCAACTCAAGAGAGCAGTGAAGGGAAGTGATGGCCACACAGCTGTCCTAGAGAGTCCTCATGGAGACGGCAGCTAGGAAACAGAGAGTTGGGACAGAAGATTCCAGGGAAAACTTTAGAATATGTAGAATAAATAAGATGGATGGGAGTTAGGAAAAACTTGATGATAAAACAAAGGCACTTGGCGAAATGTAAAAAGGAAAATCTATTTGAACTTGACACAAAGAGCATTCTCCATCGTGGAAGAGTAGTAATAACTTATACTCCTAGGCAAGGACATGTACTACTGGCTGTTACTTGACTCTATAGTGAACAAATATGCATGGGCACCTGTCCTGGCTCCAGCCCTCTGGGAAGCAGTGGTCAAGGCAGAGTTAGGACAGCAAGAGACATCTTGTGTGGAGATGCCTGTGAAAGACAAAGGGGAGAGGGAGTAGGAGTAGGCACGAAAAGCTTTCAATGCCCAGTGTAGGTCTGATGCCTGTGAAAAGGGGAGAAACAGACTTGGACAGGAAGAGCCCAGACTATGGTACCACTTGAGACACTCTCAGCCAGCCCAACAGGAAATTACAAAGCAAAAATTACCCTTTGCATGAGTTTCACGTTGGGTAGGAATGGCCAGTACCTAGAACCGCCATGGTGCTCAATCACTGGCTAGTCACCCAGACAGTCAGGGAAAGTATGTCCTCTGCTCAAAGGCACTACTGCTGACTGCCCTGCTTGCTTGAGAAACTCTCTTTAAAATAGACCTGAGTGGCCTGGTACACTTCTTCCAGTATATGCAACAGACTCACCCAGACCTCAAAGGTTCACACTCACCCAGACCTCAAGGCTGTATCCAATTACTGCATCAGCTCAAAATCCAAATTTTGTTGTTTCATTTTGTACTGTTGCTTTTTTTTTTTTCAGTAATATGCCCATGTCTAGACATAGTCTACTTATTTACCAATACAAACCAAAAAAGCCTTACCCAATATACTCAGCGGTAGCGGAGGTACAGGGTAATTACAATAAAAGCTACCCAATTATCAAATATCTTTGGTGATATAAAGTACACTTCACATAGAAAACTTCATGAAGTGTACTCACATAGCTTATCTTCTAATTTATGTTTAAATAACACAGTTGCGGTGCTGAGTACCTCTTGGCATCATCAGTGGTAACTGAGACTGGTCTTCCTAGTGTCCTAGACTTCTCACTCTTCCTCATGAGGGCAGTTATATTCTGAATCGAGCTTTAGCAGAGGAAGCAAATGCAGGTTCAGGGACCATGTAATGGATAAACCAGATAGAAAGCATCAAATATAAGTGATGATGCATCTTTAGAATGATTTAATATGGGGCATATTTCATGAAATAAAACATTGGTATACTTTTAAAAACTAACCTTAAATTTGAAAAAAATATGAGCCTATACAGATTTCCAGAACTCATAAGTGTCCCCATTAGCCAATCTAGAAGACCTCAGTTCTGCTGTTTCCTCATCCATTTTCCTCACAGGCATCTGGATTAGCCCTCCAGAGGTTTCTTTTTTGTCCATTATCCTCCTTGAAAGTGATAATGAAAGTGTTCATTGCTCAGTTGTGTCCGGTTCTTTGAGACCCCATGGACTGAAGCCTGCCAGGCTTTTCTGTCCAAGGAATTATTCCAAGCAAGAGTGCTGGAGTGGTTTGCCATTTCTTTCTTCAGGGGATCTACCTCTAAATGAGGCTGTAAAGCTTTCCCACCAATGTACGTTTGTAGATTTGCAAACTGCTTTAGAGGTTAAGGGCTTCCCTTATAGCTCAGCTGGTAAAGAATCTGCCTGCAATGTGGGACACCTGGGTTCGATCCCTGGGTTGGGAAGATCCCCTGGAGAAGGAAAAGGCTACCCACTCCAGTATTCTGGCCTGGAGAATTCCAGAGACTATACAGTCCATGGGGCTGCAAAGAGTCAGACACGACTGAGTGACTCACTTTCACTTTCTTTCTTAGAGGTTAAAAAAAAAAAAATCACAGGCGTTTCTAAGCCTGACATGTGGATCATTTGTAATAGTATTCCCTGAAAAACTTAGTAGTTTTTAAGGGATGAACTCAGCCAAAGATTTCATTGAAAATTGCTTCAAGACTTGAGGACTGACATTTATCTCACAGCGTCTCTAACTCTGCCTTGAGCACTGGCAGCTATGGGAAGTCAGCTGAGACCTAGGGACAAGGCAACCCTTAATCTCATCTTCACAGCCAGACTGGTTCCCACAGTCTAACAGGGCTGCTTGAAAAGGTTTGCGGCCCTATTCTTATCGCCTGCTAAAACTGACAGTTCTATAATTGCCTGAATTTGTATTTCAGAATCAGTTTACTTCTCCAGTCCTGTGAGGCCCCAAATTACCAGAACCCCAGTCATCTGAGATTGCCTCAGGCACAGAGTCCCTCATCAAAATTGCATTTCCCTCCATCTCTACTTGCAAACTAGCTAGTTCTAACCTCAGCTCTCTTTTTCGTTGCAGGGCTTTTTAAAAGTCAGAAGCAGCCAACAGACGTTTATTTTTTTCCCACCATTTCCCTGGAGTTTTTGGCTCACCTGGGCCATAATTTGCCCATCAAAGTATCAGAGATCTGTTTTGCCACTGTTTTGCCACATCATAAAAAATATGACTTCATGGAGGATGTCCAAACTAATTCTCCAAAGACAGAATTTTCCCCATAATTCATTTCATCAAGACTGACGATGAATCCTTACTGCACATAAAAAATCAGTACCTCAATATCCTGACTTTAAAGGCTCCTTAATCACACTTCCTTCAAAATCAACCTCAAATCTCATCTCTTTCATAAAATCTAAGGTTGTTCCAACCCAAACTCTCTATTCTCTGCACTCTCAATGATGCAGTTTAGCATTTGATTTGTCCCTACTTTTTAATATGTCTGTTTTCTCTAAAAAGAATGATCTTATGCTCATTACAAGAAAGTTCACTGATTTATCATCATTTTTTTTCTGCCCCACTATATATATTAAAGTATTAATAGTCTTTTTGCTGTTCAGTCACTCAGTTGTGTCTGACTCTTTGCGACCCCATGGACTGCAGCACACCAAGCTTCCCTGTCCATCACCAACTCTTGGAGCTTACTCAAACTCATGTCGTTTGAGTCATTGATACCATCCAACCATCTCATCCTCTGTCATCCCCTTCTCCTCCTGCCTTCAATCTTTCCCAGCATCAGGATCTTTTCCCATGAGTCAGCTCTTCACATCAGGTGGCCAAAGTACTGGAGTTTCAGCTTCAACATCAGTCCTTCCAATGAATATTCAGAACTTTAGGATTGATTAGTTTGATCTCCTTGCAGTCCAAGAGACTCTCAAGAGATTTCTCCAAAACCACAGTTCAAAAGCATCAATTCTTCTGGCATTCAGCCTTCTTTATGGTACAGCTCTCACATGCATACATGACTACTGGAAAAACCATAGTTTGACTATATGGACCTTTGTGGGCAAAGTAATGTCTGCGCTTTTTAATACACTACCTAGGTTTGTCATAGCTTTTCTTCCAAGGAACAAGAGTTTTTTAATTTCATGGATCAGAATCCTGTCATTGAACACACAGGAATTATAGTGGCAGTAACTTAAAAAAACCCTTCATGGAGTTAATCATCTTAACTCAGGACAGCATTTCCCTTTTAAAAACTTACACCCACTAGAGCCTATTATACAGAGTGAAGTAAGCCAGAAGGAAAAACAAAAATACAGTGTACTAACGCATATATATGGAATTTAGAAAGATGGTAACGAGAATCCTGCGTGCGAGACAGCAAAAGAAACGCAGATGTATGGAACTGTGTTTTGGACTCTATGGGAGAGGGCAAGGGTGGAATGATATGGGAGAATGGCATTGAAACATGTTAATTATCATATGTGAAATCAATCGCCAGCCCAGGTTTGATGCTCGGGGCTGGTGCACCAGGATGACCCAGGGAGAGGGAATCAGGAGGGAGGAGGGAGGGGGGATTCTGGAAGGGGAACATAATGTATACCCATGGCAGATTCATGTCAATGTATGGCAAAACCAACACAATAAAGTAAAGAAAAAATAAATAAATAAATAAAAATAACAATAAAAACTTAAAAAATATATATATATATAGTGTAGGATTTTTATTTTCTCTGATGCCATTGTTTGGTAAATGTACTGTTTGGGGTTGGGTTCCTCATACAACTAAATTTCTTAGAGTCCACAAAGACATTACTTCTTTTTAAAAACATGAATTTCTAGTCTTCTTAATATAAAGTATTATAAAAATAAGCAATAAATATTTAAAAATATAAAAAAGAAAGTAAAATTATCTCTAATTCCTTTAAGAATAGATTATACCTAATAATACTTTAGTATATATTCTTCAATGAAAGTTGTTATTTCAAACACATTTCAATGAGAATTACATGCACAGTGTTCAATTTGTTAGAAAACTATTTTTTTTTTAATTGTTTTTGCCATACATTGTCATGATATCACCATGGGTTTACATATGCTTCCCTTCCGGAACCCCCCTCCCTCTTCCCTCCCCCCCCCGGGAAATCTCGCTGCACCAGCCCGGAGCATCAGTCCTGGGCTGGCGATTGACTAGACATATGAAAATTAACATGCTTCAATGCCCTTCTCCCATATCATCCCACCCTTACACTCATCCACAAAGTCCACGAGTCTATTCTATACATCTGCGTTCCTTTTGCTGTCTCGCATGTTGGGTTCTCGTTACCGTCTTTCTAAATTCCATATATGTGCGTTAATATATTATATTGTTGTTTTTGCTTCTGGCTTACTTCACTCTGGATAATGGGCTCCAGTTTCGTCCATCTGAGTAGAATTGCTTCAAATGAATTTTTTTTTAATGCTGAGTAATATTCCATTGTGTATATGTACCACAGCTTTCTTATCCATTTGTCAGTTGATGGGCATCTAGGTTGCTTCCATGTCCTGGCTATTGTAAACAATGCAGCGATGAACATTGGGGTACATGTGGCTCTTTCAATTCTGGTTTCCTCGGTGTATATGCCCAGCAGTGGGATTGCTGGGTCATATGGCAGGTCTATTTGCAGCTTTTTAAGGAACCTCCACACTGTTTTCCATAGTGGTTGTACTAGTTTGCATTCCCACCAACAGTGTAAGAGAGTTCCCTTTTCTCCACATCCTCTCCAGCATTTATTGCTTGTAGACTTTTGGATGGCAGCCATTCTGACTGGTGTAAAGTGGTACCTCATTGTAGTTTTGATTTGCATTTCTCTGATAATGAGTGATGTTGAACATCTTTTCATGTGTTTGTTAGCCATTTTTATATCTTCTTTGGAGAAATGTCTGTTAAGTTCTTTGGCCCACCTTTTAATTGGGTTGTTTATTTTTCTAGAATGGAGCTGCAGGAGTTGTTTGTATATTTTTGAGATTAATTGTTTGTCTGTTGTTTCATTGGCTATTATTTTCTCCCATTCTGAAGGCTGTCTTTTCACCTTGCTTATAGTTTCCTTGCTTATAGTTTCAATTAACAAATTGAAAAATAAAAATCACATGATTATCTCAATAGATGCAGAGAAAGCCTTTGACAAAATTCAACATCCATTTATGATAAAAACCCTCCAAAAAGTAGGAATAGAAGGAACATACCTCAACATAATAAAAGCTATATATGACAAACCCACAGCAAACATTATCCTCAATGGTGAAAAGCTGGAAGCATTCCCCCTGAAATCAGGAACAAGACAAGGGTGCCCACTCTCACCACTACTTTTCAACATAGTCTTGGAAGTCTTGGCCACAGCAATCAGAGCAGATAAAGAAATCAAAGGAATACAGATTGGAAAAGAAGAAGTAAAACTCTCTCTGTTTGCAGATGACATGATCCTCTATATTGAAAACCCTAAAGACTCTACGAGAAAATTACTAGAGCTAATCAGTGAATATAGCAAAGTTTCAGGATACAAAATCAACACACAGAAATCCCTGGCATTCCTATACACTAACAGTGAGAAATCAGAAAGAGAAATTAAGGAAACAATTCCATTCACCATCGAAACAAAAAGAATAAAATACTTAGGAGTATTTCTACCTAAAGAATCAAAAGACTTGTATATAGAAAACTATAAAACACTGATGAAAGAAATCAAGGAGGACACAAACAGATGGAGAAATGTGCCGTGTTCGTGGATTGGAAGAATCAACATAGTGAAAATGAGTATACTACCCAAAGCAATCTATAGATTCAATGCAATTCCTATCAAGCTACCAGAGGTCTTTTTCAAAGAATTAGAACAAATAATTTCTCAATTTGTATGGAAATACAAAAAACCTCGTATAGCCAAAGCAATCTTGAGAAAGAAGAATGGAACAGGCGGAATCAACCTCCCGGACTTTAGGCTATACTACAAATCCACAGTCATTAAGACAGTATGGTACTGGCACAAAGACAGAAACATAGATCAATGGAACAGAATAGAAAGCCCAGAGATAAATCCACACATCTATGGACACCTTATCTTTGACAAAGGAGGCAAGAATATACAATGGAGAAAAGACAACCTCTTTAACAAGTGGTGCTGGGAAAACTGGACAGCCACTTGTAAAAGAATGAAACTAGATCACTTTCTAACACCATACACAAAGATAAACTCAAAATGGATCAAAGATCTAAGCATAAGACCAGAAACTATAAAACTCCTAGAGGATAACATAGGCAAAACACTCTCTGCTATAATCCAAAGCGGGATACTCCATGACCCACCTCCCAGAATATTGGAAATAAAAACACGAATAAACAAATGGGACCTAATTAAAATTAAAAGCTTTTGCACAACAAAGGAAACTACAATTTGTTAGAAAACTATTAAGAGAATTGTTCAAAACCGTTGTAATGATCTTTTTTGTTAGTATCTAACAGGACTTCATGAAGCCAAACATTCTTCCTGCTATACTACTCTTTCCAAGGCTTATATTTAAGATGATTTTATGTTTCCAGAGTTTACAACAGACAAATGTTTGGCTTTCAGAGGTATAATGACATATCACCTACAGTCATAAAACAAAGCATATAGTATTTTATGTATTTCATTTTTCTGCTCTACAGTTTGAAAGCATCAATATATAAATTTTCAAGAAAAAAGAGATACCTACACTATAAACTGATATTTATATGCCTCAATGTATTTTATGGTCTTCACAATTCTTAGTAAGAAACAATGAGCTATATTCTCTTGACTTTCAAATAAAGTGTTCCCAAAATACACTTTCCCTTTAGAATATTAATCATTATGTGATATCTTTCCCTTCTTATCTACATCACAGAGTTATGGTGAAAATAAATAAGAAATAAATTTGAAAAAATTTTGAGCTCTTGGAAGGAACAGTATCATATAAAGGTGAAGTATTATGTTATTTACAAATTCAAGATTTATTTTGAAGTAGAAGTCACCCTACCTTTATCCTATATATAGACAGATATTTCTCAGAATCATTACTTTCCATATCAATAAAAATAAAAGCATTGATTGCTTCACTTTTCTCTATACAGGATTCTCAGATCCAAAGTGCTTCACTGAAATGATCTTTTCCCAATATTGAAAAATAGTGCATCCCACTGAAAAAGAATGACCACCCACTTTTTTCAAAGGGAGAAATTACAGGCATGAAGATTGCTCATGAAAAACTCAGAAAAGAATTCCAGTTATAATGGGCAAAAGAATTGCAAAATGAACACTAGGTGTAGCATAATATCAAAAAGAATTACTATCCTGATAAATAGCTCCAATCTTCTATTTTTTGACTTATCAAACTATTATTGCTAACTTAATATTCTCCACATTGGCATTTGGCAGTATTACAAACCCAGAGAAAAAAACTGATGTGAATAATTATTAAATCCAGGTGATAACTACATAGATGTTTGCTTAATCACTCACTTTTCTGTAGTTTTTTTAATTGTCATAATAAAAAACTGCTTTATCTCAAGAGTTCAGACACTTCCATTTTACCAACTAATAGCTCCTTGTTGGCCAAATTAGGAACAGCAAAGCAATTCAGTTTATCACTTTTATGCCTTTTAAAAATGAATTGTCAAAGTAGTGTCTGATTTTAACTGAATAAACCAACTAATAGATGTCCAGATAAGGAAAAGGCCTGCCTTCATTATCTCTTTTCTCTGTTGAACGTCTGTTGATCTATTTCAAGGGTACATTATACATGCTCATTTGCTCAAGCAGTCTCTGGTACTATTTGACAATATCATTTATGTTCAGTTTCCAAAAGGATTTCCTGGGTATTTCTGCTTGCAGGTTCATAGATTTTTCTACAAGAATATATCCTATTCATAGGTATTAAATTTGTTCTTGCCTTATAATAAGGTATTTTCTTTTGATAGTCATATTGAAAAAAAAAAAGACTGGCAAACTAGAGGTTTTACTGAGTTCAACTGGCCACTCAAGGAGTACCTTACCCTCAGATTAAACTTGAAAATACTTTTAAGTGACAACTAATATCTCTTGAGCCCTGTTCCCCTGCTGTTGGGCTAAGCAATTTAGTTGCATCTTCTCATTTAATTCTTATGATAATAATGATTGTGTGTACTATATCTGGAGAGAAAATCTACTTGTTTGTCAAAATACCGGCATTTGAGATGTGACTGTTTTCTGGAAAAATTTAGAAATTTACAGTGGAGTGGTATCACTGGGTCTTATTTGAAGTGACTTTCTTGCACATTCAGAGCCTCTTCATTTCCATGGCCCTTTTTTTTTTTTTTTTAATTTTATTTCTTTATTTTTGGCTGCGCTGGGTCCTCATTGCTCTGAGGGCTTTTCTCTAGTTGTGACAAGCGGGGACTACTCTCCAGGACTTCTCATTGCAGTGGCTTCTCTTGTTTCAGAGCATGGGCTCTAGGGCACACAGACTTGAGTAGTTGCGACTCCTGGGTTCTAGAGCGCAAACTCAGTTGTGGCGCACGGGATTAGCTGCTCCGAGGCATGTGGGATCTTCCCAGACCAGGAATCGAACCCATGTCTCCTGCGTTGGCAGGCAGACTCTTTACCATTGAGCTATCAGGGAAGCCCTCCATGGCCCTTTTGAGCCCTGTGTTTCTGGTCCCTATGACTATACTCTCGCAACCAGGAACGTGGAATCTGGTGCTGAGGCCTCTGCCTCAGGATATGAAACTGCCTAGGCCTGTAGAATCTATCTCTCCACATTTGTTAAGGCTGCATAATCACCCTCCACAGATTTCTACTGTTTATCTTATCCACTGTGTTCTTCCAACAAATCGTCTGATTAACCCACTCCATCCTAGGCTGCAGCTGTCTACCTTCTGTAAACAAAGCAAGTGAACACAGACTTCAGTCTCACAGGCATTTCTTCATGGGGTTTCATTGTTGTGAGCTTTTTGAATTCATTTTCACCTCTTGATTCTACAGTTTCTCCAAGGTTGATGTGGGGGAAGGAACCAGACACCCTGGCTCATTCATCGTCTTCTTAAAAACCAGAAACCTTATTTGTTTATTACTAATCTCACACTGATGGATGAAGCTACATTTGTGTTAAATTCTAACATATCTATCAGGACTTACATAACTAACAAACCCAGAGTCAACTGAGGCCATGTGATGGGAAAAATATCCCCTACAAGACTGCCAAAAAGACACATCCAACACAAGTTGTCAGTCCTCCCTTGGCCCAGAATGACTTGAAAACAACATAAAGAGGAAGAGATCTGAAGTCACCTGTCTTTTCCACCTACCTCAGACTGGTAGAAACATTCATATCAGTGTTCTAAGCCATTCATGAAACTTGATTGTAGTGTTAAGTCCTGACCTATAGGCTTTAACAGAACAAGCATCACGTAATTTTTCTAGGCTTCAATATCTAAAAGTCCTTTACACTAAAATGGCAAAGTCCTTCTCCTCCTTTGCATCAGCTGGAGGCCTGCTGACTTCTGGGGCCTGCTGCCATCTGATGAGGCTGCACTTGGCCCAAATACCCTGCTAAAACCAGAGTCTGTATAGTTCAAAATTAAGCTATAATAGCTATACACCATGAGACCCTTGACTCGTACTTTTGGTGCTGTCAGAGTTGAACAAGTCACCTCCCTTCCCCTCACTGCCACCACTCCACCCTCACTCTGCCCCTTGCCACCTGCTGCCATGGCCTTGCAGAGATCTGCATTGAATGTGATCCATATCTCTCACAGACCCCTGGCAATCACTAATCTTTTTACTGTCTCCATAGTTTGACTTCTTCCAGAATGTCATGTAGTTGCAATCACAGAATACACAGCCTATTCAGATTGACTTCTTTGACTTAGCAATATGCATTTACATTTGCTCCATGCCTTTTCGCAGCTTTGTATCACTAAATAATATTCCACTGTATGGATGTACCACAGTTCAGTCATCCATAAGCCTATTGGAGTCCATTTTGGCTGCTTTCAGGTTTGGGCAATGCTGAAGAAAGCTGCTGTAAAGATGCCTGTTGAGAGGAAATACCTAGAAGCACAATTGCTGAGTCACATGGCAAGCCTATATTTAGCTTCATAAAGAACTGCCAAACTGCCTTCCAAAGAGGCTGTATATTTTGCATTTCCACAAGAAATGAATGAGTTTTCTGTTGCTCCATCTCCTTGCCCGTATTTGATAGTTTCAGCATTTGGAATTTTATCCAGGAATCTATCTTTAAAAGTGAATAAATGAATTCAACAAAACCTTTGGATTCAAGATCAGTATACAACAAGAACCACAAAAAATGGATGCTTTCGAACTGTGGTGCTGAGAAAGAATCTTGAGAGTCCCCTGGACTGCAAGGAGATCCAACCAGTCAATCCTAAAGGAAATCAACCCTGAATATTCACTGGAAGGACTGATACTGAGGCTGAAACTCCAATACTCTGGCTACCTGATGCGAAGAACTGACTCACTGGAAAAGGCCCTGATGCTGGGAAAGATTTAAGGCAGAAGGAGAGTGGGACAGAGGATGAGATGGTTGGATGGCATCACCGATTCAACAGACATGAACTTGGGCACACTCCAGGAGATGGTGAAGGACAAAGAGGCCTGGCGTGCTGTAATCCATAGAGTTTCAGAGAGTCAGGCATGACATGGTGACTGAACAACAACAACATACAACAATAAATTGCCTTTATATATATTAGCAACAAATAATTAGAAAATATCTTTAAGTACTATTGACAATAGCTTAAAAATACTTAAGATTAAATTCAATAAAACATGTGTGTAACTTCTACATAGGAAACCAAAAACCATTTACTAAGAGGATTTAAGGAAAATCCAAATAGAGATTTATGTCATGTTTATAGCATAGCAACATTAGTAAGGTATGAACATATCCCTAAATTAATCTACATATCAAATTCATTCCCAATCAAAGTCCCAAGAGGATTTTTAAAAGAAATTAACAAAGTCATTCTGAACATTGTATGTAAATTCAAAGAATCTGGAATAGCCAAAACAGTTTTTAAAAAGAACAAAGCTATGAGATTTACAGTCCCAGATTTTAAGGTTTACTATAGAATTATAGTAGTCATTACAGTGTGATCTTGGCCTAAGTGTAGACAAGTAAATCAGTGGAACAGAATGGAGTTCAGCCATAAACTCATGTGGATACAGTCAATTAATTTCAACAAAGATCCTAAACTAATTCAATGAAGAAAGAAAGGTCATTTTATTAAATGGTATTGGAAATCACAGCAGATGGTGACTGCAGCCATGAAATCAAAAGACACTTACTCCTTGGAAGAAAAGTTATAACCAATCTAGGCAGCATATTAAAAAGTAGAGACATTACTTTGCCAACAAAGGTCCATCTAGTCAAAGCTATGGTTTTTCCAGTAGTCATGTATGGATGTGAGAGTTGGACTATAAAGAAAGCTGAGGACCAAAGAACTGATGCTTTTGAACTGTGGTGTTGGAGAAGACACTTGAGAGTCCCTTGGACTCCAAGGAGATCCAACTAGCCCATCCTGGAGGAAATCAGTCCTAAATATTCATTGGAAGGACTGATGCTGAAGCTGAAACTCCAATACTTTGGCCACTTGATACAAAGAACTGACTCATTTGAAAAGACCCAGATGCTGGGAAAAATTGAAGGTGGGAGGAGAAGGGGATGACAGAGTATGAGATTGTTGGATGGCATCACCAACTCAATGAACATGAGTTTGAGTAAACTCCAGGAGTTGGTGATGGACAGAGAGGCTTGGCATGCTGCAGTCCATGGGGTCGCAAAGAGTCGGACACCAACTGAGAGAGAGAACTGAACTGAACTGGAACAACTAAATCCCTGTTAAAGAAAAAACTTTGACCACTAGCTTATACCATGCCCAAAATAGGTAGGATAATATCTTCATGACTTTGAAACAAAGATTTCTTAGACTAGATTAAAAAAAAAATCACTGATTAATAAATTTTACTTTACCAAAATAAAAAAAGAAAAGTTATCTAAAACACCATTATGAAAATGGAAAGACAATGAGACTGGAGGGGGAAAAAAACATATATCTGACTAAGGACTAGTATTAAGAATATACAAAGGATTCTATATCACTCAGGGTTTGATATAAGAAACAGAACTCCTAGGAGATGTGTACATGTATGTGCATATGTGTGTGTGTGAAGAGAGAGAAAGAAAGATAAGAAGGTTTTATCATATGAATTTGACCTCATGAAATTATGGGAGACTGTCTCTGTGGAGCAGTTGCCTCTGCACATAATTCTAGAACCTGAGGTCAGTAAATAAGGCAGTTGAGAAGAAAAGTCAGATGTGAAATAAGAGAAGCAAGGACAAATGAACCTTTAAGGTTGGCTTAGAATACCAAGGACAGATTGGAACTCTTGTCAGTCTCTCACCACCTTCAAACTTCCAACTTCAGTGATTGGAGAGATATAGCAGTTTGTTAGCATTGCTGGAACAAAGGACTAAATACTGGATGACTTAGAAATTGTCATAGTTTTAGAGACTAGAAAGATATCAAGAGAGAAAATATACAACTTTAGCTTCCCAGCTTCTGCTGGTGTGCTGGCAATCTTCAGCGTTCCTCAGCTTCTGCTGTTGTGTGCAAAGCCACTTCTGTCATGTCTGCACTCTATGTAACCCAAGGGACTGTATGAAGCCTGCCAGGCTGTCCATGGGATTCTCCAGGCAAGAATGCTGGCGTGGGTTGCCATGCCCACCTCCAGGGGATCTTCCTGACCCAAGGATCAAACCCAAGTCTCCTGCAGCTCCCGCATCACAGCTAGATTCTTTACACTGAGCCACAAGGGAAGCCCCCTTGGCTTCTGCTAAACTAATTTCTTCCTTCCTGTTCATAAGCTATTCTCCCTGCCTATGTGTCGGTCTTCGTATCCAAGTTCCCTCTTTTTAGAAGGACACTACTTGTGTTGGTGTAAGGCCCACCCCAATGGCCTCATTTTAACTTGATTACTTATGTAAACACCCTATCTCCAAGTAAGGCCATACTCTGGAGTCCTAACAGTTACGACTCCAATATACCTTTTTTGTGAGGTCATGATTCAACCACTAGCAGGAAGCAAACATGCACCTAGCCCTGGATTCAGTGCAGTATAAAAAAGAAGTCAGGCTAAACAAAGGAAACTACAACTCAGCTGCTACCTCATGCCAAGAGAGTGACCAGAAAATAAACAGCAATGTGTGTGAGCTGCAACAGAGCTACATGTCTTCCTCCAACCTTGCTTAAATAAAAGGCTGCTGCTTCACACTTGTGAAGCATGAAGTTAAATGAGCCATGAAGTAAAAAGACGCTTGCTCCTTGGAAGAAAAGCTATGACCAACCTAGACAGCATATTAAAAAGCAGAGGCACTACTTTGCTGACAAAGGTTCATCTAGTCAAAGCTATGGTTTTGCCAGTAGTCATGTATGGATGTGAGAGTTGGACTATAAAGAAAGCTGAGCACTGAAGAATTGATGCTTTTGAACTGTGGTGTTGGAGAAGACTCTTGAGAGTCCCCTGGATAGCAAGGAAACCAAACCAGTCAATCCTAAAGGAAATCAGTTCTGAATACTCATTGGAAGGACTGATGCCGAAGTTGAAGCTCCAATACTTTGGCCACCTGATGTAAAGAACTAACTCACTGGAAAAGGCCCTGATGCTGGGAAATACTGAAGGCAGGAGGAGAAGCGGATGACAGAGGATGAGATGGTTGGATGGCACCACTGACTCGATGGATATTATGTTTGAGCAAGCTCCGGGAGTTGGTGATGGACAAGGAAGCCTGGCATGCTGCAGTCCATGGGATCACAAAGAGTTGGACATGACTAAGCAACTGAACTAAACTGATGGCTTTGCTCTAGGTTAGGTTTTGGTTTAAGTGAATGTTGTGGCTGATCTTCTATCCAGACCACTAAAACTTTCTCCATTATCAGCAATAAAGCTATTTCACTTTCTTATCATTTAACGGAGTAGTACTTTTAATTTCCCTTAACTTTTCCTTTGCATTCACAACTTGGCTAACTGTGACAAGAGGCCTAGATTTCAGCCTATTCTGGCTTTCAAATGTCCTCATCACTAGGCTTAATCATTTCTAACTTTTGATTTAAAGTGAAATTCCTCTCTTCACTTGAACACTGAGAGGCCATTGTAGCTTTATAAATTGGCCTAATTTTTTCATCATGTGTCTCAGGGAACAGAGAGGCCCAAGGAGAGGGAGAAATATTGCAGAATAGCTGATCAATGGAGCAGTCAGAACACAAATATTTACCAGTTAAATTTGCTGTCTTAGGCATACCTATAAACCTCCAACAAGACAAACATTATTCTGTGTTACAAGTGTTTTACCATTAAAGGTCAAGCCTGGGAGGCAGAGCCTTGAGAATGGGCTATCATGTATATTTCGGTAAGCCATCATTCTTTTACAAAAGATGCAGAGTTAGCATGACTAAGCACAGGCAACAAAGCACAAGGGCTAGAGCTGAAGGAATAAATCCAGTATGGAGTCACATTGGTTCTCTATTACCACAACTTGGGCTACAGAGAAAACTGAAGGGCCAAGCAAGTCACAAAATCTATTTCTACGTGAATAGGGAATATAAGGCCTGCACACCTCAAATTTTATAAAAAGGATGCAAAATCTTTTTCTTTTAGCATGAACTTTCATCACTGACAAAATCACAGTCTGAGGGATAACTGCAAATAGTAAGGAATACAAAATGACAAAACAAAAACCCAGTGCAAACATCACACAGCAACTATTATGAAGCACACAGAGGATATCAGAATAACTAAGCACACAGAGGATATCAGAATAACTAACAGAAGATGTGTGTCACGAAGCAGGACCCTATGGGGCCTTCCAGGAACAAACCCCTTCCCCATATCCTCTACTTTAGCTCCTCTCTGAAGTACCTAGATAATAGTATCTGATGCACATTTCCTGAGGTTTTTTTTAACAGATGCTAAAACACCCACCAAATGGAAGCCGTTAACAACCTGAAGAACATGAGCACATAGCGCCCAGGCCTACTGGAGCCTAAGGACTGATAATGTGACACTGCCCTATCACTTCACCATCAACTAATCAGAGAACTGTGCATGAGCTGACCACATACCATGACTCCCACACCTCACCTGGCCTTACAAAATGCTTTGCTGATACTCACTGGAGAGTTCACTAATTATTACAGACTCTTTAGCTGGTGCCTTACAATAAATACTGCACTTTCCTTCACCACAATCCAGCATCAGTAGATTGGCTTTACTGCCTCAGGGCAGTCGGACCCAAGTTTGGTTCCTAACATGTGGACAGCAGATCAGAATAGAGACTATTCACTGTCTGCCCTATCAGTAAACAAGGATGTCACAGTCATCAGCAATTCCAGCCCTCCAGGGCACTCAAGAAGAAGAAGTCCTGCATGATCTGGCAGCCATCAGGCTGTACCCACGCCCTACAGGGAGTCTTGAGGACTCCAGGATGTGACAACACAGGATACTGGCCCCAGATAGCTGAGATACATATGAAGGCACTGATTTCAGTGAGTCCAGACTATTGCATCTTCCAATACATAGGAAAGTGCTAAATTCCTTAACTTGGGATGTCTGTTTTCAATTAACAATAATCTGACAATAATGTTCAGGCTACCTGCCCTTTGTTGTAAAATGTCTATGTAACCTGGCTCTTCACCTTGCCTCCTTGGAGCACTTCTCTCAGGGTTACTTGAGATAATGCCTCCTGTGCTTAAGTACTAAAAATTTCTGCCAAATAAAACGTAACTCTCAACTTTTAGGTTGTGGCTATTTTTTAAGTCAACAGTTGGGTCACTTCTATCTAGGATGAACTAAAAGATGATATAATGACTGAATAATATTTGTGATATATTAATATGTTAATATTAACATGAATTAATTAAAAAATTAATACATGTTACAATTAGCTCAAATATTTTTCACTCATTCAGAAGACTAAATGTAAGACAACAAACTTTGGTTGTCTTCATAAAGTTTTTAGTTTATAAATCCCAATAAATCTTTAGTATTAAAGCATCAGCATAAAGACAGACCTTACAAATGGAAGTCATCACAAGAACACAAATTGTATTTGCATTTCAAATGCAAACTGCATCTTCATCTCCAATATGAGAAACGGCTGCTAAGTTCAACACAAGGCAGATTGGAATGTAGAAGCTTTCAAGAAAGTACTTTTATGTGTGCAAATTTCAGACAGTTGAAAATTTTTAGCAGTTTAAAGTTAGTGGCACACCCAGAGAAGAGCAACAGAGAGTGAAGACTAAGAAATCACATACTTATACAAAGGAGACTCAAGACAAGGTAGGGGGAAGACATACACTCTAAATCATGCACATATTTGAAGCTACTTGGCTCTGTTGGCTGAAGTAAAATAAAAATTCATAGAAGGCATATATACTCAAATCTGTTTTTATAAGGAAATTAAGTAGAACTTCCTGATCCAGAGAAAATTCATCTAAAGGTGTGTAAAAATTATATGAGACTCAGCATGAGATTTATATGAGTATATGATAGAAAAATAGAGGAAAGGGGCATGAAAAACAAATGACAGATGGAAAATATTCATACTAATGCTGCCATTAAATAGATGAAAATGTAACCAAATAAAAGGCATCTATATAAAATACTTAGCAAAACAAATGCATGTATAACATCACACAAAACAGAATTATGCATGATCAAAGAAGACAGAACAAAACAACAAAATTAGTTAAAGCTTCCAAAAACAGAAAAGAAATTAGAAGGAAAAAAATCAAGCAATTTCAAAAATTAAGAACACAGGTGTCATGAAAAAAGTTCAGGCTCATGGAGAGGAGGACTGAAAGAACACATTAAAAAAAAATCTTGAGTGAAAATGATTAAAGATCAGAGAGAAAATGATAGCTGTGAAAGACAAAGGAAATTCAACATACATAATTGATATTCCCAAGAGAATGGAAATAAAGGGAATGGAAAAATATTAAAGTATCATTCAAAAAAGTTCTGCAGAAATAAAATAAGACGTGAATCTACAAACCAAAACACTACATCATGTCTCTGGGAAAACTAACATAAAATGATCACCTCCAAGGTATAGCTTTGTAAATGTATCATAGTCCATCAAGAGGCAGAATCTATGCAATAACTTGATCAAACAAAGTTTAATATGAGGAATTATGAACTATAACGGGGGCTGAGGTAATAAGGAATTGACAAGAAATAAAGATAAATCTAAAGAAGCCAGGAATAGCTGTTACAAAGAGCAGGCACCACCTTAGGGCTGAGATAAGAAGAGGCACCCTCCCTACCCTGCACCAGAACTAAAATCCAGACGTTGTTGGAAAAGACATGACATGAGGATGGTTCATGACTTTGAAGTCACTGAGAAGTAACACGAGCAGAACCTGCTGAAAATCCACCCTCTGGGAAGACTATCCACTACAAGATGCTATGCCCTGGAACGCACTGCAAAACTTCTGAAGAGAGTGCCAGGAGAAGCCATTCAATAGGGAGGTGTCTTGTTGGTGGCATTACACTGAGAAGTCACCCAAACTGTTCAAGGGAAGTTGCTGGCCACTAGGTGCTGCTGATCAACACATGTTACAAGAGCCAGGCACCAAGGAAGAGGCACGCTGTCAGAGCCAGGCACCAGGAGCCGGGCAGTGGGCACTGGAGAAGCTGCTGGTGCTGAGGGGCGGGCTGGAGACACTGCATGCTGGAGGCGCTGCCCATACTTTAAGAGCCAGGCCAGGAGAAGCCACCACACTGCAGGAGCAAGGTGCTGGAGAACCCATTTGCCCCCCAGAAGCATAACAAAAGAGGCACACTTTCTCCTCCTGTGCCCGTCTAGCACCTCCTACAGACAAAGTTCAACATCACACCATCTGACTAAGAAATGTTCGCAGTCTTCTGCTCCCCACCCAAGGGCCTGGCAGCCTGCCAATGGAGACTTCTAGGTACTTCAGGACAGGCAGCACTGTTTGCACATCCAATTTTTCTTTTCCATACTTGGAATGAAATGATCAATATAAAAAAAATTACTTCATGTATTCTGTGGTGTTTTCTTTCTTCAAAGGTAACAGGACACAAAGAATGTATAAGAGGATCTCTTTGTTTAAATTGATAATAAAGTTTCCTTCCTAATTGTGAAACTGTCTTCTGAATAGCTAGCTGGGAAATGAAAATAAAGCTTTCATTGCTAACAGTGAAGATATTAGTCACTCAGTCACGTCCCACTCTTTGCAACCCCATTGGACTGTAGGCTTCCAGGCTCCTCTGTCCATGGGATTCGCCAGGCAGGAATACTGGAGTGGGTAGCTATTCCCTTCTCCGGGGATTTTCCCAATCCAGGGATCAAACCCGGGTCTCCGGCATTGCAGGTTGATTCTTTACCATCATTGCTAAATGTCTCTGTATTACTGGCCTACAAGGTCATCTCTGGGAATTCCTCTTTCATGCACCTAATCTGCCCCTAAGGCCACTCAGAGAGTTGGCTCACACTGAGGAACTCATAACCCAGGGAGAAAGCTCTCGTGGGCTTCTGCGTGGGGCTGGGGGCAGACCCAAACTGCCAGCTGCCCTGTCTGCAGCTAACATTCACTCCTCTTTCTGTTTTCTTCGTAAGGAGTGTTAGCATGTAGAATATCAGGAGCCTTCACAGAAACAAAAATACAACACTAAATTTAAGACCAAAAAAATCTTGCTAGAATTGGTGATTTTATTCATTCTTAACCAAAGGATTGAGAAGCTGGCAATATCTGAAAATGCTTCTTCCAGCTAATAAGATTTTTAAGCATATAGCTGGGATACTAACCCAAGTTTGAACATTGTTTTACATAAATTAATTAGTAGAACTTAAATATTGATTTTAAAAAAAGCCTTACCCAGATGATAGTCTTATATTTTTGGAGTCTGAGCGTTACAAGAAATTTCAGGGAATAATGTAGAAAGGCATTTTTTTATGGTTATAGGAAAAGAAGCAGGAGGGTTACAAAATACAGCACAGATTTAAATCTAACAACCAGTTTCTTTTCCTAAAACTGAATCTGGATTTATATGCAATCAAATGCTTTACAGAGTATGCTCAGACTTCAGTTTTATCACAGGAGATTCTAATTGCTATACTGCTTAAAAATAAACTATTTGAGCAAATAAGCATTACATCAGAAAAAAGCTTTTTCACTAAGCTTGCTAATTAGAGGTTTACAGTCCCTAGAACCTATTAGCCTTCAGAAGCATGAGAAATAAATGTCTGTTGTTTATAAGTCACCCAGCCGAGGATACTTTATTATAGCAGAAGGGACATGCTACGCACTCCAGTGTTCTTGGGCTTCCCTTGTGGCTCAGCTGGTGAAGAATCCGCGTGCAATGAGGGAGACCTGATTTCAATCCCTGGGTTGGGAAGATCCCCTGGAGAAGGGAAAGGCCACCCACTCCAGTATTCTGGCCTAGAGAATTCCATGGACTGTATAGTACATGGGTCACAAAAAGTCAGAGATGACTGAGCGACTTTCACTTCACTTCATTTCAAACAGACTAAGACTTGCCCGATTAGGAAGTTTGAATGTCAGCCTTCAAAATTGTGCATGTGGAAATTCTAAGAGCTAAAGCCATTCAAAGTCCTTGATAACTATGTCATTTCACCTCCAGAGCTTTATCTCCTTTTCCAAGCTCATCTCTCCAACAAACCCAAGCTTCTAGCCACTTCTGAGTACACCCTAAGTTTTCCCATAGTTGTGTCTTTTCTCCACAGAAATATCTGCCGCCCTTAGCCTCGTATGTCCAAATTTAATCATATCTTCAGAGTTCCTAGATAGAAGATTCCCCCTCCTCCGAGGAGTGAGGGGCCTGAGCCCCACACTGGGTTTCCCAACCCAAAGGTCCTACACCACAAAAACAAGCCTCAAAACATCTGACTTTGAAAACCAGCACAGCTGACATTAGGGAGACCCAGAAAACTACAGGAAACTAAGACTGCTCTTAAAGGCTGCACACAAAATCTCACACACTCTGAGTCTCAGCGAAAGGTGCCTGGGTCAGCCCTACTTGCTGATCTTGAAGAGCCTCCTGGAAGGACAGGAGGCAGCTGAGACTCTCCTAGTGATTAAGAAGCTGGTGGTAGCCATTTTTGTGATCTTGTTCTATCATGCTAACACCAGCTCTGCAAAGCACGATTTGGGGATCCTCCCTTTGGCTTACTAGTGCCAAGGACCTGCTCCACCAAGCCACACACCTACATCAGTCACACCCCACCAGGCCTCACAAATAGCTGCATGGGGAGCCTGCCTCACCCAACAGAGCACCCACAACACCACCAAGCTGCCAGGCCTCACAACCAGCTGTGCTAAGGAGATGACCTGCCCACCAGCAGCCCCACAGGAGTCACACACAGCTGGGCCCCACAGCCCAGGGGTCCTGGCCCACCTACCACGACACTCCCAGCAACCACACAAGGCAGGGCCCCACAGTCAGGTGGGCCAAGGGCCAGTCCCATCTACCAGCAATTTATTAAAAATTGAAAACAGACCAAACTAATCCTAAATATTGGTTACTCCTGAGGAAGATATCATATCTGGAAAGGGGTAGGTGAGCTATTCTAGAGGGAAGGGTGGTGACAGTGTTCTGTCTCTTGATCTGAGTGGGGGTTATATGGATGTACAACTTCGTGAAAATCCACTAAAAATTTTCTGAGTATATACTATACATCAATGACAGTTTTGGAAAAATAATAATAATGCTGTTATCAACATGTCATTGCTTAAATCTATAACTAACCAATTTTTAATGAAGAACACTTTAAAAATAAGGGATTCCAAATATTCTTAGAAATAAAAATATATACAACTGATTCTACTTCTACATTTCTGGTAGGATTTTTTTCCTGAACTATAAATACATATTCATAACTACACAGTTGGAACTTAAGAGTCCTTCTAGAAATCAACAACTGAAAATGTCTAACACTATTCTCCTCTCCTATCTTCTCTATCTCAATAAATGACATTCATAGTCAAAGACATCATCTCTTCTGACTTTCTACATTTTCCGTACTGCCCAAACCAATAAACACTATCTTCTATGAATCACCCTCTTTTCTTAAAAAAAAAAAAAAGTGTTTAATTATTTACTTGTATTTGGCTGTGCTGGGTCTTCATTGCTGTGCACAAGCAATGGCTAGTTGCAGAGAGCAGAGGCTTCTCTCTAGTTTCAGTGCATGGGCTTCTCATTCCTGTGGCTTGTTGTGTTGTGGAGTACAGTCTCTAGGGCACCCAGGCTTCAGAAGTTGTAGCACATGAATTTAGTTGCTCCGCAGTATGTGAGATCTTCCCAGACCAGGGATTAAACCTGTGTCCCCTGCATTGCAAGGCAGATTCTTAACCACTGGACCACCAGGGAAACCCCCAATTTGCCTCTTAAAGAGGCATCTTTTTATTCCCCTGTCTACCATTCGCCACTTCTCTGACTTATTTCAGGACTTCATTATTTTCATTATGGATGATTGCAACTAAAGGTTCCCTGCCTCTCATCTTACCACCTTCCAATCTATCCAGCCCACCGCTTCAGAGCTCTTTCCGTGCATATAGCCACACTTCAATGTAACCAGAAACTGTTTCACACAGACTGATAACCCACATTCTACAACAATGGCTTTAATGTGGTCTCCCTTGGAAAAAAGATTGTTTTCAAAAATATATTTTTCAATTTCTGATATTATAAAAATAAATAAACTCAATTTTCCAAGGTAACTGTGGTGAGAAATTTGTGATGATACAACACTCTACATGTCATAAAGGAAAAGGTCATTGATTTCATGCTCAAAATGGCCATGTTCGCAGCATCTCCCCAATCAGTATGTACTCTATGAGAATCTCTCTTTTCCTATGGAAAGTGATAAACCACTCAGCCATGTTCATACTATTCGACTTTGGGTTAATCATTTTCTCAAGAGAAACTACTGCCATTGGTTTGGAAACCCATTTAAGCTGGGCCAATCAGTTTCTCTCCTCAGAGTGTGCATTTGTCATTGAAAGATGGTTAAAGGTTGTCAGTCTCCACTAGGCACTTGAACTAGGGCTATGGAAGAAAGAAACGTTAGTGCAGATACACAGAGAACAGAGGCAGAAGACCGTGGATTGGAATAACCAAAGGCAACCTCTTTCTCCCACTTTCTAGGTCCTGGATCAAAGCCTATACAGGTTCGAAACACTTTCAGCTTTTGGATTTAAGACATAGCCTGATTCCTTAAAATATGTCCTTTACATATATTGTTAACCTTAGAAATATATTCCAGTATACACTAGGTGCAGACACATACTATTTGATTCTAGTTAACAAGGTACCTAGAATAGTCAAAATCACAGAGCCAGGAAGCACAGTGGTAGATGCCAGGGGCAGGGGGTGTGGGGTCAGGGGGGGTTGGTCAATTACTGTTTAACGGGGACACAGTCTCAGTTTAGGAATGTGGAAAAATCAAGAGATGGATGATGGTGAGAGTCGCACAACATGAATGTACTTAGTGACACTGAACTGTAGAGTTAAATATGGTTTAAATAGTATATCATGTGACTTCTACCATAATAAAAGAAATTTAAAATATGTCCTTTACCTGTAGTGAATTTCCAGTACTAATAAACAAAATGTTATAGAGTAAATCAATGTTAAATTCCTCTAATTATGCACCTCCCAAAATCCACTTAAATATATACTATTTTTCACAAATATTTTGAGTTTTCTCACTTCTATTAATGTATTAACCAAAGAATTGAACTTATAAATCTGTAAAGATATATTGAACTGTCCAAAATGTCAAATCCTAAAATCAAAATATCAGCCACATTGCTTTATAGCAGTGCTTCCAACCTTTGCCAGGCCATGCTTCACATAGAAAATGGTACTGTTTGTATGAAAAACTGCAATAAATGAAATGTAAGAGGCCACGGGTCTAGAACCAGCCTGGCTTCCCAAGGCTGGTTCTTGGGAAGAGAACCAATGTCTTGCAACCATGTTCATCCATGGTGCACCAATATGGCCCAGCACACCAGCTTGTGCGCGTGTGCTCAGTCGCTCAGTCATGTCCCACTCTTTGCAATCCCATGGACCAGAGACAGCAGGCTCCTCTGTCAATGGAATTTTTCAGACAAGAATACTGGAACAGGTTGCCATTTCCTATTCCAGGGGATCTTCCCAAACCAAGGATCTCACTTATATATGGAATCTTTAAAAAAAAAAAAAAAATGAATTCATAGAAACAGAGAACAGATCGGTGGTTGCCAGAAGATTGGGTGGTATGTGGGAGAAATGGATGAAAGTGATAATAAGGCACTATCTTCCTGTTATAAAATAATTATGTTCTAGGGATGTAATATACAGCATGGTGACTAAAGTTGTATTGTATATTTGGAAGTTGCTGAATACATCTTAAAAGCTCAGATCCCAAGGAAAAGGTTGTAACTTTATGAAGTGATGAGTGTTAATCAAATTTATTGTGGTGATCATTATGTTGTATACTTTATAATAATACAGTATTGTACATCAGTTGTATCTCTGGGAAAGAAAAAAAAAGTTGTTATATACACATACTATGGAATATTATTCAGCCTTAAAAAAGAAAGAAATCATACCTGCAACAATACAGATGAACCTAGAGGACATTCTGCTAAGTGAAATAAGCCAGATGTAAAATTACAAATACTATATGATCTCACTTAAATGTGGGATCTAAAATAGTCAAATTCTTAGAAGTATAGAGTAGAATGGTGGTTTCCCAAGACTGGGGAATAGGGTGGGAAAATGGAGAGATGTGTCAAAGGCACAAAGTTTAAGTTATCTAAGACAAATAAGTTGTGGAAATCTAATGTGCAGCAATGTGACTATAGTTCACATTAAGGTATTGTGTGCCTGAAATTTACTAAGAGTATAGACCTTAAATTTTATCACCAAAAAAAAAAAAAAAGGTAACCACATGAAGTGAAAGATATGTTAATTGGCTTGATTGTGGTGAACATTTAACAATGATGTATATCAAAACATCAAGTTGTACACATTAAAAATATACAGTTTTTGTCAATTATACCTCAATAAATCTGAGGAGAAAAAAAACAATGCAGTAATTTGAGTTACTGTATAGAACAAGAAATTAAAACTTCTACTCAAATAGACTCAACTTTATAAACATTCATTAAATGTTTTTATCTGTAATCCTGTAAAGTAGAATGATAAATTAGGCCTTTCCATATAACTTATTTAGAGAAAATGGGAAAAAGAAAAATTTTTAAAAAGGAGTTAGAAAAACCATACTTCAAGACAGAATATAGGGCAAGTCAATAGTAAGTTGTGTAAGGAATTAGTTCTGCCTGAGAAAATATGGCTAGAGCACTGGAGGCATAGTGGAGACAAAATCTGGTCCAGACAGGACTGAAATCCAGGGAAAGAAATTTCACCCAATATAAACAATCAGAAATTAGTGAATAAACAAGGGCATTAGGAGCCAAACCAGAAGAAATCACAGCACCTGAGGAGCAAAAGTGGAATTCAGTTAAGCAAGGTGAAAAGACAGCCTTCAGAATGGGAGAAAATAATAGCCAATGAAGCAACGGACAAACAATTAATCTCAAAAATATACAAGCAACTCCTGCAGCTCCATTCTAGGAAAATAAATGACCCAATCAAAAGGTGGGCCAAAGAACTTAACAGACATTTCTCCAAAGAAGACATAAAAATGGCTAACAAACGCATGAAAAGATGCTCATCATCACTCATTATCAAAGAAATGCAAATCAAAACCACAATGAGATATCACTTTACACCGCTCAGAATGGCTGCAATCCAAAAATCTACAAGTAGTAAATGCTGGAGAGGATGTGGAGAAAAGGGAACTCTCTCACACTGTTGGTGGGATTGCAAACTAGTACAGCCACTATGGAAAACAGTGTGGAGGTTCCTTAAAAAACTGCAAATAGACCTGCCATATGACCCAGCAATCCCACTGCTGGGCATATACACCGAGGAAACCAGAATTGAAAGAGCCACGTGTACCCCAATGTTCATCGCTGCTTTACTTACAATAGCCAGAACATGGAAGCAACCTAGATGCCCATCAACTGATGAATGGATAAGAAAGCTGTGGTACATATACACAATGGAATATTACTCAGCATTAAAAAAAAATTCATTTGAATCAGTTCTACTCAGGTGGACGGAACCGGAGCCTATTATCCAGAGTGAAGTAAGCCAGAAGCAAAAACAATACAGTATATTAACGCATATATATGGAATTTAGAAAGACGGTAAGGAGAACCCAGCATGCGAGACAGCAAAAGGAACGCAGATGTATAGAACAAACTCGTGGACTCTGTGGATGAGGGAAAGGGTGGGATGATATGGGAGAATGGCATTGAAACACGTTAATTATCATATGTCTAATCAATCGCCAGCCCAGGATTGATGCTCGGGGCTGGTGCAATGAGATTTCCTGGGGGGAGGGAAGAGGGAGGGGGGTTCTGGAGGAGGAGCATATGTAAACCCATGGTGATATCATGTCATTGTTTGGCAAAACTAATAAAAAAAAAAAGAAAAAAAAAGAGAGTCTCAAAAAAGAGTTTAAAAACAAAAAGATACAGAAACAGGAAGGCAGGTGTGGGCATGATTTACAGGACTCTGGCTGGTGTCAAGACTCAAGGCCAGAGTTACCACAGTAATTCAGTTACAAATGTTAAGAACTGACAGGAAAAAAATTGTTAAGAAAAAGAAGGGCAAAAGTGTACATAGCTGAGAATGTCTTTGAGTTGGGAGTGTCTTTTACTTGAGTAGAACTTTTACTCTAGAGATTTAGAAGTCCATCTTTCTTCTTTTACTGGCCATTCTTCAAGGCCGTAGCCTAAATATTATTGACAAACCAGACTATTTTCCATTACCCAAACAAAGAATGTCCTTTCAAGTCTCCACATTTTTCCTTAGGCTGTTCTCTGTGCCTGAAAACACCTCCTTCTCCTTCAAGGCCAAGTACCCAAATATGATAGTTGAATTTAATCACAGTCTTCTGATTACACTGGTTTTTCCTTTAGTAAAAGTCAAATCAGTGCCCTCACTGATTTTAATTTAGTTTAGTTTTGTGATCGCAGTAAAATGGCTCCCAAAGTTATTGCCAAGTTGGGTCCCCTCACGTGTGCGTGCTCAGTCATGATCGACTCTTTGCAGCCCTTTGGACTGCAGACCACCTGGCTCCTCCGTCCATGGAATTTTCCAGGCAAGAATACTAGAGTAGGTTGCCATTTCCTACTCCAGGTGATCTTTGCCCTGAGGGATCAAACCCAAGTCTCTTACATCTCCTGCATTAGCAGGTGGATTCTTTACCATTAGTGCCACATGGGTCCCTCTCACAAGGAAAGTGAAATTTCCTTAGTAGAAGACTGAGGAAGCAGTATCCCCAATTCCTCATAGTTCCGAAAGCCTGAGGAATTTTCTGCACCTCAGGATTCACATCAAGAACCTGGCATTTAACACCCATTGGGCCATATCCCCAAACCCACCACCCTTTTCAGATGGAGCATCTTAGTGTTACTTCCTTCCCAGGCAAACTCTGTGGAAATACCATACTAATCATGTCACATATTTTCAAGGTTGATAGCACTGGCTGAGTTTGAGCTTCAGACTTCAAAAGACGATTTTTAGATTTTTCCACAGTTATATGAAAAATTGCCTTTTTTAAGGCTAGAAAGATGAAAACATAATTAGTTTGCTGAAACTGTCCAATATCAGTGATTTCCTCCAGAATTTATGGAAATAGTTTAAGACTCTAAAGTAAAGGGCAATTTTGATAGATTCCTCCACTATGAAAAGCTGCCAAGAAAAGAACTATGAATGATATTGAAGGATACTCACTGGGAGGCTTCCTGGGGAACTCTGAGTTGAACCATGATGCTCACTGGGGCTGTATGGGTAAGAATTGGTACACTGTGGGTATGTCAAACAGAAAAAGATGGAGGTCTGACTGAGAAATTAGGATCACAAGCAGAATAATAATACAGTTTCTTTTAAAAATTTAAAAATTTTAAAACCTCCTATTCAAGAATATTTTATTGCTGATTCTTTAACAAAACCTGGTCAAATATTAATATAATATTATTAAACCAAAAATAAAATTTTGGTGTAACACTATGAAATACTTAAAGAAATATTAAGTAACTGGGGAAATAAAAGATTATTGAAGGGGAACACAGGTATACTCATGGCAGATTCATGTCAATGTATGGCAAAACCAACACAATAATGTAAAGAAAATAGTCTTTCCTGAATTTGTTACAATAAAAAAAAATCAAAAAATGTTAATACATATACTTGAAATACATTTATTTATAATAAATAATTATATATACATATGTTTATAGGTAATATAAATATATAATTTAATCATGTATAATAATTTACTATCATAAACATTATTATTTAATAATAACAAATAATAAACATGAGTGAATAGAAGCAAACTGTATTATATTTTAAAATTAAGAGTAAGTTTTATTCAGAAAGCAATAAATATAAAATTACAGTATTAAAATTTAAAATAATAACAGCAATCATACATTATAATTTCATCTTAAATTATGGCTTGTAATAGCTACATATTGACATACTCTAATAACTACCAATTCATAGGTCTCAAAATTCAGTTTGAGCACTGTTATTAATAAAATGACAAAACAGAACACTGATACCAAATGCTGATGTGAATGTGGAGCAACCAGGACTCTTCTTCATTGCTGGTGGAAATGAAAAACTGTACAGTCATTTTGGAAGAGAGTTTGGTGATTTCTTCCAAAACTAAACATACTCTTAACATATGACCCAGCAAATGGCACTCCTTGGCATTTACTCAAAGGAGTTGAAATCCTGTCTATACAAAAACCTGCACACAGACATTTATAGCAGCTTTATTCATAGTTGCCAAAATCTGAAAGCAACAAAGATATCCTTCAGCAGGTGAGTGGAAAAATAAACTGTGGTAGACCCAGACAATGGATTGTGGTGGTTGTTATTTAGTCTCTAAGTCATGTCCAACTCTTTGAGATCCTGTGGACTAGATAGCCCACTAGGTTCCTCTGTCCATGGGATCTCCCAGGCAAGAATATTGGAGTGGACTGCCATTTCCTACTCCAGGGGATCTTCCCAACCCAGGGATCATACCTGCATCTCCTGTGTTTCGTGCATTGGCAGGAGGATTCATTACTACTGAGCCACCAGGGAAGCCCAACGGAATATTATTCATTGCTAAAAAAAAAAAAAAAAAAAGAGTCATCAAGCCATGAAAATACATGGAGGAAATTTAAATACATTTTACTAGGGTGAGGAAAGCCAATCTGTAAAGCCTACATACTATAGGACTCCAACTCTATGACATTCTGGGAAAGGCAAAACTATGGAGACATTAAAAATATCATATATTACCAGGGGCTGGGAAAAGCTTCCCTGATGGCTCAATGGGTAAAGAATCTGCCTGCCAACAGAGGAGATATAAGAGACAAAGTTTCAATCCCTGGATTTGGAAGATCCCCCAGAGGAAGAAAATGTCAACTCACCCAAGTATTCCTGCCTGAAAAATCCCATGGACAGAGGAACAAGAAACCACAGGGTCACAAGAGAGTCAGATGCAACTAAGCACACAGCAACGGAAGGCGGGAGGGATGAATATGTGGAGCAAAGAGGACTGTTAGGGCAGGGAAGCTACTTTGTATATTACTGCAATGACGTTATCATATTCTTTTGTCAAAACTCATACAGGGAAAAAACCCTTAAAACAGCAAGAATCCTAAAGTAAACTATGAACTTTGGGTTATTCTGACAAGTCAATCAAAGGTTTATCAATCCTATTAAATATACCACTGTGGTGCAGGATGTTGATAGAAGGGGTGGTTGTGTATGTGAGGTCAGAAGGTAATGGGAATTCTCTGTACTTTATGCTCAAGTTGGCTGTGAACCTAAGACTGCACTAAGAAAAATAAAGTCTATTTTTAAAATTCCAGCCATCTAACAGGTTTGTAATATGCCTATAAACTCATGTATGTTTAATTGCACATTTTATTGGGTTTAGGATACATGATGTGGTAAAACAAAGCTATGCACCTTATTTTATCTCAAGAGATGATGTCCCCAAATCCCAAATCCTCAGAGTTTATTATTTTGAAAGAAATACCATTCCCCATAGTATTCTAGAGAGTTAATATGGAAAACTGAAAGGCAGTTTTCTAATCTAAAAAGTAATAGCTGAACAAGATCACATTTGTCATCTGTGAAGTGTTTCTCCCATGGTAACTTGTTCATTGGATTGTGGACCTCAGTTCTCCACAGATGACAACCAATCCACATAAAGATTCTATATAGATAGATTCAATGTTTCCAGTCCCAACCTGGCTGACAAACATGAGTGTTGTCCACGCTCAGATGATCCCCTGGTGCTTATGGACTATCCCCTGGTGCTTATGGATCCCCTGGTGCTGCAGTATTATAGGGATACTGAAGTTATTTCAGAAAAGATAAGTGCAAATTTAATATTAGAAACTTCCCTCCAATTTTTCTTCACTATTTATCAATTTATAATCATATGGGTCATCTTCACACATGAGCTTCTCAAATGCGGAAACACAGAGCAATTTATTTATCCTTCTGGGAAGCAGCAAAGGACATCAAGTTCATTGTCAGTCTCTTATATCCAACTATACCCTGGAAAACCTAGCTCATCTCAGATTGATTTTCTAAGATTTAAAATAATTGTATACTCTAAAAAAGATAATTTAATCCAGTAACTTTTTGGGGAAAGACAAAAAGAAAGCAGTTAATCTCTGGAAATATATCCTCTTAGTGGAGTTTATAGTGGCCAATAAAATATTCATATATTTCTTTTAATTTTTGACTGTACTGTGTTCTCATTGCTGCTTTTACTAGCTTTGGTGAGCAGGGCTCCTTTCTAGCTGGATTGCAAGAGCTTTTCATTGCAGGGACTTCTCCCATTGCAGAGCTCAGTCTCTAGGGCACAGAGGCTTCAGGAGTTGTGGCACATGGGCTTAGTTACTCCTTGCATGTGGGATCTTCCTGGACCAGGGACTGAATTCATGTCCCCTGCATTAGCAATGATATTCTTAACCACTGGACCACCAGGGAAGTCCTAAAATAGTTATATTTTTAAGATGCTAAAATGTCCTAAGAAATCTTGATTTACTCTAGGAAGTCAGAGTTCTACAAAATCAAGCAAAATTTTGTTTTTAGAGTTAGGTAGAGAAAAGTGATGTATGTATGTGAACTTTAAAGATGTATAGAATAGACTCGTGGACTTTGTGGATGAGGGTAATGGTGGGATGATATGGGAGAAGGGCATTGAAGCATGTTAATTTTCATATGTCTAATCAATCGCCAGCCCAGGATTGATGCTGGGGGCTGGTGCAGCGAGATTTCCCGGGGGAGGGGGGGAGGGAAGAGGGAGGGGGGTTCTGGAGGGGAAGCATATGTAAACCCATGGTGATATCATGACAATGTATGGCAAAAACAATTAAAAAATTTTAAAAAATATAAAAAAAAATGTATGTGAACTCAAAATTAGAAGCTTTATTCTTTCCATTAAAAAGGGGAATAAAAAGTCAAGGAAAATAATAAATGTAAGAAATCTGGCAAAATGGCTATTATATAATCATGTATATTATACTTCACTGGCCAATTCATTGCAATGTGTCACTTTGAGAGGGAACATTTATAATCTCCTACTGCCATCTTATGTGCCATCTTGTCACTGCACAAAAGGAGGAATATGTATTAAGCAAAAACAAAAGCACTTTCTGGAAGTTGTTATGTTAACCCAAATTTTCCACATAAAAATACAATATCTTTTTCCATTCCTCATCTATTTACAACAGGATTTTTTTTAAGTTCAGTCATTTAGTAAATTATTAATCATGCCTTTCCTATTAGTTTCTTAAACTTTCACTTCTGGTCACATTTATTATCTCATATACAGCTATTGTGATGTAAAATGCTATGTAGCATTATATATTATTCAAATGCATGAGAAATGCAAAAGCTGAAAATTAAAAGGTATGAATAAAGCAGAAGCAATGAACACTTCCACTCTTTAAAGCAACAGAAGTCAACAGATTTTCTTTAACAAGTTTATCCTGAAACCAGCCAGGTGAAAAGCCATCAAGTTGATAAAGAAGAATTTTAATTTACTGTGTACTTATAAACATATGCCAAACTTTAACCTAAAAATAGCAGGTAGGCAAAATGGTACTGTTTTTCTATAAATTCTGACAATTCTAACCTGACCAATTTTAATACATAGTTAGTCAATTACTATTCAGAAGACCATATAACCTAATAATAAAATTTAGAAATCTGTCAGTAAGAGAATCTCCCCACTCACATTTGACTATCTAATACCAATATCCCAACTATTACTGAAATATCTCGATAAGAAATGTGTTTATCCACAAGTAACAATAAAAATACCAATTAATTATGGTTTAAGCAACTAAAATTTTGTCTACACAAGCAGGTTATATTGCCTTTCATTCTATTTCTGAACAATGTCATCATTTCCTAAAGTTCTCTCTAAATTTCCATTTCACCATTTTTAGAACACTGACCTTCATTCTCATGCTTACAAAATCATTGCTGCAGCTCCAAACAATAAATTAGCATCAAGATTGGAACAAACTGAAAAAAGAGAGTGCTAAATACATCTATTCTCCATATTCTGATTATTAATCTTTTGGCCAGATGTATGTCACCTGGCCATCTTTAGATGCAAGGGAAGGTGGGTAGGGTTTTTAGTTCAGCACAGTCACTGTGAACAAAGTTAGCGAAATAAAAAGGAGGTATTTGTAGTGGAAAGAAACAAACAATATCCACCACAAGGAATGAGATTAACATTGGTCTACAATTAAGACTTTGAGTCCAGGTGGTGGGTTAAACTGAGAGTGGAAGCTTCTCTTTCTTTCTAAATACATAATAATACTAGGTTATAGGAAAAATACTTGAAACAAGTAAGAGAAATCGTCAAACGCCATAGACAAACAGAACAATAATAATGTTTTTGAGTACTTCACAGAGGTAACTGGGATGAATATACCCAGGAGACAGACGTGGAGATGCAAGACCCAATGCACAGGCAAAAGCCAGCACTGACCTGGGAAAGGCCTGGCCAGGAGAACATCTCCCACCAAGGTCAACATCCACATAGATATGGGCAGCAAACCCAGGCCCAGGCCCAGGCCGAACCAGAATCTTTTGTAAGAGAGCAGGGCACCTGGCCTGCATTGCATGCAGATGTATAGCCTGAACTCTCACACAACTCACTCAGAGTAAAAATCCCAAGGAGAAAACTAGTGTAAATGGTCTAGATCAGGTAAACTTTGTACTGCACTGTAACAGGCAACCATAAAACCTCCTCAAAGGAACATTTCCGTAACCCAGAGCACACAGAAGATTACTGCTGCAAAAGACAAAGTGGCTGGAAAATAAAAGGAAACACACAAAGAAATGCCCTGAGTGGCACAAGAAATGGGAGAAGTCATGCCCAGGGAGCCACTGTCAATAGAGCAATCTCAAAAGGTTCTTTCCAAAACTGGTCTTTGTCAAACTCTTTCAACTTTAATAAATAAGAACCAGAAACACAATCCATACTAGCTCCTGGGAGTTAAGAAAGGGGAACAAGAAAAATATTAAAGAAACAGAAAACTTGACTTGCCCCTTTCCTCTCATGACCCTAAAATGAGCTTGCTTGTCCTTCAGAAAAAAACAAATGAAAGACTTAAAGGACACAGAGTCATTTACAAGAACAAATCAATATAAAAACCAACTGAATTTTAGAGAGTTAAGGGATATATAGAGCAGAGGTCATGCTATTGAAAACTGCAAAGATAAATCCCCTGGCCCTGCAGATCTCTAAAACTTACAAAGATAAATGTACTAGACCCCATGAGGACTTCAGTTAAGGAGAGCAAGGTGGATTTTCAGCTGAATTTTGAAAAGTCTGCAGGACTGTGGAAGAGAAACAAATTACAAGAATACTGCTGACTCATCTTTTTCTTTTCATAGGCTTGTCTCCTGTCATAACGTATATTACAAATTTAAATGATTTTTAGAGAAACTGGAAAGATCCAAAAGATGAACAAATTTGCCCAATAAATGGGAAATACCAGTATTAGGAGCAAAGATTGAATGGATTTGCCTCATTTCACACAGAACATACATGAGTGTTTTGTTTAAATTCTTTGAAACTATTTAAGGTGTTTCAAGAGGAAATTAGGCTATTGTTCTCAGTAAGGAAAAAATTCAAAATTGGAACAAAAATGATCCTAACAAGAAGAATTTATTACTTTCAACAGAATAACCCCTGAAATCAAGCTAGGAACTAAATTCCATTTCTAGACATCTATTAAGAGTCAACCCTAATGGAATGATGGGTAATTTTCATTTTCTTCTCTGTATTCTGCTATATTGTCAAAGTGGGCATTACCTTTTAAAACAAAACAATATAAAAAAGTAAAACTTGAAATGCTAACTAACATAGTTCAGATCCTCAGTTGCCAGAAAAAAGAGGGTGAAGATTTACAATTCCTCCAGGTCTTTTATCCTATGAGGAAAAACTTCTTCCACAAATTAGGTTCTGTATCAATAATGTTTGTTAGACTGTTAATTATTCTAATGCAAAACCTAGGAATATTAATATATTCAATCAGTTCTTCAACATCCAAGTGATAATTATTAAGATCTTAACTGTTCGACCACTTGATGTTTACTTAACTTTAGCAACAGTTATGGATGGTAGTAGAGAAGATGGGAGTCATATTTTCCCTTCAAAATAAAAATATTCAAAAGAAAAAGTCTAATAGAGAAAAGACCACATTGTACTAGCTGTTTCGGTAAAAAAGAAAAGTAATGTCCCACATACTCACCTTCCCAGTTTTTAAGTACTTCCATATAAAGAAACAAGTATGACTATGTCATACTTAGAATATATTGTTCAATATATTCTGAACAATTTGCTTCATTATACAGTACAACTATAAAAACTGACCAACAAATTTACAAGGGAACATAAATAAAATAACTCTTTCACAAGCAGTAATAAATCACATAAAAACTGAACAAAGTTTAATTACACAATTAAATAGTGATACTTCTTGCTAAGACAGTGACACTTACAGGAACACATATACATAACATCAGTTTTAAGCCTGGTTTCCTAAGAAAAAAGTACCTTTACAAATCACTGTTAAATAACCTTTAATTACTCAGTCAATTTAAACCAAATAGGCCTAAAGCCAAACTAGGCTTTCTTAGTTTCTTAGAGCTAGCAATATTATTTACTAAGTACACTGAGTCATTCCTCTAATTCTGTTTTGCAGGGTTAGCCTGAACTTTCTAAATTTAATTGAGTACTCATTTCAGAGGACTAGGCTGAGAAAACTCTATTTTGACGCCATCCTTTTTCTAAAGGACTTTTTCCTTATACAATATTTGATGCTCACAGTGTTAAGGGACGCAGATACAGGAATTCAGAGATGGAAGGTTAATAAATACTGAGCAATAAAAAAAACACATCTTAGGAAATCAGGGCCTCTCAACGTGGCTACAAATTTGCTTGCATCTCCTCAGGAGTCTTTTTTTAAGTACCAGATCAATTAAAGCAGAATCTTTAAAACTTGAGTCCATGATTTAAAAAAAAAAAAAAATCACCAGACAATTCTAATACAGATAAAGAATTTAAAAGCATAGCAATAGATGAAATCAAGTGAACAATATAATCAGACTGAATGCATTCAAAACAGAGATTTGTATTCCAAACCAAGAGTCAATTTCAAAGGGAATTAGAACATAAGTGATATTTTTTGTAACTCCAGAATACAAAGGTGATCATTTATAATAGCCAAGGCACCAAGAAATTATCTGAAGGACTGACTGCTGAAACACTGAAAGAAAATAAATCAGAAATCCTCCCTGATGCTCTTACTCTTCAAGGCCTGTGGGTATAAACATTTAATAAAATCAAGCGTGGACATACTAAGCTCCTGGTATTTCTGTGCTAGTGAGAATCAGCAGTTTTTAAAAAGTGCTTCCAGGACTAATACATCTGTTGTTATTTGGGTGTTGTTAGCAACCTCAACTGAGAAGGCACTGGCAACCCACTCCAGTGCTCTTGCCTGGAGAATCCCAGGGACGGGGGAGCCTGGTGGGCTGCCGTCTATGTGGTCGCACAGAGTCAGACACGACTGAAGTGACCTAGCAGCAGCAGCAGCAGCAGCAACCTCAAAGTAAAAACCCTTGAAATCAACTATATGAGTGAGTTTTAGGGCATTCATCAAAATTTGGATCATTTTCATCTAAATCCACTTGCAAATAAGGTATTTTTCAGCTTGAAAAATTAGAAAGAGAACTTTCACAGAAAGGTTCCTCAACTTTATGATGACCCTCAGAATCACCAAACTCAGATCAACAGTACAAAATTAAATTTTAACTATTAAGGGTGGAGATATTAAAATATATTTCAGATAAACAACAAGGTACAGAGAGTAACAAACACTTGCACACCCATTTCCTAGCTTAAGTAAAACATCAAAAATACAATCGAAGTTTTCAGCATTCTTCCTCTCCCATTCCTACCAACCCTCTCTAAATGAATGGAACTGTCTGAAAATTGTTGCTTGTCATTTCCATTAAAGTTTGTATAATTTAGCCATATATGTATAAATCTCCAATCAATATATACTGTGGCTTCTTTTATGTTTAAATTTTATAAAAAATAGTATCATAATATATGTATCTTTCTCAGATATTTTATTTGATACTATATTATTGCCAGGTTTATCCATGTTCATACAATAATTCATTTTAACTGCTGTATATTAGTTAAACAGCACCACAGTTTGTCCACTGTCACACTACTAACATGTTGAAATATATATTCTCATGTAGGACTCCTGAATAGCAGAAATTTCTCCAGACAGTGCTTCTCAGATTTTAATGTGCATATAAATCATTTGAGCATCTAGTTAAAATGCAGGTTCTGGTTCAGCAGGTCTGAGACTGGGTCTGATAGTTTATATTGTTAACAAGTTCCCTGGATATGCTATAGGCTGCACTGTTCAGCATGACAGTCACCAGCTGTATGTGGTAAAATCATATAAATAAAAGATATAGATCCTCACCTGCACTTACCATACTTCAAGTACTCAGTAATTAATGGACAGCACAGAGGACATTTCCATCATCTCATAAATCTGGACTATTGAACAGCACTGCTCTGGAGTCTTGTATGATTACTCAAAGTGTCGTCTAAGGACCAAGAGGCAGCTCTTCAGAAACAGAATCTCAGGCTCCATCTGATGAATTCCAACTGCATTTTAGCAACATTCCTAATTGATTTGTTTCCCTCTTGAAGTTGCAGAAGCACTGTTTTAAACCTAGAAGGGGAATCGAGGGGTTGAAGGGCACGCATGTCTATAACTTCACCCAGCAGGCGCAACTACTGAGCCCACGTGCCGCAGCTGCTGAAGCCGTCACACCTGAGAGCCCGGGCTCCGCAGCCAGAGATACCACCGCGACGAGAAGCCCGGGCTCCGCAGAAAGAGAGAAGCCACCACTCACCACAACTAGAGAAACACCCAGCAGCAACAAAGGCCCAGCATAGCCAAAAATCAAAAAGAAAAAAATCAGTTTAAAAACCAATTCTTTACTTAGTCTAAATACTACTCATATGTTTATTATATACACTGTATTTATCTTCTTCCAGTCTGTGGCTTCTCTTTCTCTTTGCTTATGGTGTAATGTGATATACCTAAGTTTTTAATTTGATCAGTACCATTAATCTCCATTCAGGTTACAGTGGCAGGACAATCTTCAGGTACCACAGCACAACTAGTTTGAAGTATTCTCTTTCAATGTAAATTATTTCTCCCTTCATCTTAACTCAACTAGGATTAAGGATTCTAATGATCCTATCTTCCACCAATGAAATCTTATCTTTATAAGCAAGCTTGGGGCTTCTATAAGCAACCAAGTAATCTGACAACTGAATAAAACTGAGGGAATCACCAGATCCCTCTTCCATTCACAGCCATAAGTATCGGCCATACTTGGAAACGGAGATTCTAGATCTACTCGAGCTTTTCTATAAGGAGAATGAGAGGGACTTCATTTATTATAGCTAATTTGATCCACAAATGTTTCTTTTATATTGTCTTTTTTTCCCTAGATATGCCAAAATGGGAAAATGTTCTAAGGCAAAAGGAGTGGGGCTTCTCTGGTGGTCCAGTGGCTGAGAATCCAAGAGAACACCAGTTCAATCCCCAGTCCAGGAAGATTCCACAGGCTTCAGAGCAACTAAGCCCCTGTGCCACAACTACTGAGCCCTCACTCTGGAGCCCTCAAGATGCAACTACTGAAGCACATGCACCAAGAGCCCGTACTCTGCAAGAAGAGAAGCCACCACAACGATAAGCTCTCACATCACAACTAGAGAGTAGCCCCCACTCTCTAAAAACTAGAGAAAGTCCAAGCAGAACAACAAAGACCCAGGACAGCCAAAAATAATTTTTTAAGTAAAGAAATAATTTTTTAAAAAATGAGTTTGCTGTCCTCTATTCATTAAATAATGCAATCCATTAGGGAAAAATATCAATAAGTATAAATAGTAAAGAAGCAGAAGTAACACAATTCAGATATAATTTTTTTAATGCTGAAACATGTATATGGAAAAGTTACTATTATAAAGGGAAAAATATGTTCACTATAGAGTGATTCCTCCTATTATTTATAATGACCTACTGATTATACTTAGAAAAATATCACATGTCTGGATCAACACTGGGACATCTTTCTATATTTATAAATATCATTTGCTTATTCTACAAAATATATAATAAATGTTTTATTTATATATAAATAAAATATATAAAATTATTCTATAAAAGTGAAAAAGGTGGCTTAAAACTCAACATTCAGAAAACTAAGATAACGGCATCCAGTTCTATCACTTTAGATGGATGGGGAAACAATGGAAACTGAGAGACTTTATTTTGGGGGCGCCAAAATCATTGCAGATTGTGACTGCAGACATGAAATTAGAAGAAGCTTGTTCCTTGGAAGAAAAGCTATGACCAACCTAGACAGCATATTAAAAAGCAGAAACATTACTTTGCCAATAAAGGTCCATCTAGTCAAAGCTATGGCTTTTCCAGTGGTCATGTATGGATGTGAGAGTTGGACTATAAAGAAAGCTGAGCACCAAAGAATTGATGCTTTTGAACTGTGGTGTTGGAGAAGACTCTTGAGAGTCCCTTGGATTGCAAGAAGATCAAACCAGTCAATCCTAAAAGAAATTAGTCCTGACAATTTATTGGAAGGACTAATGCTGAACCTGAAACCCCAATATTCTTGCTGCTGCTGCTGCTGCTGCTAAGTTGCTTAAATCGTGTCCGACTCTGTGCGACCCCATAGACGGCAGCCCACCAGGCTCCCCCTTCCCTGGGATTCTCCAGGCAAGAACACCAGAGCGGGTTGCCATTTCCTTCTCCAATGCATGAAAGTGAAAAGTAAAAGGGAGTCGCTCAGTTGTATCCAACTCCTAGCAACCCCATGGACTGAAGCCTACCAGGCTCCTTCATCCATGGGGTTTTCCAAGCAAGAGTACTGGAATGGGTTGCCATTGCCTTCTCCGAATACTCTGGCTACATGATGCAAAGAACTGACTCATTGGAAAAGACCCTGATGCTGGAAAGACTGAAGGCAAGTGAAAAGGGGACAACAGAGGATGAGATAGCTGGATGGCATCACCGATGCAATGGACATGAGTCTGAGCAAGCTCCAGGAGGTGGTGATGGACAGGGAAGCCTGGTGTGCTGCAGTCCATGGAGTTGCAAAGAGTCAGATATGACTGAGTGACTGAACTGAATTGAACTGATTCTATAAAATCAGCTCCAATAGCAACAATAGTGTTCATTTATTTCACCCTTCCATTCACTTACTAAAAATATTTATTAACTATTTTAAGTCATAAGCTAGATTTATAGAGCTATGTTGACAAATCAAAATGGAAAGTATGTTCTCCCAAGTCTTTTTAAAATACTTATCAAGCACTCACTGAATAGCAGGCATAGTGCTAAACTTTCTACATTCCCTCTTATTTTGTCTTCTCAAAAACTCATTAAATGTGTATGTGACACTCACTCTGTTCCAAAGACTATTCAAAGCACTGAGGAGTCAGCAGTGGGAAAGGTTCCTGCTCTCATGGAACTTTAGACAAAGAAGATACACCACAAATACTTTTTCAAAAAGTATATGGTACGGTATACACATATAATATAAATGGTCTAAAAAAATATTACAGAGTAACAGGATAAAGAGTGAAATCTCAGACTTGGAGAAACAAACCTACCCTAATCACATGGCCAGGGAGCAGCACTGTTTTGACTTCCACTCCACGCAAACTACTTCATCATCTCTTTGTATTTTAGGGCTTACTTGCTTCTACATCTCATTTAGCACTGGACAGAATAAGGCAAAGAGTCCTCCCCAGTGTGGCTCAGACACCAGATCCACAGAGAAGCAACTTAGATTATATCACCATCTTTGCCTCTACTCCTCATGTCTCCCCGCTACTATTCAAAGAAATTCAGAACATCAAGATAGGCAGATGCAGACCGAACTATGCAGTGACACTGAGCAGAATTCAAAATAATCAAAACTATATTTTAAACCATTCTTTCTGAAAATTCAGAAATTTGTAAATCACTTCATTACATAATGGTTTAACAGCAGACTCCAACAAAACTAACATTCTAGTATAGTGAGTGCTAAATAAAATTACAAAAAGATGAAGTTTGTCTTCAGTTCTACCTACCACTTCTGCCTTCCACTTACACTTTAAAGATATCCAGGATCTTCTTCCTCTTTCTTTTTTTAATTAATTAATTTATTTTAATTGGTTAGTTTACAATATTGTGGTGGTTTTTGCCATAAATTTACATGAATCAGCTATGAGTGTACATGTGTCCCCCATCCTGAACCCCTTCCCACCTCCCTCCCCACCCCATTCCTCAGGGTTGTCCCAGTGCCCTGTTTCATGCTATAAAAACCTTCTTTGAGAGAAGGATGTCATAAGCACATTCACACCAAACTGGAAATGACTCAAATGATTTACCACTGACTCCTGAGTGCCTGTCTCACTCTTACACTTAGGCAGCTAAGCAAGCATATCTCTTACAGTCATAAGAACCACAACAGTGATCATCACTAAAGACATAAGACAGCAGATTCACCTGAAAAAAGAAAATCAGGGGAAAAATTGGGAAATTTATATTTTACTATAAATTCACCTTTCTTACACAATGCATAATGCATATTTTAACGATTACATATTAAACAATACAACACTGTGACAGAAGACAAAGTTTTAATAAGAATATATTACAACTCACTTTTTATATAGCAAAGAACTTAATGTAAGAAAAAAACTTGATGTAATAACTTCAATTTTGAAGAGCTGATGCTTCTTAAAGCCCCCAAGTGAAATCTAAATTTAAGTACTTAATATTTTCCTAAGCTAAGCTTTCAGTAAATCAGTCAGTGAAAGGTGAATACAATTTACTGATAAATGTTCTATATCTTCCTTCACTCTTTTATTGATATTTTATTGATAAAAGGGAATCAAATGTGATAACCTGGTTGTACTATGCATACTCTTACTATATAATCCAGTAACGCACTACCTGATATTTACCCAAGGAGTTGAAAACTTAAATCCACACTAAAACCTGTGCAGAGATGTTTACAGTAACTTTTCTGTAATTGCCCAAACTTGAAAGCAACCAAGATATCCTTCAGTTGGTGAATGGAAAGATAAACTGTGGTATATCCAGACAGAGGAATATAATTCAGCACTAAAATAAAATGAGCTATCAAGCCCCCCCAAAAAAAAGAAAGAAAGAAATCTAAATGGGTATTACTAAGTGAAAGAAGCCAGTCTGAATAGGCTTTATATGATCTTGATTTAAATGATATTCTGGAAAAGGCAAATGTATGGACATAGGAAAAAGGTCAGCAATTGAGGGGAGGGAGGGAAGAACAGGCAAAACAAGAGGATTTTACCAGTTGCTTTATTTTCTAAATGAAATACATGTATACATATGAAATGAAATATATGTATGTATTTCGAAAAGTATTACTAACCACTGGTACTTGAGTCAATTTAGGAAACTGTCTTCATTTAGGAAAATGTTTTGATAAATTTTCATGCGTGTGGAAGGTGAGGTCTTGAGAGTGAGGTGTAGAATGAGACTGCAGTATAAGGAGAGAATTTTATCTCTAACTACTTTAATAAACTTTTCATTTTTTTATCCTGATGAAAATAACTATGTAACTACCAGGAAAGCCATGGTACAAATCATGTATATTCAAATGTTATAAAAGATGATCTGAGTCTTTCAGCATCAGTGCCCCACTCATAGTGGGTGCTCAATAAATGCTGAATTCAGATTTCCCTGGTGGCACAGGGGTAAGAACCCACCTGCTAATGCAGGGAACACGGTTCAAATCCTGGTCTGGTAAGATTCCACATGCCGCGGAGCAACAAAGCCTGTGCACCACAACTACTGAAGCCTGCATGCTCTAGGGCCCTCAAGCAACAACTAATGAGTGCCTGTGCCACGCTACTGAAGCCCACACACCTAGAGCCTGTGCTCCACAACAAGTGAAGCCACAGCAATGAGAAGCCCATGCACCACAGCTAGAGAGTATCTCCTGCTCTCCACAACTAGAGAAAGCCAATGTGCAATAATGAAGGCCCAGCGCAGCCAAAAATACTCAGGTGTCCTGCATCGTAGGCAGATTCTTTACCATCTAACCCACCAGGCAAGTCCAAAAAATAATAAGTAAATATACATATGGCAGCGTGTTGTTGTTCAGTCGCTAAGTCGTGTCTGACTCTTTGTGATCCCATGAACTGCAGCATACTGGGTTTCACTGACCTTCACTATCTCCTGGAGTTTGCTCAAACTCATGTCCATTGAGTGGCTATCTAACCATCTCATCTTCTGCTGCCCCCTTTTCTCCTTGACCTCAATCTTTCCCAGCATCAGGGTCTTTTTCAAAGAGTCAGTTCTTCACATCAGGTGGTCAAAGAACTGGAGCTTCAGCTTCAGCATTAGTCCTTCCAAAGAATATTCAGGGTTGATTTCCTTTAGGATTGATTGGTTTGATCTTGCTGTCCAAGGGACTCTCAAGAGTTTTCTCCAACACCACAGTTCAAAAGCATCAATTCTTCAATGCTCAATCTGCTTTATGGTCCAACTCTCACATCCATACATGACTACTGAAAAAACCATAACTTCAACTATACAGACCTTTGTCAGCAAAGTGACATTTCTGCTCTTTAATATGCTGTCTAGGTTTGTCATAGTTTTTCTTCCAAGGAGCAAGCATCTTTTAATTTCATGACTACAGTCACTGACTAAAGTGATTTTGAAGCCCAAGAAAATAAAATCTGTCACTGTTTCTACTTTTTTCCCATCTATTTGCCATGAAGTGATGGGACCAGATGTCATGATCTTAGTTTTTTTTTTAATGTTGAGCTTTAAGCCAGCTTTAGCAGTGTGTATATGTCAAAAAATTTTTTTCTAATAAATATTTAATTCAAGAATAAATTACTGAAAAAACACATAATTTCATTTTCCTCTTTTTTTGGTTTTTGTTAGTCTAGAAGTGAAATTTATATATGTATTGCTTTATACTTTTTGTGCAAGGCTTTTCTGAAGACACAAATATCACACTATTTTACCAAGTGTTTGATGGAGTGGGAAGCCTGCCAGTCTGAATTAGAGAGAATATCTGGAGTAATGGAAATTTTATGGTATGAAACCTTTTGAAGAGTTAATGGACTTTTGCTTCAGGAAGGAAAATAAGCACTTGTCAACTTAGCTCAGATCAAGCATTTCAAGAGTAATGTTCATAGAATGTTTGGTGAGGAAAAAAAAAGGAAACAACAGACCAGAATAGTTCTTACAAAAACTATCTCCCTACAATAAGAAATAAACACAATAAATTAGACTCTAAAGTAAGTTAGAGGTGTGCATAAGATGCATGCAATGCAGTTTTAGTCCTCAACACTGTCTCTTTGCATTTCATTAATAAAATAAGCTTGATTATTGAAAGTATTGACCCCTTTGATTTTTAAATATTGTGTTCAGAGAGAAGATCATGCTATAGAAGTACCAAAATATGAAGCCATAGGATAAAAGGTAAATGAGGAATCTGAGATGTAAGTAGGGTAGGTGGCTTGGCCAATTTCACAGAGCTCATCAGGAGCAGAGCCAGAAGAAAGAATGCAACAGAAGCAAGAATTCCACTGTTTCTTTCCTAGGATCCAAATAATCCATAATGTAACACTAGCAGGTCAGCTTTTAGACTTAACCTCAGGAATCTCATGATTTTAGAGATAAGAATTTTTGTTTGGGACTTACCTGGCAGTCCAACAGTTAAGACTCCACACTTCCACTGCAGGGGGCACAGGTTCAATCCCTGGTTGGGGAACTAACATTCCACATGCCCTACAGCGTGGCCAAAATGTGAAAAAAATAAAAAAATTTACTTTGTTCAACAAAAAAAGTCTCCTGCATAATACTGCCTAAAATTTCTTCAACAGGAAACAGAGCCTTTAATTAACAAAGAAGGAAAGATTAAAAGGCCAGAGTGAACACATTAGTGTGAGTGTTTCATTTCATGCAAATGAAAAATGAAATCTCTTAATAAAAATAAATGACTAGAAATGTACTAGAAGCTGTGTACATGAAGGGTAAGAGTGAGTTCTCTGAAGGAGGAAAGGTTGTTAAAAGGTGACAATGACTTCTCAGTTTTGCCCTGCACTAAAATCTGTATTCCTCTAAAAATATATATGAATCAAAATATACTATGATCATTCCTATATATTTTTATAGGAATCAAAATATACTATGATCTAATTTGAAAGGCCTACATCACCACTGCTGAAACATAGCCTTTGCTGAACACTAATGAATGAGACTTGAACTGATGAATAAACTTGTCTGACTCTTTCAGACCCCATGGACTATAGCCTACCAGGATCCTCCATCCATGGGATTTTCCTGACAAGAGTACTGGAGTGGGTTGCCATTTCCTTCTCCAGGGGATCTTTCCAGCCCAGGGATCGAATCCAAGTCTCTCGCATTGTAGGCTGACGCTTTACTGTCTGAACCACCAGGGAAGTCCTAAAAAATCTGTATAAAATACTGATTAGAAGCTTAAACTTGAGAGTGAGAATTTCACACAAATAATACCTAGATATATGACCAAGTCTAGTCATTTTCTGAGCCTCAGTCTTCTCACTGTTAAAATGAGGACATCAACATCTATTTTAAATAATTGCATGGGGATGAAAAGAGTTGGTACATGGAAAGAATCTGGCACGATGTCTGGCATATAATAAACAATTACTACATGTTTGTCATTAATATCAATTCACATACCTCTTGAGCACACTGACTTGTTAGGAATAAATATATTCAAGTATCATTCATTTAATGTTCAGCAAAGACTGTTTCAGCAGTGGTATTGTAGACCTTTCAAATTAGATCATAGTATATTTTGATTCCTATAAAAATATAGTCCCTCAAAGTAAACCTGGACTTCCCTGATGGCTCAGATGGTAAAGAATCTGCCTCACAATGCAGAAGACACAAGAGACATGGGTTAAATCCCTAGATTGGGAAAAGCCTCTAGAGAAGGAAACCAAGCCATTCCAGTAGGGGTCTCAAAGAGTAGGACACAGCTGAGCAACTAATACATAGAAAGTAAAGCTGCCTTATTCGTCTTAAAAATTTGTTTCAGTATCCTTGGAGAAGGCAATAGCAACCCACTCCAGTATTCTTTCCTGGAAAATCCCAGGGACAGAGGAGCATGGTGGGCTACTGTCCATGGGGTCGCAAAGAATCAGACATGACTGAGCAACTAAGCAGGCACTCCAGGCAGCCCTAACCAGGGTCAATCCAGCTAAAATTAGAGCAACACAGAGGCCTTCAGGGTAGACTTGACTTGAAAGATCCTTTCAATGTTTCAACTCCCTTTTAAAAGAAAAATCAAAATACCTTAAAGACTTAAAGCATTTTGATGAATTTAGATTCTGGGCTTCTAAACTATCAGATTGGAAACTGTATTTCAAAGGATTATCAGTCTGTAAGCACACTAGTGCTTCCCTGGTGGCTCAGTGGTAAAGAAGCCACTTGCAATGCAGAAAACTCAGGTTTGATCCCTGAGTCGAGAAGAGTCCCCACAAAAGGAAATGGCAACCCACTCCAGTATTCCTCCCTGGGAAATCCCATGGAGAGAGGAGCCAAGTGGGCTACAGTCCATGGGGTAGCAAAAGAGTTGGGCACAACTTGGTGACTCGACACCAACAACAAGCACACTAGGCGCTATAAGTAGACAATAAGTAGCAAAGCAGTCAGCAGCCATTCATCATGCAGCCTGTGCCAGAGACTTACATGTATTCACTCACTCAAGCTTCCCAACAGCCCGATGTGGTGGGTACTTTAACAGAGACTTAGAAAAGTAATCTACCCAACATCATATGCCTAGCAGGTAATGCTACTGAGAGCAGTCTAATTAGAGAATAAATACTCTTAACACTACCATTTGGGCTCAGAAATGTACAAGCTGTATCTGGGAAATTGAGTCACTACACAAGAGAAATTTTTACATGAGGTACTAAGGAACAACAGAAGACAGGACGTATTATAAGAGGCAGAAGAACCAGGCACAATAAGTTTGATCAAGTAATAAAGTCTTAGTTTGCCAAATTTTTACACACTCTGCATACGTGTCATTCAATTTGCCCCAGCCTAGCTATCTGAAATCATGTCTGTGGCCTTTGAGAAAGAAGACTTTGGCGAAAGCTGAACAGTCATTTTATAAAATCTAGTGAAATTTAGTACTGCTAAGGATACCTCTAATGGAGAGTAGCACTAAAAGCAAATGGATGAGGGCATTTTTCTTGGCTTCCCTTTCCCTTCCCTTCCCCCAACCCTGACCTACATATAAAAGCAGTATAGTAAGTATAGCCAAGCTCCTTGGGAACTAGAAACTTTAAAATCCAGAGCATAGATCCTGGGACTTCCCTGGCAGTCCAGTGGCTGAGGCTGTGCTTGCACTGCAGGGAATGCAGGTTCAATCCCTGGTTGGCGAGCTAGGATCCCACATGTGGCACAGAGCAGCCAAAAAATAATAATAAAAGAGCATAGACCCTTCGTGCTCTCTCTCAGGAGCTGCCTAGCTGCTAATCTTTTTTTTTGTTTTTTTCCTGCCATGGCTGAGTACACTGATATTTATATCTATTATAAAACTGAGCTTCAACCTCAATTCTAACACCAATTCTAACCCTTTCTATCTACAAGACCATAGACAAACAGTTTAACCTCTTGAGGCTTCCATTCTTTTATTTATAAAGTGGAACAGTAATTAGTACCTACTTCAAATGCAATGATATGTTACCCTGCAGACAGAATAAGGATGTACTCATTGTACCAGCAAAGCAGAGTTGTCAAGATGAAATGATAAAACATTTTAATAGGTATGAAAAAGCACCAAAATAGTCATTAAAGAAGTAATTTTTACAACTAATTGTTAATATTTGAAATTATACTTGGTATGTGCTCACACTAGGGAAGTGATGACAAAGCAACATGATCTTCTCAGTGCTTACTGCAATTATAAATCTCAATATGGGCTGTGTTCATAAGCATGGATACGAGGGTCAAAAGAGACAGAATGTCCTTGAAGCTACGTGTGGCCCAGAGTGAGCTCTCAGTAAATGCTGTTATCATAACTTGCATACTAGCTTCCACTCATACCGCCTGCACTCTCATAACTTTGACTTGTAAAGCCACCTCTAACCCTTCCTCTACAAAACCTTTCAACTCAAGTCCACTATAACTGAACACAACATTCTATGTCTTATAGTTCAAATTCTCAAGGGAAAAAAAAAAAGAGTAGATTGGACCCAAGCAATTGTAGGCTGAAGTGGAGGTTGGTGGAGCAGAGTTGAATTATAGTTATAAACTTCTTAAGCCTCTTCCTTTTTTTCTTTCAACACAGGCTATAATTATAGCCTGAGAAGTCATTTTTTTGCTAGTTTCTGCTGTGGTTAGGAAGCAACCCTCAAATCTTGTTGTTTACAAGAATGATGGTTTATCTCTGGCTAACATCACATCATAAACTGACTGCAGACTGACTGTGGTTCTGTCCCACACATATTTCTAGAAGCCAAGCAGAAGGAACAGCCCCATCTGTGAGGAATACTTCTTGTGAAAAAGGGAAAAGAACAGTGGTAGACAATTGACAGCAAGTAACTGTTCTCCTTAGATAATATACATCTACCACTCATGTTCACATCAGAGAAGGCAATGGCACCCCACTCCAGTACTCTTGCCTGGAAAATCCCATGGAGGGAGGAGCCTGATAGGCTGCAGTAGTTGGACACGACTGAGCAAATTCACTTTCACTTTTCACTTTCATGCATTGGAGAAGGAAATGGCAACCAACTCCAGTGTTCTTGCCTGGAGAATCCCAGGGAAGGGGGAGCCTGGTGGGCTGCCATCTATGGGGTCGCACAGAGTCGGACATGACTGACACAACTTAGCAGCAGCAGCAGCATGTGCACATTAGCCAAAGAGCACAGGGGCAAGCCAGGGCTGAGAAAGCCAATTCTCCTATAGGAAAAGCCGTGACTAGTTGAGGAAAATAATACAATCTAACAATATGGGGAATCAAGTCTTTTAAAATATTATCTATGAAAATCATATGAAAACAGTAATATCTAAGTACAAAACTTACTAAGTAACATACATTTTGGGGAACTACCACTTTAAAATGTTACACCAAGTTCTCTCAAGTCACTGGACAATCTAAAGAAGTTTCTAGTCAGCATGATGGGATAGAAACTCATGTTTTTCACACATAAACTAGTTAATATCAAAGTGTTTCAGAAACAACAAAGCTATAAACATATGCATGATGCTAGATTTTAATAGACTATACATACCTTTCCATACTTGATGCATACATAGCTCAAGAGAGCCATTTTTAATTTTTTTTAATAAATGAAGAAATTTCATGAACTATTTCCTGCAGCATTAGCTTTAAGCACTTGAAGCTTATTAGGATTTTTGGCTTCATTAAAATGTGAATTTAGGAGATTATTATGGTTAAATTAGTTTTAAATACTATGGGGAGCATCAATACTTAGGTGTCATAAAAATTTAGTAACCATATATCATATACTTCCTGAACAGTCCAAGGATACTGTAGGTGATACTATGTAATGAAACTATTCGTTTCCAAATTGACCATAATACAGTAAGCCAAAAATGCACAATTTAGGTATCCACAATTAGCAGCAATAGGCATGATTGCATATTTCATGCTGTATGAATAAATACGCTGACTCTAAATTTAAACTTTCAAGGAACAGTTCAATCACTGTCTTCTCTATAGAAATCAAAGTTTTTCATTACTCTCCCTACTCTGTCTGTCTCTGACCTGTACAGTCGGCTGCTGCTTGGGTCAAGGGGCCATTATGGCTCTAGCTTCCAAGAGACCTACAGCAAACCCAGGGTAGGAGTCATGCAAAGTAGTGATTGAAGTTTTACAGAGACAAATCAGCATTTTTATCCTACGTCAGTCAAGTATTTATTTGATAATGAAAGTAAAAGAAACTATCTCTCTGAGAAGTCCTATTGCTTTATTTTCTACGTATCTTTAATCTTCTTAAGTTAAAGCCAATGATGTAAGATATGAAAAGATTATTTTATGCTAAAATTTTCTTGCAAGCACTAACTTTATTTGAGTATTATGGATCTTCCTTAAAAGCAAGGCAATTTTATCTATCAGGCACTATAACAACAGTGCTTAAGGCCTAAGTTTGTGTGCATGTGTGTACTTAATTGCTCAGTTGCATCCGACTCTTTGACCCCATAGACTGTAGCTCACCAGGCTCCTTTGTCCATAGAATTCTCCAGGCAAGAATGCTGGAATAGGCTGCCATTTCCTCCTCCAGGGGATCTTTCCAACCCAGGGATGGAACCTGCATCTCCTGAGTCTCCTGCATTGCAAGTGGATTATTTTACCGTTGAGCCATTGGGAAAGCCCCAGGCCTAAGTTTCCTTAACAAAAAACTTTTTTTAACTTTCTTACCCCAAACTTTCTTTTCTCAGCCCCTTCAAACATACACACACACAGACTCACACACACACACACACACACACAGCCAATTTTGAAAACAAAAAAATCCAATTATTTAAAGCAGAAGTGTAATAATTATAATCAGGGACTTTTTCTTAAGGTCAGAATCACCTAATACCTACTGTGGCCTTAAAAATGCCATGAGTATACAACAGAAGAATGTTTTATTTTAATAAATGTAAATTTCTTGGTAAATCTTCCAAGAACAAAATACTGCAAAATGCAATCTAAGTCACCTAACGAATCAACTACTAAATAGGTTGATAGCTGCATGCAAGTTAAAAGCCAGGGAACATCTCCCCAAACCTATGGCTTTGCTTTTGGATAGCTCATCTACAGTCCATCTCTCTCCTACCAGAAATAAAACAGCTCAGCCCATCCTCTATTTCTAGTTTGTGACTGTGAAGCCATGACTTCTGCATTAACAAGTCTAGTCTTCAGTTCTCTGTAGCATGGTGGGTAAGGGGTAGCATGAAAATGATAGTAGAGAAATCAGATTACTAGATCAAATGATAGGTCTATTTTTAATTTTTTGAGCAACTTCCCTAATAGTTGTATGCATCTATAGTCCCACCAACAGGGCATTCTAATTTTAATATACAGTATGTTTAGAAGATAAATGAGCTCTGAGGATGTACTATACAACATGAATATAGCTTTTAAAAACATATAGTTATGTTAAATATGACCTCTTCCCATTTTCATTTAACAATCTGTATTTAACTTTAGTAATTTTTCCTTATATCATCTTATTTGTATACATTACTTTCCTCCTGAATTCACCCCCTAATTTGCCTCATATCTAATCTCCTTTCTATGATGGATGAGAAAAATAAGGTAACTTTTTTTTTCTTAAAATCCTATCTTTTCTAACCATCAAATGTTATCTCTGGTTTCTCTAGCACAGCATGTTAAATTCTTTTTTGGTGGTTTGAATATCAAAGACATTAGTTCCTTTTCATGAAATGACATCTTAACAAAACCATTTTCTTTCAGACTTGCAACATGTTATTTCCTTCCTGGGAGTGACTGCCCATCATCTTTAAAGCAACCATATTATTCAAATATTGTTCACCTTGGTAAATTCAATGTCTTTAAATTAAACTCTGTTTTTTGGGTTTTGGTTTTTGGTTTTTATTCTTTTTATTTTTTTTCTTTACATTATCGTGTTGGTTTTTGTTTTATATACCAGAAAGTGATTCCTATGCTTTCATCAAACAAGGATAGATGGACATTTCAATATACAGTAGTGGATTTCTAAAGTCTACATTTTATACAAAAGAAAGTTAAATTTCCTTTGAAAACTGAGACTAGGAGTAGTTAACTTTTCCTAAGAAAAATTAATATTTTATTACTAACTTAGGCTTTGAAGATCACTGTGTATCAGGCTCTTGTATGGCTTCCCTTAGCAAACAAGCTCAAAATGTTAGTTTTCCTATAAAAGTTATAAATATTTTTATTAAAAATTTACGAATATTGAAAATATAATTGTATGAACATTGAGCATCGTATTGAACAGCCTTCTAATACATACAAACTACCACAGAAAGTTGAGCTGCAAAGAAGTTTCCTGACTTGTATCTCCAGAGAAACAACACCCCATAAGTAAAATGTCCATCTCCTGAAGCTGGTGATGTGAATGTTTGCCCTTCCATGACTTTTCTCCCAGAACAACAAGAATAATGCTATTCTCCATCTACAAAGAAAATGTAGCACGTAACTTAGATAGTTTTTCCTAACTGGTGATAGGTCTTTTCATTTGCCCATTCCTGAGCTGTCTAATGTGGTAGCCATTATACAACTGTGGCTATTGAACACTTGGAATCAGGCTAGTCTAAGTCAAAATATGCTGTCAGTGTTAAATACACACTGATTTCAAACAATCAGTATGAAAAACAGATTCAAAGGAAAATGATTACATGTTAAAATGTTAATATTGGATATATTAGGTTAGATAATTATTAAAATTAATTTCACTTGGGTTCTTTTTAAACTTTTTTTTAATGTGACTACTAGAAAATTTAAAATTATGTTTGCGGCTTACACTGTATTTCTATTGAACAGCACTGGTCTGGTCTCTCTCCCCTGGATCCTAAATGGTGCATAATTATAGGTACAAAGAATGTGACTTAAGTTAGGGGTATCGTATGCTACAATGACAGAAAAAAGAATGAACAGGCCAACAAAAGGACTAAATATGTAATGTCAAAATCTATAACTGGCTGTTAACTAGACATACCATGGCTATTGTTTCCCAATATATACAAATATCGAATCGCGACACTGTATACCTGAAACTAATATAATGTTATATGCCAACTACAACTTAATTTAAAAATCTATAACTAAATGAATTAATCATTTATACTTCTAAGGAATCTGAGAAGTACCAATCGGTCTAACTGTAAGAAGAGCAGCAAGAAGTCAGTCCTGCCAACTCAGATCCTATTGGTCTTATCATTTGGGGGAATCCTGGTACCTGCAGTGCCTGAATGCTCACATGCTTATATCAAGACATGTAAAGGATGATGAAGACAATAACTGTCATTTACTGAAAACATGATTTATGTCAGTCATGTAAATAAATATTTCTCATGTAATCTTTATACTAATCCTAAAGGTATATTAGGGGATAAACTAACTGCTGAACCAAACACCCTCCAAGTGTCAGTAACTTACCAAAATAAATGTTATTTCTTGCTTACATCTCATGAGGTGGCAAAGGAGTGGCAGCAGGCTCTGTTCCAAACTTCTTCTGTCTTTTTCTTATTTCTCTTTGGTCTCTAGGGTCTGTTCCAATCAGCGGATGAAGAAAGTGTAAGAAGACCACACTTGGGGGATTTTTATAGGTCAAGCAGGAGGTGGTGCATTTCCAACCAGCATTCCATTGCAAGAATTCAGGCCTGGACACACCAGTCTGCAAGAGAGGCTGAAAGTATTTATTGTGCCCAAGAATCAAAGTAAAACATTAGCAGTCTCTGCAGCAGGTACATATTATTACTCTGTTTTACAGATGAGGAAACTGTCTCAGAAACATTCAAATAAATTCCCTAAAGTCACACATCTAGGAAAAAACATTCAACCACAGGTCTGTAGGCCCACAAAGCCCATGCTCGTTCTAGGTTACAACTGAAGAACTCACTGGGAACTGTCACCATCTCAGTATACTTACTTCAGTGGGAGGTTAAGCAAATGGTCAGGAGCTGACAGAGGACTGAATTGTCTATCCTCTCTTACCATTACAAGAGGGCAAGGTTGAGAAAATCTGTTTAGACAGTCAAAATTTCACTTTGCATCACTAAAGAATACATCTATATGACAAGAATCCTCAACAAACAAAAAACATGAGGTGGATTATTTTATTGACAAAATACCATAGCCAAATACATAAATACCTGTGATATCCCATAATGATTATAATCCAACAGGATGAGTATGAGATGACCAAAGAATATTTGTATTTTGAAGGCTAAAATAATCTCCTGTTTATCCAGAATCCAAAACCACTCAGAACACCTGAATAGATTTACTTTGCAGTGCTATTGAATAATGATTCTTGCTTGCATTTGTGAGCCTAAGCTACCCCAAGATTTTGAAGTTTTTTCTGAATTATCAAAGAGAGGTTTTATTATATTGCATGCATGCTAAGTCGTGTTGGACTCTTTGATACTCTATGAACCATAGCCTATCAGGCTCCTCTCTCCATGAGATTCTCCAGGCAAGAATATTGGAGTAGGTTGCCATGCCCTCCTCCACGGAATTTTCCCAACCCAGGGATAGAACCCAGGTCTCCTGTGTCTCCTGAATTGTAGGCAGATTCTTTATCACTGAGCCACCAGGGAAGCCCTTTATTATATTAATCTTATCACTATTATAAAATAATTCATTTGAGGTTGATAATTCATGTAGACTACTTGTAGTAAATCATCCACATTGTTCAAATATTCAGAAATGTTCCATTCCTTCCTCTTTCTGAATGAACAAAACCTGAATGTATTTAGGGGAAAGACAGAACATGAAGTGATTAAGAGGAAAGGGGATGATTTTCTTCATAGGCAGATGACTAGTGAGCTGGCTGTGAAGTGCAGATAAAATTGCAAGGTATATACAGATATCAGTACAATAATTTGGCTATAAATGGGATAGAAATCAAAACACATCAAAAGATTACAGACAAAAAGTGTTAAACTGCATAAGAAACTATGAGATTCAAAGATTTGAAACTTGAAGTTTATATGAAAGATCAAATTGGGATCTAAATTACTCATACAAATGATCAAATTTCTTTTAGTGGCCATTGAATTATGCAATTGGTTTGGGTGGGAAAGTCTAAAAGCAAACAGATAGGAAAGTTATCTAAAAGGATGGCAACTGTGATAGTGAAAAAAAGAGCCAATGATGTTAGTCATTTGCTATTTTGTTTCTTTATTTCTGTATTCATCAGATCTTAGGATCACTTCTGTATCATGTTAGTCAGTATTCCTGAGTGTACTAAATCTTATGGACAGGTTTCTGAGATAATATAATTCGTTTTCTTTTTCAGTTCATTTGTCATTCTCAGAAGGTTATTTATCTAACCTTCACCTTCCTTGGGACAATCTTTCACTGTTCTCACAACATATAATATTTTCTAAGCTTAATGTGATTTTACCATGTTTCTACAAGTCTGGAGCAAAAAAAAAAAAAATACATGTCTTAACTCTGTACTTATGTGGACATGACTTCAGCTAAAATTCTGGGTTAATGGCATTTTCAGATAAGCAATTTTCCCGTGTTTTGTTTAGTACCATGTAAGTTTTATTCCATCAGAGTTTTATTCTATTGCCTGCTACCTTACTCAGAGGTTATCCTCAAAGCCAAAGCTGTCTCAGCTCAAAAAGTGATGCAGGACTATACAAGACCATTGGAAGTTGTGTGTTTAATACTATGTGTCAAGCAGCATGTTGCACACTTTGAGATATCCCCATTAGTCATCCTGTGAATCCATTCATCTGATCTGTCAACTGGAACCTTATCCTCTCTTTGAGAAAGGCTCCCACGAGAAATTCCAAAGCTGTATAAGTCTTCTCTGAATTCTCCTCTATTATCAGTCAAAAGTCTTAGCTTTAGGATAACATAAAACTCAGCCAAGCTACTTACGCATTAAAAAAGGCAAGGGAGATCTTATGATAAGGACACAGGGATATTTTATAGAGCTCCAGGGTGTGAATGAAGCCAGATCTAAGAAAAATTCTATAAACATATATTGGAATTTCATTTAGATTCTTCATCTTTTCTCTGTTCCTCTGTTCCTCTCTGTTCCTCTCTGAATGCTTTTATTTCCTCTCTCTCTTCTTTCCTTTGACACATTGACATTTTCTGCTTCTCTACTAGAAACTGCATATGAAAAATGGCAAATCTATCTCTCTTAAGTACATATATGTCGGGGTTCAACATCTGAGTGGCTGAATTTTTTAATTTTTTTGTAAATATAAATTTCTATGAATTAAAAAAAAAAACAACCCCTCTAACCGGCCCAGTGTGAAACAAGTGCCTGTTCTAGGCCTAATCAAAGTTAAGAGGTGTGCTATTCAAGATAGTTGCTAGAGGTTCAGCAATGACTCTAAAGAACTAGGTCACTGTGAGCTGAACTAATATACATACTCTATCATCCTCATTCATTTTCCCAGTTCTGACTGAATATCTTAATCAGCTTTGGTTTATCCTTCTCTTTTATTTACTATATAGTTCTTTTGTCATGAACTAATCCATTCTTCTTTCAAAATTACTCCTTTATCTATCCCATCTCCATTCCTACTGACTTTATCATTTCCCAAAATGACAGTTCAAAAAAGGGATATTTATTGTAAAATTTGGGCTTTCCTGATAGCTCAGTTGGTAAAGAATCTGCCTACAATGCAGGAGACCCTGGTTCAATTTTCGGGTAAGGAAGATCCCCTGGAGAAGAGATAGCTACCCACTCCAGTATTCTTTGGCTTCCCTTGTAGCTCAGCTGGTAAAGAATCTGCCCACAATGCAGGAGACCTGGGTTTGATCCCTGGGTTGGGAAGATCCCCTGGAGAAGAGACAGGCTGTAATATCCTGTAATATTGCACACTGTAATATTCTGGCCTGAAAAATTCCATAGATTGTATTGTAAGATTTGTACTTTTAACTACTATAAAAACATTTTTGCCTCATTTTATAGACTATTGATATTTCTGCTTTACTGGCTTGTTTTATGGACTGAACTGTGTCCCCTCACCACCCAAATTTATAGGCTGAAGTGCTAACTCCCAATATTATCGTATTTAGAGATACGGTCTTTAAAGAGATGAAGGTTAAATGAGGTTAGAGCTCTAATCCAATACTCGCTCATACATGTCCATTCTTTGTGACCCCATAGACTGTAGCCCATTAGGCTCTTCTGTCCATGGAATTCTCCAGGCAAGAATACCGGAGTGGGTTGCCATTTCCTTCTCCAGGGGATTTCAGAACTGGCGTTCTTATAAGAAGAGAAATATCAGGGATCTCTGTGCACATAAGAAAGGTCACGTGAGGTCACTGTGAGAAGCCTGTCTGCAAACCAAGGAGATACCAAGTCATCATCTTGGATTTCTTAGCCTCCAGAGAAAACAAATTTCTGTTAAGCCACTCACTCCATGGTATTTTATGGCAGCTATGACTGATCCAAGGTTTACCTCTGTGAAAGTATTCATTTTTCTTTTTTTTTCTGTTAAGAGCTCACTAAACATTAAGACTATTAGCTTTTTATACAAATATTTTTTCCCAATTTGCCCCTCACCTTTTTTGTTTTGTTTCACATACTGACATTGTTTTAGTGTAGTTAAATTTTTCAGACCTTTCCTTATGGTTGCTGCATTTGAAATCATGCCTGGAAACTCTTGTTTCATTCCTATATTTATATTTACCCACTCTCTCTTTTTTTTTTGTCTCATTTTATTTTTAGTGCATGTAAGATACAGATAAATACTTTTCTCACATAGCTAAACAATTATCCCTGTATCACTTACTCATTTTCCCACTTATTTGAAACTTACTTTCATCATACCCTAAACATTTATATGCACTTAAAACTATTGCTTTTTACCTATGATGTTCATTCATTCAATGGTTCACCTTGAAGATTATATTTTTCCACATTTATCATTAACAAAAAGAATTCTCCACAAGATTCAAAAAACATTATTTTTGGTGACAAATTATTTTAAAAATGAAGTGAGAAGGTTTTTAAAATTAAAATACTAACATATAATTGCTTTTATCTAACAATAAACATCAAAATAAATATATACACAACTATCCATGAGCCAATGAAGGGGCGGCAGATACTATCTGATTTAGTTGAATCATCTCACTCATCAAAAATAAAAGAATAATGATAGAGAAGAAACTACCTGAGGATTGTCGGTTGGCTTTTTCAGGCTCCTTTTAAGAGAATAGCTGTCCTTTTAAAAAAAATAAAAATTAGCTATCCAAAAAAATTGTTTCCCTCTGGGACAGGAGGTCTATTTTCATACATCATTACATATTGGTAGGAAGAAAATCTACTTAATGTGGGTTACTGGGTTAAAGATTGTGATTTTTTTTTTTCAAGCAACGAGTAAAGATAAGAACTAAGGAGGGTAAGGCTCTGCAATGTCCCTGTTGAATACGCTTTGATACCTCTTGAGTTTCTCTTGTCCTTATTCAAAGCCAGACCCATTCCAGGAATTTTAAGAGAAAATTCGAGAGATTTGAAAAGCATGCCAAAGCTTTAGCTATTATCATTATCCATTATTTTCTGCTTTCCATATGGCAATTACTTCATGATCACATGGCCAACGTGGAATGCATTATCAACGCGACGTTAGCGGCGATAAAACTGAGATTCGAGGAATCATAAACTTCCAAGACCAAGCTGGTCAAGTTCATTCCAACACAAATCTCTGGCGCTCTAGGGTGCCGTGGGGTCCACTGCGCAAGTGGAATGGTAAAGTCAGACAAAAGTAAAGACAAAAGTTGGGACAATCGCAGAGCCGCGGCAGATAAGGATAAAAAGAGCCGTCCTGGCCTCTGAGGAAACTTCCGAGGTACCCACGGCGCGTAGCCGGCCAAGGCAGACGGGCGGCGTGGAAAGCGGAGCTCACTGAAAGGGTGGCCGCGTGGAAACCACCCTCGGGTCTGCCAAGGCCACACAGTAGGCAAGTTAAAAATCACAGCGCCGAGCTCAGTCAACACCTCTAAAGGAGACGCGGCGAAACCCTCCGCAAAGCGCAGCGCGCGTCCTCCACGGCGGCTCCGGGCCCGCCAGGCCCCTCCCGACAGCCTTTGCGCCGCGCGCGCGCGCCAGCCCGCAGGCGCTTGGACCCCCGCGGCCGCCGTCGGCTCTGGGTTGCCCCGGACAACCAGGCTGCCAGCGCTATGTCGTTGCAACAGACCCCTCCGTCGCGGGTGTTCGTGGAACTGGTTCCCTGGGCCGACCGGGGCCGGGAGAACTACCTGCTCTCGGGCGGAGAGACGCTGCCCGGCCCCCGCCGGCCCCTCGCCTCAGCGCCGGCCCAGTCTCCCTCCCGCGAGGTGCACGTCAGCGGCACCGCGGAGGTGTCTGCGAGCCCCGACCGGGCGCGGGTGGTCGTGCGGGTGAGCAGCACCAAGCAGGCGGCGGCCGAGGCCAAGAAGAGCGTCTGCCGCCGCCTGGACTACATCACGCAGAGCCTGCGGCAGCAGGGCGTGCAGGTGAGCGCTCCGCCGGCCGGCGGCGGACGGCCGGGGCGCGGCCGCTTTTGAGCGTCTGGGACACCTTTGTGTCTTGGGCGGCGTGAGGGGCCGCGAGGACTTGGCCGAGTGTATCTCTGGCCCATCCTCCTCAGTTCAGTTCCGTCGCTCAGTCCTGTCGGACTCTGCGACCCCATGGACTGCAGCACGCCAGGCCTCCCTGTCCATCACCAACTCCGGAGTTTACCCAAACTCATGTCCGTCGAGTCGGTGATGCCATCCAACCGTCTCATCCTCTGTCGTCCCCTTCTCCCCGCCCCCCGCCTTCAGTCTAACCAGCCCATCCTTCTAGGGGAAAGTAATTATCAGCCGCAGTGACTTGTAAAACAAAAGAATTAAAATTGAGTGGGGTTTTCTTTGGTATCACTTGTTGCAGCAATTTGTTTTTAACCGTGAAATGACGAAGTTGAACTTGAAACAGTAAGATGTAAATCCTTGCATAAGTGCTGTGCTAGACGCTGAATCATATTTTTGTTTGTTTGTTTGTTTTTATTCTGCACCACTCCTCCCATCCTGGGAAAGCTTTACATGAAGTGATTTTTCGGTATTTTTCGCAAAAAAGTAGTGTGGGGCTGGGGAGGGATAAGAATATTGTACCCATTTTCGTTTTATAAAGACTCAAAATTTTCTCCCAATTGTTTAGTTTTAGCTTAACAAAGTAAATTAAGCCAGTATATTGTACATGTCACATATATGAAAAACCTCTTCTTACCAGAGATATTCCTGAAACAAATTCCCTAAATAAATCTTGCCCTAAGCCCACTTAAAAAAAAAATGAATAAGTATTATTTAATTCGTACAACACCCCTGTTAAGCAGGTTTTAATACCCCCCACTTTCCAGATTTAAGGAGGTTTAATAATGCTCTGAACACCCAGGGTTATATTTGAACTCCTGTATTCTGAAAACCAAAATCTAGGTTTCTTTAAACTAGCCTAGGTTCCAGATAATTAGAATGAAAAGTAATTAGAAAGCACAGACTTCATAGGCTGTCTCAGATCCCTCATATTACAGAGTAGCCTGAAGGCCAGAGCTGTGATTTGTGTCCCCTCAACACTGAGTTCTTCGGAGAAGGCAATGGCACCCCACTCCAGTACTCTTGCCTGGAAAATCCCATGGATGGAGGAGCCTGGTAGGCTGCATGCAGTCCATGGGGTCGCGAAGAGTGGGACATGACTGAGCAAATTCACTTTCACGCATTGGAGAAGGAAATGGTAACCCACTCCAGTGTTCTTGCCTGGAGAATCCCAGGGAAGGGGGAGCCTGGTGGGCTGCCGTCTATGGAGTCGCACAGAGTCGGACACGACTGAAGCGACTGAGCAGCAGCAGCAGCAGCAACACTGAGTTCTTAAAAGTGCTCTTGTTAGAAATGACACACTCTGGAAAAGCAAGTCTTTATTTTAAGGAGAAATTTTATTTGTACTTATAAACATAGATTGCATTTGTAAACAGATTTATTTTAAAAGTCATTTTGAAAAGATGTCTCTAAATGATTTTACAGTTTAGAAGGATTCTGCTGCTAATTATAAATTATGTGAATAAAATGAACTTAATATATAGAAAAATATTTTCTCCCCGAAACTGCTGCCAGTGCTGCAAACGTATTTGAATAATATAACTAATTCTTAAGTTTTTTACTGAAAATGTATACCGAGTTCACATGACTGTAACTTCTAATATGTAAAACAGGATAAATCACTACATCCAACTTACAGTAATTAACATTAAGACTTAGTGTTCAAGACATGCAAAGTTAGTAATCTCCAGATTATCTCTGCTGATGGAGGAAAGCAGTTATAAATAATTTATTCAGTGAAAGAAAGTGAAGTCGCTCAGTCGTGTCCAATTCTTTGCGACCCCTACCAGGCTCCTCCCTCCATGAGATTTTCCAGGCAAGAGTACTGGAGTGGGTTGCCATTTCCTTCTTCAGGGGATCTTCCCCACCCAGGGATCAAACCCGGGTCTCCCACATTGTAGGCAGATGGTTTAGCCTCTGAGCCACCAGGGAAGTCCAATTTGTTCAGTAAACAATGCAAATAAAATCATTTATATTACATTTCGGGGTGAATTTAATGGATGTTCACAAAATCTTTATTCATTTTAAACTAATATCTGTGTTTATAAATATCACTCCCCTGATTAAAAGGCCCCTCATATTCCAAACTCTTTTGCTTAATAGATGGAGTTTAACTCTGTCATTTCCTGTCATCTCCTCCCCTCAGAGACTGACATCCATTTTTTTCCTTTAAAAACCAGCCGAAGTCCACTTCTTGAGCACTTTTTCCTACACTACTCCTTGCATACCATACTCCATTCCCCACCTTTCATAAAATGTATCACTTTATAGTATAATTACAATTTCCTTGTCTATCCTTCATATTCTAAACCTCTCCAGAGTGGAGACCATTTTGTCTCTCGTTTGTTTTGTATTGATGGCTTATGTTTCATACTCCTCAAATAATGTGTACTTAGAAAATGGTTTTTAATAAACTGTTCAGCTATTGTATAGATCATATATAGTTTTATGGTTATATATATTTTCACCTGTGAAGGCATGACCTCATTTTGAGTGTTTTCATGGAAAAACGTTTTTAAGTTCCAAGCAATATTTACTCATTCAACCATAAAATGCTTATTAAACATTCCTGATCGCTGCATTTTAAATAAAACACTTATTAAACATTCCCTATCACTGTTCCTATTTTTGTTATCTTTTCTTTCAATATTTATGAGAACTTTAAATATTAAGATTATCAATAACTATCTCTCATATATTATAAAAATTTTCCCCATATATTTGCCATGTAACCTTGTTTGCAGTATTAAACATTAAAAATTTTGAAGATTTATTTAAATTCTCTTAATAGTACAATTTTTCATGATATTTTTGAGACTTCTAGTATTTCACTTAAACTCTTTGAAGTTTTATTTTCTTCATAAGGAAAGCTTCTCATAAGGAGATTGAAGCTAACTGATAAGAGTTTTTAAGTTCCCAAATTTGTAAGAACTAATGTAATCTGTTTTTATTGTTTTCTTGTTCTGCTTCATATGTTAGTTAAAATGCTATTGTTTTTATTGTTTTTCACTTCAAATAAACATTTCTACTGCCAAAAAAAAAAAAAAAAGCTTTTTGACTTTGGTGTAATGCTAATAAGCAATAGGGTCCCCCAATAGGGTCCTTCCCAAGCCTGAGGCTACATAACCATTAACTAATATTTCCTGGACTTCTTAGGGACCCTTTATAGTACATGAAATATTTACTACATTTGGAATTTATTTTGGTAAATAAATTTTTTTTATATAAGGAAAAGGGTTTTGTCTTCTCCTAAATGGGTAAGTTGCTATACTTACCCTTTAGAAGAAAACATCTATTGAAATCATTTATTGAAGTCTATCTTTCCCTTACTGCACGTGCAAGAATCTAACTCAAGTACCCTTAAAAATAAAAGTTACTGCTTTGTTTGATCTTATGGTTGATTAAATAATAAGAAAACAAATAGCTCAATTAAAAAGCACAAAACTCCTGAACCTATACTTCACCAAAGAATATATACAGATGGCAGGTAAACACATGAAAATTCCTTTCACATTGTTTGTCATTAAAGAAATACAAATTAAAACCACAATGTGATACCATTATGCACCCATTAGATTGACTAAAATTCAATGTCATTGATGATAGCAAATGCTGGCAAAGATGTGGAACAACAAATTTTCATTCATTGCTGGTGAGATTGCAAAGTGGTACAGCCACTTCAAAAGACAGTATTACAGCTTCTTTCTTATAAAGTTAGACTTACCATAGGAACCATTAACCCACAAGAGAATCAAAGACTTACATTCACCTATAAGTTTGCACAAGAATATTTATAGGTTTATTCATAAACCACTAAAACTAAAATTTAGAACTTGGAACAGCCAAGATGTTTTCAACAGCAGAATGGATAACTGTTACATCCATGCATTGGAAAATTACTCAGCAATAAAGAGGTACAAGCTGTTGATTCACAGAACAACATGGGAAAATCTTAAATATTAAAAGTGAAAGAAACCAAATTCAAAAGATTTACATTCTGTGATCCATTCATGTGACATTCTGCAAAAGGGAAAACTAGGGACATAAATCAGTGGACAGGGGTTGAAGGCAAAGTGGTTAACTATAAAGGAGGTGCACAGAGAAACTTTTCAAGGGAAAAAAGCTATTCTGTGTGGTACTGGGGTGATGAATACATTTGTCAAAATCCATAAAACTAAATCACAAAAAAGGAACATTAATTATGCAAATTATTTTAAAAAACACAGATCAATTTCAGGGCAGAACCCAGACTGTGACAGATGAACCTAACTCTGTTACAAATGTTTTTCCAGTAGTCATGTATGGATGTGAGAGTTGGACAGTGAAGAAAGCTGAGCGCCGAAGAATTGATGCTTCTAAACTGTGGTGTTGGAGAAGACTCTTGAGAGCCCCTTGGACTGCAAGGAGATGCAACCAGTCCATCCTAAAGGAGATCAGTCCTGGGTGTTCACTGGAAGGACTGATGTTGAAGCTGAAATTGCAGTACTTTGGCCACCTCATGCAAAGAGTTGATTCATTGGCAAAGACATTGATACCAGGAAGGATTGGAGGCAGGACAAGAAGGGGACAACAGAGGATGAGATGGCTGGAAGGCATCACCGACTCAATGGACATGGGATTGGGTAGACTCTTGAGAGTTGGTGATGGACAGGGAGGCCTGGCGTGCTGTGATTCATGGGGTCACAAAGGGTTGGACACGACTGAGCAACTGAACTGACTGACTGTTATAAATGAATGACATAATTGTGCTGAACACTGGGATAGAAAGTGAGCGGAGTGTCCTAAGTAAGTTTGGAAAATTATATTCTACTAGAAACAAATTATAAAGATGAAAGATAAACTCTGTACTCTAGTTAGTAAATGTTTTTTCCAAGGCTTACAGTTCTGAAACTGTTTTATACGTATAGTAGTCTTGAAAAATAGGTGGTTGGTGGATGAGGGGAATCAGGTTTCTGACTATTGGATAGGAAGTTACAGATAAGAAAGGAAGATTAGAATAAACTCTGTGGTTCTTAATTAGAGTTAGAAACACCAGTATGAACTCATGTTTAGCTTAGTATATATCAGATGGATAGAAACAGTTGTGGATATATGTGTATATGTGAGTTTGTGCACATGTATTATCAAACTCTATCCACTGAGGGCCTACAAGGAATGACACTTGAATAGTGATGAGCAGTTTCAACACTCAGGTCTTGGTTCTAAATACCAATCTCAAAGAAAGATGGTAAGCTTCTTAGTGAAGTGGCTGATTCTAGGACAGGGCAGGGGAGCCACATGAGCCTGTAGCATCTTGTACCAGAAAGTAAGAAAGTGCTCAAAAAATAAAAGGATGGATGTATGTCAAGGAATACAACATCCAACCAGAAAGAAGTCAAAGCCAGAACAGTTTAAGCAGCAAAATAAATAATGTAGTATTATACTGAGTGAATATCAGCTGGACTTAGTGACTTGCCTCCTATGAATAAAGCATGGAAAAAGAAAAATAGTAACTTTAAAGGAAACTGGCAGACATTACCTTAATTAAGTACCAAGGTTAACATCATGAGTAATGTCACATGGATATCTTGTACCCTCTGAGATGCTGCAATGAGAAGGGCACTTCACCTCTGTGATATTCTCTCCTTAAACCTACAACCCTGGTCTGATCATGAGGAACAGCCACCAAATAAACCCAAATTGAGGAATATCCTGCAAAATACTTGACCAAAACTTTCAAGGTTATGAAAACAAGACTGAGAAATTGTCTTAGAGGAGATTAAGGAGACATGATGAATTAATCTAATGTGGTATCATGGATTAGATTCTGAAATAGTAAAAGAACATTAATAGAAACACTGGTGAAATGCAAGTAAAATTTGGAGTTTAGTTAATGGTTATGTACCAATGATGGTTTTGTAGTTTGACATTTGCCAACAAAGATCCGTCTAGTCAAAGCTGTGGTTTTTCCAGTAGTCATGTATGGATGTGAGAGTTGGACTAAAAGAAATCTGAGCATGAAAGAAGTGATGCTTTTAAACTGTGGTGTTGGAGAAGACTCTTGAGAGTCCCTTTTACTGCAAGGAGATCAAACCAGTCAATCCTAAAGGAAATCAGTCCTGAATATTCATTGGAAGGACTGATGCTAAAGCTCTAATACTTTGGCCACCTGATGTGAAGAACTGACTCACTGGGAAAGACCCCGATGCTAGGAAAGATTTGAAGGCAGGAGGAGAAGAGGACAACAGAGGATGAGATGATTGTATGGCATTACCAACTCAATGGACATGAGTTTGAGTAAACTCTGGGAGACAGCAATGGACAGGGAAGCCTGGCGTGCTGCAGTTCATGGAGTCTCGAAGAGTCAGAAAAGACTGAGCAACTGAACTAAACTGATACATACTATAGTAATAAAAATATGGTAACATCAGAAAAATCTGAAACTGAGGTATCTGGAACTCTACTATCTTGGTAACTTTTCTGTAGACTTTAAATTTTTCTAAAGTAGAAGTTATTAAAAGGTTACAGATCAGCATGTAGAGTATAATTTCATTTATGAAAAATTCTATACATAGATCTACAAATTTTTATGTGCATGGATAGGTGATTAAATGTTTACTGAAATATTAAGAGGTTTGGAGACTATTTGTTCTTTCTTTAGTATTAGATATCATTAATTAGTGTATATTTTTATAAAAACTATAATGTTTGGTACAACAAGTAAAGATACTTTCTTTTCTACCTTTCCTAAAATTATTTCTATAATAATTTTTCAGTCAGAAGTCATATATATTTATCAAGTGAAGTGGGGGAAGACTGAAAAAAGACATCTAAGAAAATAGAAGATATGTTTACATATCATAAAAGAATATTAAATGGCACATGTTTCATGTGTCAGGTTTCATGTTTTCCACTTCAAGCAATGTATACAGCATTGGTTTAGTTTATATTTATCAATACTGTAATTTTCTACAGTGAATAAGTATTACCATAAAATGATAATAAATATCACAAAAATGAATTAATATTTTCATTGAAACTGACATCAGAGCTATAATTGGAACTTAAGTTCAGATTTTCAGGTTAAAGCTTTTTAGAATTTTCTAGGTCTATAAATGGCTTGAAATTAGTGTATATCTTAAAATTCATGTGCATCTGAATCCCTTACCAAATAATATAATTAAATGATCAAGCATCATAATCTTTATTTAGCATATATTTTTAAAGATACAAACATTTATAAGATATAAGTTTTGCCTGTCCCCAAGAGTGGGAGTAGGTCAAGAATTCATTTCACTGAATTTTAAAACCTTTGAAAAAAAAAACCTTTTGAAACATAAATAAGAAGTTTAACTTGTTTATCAGAATTATATACCCTGTACTTACCCAGAGAATCAAAAAGCATTAATGATACTTTTCTAAGAACAATCTGGCTTAGGTCTAATATTTCAGGAAATGTTTATATCATAATGGTATTGCATCTCTGCTGAGTGCCTTCTGTGTCAAGCATTTTATTTACAACTTTTCATTAAATTCTCAAAACAGTTCAATGTGATCTTGGAGGTAATAGCAGTGAGTGGCAGCTTGAAGCTAGGTCTTAGTTCCCTGCCTGGGAATCAAACCTGGGCTGGCTAGATGAAAACCAGGAATCCTAACCACTAGACCACTAAGGCCTAGTAACTAGAAGCAGAGCCCTGGCCCTTGACCTCTTTGTAAAAAGAATTTTCCTAAGAGACCAAGGTTGTAAAACAGGCAGAGATTATTAGAAGCACCATATGTGTGAAAGAAAACATAGAAAAGCAGTTTATTTAGGACAGAAGTAAAGCAGAGCTACACACTCAGAGAAGAGTTAGGGTCTTTGCTAAAGAGGAGCACTAAAGGTGTGGTCTGAATTTCTTAAATAGGGGCCTCTTCCAGGTCTTCGTTTTCCTCTAGCCAGTTATCTTGCTTGTTGGCCACATCTGATCTGACTCAGGGCCCTGTCCAGCGTCAGCGTGCGCATGCATCTTTTGGCCAAGATGGATTCCAGCACAAGGGTCTCTAAGGGGTTGGCAAAACATAGATGGGTTAGCACCCCTTTCCTTTTTGACCCTCTAGGTACTTTTCTGCACAGGTACAGTCAGGGAAGTCTCCTTTTCCTGAAGAACAAAAGATGGGGTCATCTTTTTACTCCAGCTCCTGCCATTACCTTTTTCCCTGAAATGTTGGGGGAGGGAACATGTTGCTCAGCCTGACAAACTCCAGTGGCTCAGCCTGGGGCCCATCTACTGACCACCTCACATGTAGCGTAACACAATTTTATAAGTGTGGAAACTATGTCTCAAAAAGTTGAGTAACTTGCCCAAAGTTGCATACTATATGTGTTCAGTAAATTAGTATTTGTAAGTTAAACATTTTATAAACTCCAACACCCCTACTACATTCAGAATGTTTTTATGTACAAATAATGCTTCATATATATATATATATATATATATATATATATAAGCGCATCACCCTAAATTCATACTTTTTTGAACTAGCTGATGTAAAAATTACAAGTGACAATTATGATGAAATTTCAGCAAATATTTGTAGGTTTCTGAATTTATGTTATTTTTAGGAAAGTTTTAAAGCATTAACCAAGCCAGTTCTTTTTGCATGTTTTGTTATTCTGATTTTAATAAGTACAGGTTTATATTTTATGTTTTAGAGTAATTGCATTTAGTAGCCAAACATTTAGTAATCATATTCTTGTACTTTCTTTTTCAGTCAGAAAATGTAACTGTGACAAAGGACTTTAAAAGGGTAGAAAATGCTTACCACATGGAAGCAGAGGTATGTATTATCTTCACAAATAATTGGAAATAGCATGTCTTTGTGGGGACAATTTGCATTTAATTTTATTCTTGAAAGGCAAGTACAGGAGAAATACTTCTCATGGTGTTGATAAAAGATCATTTTTCTCAAAATCATTTTTGGTGTTACATATCTGGGTGAGATGTAAGAGAACTTGTTTTGAAATGGAATAAAAATAGCAAGAGGGAAGTAGTATTTAATTGCCACCTGAATAAAATTTTAGTAATATTATCATATAGTCAACAGGAGGAAACACTACAGAGGAAAAATTTCTTCTCCTTGGATAAATAGCAAATTAATAGTCGTAGCATAAAGCCTTGAAAGACTTCAACATTCTTTTGTTTCACAAGAAATTTTATTTTGTGTTAAGGTTTATTTAAAAAATAAAAACTACCTAAGAGACACAGGTTTGATCTCTGGGTCAGGAAGATCCCCTGGAGGAAAGCATGGCAACCCACTCCAGTATTCTTGCCAGGAGCATGGACAGAGGAGTCTGGCAGGCTATAGTCCATAGGGTCGCAGAGTCAGACATAACTGAAGCAGCTTACACACATACATTAATCATGTATACTCATGCATATTTCTTACATATATACTTATGTATGGTGATATATGGGCTTCCCAGGTGGTGCTAGTGATAAAGAACCTGCCTGCCAATGCAGAAGACATAGGAGATGTGAGCTTGATCCCTAGATGGGGAAGATCCCCTGGAGGAAGGCATGGCAACCCACTCCAGTACTCTTGCCTGGAGAATCCCATGAACAGAGGAGCCTGGAAGACCTTGGTCCATGGGGTCACAAAGAGTCAGACCCAACTGAAGCGACTTAGCACTCATGCATGCTGATGTATAAGTGAGATAAATGACAGTAGTGATACAAGAGATGGGGTGGAATACTTAAGATCATTTGTTATTATAAAGTTATTATATTATTATACAGCCCATAAAGTGGTACAGTGTTATTTAAAGTGGACTTGGATTAGTTGTAAATATGTATTATGTACTTTAGGGAAACCACTAATAAAAGCTTAAAAAACTGATATGATAAGAAAGGAGAAGAAAAAAGAAACCATGAAATGCTCAATTAAAATCACAAAAGACAGAACACAGAACTTAAAAAAAAGAACAAAGGAAACAAATCGAAAACAGTAAAGAATATGGTGGATATTAATCCAGCTATATCAGTAATGCTTTGAATATCAATGGTCTAAATGCAGCAATTGAAAGACAGATTGTCACAGTGGATCAAAAAACACCACTCAACTGTATGTTATCTATGAGAAATCTGTTTTAAATATAAAGACATATATAGATTAAAAGTAAGTCCATGGAGAAAAGTTAATCATGCTAACTAATCAAAAGAAAACAAGAGTCACTATTAAGATTTTAGACAAAGCAGACTTCATAATAGGGAGTTATCAAGGATACAGAAGGGTATTATTTAATGATACAGAGCAGTTTTCCAAGAAACCTAACAATCCGTGGGGACTTCCCTGGTGGTCCAGTGGTTGAGACTCTGTGCTTCCAGTGCTTGGGGCGCAGGTTCGATTCCTGGTCAGGGAACTAAGATCCCACATGCCACACTGTGGCACAACCAGAAAATAATAACAGTCCTTAATATGCATTCTCCTTAGTGTCAAACTACATCAGGCAAAACTAATAGAACCACTAGGAGAAATAGATGAGTCCACCATCATAGTTGGAGTCTCCAACTTCCTTTATCAAAAAGGGACAGATTCAGGGACCTCCCTGGTGGTCCAGTGGTTAGGCGTCTACCTTGCAGTGCAGGGGACATGGATTTAGTCCTTGGTCAAGAAACTAAGATCCCACATGCCATGGAGCAACTAAGCCTGTGGGCCACAACTAGACAGCCTATACACCACACAAAATATTCCACATGATGCGATGAAGATCGTGCATACAGCAACTAAGACCTGATGCAGCCAAATATATATTTTTTTAAAAAAAAAGAAAAGTCACTTTAAAAAGAAGGGGCAGATTCCACAGGCATAAAATCTAGTTAAATTCAACAATGCCATCAATTGACTGGATATAGTGGACATCTTCGGGGCCTCTCAGGTAGTTCAGTAGTAAAGATCCACCTGCCAAACAGGAGACATGGGTTCCATCGATCCCTGGGTCAAGAAGATCTCCTGGAGAAGGAAATGGCAACTCACTCCAGTATTCCTGTCTGGAAAATCCCATGGACAGAGGAGCCATGGGTTCACAAAGAGTCGGACACAACAACAACAAAATGGAAATCTATAAATTACTTCCCCCTAAACAGAATTCTTCTCAAGCTCTCACGGGACATTCACCAAGATAGCACACATTTGGGGTTTGGGTCTTTCAAGAACAAGCCACCCGCTCTCAGTACTTGGCTCTGCAGTAAACCTTTCTCTGTTCCCCTCCCCCCTAAAATACATTCTAGGCCAAGACGTATACCTTAACAAATTTTAAAGGATAGATAATATAATGTCTGCTCTCTGATCACAATGGGATTAAACTAGAAATCAGTGACAGAAACATAACTGTAAAATCCCCAAATATGTGGAGATTAAACAACACAATTCTAAATGACATGTGGATCAATGAAGAAATCCCAAGAGAAATTTTAAAATATTTAGAAATAAAATGAAAATACAGTCTATCAGAAACTATGAGATACAGCAAAAGCAGGGCTTAGAAATTTTAGCATTGAATGCATATAGTGAAAAGAAGAAAAATCTGAAATAAATAAGTTTCTGCCTTAAGAAACTAGAAAAAAAGAGCAAATTAAAGTACAGTACCTGTACTTTATTGTTTTACATATTGAGCTTGTGTAAAGTTTCCTTAAGGAAAAGGTTTAGTTTGCTTCCATAGAATGTCTTAAGACTTCAGTTTTCAAGTATTGCTGAATATATAAGAACTGCTTCCACATAGTTAAAGGCAGATGGCATAATGAAATAGATGAGCTTCTGCATATAGATCTGAAAATAACTTGAAGAAGCATACCTCACTGACAGCAGTGAAGCATGAAGTAATTACCGCTAATCAGGAAGCTAGCTAATGTCTAAAGAGCTGTCTAAAGAGTCATGAAACATTTATCAGGCTAAGAATTTAGCCAAATAATAAAATTGAAGGGGAAGCCCCCCAATTTGTTTCATAAAAAGTCCCTGACTGATTTAAAATGAATTTTAAAATGTTCAAGTCAACATTAAACAAATTACAAAATTCATAAGCAAAAATAAATTCAGTAACAAAATTTGGTTATAAGTACCAATTAGGCCTTTCTTATCTGTTACATACTATAAAACGACCTCACTGTAATCTGTCTTTACTTTTTTTTAACTCACATTTAGAAAAAAATCTGAAATCATGAATCAGACATGAAAATAATTTCAACTGTCATTTCATTTACAGGTCTGCATTACATTTACTGAATTTGGAAAAATGCAAAATACCTGTAACTTTCTTGTTGAAAAGCTAGATAGCTCTGTTGTCATCAGCCAACCCCAGTTCTATCATATGCCAGGTTCTATTGAGAACCTTCGGTAAGTTAAGCACATCTTTAAATGAATTATCAACTAATTAAACAAAACTGTTTGATCCTGCGGTTTGTTGAATGTCTTACTAACCATCTCTGCATTTAATTCCTAAGACGACAAGCCTGTCTTGCTGCTGTAGAAAGCGCATGGCGCAAAGCTCAAGAAGTCTGTAACCTTGTTGGCCAAACTCTAGGAAAACCTTTAATAATCAAAGAAGAAGAAACGAAAGAATGGGAAGGCCAAACAGATGACCCCCAGTCATCCACACTTTCAAGTTCATTAACCGTACAACAGAAAATCAAAAATGCAACAATGCACGCTGCTTCCAAAGTATTTATAACTTTCGAAGTAAAGGGGAGAGAGAAGAAAAAAAGACACATCTAAAATTCTGACCAGAATACATTGTATTTGTATCTTTTTTTGTCTATTTTTATACTTTTTATAATTTTGCTTTTGTCCTAAATATATATATTGTATAGTATATAATAAAGTGTTTCACCCCCAAGTCTGTCAATCCTTGACTATAGTTCCACAGGATACTTATGTTTACTTTCTGTTTTCAAAAACTTATCATGGGAAATACTCTGGAAATAAATGTGTTAGATACACTTGTATACAGATAGTTCATATAAGTGCATGTGTAAATAATTTTATATTTCTACTGTGGAAAGAAATGTTGACACAGTTATTAACATGATTCTTAACATTCATTCTTAGAAAGAACAGTGGGCTTCTCTGGTAGCTCAGTAAAGATTCCGCCTACAATGCAGGAGACCTGGGTTCGATTTCTAGGTTGGGAAGATCTCCTGGAGAAGGGTATGGCAACCCACTCTAGTACTCTTGCCTGGAGAATCCCATGGACAGAGGAGCCTGGTAGGCTACAGTCCATGGGGTTGCAGAGAGTCAGACGTGCGACTGAGTGACTAACACTTTCACTTTCACACTTTCACAACATTCATTCTTAGAACAATAAGCAATACATAACTTTCAATAAAAGGATAATGATGTATACTAAGAAAATACTCTGATGCCAGAAATAAAAGGTAATACATGGACCAGACTCTCTTCACCAGGGATCCTTTGATTATACCAGTACAAATATAATGCAATCCCTGTATATAATTTAAGTAGGTATATTTTTTAAAAAGTAAAAAACAGTTGAAACTAATTTTAATACTTTATTTAACCTAGCATATCCAAAACACCATTTCAGCATGTAACTATTTTCTAAATAATTAATGGGTATTTTACATTCTTTTTTCATCATGTTTTCAAAATCCAGTGTATATTTCATAGCACATCTCAATTCATATGCTATATTTTCATCACAAATACTTGATCTGTATATAATTTTCTTAAAATATAGGCAGAAAAAAATAGATTCACATACCCATGTTGTTCCAGACACGCTTAAAAGATCTAGTAACTGGATCAAGTGTCAGTTTTTAAATGTAAAACAAAAAACATTGTTTAACATTCAGTTCCTTAGTTGCACCAGCCACATTTCGGGGACTTGAAAGCCATAAGTAGATAATGGCTACCATGTTAGACAGTGCAGAGCCACACTGAGATGATCCTTAAGGCTATCTCGGCAAGTACGTCCCTGCTATTGCAGTGTACACTAAAGTGTACCTACAGAAGCCAAGGCATGTTGCACAGGCTTACCATTCCCCGCCACACCGCTAGGCCCTAGGGTTTTTTCCGATATTTCTTGACTCTCATATGCAAATATTTAACATATTTCAGTATGCAGTTTCCATTCCCCACCCACTTTAAGTGGCACTAAAAGCCACTTCTCCATCTCTTCTGTAGTATCCTTAGTGGGAGGGAATATGGAAGCTAAGAAGAACCTTAGAATCTGATGCTGCTATTTTAAAATCCTGATTTTGCTACTTCAGTGCAAGCTCGTTCTCATTTACAGCTGCACACTCGGTCTCAGCATAGTGACAGGGCCAACACAGAGTGGGCTCTCAAATATCTGCTGAGCACATAAACCGGTTATAAGAACTTGGCAAGTCACTTTAATTAAGCTTCTCTTTCTTCACCAGTGAAATGAGGCTAATATCTATCCTGCAGTGTTACTAAAAGGATTAAAGTTGATAAATGTAAGACAATAAAGAATAATGCCTAGCACATAGCAGTCATTTGGTAAATGGTAGTCACTCTATCAGCTGCATTCTTTGATTATTGTGAACCCAAATAAAAGCTGCCTTTTCCAAGTCTTCCATTAAGATGAATTTTTTAATAGTAATATTAAAAAAACATTAGCAAATCAGTTAAAGGTATGTTGAATTTTTATTTCCAAAAAAAAGTTAAATTATATCTTAGCATTTATTTATCCACTTAAGTAAAAAAGTACAGTTGAGTCTATAGCAAGAAAATATTTGCTCATACTCAATAAAATGTAATCACAGGGAGTGATTTTCCTTAGCCATGGCTGCATTATATTTTTGTTTCCATCATATTTGGTAAAGAAGGTTTTCAGCTTAGCAAGAAATATCTATACTTAAAAAATATTTTAAGTTAGCATGCACTTTTTAGGATTCACAGGCACATTTACAGACATTGCTTCAAAAAAAATCCTATAAAATGGGCAGTCCTACAGTTGTATGGAGTATGTAAGAGCAGAGATCCTTCAATGATTGGACTGGTTTATGTATGACCTGTGCACTTTAAAGAGTATCAAATTTAGTTGTCAGTTAATAGCAATTTAATTTCTGACACGTGGCAGATACTGGAATCTCACAATGAATTACTCAGGGGATCTATGCCACAATGCCTGCCAGAATAACCTATACCGAACTCAATTCTTTACTTCCTTTTAAAGAAAATCTTTCAAGAAAACAAAAAATTATAATTTCTACTTTCTGAAAGAAGATTTCTTTCTAATTAGAGTCTTTGAAACGGACCTGATGCTGAAGCTGAAACTCCAATATTTTGGCCACCTTATGCAAAGAACTGACTCATTTGAAAAGACCTTGATGCTGGGAAAGACTGAAGGCAGGAGGAGAAGGGGACGTCAGAGGATGAGATGGTTGGTTGGCATCACCGACTCGATGGACATGAGTTTGAGTGAGCTCCGGGAGTTGGTGATGGACAGGGAAGCCTTGCATGCTGCAGTCCATGGGGTCGCAAAGAGCTGGACAGAACTGAAGGACTGAACTGAACTGAACTGAAACAGACCCACCCACTGTGTTCCCAGCTCCTTTTTAGAAGGAAATACTATTAAATTAAGGTTTCTGAATATTACTGATAAAATAGGATTCCATTCAGCTACATACTAAAAATTACATTTTTTAAAATTTATTTTAATTGAAGGACAATGGCTTTACAGTAGTGTGTTGGTTTCTGCCACACATCAACATGAATCAGCCACAGGTACACATATGTCCCCTCCCTCTTAACTCTCCCTCCCACCTCCCTCCCCACCCCACCCCTAAAGTTGTTACAGAGCCCTGTTTGTAGTTCCCCAAGTCATCCAGCAAATTCCCAGTGACTGAGACTACATTTTTTGGTGATAGCAATTTACCTTACTTTTATCAATATTCTTACTTGACAGTTAACTTGAGTTCAATGTAAATAAATAAGACCTGCAAAAATATTTTTTAACCTATGATTCTGTACCTCATATTCCATAAGTCCTCTTTGGAAATGTAGATTTAGGATATCCCAATTCTGTCAGACTTGATGAGAATTTGATAGTGAGGAATTCTTCTCAGTAGCCTAAAAAAAAAAATCAATTATTAGGTCAAAAGTAGGAGTTAACACATTATCTACAGTACAGAATTATTTGGGAGACAAATACTTCATTATTCATTTCAGAAAAAACTACATAAGTTAGTTTAATCAAAATAACAAGCATTTATTATTTTATTCATATTATATTTGCAGCCAAATAGTTTGTGATAGCTGTAATCTGTTGTGGCCTAAATCTCTTAATCATATTCGGTTATGATAAAAGACTAGAATTCACAGTGGCTAATGCAAGTCAAACATTTTTCTTGGGGTGAGATAATAGACACTTTTCCAGGAGGAATTATTTGTAGATTTTATTAAAAGAAGAATATTTTTTTATAACCTGTTCAGGAATTCCCTGGTAGCTCAGCTGGTAAAGAATCTGCCTGCAACACAGGAACACCCCGGTTCAATTCCTGGGTCAGGAAGATCCCCTGGAGAAGGAATAGGCTACTCACTCCAGTACATTCTGGCTTCTCTGGTGGTTCAGACAGTAAAGAATCCACCTGCAGTGTGGGAGACCTGGGTTCAGTCCCTGAGTTGGGAAGATCCCCTGGAGGAGGGCATGGCAACTCTCTCCAGTATTCTGGCCTGGAGAATTCCCATGGACAGAGGAGCCTGGTGGACTGCAGTCCATGGAGTCGCAGAGTCAGACAGGACTGAGCACAGCGCAGCACATAAGCTGTCAGGCAGGAGGGCATTATGTTTGAGTCACTCTCTGGAGCACTGGCTTCAACGTCCCAACCAACAAGTAGTCCCAGATAGCTATGTCACTTGTGGAATCACCAGTTCCACCTCAACATGAACAAATGCTGGTTCTGGACTTCAGATGTAAGATGGTTCTGTTATAACAAGGAAAAGGCAGTAAAGACTAATTGAAAACATATGTGCTACACAGAGTTTAAGATCTATCAGGGCTTCATAATGCTTGGTACAGTTAATAAGACAAGTTAGTGAACCAAAAACTAAAATTAGTTTCCACACTATGAGATTAAAAGCCTAGATGGCAGAAGAAAGTACAAATCTACCTGAAACAAGGTATTGATCCCTGATTTAAAAAGAAATCCTCCAAATATCAAATTACAATCTCATGGTGGGGCAAGGGTATGCACCTGTGTGTGTCCCCATTTTTTTAAATATAGAGATTCTCTGTTTCTTCCCTTCTACAAATGATTTTGAACCAAAGAGTCAAAAACAAGTAAATAGTTCCAATACTTCACAACATAAAAATTGACACTGATCACATTGAAAGTGAAAGTGAAGTCTCTCAGTCATGTCCGACTCTTTGCGACCCCAAATACTGTAGCCTACCAGGCCTCTCTGTCCATGGGATTTTCCAGGCAAGAATACTGGAGTGGGGTGCCATTTCCTTCTCCAGGGGATCTTCCCAACCTAGGGATCAAACCCACGTCTCCTGCATTGCAGACAGGCGCTTTACCATCTGAGCCACCAGGGAAGCCCAATTAATTACACCCTAATTTTTCATCTGTCTCAAGACTATGAACTCCTCAGAAGCAGGGTTATGTCTTAAACATCTCTTTTCCTAGTACCTGGCTAATGAAAGGCTGAGAGGAGGAAGAGCTGTCTGTCAGTTATTCTGCTTTATCCCCAAAGGAGAAAGATAGTGTTTATAGCAGAGTACCTGAATGTTGGTACATGTGGAAGTGGGGACAGGAAATGCAGGGCACTGATTCCAGAATCAAATACAAATATGATCTTCTATAATAGGCTTTGAAAGTTAAATTAACAGTAATGGGAACAAATTCGATTTACACCTGTTTATTAAAAGCTGTAAGTTAAACTGAATTTCTTACATGCAGTTTTACAGTGACTGCAGACAGAATTTCAAAAGCAACTTTCCCTGGCATTGTCTTATGGCCTGTTTTTTTTTTTGGGGGGGGTGGTTTCTGTTGTTTTTTGTGGGCTTTTTTTGTTTTTGACTCTAGTTCACTGTTTTTATTTACATAACCACCCCCTAGATAAGCAACACTAGCAGAACATAAAGCAAAGATGCCTGTTGGTGACCATCCTGTTCAGTTTTCTTCTGCAGAGGGTCTTCTCAGTGACCATTTAACACGTGGAGTTCATTTTGTGTTTGCACATTTTCTCTCTAATAGTCATGCTTGTATTTCTCCAAAGTTTAGCTTTTTCAGAAAAGAGGTCTGTGGCTATGTCACAACATACATTTTGTCATTAAACTGGTCTCCTAAATTGTGTCAGAAACTGTATTCATCGTAAGCTTACTGGGTCAGCTGTAAGTGGGGACCTTTGCCCTACCCACCTGTCATCACTGAGAGTAATGATAACAATATTTGTGCCACACATTGCTCACACACAAGCTATGACAAACTCTCAGGGAAAGTTGCTTGGAAATTCTGACTGCACCCGATACAAAACTGCGTCTAAGAAATTCAGCTTATTTACAACTTCTAATAAACAGATTTAGCTTAAATTGAATGTTTCCTTACCCTTAATTTTACTTTCAAAACTTATTCTAGAAGATTGTATTTGTACTAGATAGTAATAATGAATTTGGACCTCATACGAGAATGATTTTATGCTTTCTCCTTTTACTGAATCAGTCATATTTATTACAATTCCACTTAACATTATTGTAATGATCCAGATAAATCAAGTTTAGCCCCAAGTAAGAAAATAGCATCAAAAGAAAATTTTTCTTAGTTTATGCTAAACTAATTATAAAAAGGTCTAAAGTATTACATTTTGTATTAGAGGAGGAGATGAGGTATAAGTAAGTTAAAGTTGAAAGTCAGTCAATAAAATACAAAATTATTTTAATACAGCAAATATTTCCCTAATCAATACCTATAAGGAAAGCATAGATTTTTTTCTTCATTGTATCTGTTCCTAAAATGATAAAAATGCAGTAATACAGATTGATGTGTTCTACAGAGAATCTAATTATGAATATATAGCTGAAACCTTTGAAATTTTGATTTGCAAACCCCAGAGGTCAGCATATATTTGAGAAAGAGCTATATTTGTTTCATTCTGTAGGAATGTTGAGAATTCATAGTATCCCCAAATATTACTACTGTTAAACACTACATTCATTTAAAATATTCAATTGTTTAGTACTTCATTAGAGTAAGAAATAGAAAATTGATGATCTCACTAACATTAAACCCAACACTTTAGAAATGTTTCATCTGAAGGATTAAACATTTCATTGTCCAATATGAATTAATGATTTTTCATATTATTTGGTGACAGTCCTGGAAACATAACCCTGAAATAACCACACACCTGAATAACTATGAGAATACCTATAGCTCTGAGATTTAACAGAGAGTCTAGCTCTTAGGCCTCCCACAACAGCCCTCATGGCAGGAAAAGGAGAAACCATAGCAGCATCCAGGGGCCACCCAACTACTGCTTCTTCACATGTTCATTAAGGGAACATGGGAGTTCCCTTGTTCCTTTGTTATTCTTGGAGAACAACAGGCATGATCGGGGCTGTGACATCACTCCCAGAAGTATATGTGGAGGCAGTTCTTTCAATGCTTACTTTGCAGTTTGCAGTTGGCTACCTGCCAGAGCTTCAAAAGAAAAATGTAAAGGCTGAATATAAGGATGATCCAGAAAGTATGTAGTTGTAATGCTACACTTATAAGCAACATAATCTAAGAAGAAGGGGTAAAAGCTAAAATTAAAATGCTTGATATTAATAAAACATATAAGAAGTCAAACTCAGGCAATACTGGGGGCTTCCCAGGTAAAAATGAAAGTGTAAGTTGCATCCAACTCTTTGCAACCCCATGAACTGTATCCCATCAGGCCCCTCTGTCCATGGAATTTCCAGGCCAGAATACTGGAAAGGGTTGCTATTTCCTTCTCCAGGAGATCTTCAATACATAGGGATTAAACCCAGGTCTCCTGCACTGCAGGCAGATCCTTTACCATCTAAGCCACCAAGGGGCAGTCTTGTAATCAAAATTTTGCTTAGATTTTTTTTCTTAAAAAAAAAAACAGAATTCTGAATACTCCACTCCCTACCTTATCTCACATACAAATTGATATTTCCCATGAATGCTCTCTCTCTCTAGTCATATATCGTCAAAACAAACAGCCCAAAATGTTGCACATAAGTGCCCTTGACTAAGTCCACCATATTGCAAATAAGGCCAGGCATATTTTAACTTCTGCCACTGAGAAGATGAATTATCATGGTTGGTAAGGTCTTCAAGACTGATTTGGGAAAAAAGTAGATAATTGTTTTATAAACTGTTTATTATCAAGTCTTAATAATAGTTATATTAGGGTATTTTTTTGCTACCTGCATTGTAATTCTTTTTTCATACTCTGTCCAAAATATACCCTCCTTTTTAACCAGGGCTAAACTAACCTGGGACAAATGTTGAAATAAATGTCAAGTTGCTTAATTATCTTTTACAGATTTTTAAAATTCTTTTTCATAAAAAAATAAGTCAGCATGAAAATGTCGAAAATAAACTTTTTATTTTCAAAATTTTAAATGAATATTGGATAATCTTACATTTGTAGAATCCCTTAAGCCATCTGTTTACTAGATGTCTTTTGTGAGTTATATCCCCATGCCAATAATTATTTTTAGAACACTTTTGATCCTTAAGAGGTCTTGATGCTTTTAAATTTCTAGAAGTAAACTATTATCTGAAAAATCATATAGTGGTTTAGTCACTAAGTCATGTTCAACTCTTGTGACCCCATGGATGGTAGCCCACCAGGCTCCTCTGTCCATTGGATTCTCCAGGCAAGAAAACTGGAGTGGGTTGCCATTTCTTTCTACAGGGGATCTTCCTGACCCAGGGATCACACTTGGGTCCCCTGCATTGCAGGCAGATTATTTACCAGCTTAGCCACTGGGGAAGCCATATAAACATGTGTATATATAGATATATAGACAAACATAAATTAACAAAATAAAAGGGATGACTCCTTTGTCACTTTCCCACTATGACTAACACTATAGTTTAAAGAAAATGAGTTTGCCTCTTCTTTTTAAACAGGAAGTAATTATCCCTATTCTTAGTTCCCTGGCCCTGAAAATATTTATGCAGGAATAACAGCAGATGGTAAACAATCTGCCTGCGATGCAGGAGACCCAGGTTCAATCCCTGGGTCGGGAAGATCCTCTGGAGAAGGAAATGGCTACTCATTCCAGAATTCTTGCCTGGAGAATTCCATGGACAGAGGAGCCTGGTAGGCTACAGTCTATAGGGTCACAAAGAGTCAGACAAAACTCAGGGACTAACACTTTCACTTTACTTTTTCAACATGAAATTAATAAGTTTTAAGTAGATTACTAGAAGCTGGAGAATCTTCTAGATGGTCAGAAAAGACCATTCCTATCTTCCTTTATTTTCTACACAGTATCTTAGTTCAAAATATATTTCAGAAAGTGTATGTACAAACCAAGAATCAAATTAAGCAAAATTTGAAAGCAGATTTACAAATGCCCCCACCTCGTCTTTAATAGCCAGTGTTTCATGCAAGCCATCCATTTTTCACTCTATGGGATTACCATCTAAAAGACTATTCCAAGACTTCCCTGGTGGCAAAGTAGATAGGAATCGATCTGACATTGCCGGGGAAACAGGTTTATCTTCCCTGGTCCTGGAAGATCCCACACGCCACAGAGCAGCTCAGCCTGGGAGCCACAACTACTGCGTCTGCATTCGGCAACTACTGAAGCCTGTGTGCCTAAAGCCCATGCTCCTAAACAAGAGAAGCCCGCTCACCACCGCTAGAGAAGCCTACACACAGTAGTGAAGACCCTGTGCAACCAAAAAATAAAATGAAATAAAAACAAAACTATTCTGACAGTCAGAAAGCCTTAGAAAGAAATAAAATGGTTTTAAAACAACAAATGGCATTATGCACATTAATATACAGTAAATGATGCTGCTTGTTACCTATGTCTAGCTATCATCTCTGCAAGAGGAACGTGATTTTATCCAACCATGTTGAGTTTACCGGTATAAAAGTAAGAGAAAATAGACCTCTTCCATGAAACAAGAGTATTAAAATACATAAACACTCACACACACACTCCAAATGATGACCAGTAAATTTTCTGTTGTATGAGAAGTAAAGGGTCAGAGCTTCACATTATTTTATCTTAAGAATGCAATTTTTTAATCAGAAAAGTATAATCTAGCTACATACTATTTTTCTGCATTTTTATTACAGTTTTATTATTCATTAGAGCCAATTTCTGTTTTCCACAAAGGTTCTTTTTCTCATTTTTTTACATGTTTAAAAGGAATATACTCCAGGTAAAATTTATTGTTTAGGAAAAACTTTTATGAGCACACTGTTTTTAAAAAGTGACATATACCTTATGAGGCAATCAATCACTGCTGGAATACTATAGAGTCTTTCACCCTGTAGGCTCAAAATTGACCTAATAGTAAAAAAAAATTCTGAAGTCTCATATACCAATATTCAGCATTGATATGTGATTTTATAATAATATTTTACTATAGTTTTACAAAACTGCAAGAAAAAGAAAGGAAAGAAAAAAAGAAAGAAAAGAAAAACCTCAGGATAAAAATCCAGATTTAACAAGACCAAAAAACTGATATACAGAGTCTGTCTGAAAGAGTAACTCAGTAATTTCCTTTCCCCAAAGGGTAAGGAGAGTATACACCAATAAAAAGGTGAAAGTAAACTACCCTGGAGTATATGGAATGCTGAATATTTTTTTTTCCTGAATAACCTGGTTTCTTTTCCATATATATACAGAAATGATACATGAAAGAAAGTGAACAAAAACCAGACTAAGATCATGTTTCCACTACCCTCATAGTCTTGCTTCATTTTCCTTGAGATAAAGCTGAAAAGTAAGTATTTTTCAGAGATTACATTTTGTCATCTAAGGTTCCCCTCATGGCTCATCAGGTAAAGAATCTGCCTGCAATACAGGAGACGCAGGTGATGCCCTGGGTCAGGAAGATCCCCTGAAGGAGGAAATGGCAACCCACTGCAGTATTCTTGCTGGGAGAATTCCATGGACAGAGGAACCTGGGGAGCCACAGTCCATGGGGTTGCAAAGAGCTGGACACGACTGAAGCGACTGAGCATACACATTTGCTTATTCAGTTTGATCCTGATTAGTTTCTGTCTTGGGCTTCCCCAGTATCTCAGGCAGTAAAGACTCTGCCTGTAATTCAGGAGACCTGATTTTGATCCCTGGCTCAGGAAGATCCCTTGGAAAAGGGAATGGCTACCCACTCTGGTACTCGCCTGGAGAATTCCATGGACAGAAGAGCCTAGGGAGCTACAGTCCATGGGATCGCAAAGAGTCTGACACAACAAAGCGACTAACACTTTGATGTCCAAGTGACTTTATTTTTCCTAAAATTGTTTTGAGCCCCCATTTGTCCATCAGTGCTCTAGTTACTTTTGTTTTTTCTTCTGTCTGCTTTTTTTTTCTTCCTTTTTTTTTTAATTAGTTTTGCCATACAATGACATGATATCGCCATGGGTTTACATATGCTCCCCCTCCAGAAACCCCCTCCCTCCTCCCTCCCTCTAGTTACTTTTTTAAAAGATTTTAAGAAGAGTGCTTGCTTGTTCTTAAAGTTAATTGCAATTTTAAAGTATCTAAATCTATCAAATATTATTGAAAAATATTGTACTAATCTCAATATGTAGATATAGTATTATAGTTTATTAAGCCACCCTTCTTTGTCCCCCCAAGAAAAAGATAAGGGGAGATTTGATTTCCACTACAAAAGGAGATGAATACTGATCTTATATTAGTTTTTTTTTTTCAAATATTTATAGAAGGATGACTATCTCATTGTGCTGTTGTTTAGTCATTAAGTTGTGTCCTACTCTTTTGCACCCTCATGGACTGTAGCACACCAAGCTCCTCTGTTCACGTGATTTCCCAGGCAAGAATACTGGAGTGGGTTGCCATTTCCTTCTCCAGGGGATCTTTTGGACCCAGGGATCAAACCTATGTCTCCTGCACTGGCAGGTGGATTCTTTACCACTGAGCCACCAAGGAAGCCTATATCACTGTACTAGGGGATTTCTATTCCTGGAGTTTACTTTTTAATATAAATGGTAAAATGCACACATAATGTTTAATAGCTTTCATTAGTCAAAAGCTTCTAAATTGATTGGGCTAACCATCCTCTGTCCCCACAGTCCCAAAATATTATTTTAAATAACATGTAAAGTTCTCCTCTGAAGGATGGTAACTATTTTTTTAGGGATGAAAGAAAATAAAAGAATTACAATACAGTACAGCCCTTTGATTCCTCGAAGACTCTAAGCAGAACCACAGCCATTCCTGAGTCAGCAGTTTCTAGTGGCGGTCAGCCTACAGTACACTATCTTCAGGAGTCTGCACAATGAGAAGTCTTCCAAGCTGCCTCTCTCTGCAGCCTATCAGGCAATATGTTCATTCATCTGCAATGTGCAAATTCCTTTAGCAAGATTTATATATGAAACAGGGACTCCCAGGTGGCTCAGTGGATAAAGAATCCACCTGCAATGCAGGAGACCCGGGTTTGATCCCTGGATCAAGAAGATCCCCTGGAGGAGGGCATGGTAACCCACTCCAGTATTCTTACCTGGAGAGCCTCATGGACAAAGAAGTCTGGCTGGCTACAATATATAGGGTCACAAACAGTTGGACACAACTAAATATACTTAGCACTCACGGACATATATGAAACAACAGATGTTTCCTAATTACTGTGACTGAACTCAATAAGTTACTACTTGTTATTTTTTGGTATTGGATTGGATTGAAAGCTAACTAAAAGCATTACCAAGTCATTAAATTTCTTTCCAGCTACAACTACTGTTTTTAAAAGAAATTGTAAATACCATAAGTTATTTCTTCTAATTCGAGAACCCAAATTTACACAAAACTGAAGTTCACTTAATAGGTTTCTTACATCTGTGAGCCCTGATAAAAGCTCACTTGATGATAAAAATAGCTTAAAGAAAAATCTTAGAATGCAAGAAAAGATTCCTTTAATAGGAAGAGAAAAGCTTTTCTTAAGGGTTAATTGAAATTCTTAAGGCCCATTTAATCCACAGTTTCTGTGTTAAACCAGTTTCTGTGTTTCTGTGGGGCTTCCTGGGTAGCTTGAATGGTAAAGAGTCTGCCTGCAATTCTGGAGACCTGGGTTCGATCCCTGGATTGGGAAGATCAGCTAGAGAAGGGCATGGAAATCCACTCCAGTATTCTTGCCTGGAGAATTCCATGGACAGAGGAGCCTGGTGGGCTGTACAGTCCATGGGGTCTCAAAGAGTCCGACATGACTGAGCAACTTTCACTTTCTTTTCTGTGTTAAAACAATAACAGGTTCAAAGTTGGCACTGAGAATGTTTATTTTGTATGTGTGTCCAACACACATATTAATAAAATAAAATACTGAGACAACCTAATTAAATTGGACCTAAATTTGGACCTAATTAAATTGCTGAATTGGTATAAAGGAGATCTTTCTGGTATAAAGAAAGCTGAGTGCCAAAGAATTGATGCTTTTGAACTATGGTATTGGAGAAGACTCTTGAGAGATCCAACCAGTCCATCCTAAAGGAAATCAGCCCTGAATATCCATTGGAAGAACTGATGTTGAAGCTGAAACTCGGCCACCTGATATGAAGAACTGACTCATTTGAAAAGACTCTGCTGCTGGGAAAGACTGAAAGCGGGAGGAGAAGGGGATGACAGAGGATGAGATGGTTGGGTGGCATCATCGACTCAATGGACATGAGTTTGGGTAGACTCCTGGAGTTGGTGATGGACAGGGGGCCTGGAGTGCTGCAGTCCATGGGGTTGCAAAGAGTTGGACACAACTGAGCGACTGAACTGAACCGAACAGTCTGGTATAGCACTTGTCGTTGGTTAGGGTAACGTAGGTGCCTATATAACCACTGCAACGTGTGTGTGTGTGTGTGTGTGTGTGTGTGTGTGTGTGTGTGTGTGTGCGCGCGCATGCTCAGTTGTGTCTGACTGGAATTCTCCAGACAAGGTTGCCACTTCCTCCTCCAAGGGATCTTCCCAACTCAGGGATCAAACCTGGGCCTCTTGCATTTCCTGCAATGGCAGGCAGATTCTTTACCATTAGCAACCACCAGGGAAGCCCCCAGCTGCAGTGTGTACATCTACCAAAAGAACTCTGTATTCAGACACGGAGTGGGACAGAATCCACGTGCAATAATTTTAAGCCACCATCTGCTGACTCTACATAAATAGTGGTCTGACTGGTCTCTCGTCTTCCTTTCAACTTCTTTCCCAGCATCAGGTTTGTTTCTTGATTTACAAGCACCACAGAGTCGAAGGACCATAGAAGTCAACACTGAGCCTGCTTTCTACCTAAACCCAGACTCCTTCTACAGCATCTTTGATGAGTGGTCGGCCAGTCTTTGGCATTAGAGCATTTGTAGAAAATTACAAAGGATGATAGACTGAAGGCCAGTTTGGGGATGAGAAAGAAAATATGAAATGAGAAGAGGGAAAAGTGTACATTGAAGAGAAGGAAAATTACTGACTGAAAAAGAGATATTAGTCAAATAACACACTGGCCTGAAGAGCTGCACATCCCAGCAATGTAGACTTTAACTTCTCTCAGCAAATCCGCTGTGTGTATGTTTATAAAATATATCAAGGATGCCCTTGACTGAGACTTACCTCTTTTTCACTTTCTGATTCCAAACGAAAATGCTGGGCTTTAAGGGCATTAAAAAAAAAAAAGCAAAGGAATTCCACAATTTTAAATCTAAACATCACTGGTGAGTCTTTCACTATCTAGAAAAGTTCCTTAAAAATTAATAATTTACTCCAGTAACAACAGAAAGTGGTCCAGGGACTGAGATGAAGTTCATATTGGGGGGGGTGTCACTTACAATTACTTAATTAAAATACAATAATCAATTATTTGGAGCTTATTTGGATCCTGACTCACATGAACTATACAAAAATATAGCAGGAGACATTTGGAAATTTAAATACTGACCAGATGCTTGATGTTATTTCTCTGTGTTTGCTCTTTTTCTTAATATGGTTTTTAAAATGGCATCTTTCCATTACTGCATGCTGTTTCCAGTAAGAACACAAGAAAAGGAAAGGGAAAGAATGGGAAGACTTGGGTGAGTCACAAAGGATGGACATACAGAGTCTGAAAAGCCAAGTGCCCAAACTTTGACAGTTATCCATAGATACTAAAGACGAGCCTGAGGGGTTTTTCCAAAGAAGGGATTGCTAGAGAGTCATGAGAGAGAGCTGCTAGTTAGGAGGCAGGGCAGGATCTGTAATAAGGGATGAGGGCATGCTGGGGGGAGTTAGGGGCAGAGGGGGTGGGGAGTGAGTGTGTGGGGAGGACTCGGGCAAGGCAGGTTTTGTCTGCTCAGGTCACAAGAGGAGTGAGAGGAGAAGACAGCGTTCTCTCTGCATAAAAGCGTGACCGATTATCAGGAACATACTGAAAGTCTGCCATATACCTACCACACTTCCCAGGAATTGTGTAATATTCTAGAAAAAAAAAAGAACCCACAACTCCCAGAATTTAGTTCAGGAATCAGCATCAGAATATAACCGCCTGAATTAGCTATTCACGGAGTGAGCGTGGTAATAACACTTGCCCGGGGCGGGGGGTGGGCGTGGTGTGGAATCCATTCTGGTCAAGTCAATAGTTACCATGTGAAGAATCATAAATGTACAGACATAAACTGGGGTTGTGTAACAGCTCTCAGATACCTAAAGAAAGTGAAAAATAGAGCAAAGGAGGAAACGACAGCAATTGCAAGAGAGGAAAGTGCAGACTACAAAGGACAAACCAAAACCAACCTTACTTAAGAAACACTTGCCCTCTCCAGGCTCAAAAAGGAGCCATAAAACAGACTCAGAGCCTCTGCCTTGCCCCAGAATACCTACAGTGATGCAAAGCTAAGGCGAAGGAAGCTGCCCTCTCCTGGATTCCCCGTCATTCCTGTTAGCAGTCCAGGAGCCAAGGCCGCGTCCCCGGCTCTCCATCCACGCGCGGCCGCTCCCCCGGGGACGCCGGGGTCCAGACTCGAGCATCTGGGGGGCTTCTCCCCCGAGGACGCCGGGGTCCAGGCTCGCACACCGGGCCGGCTTCTTCCCCGGGGACGCCGGAGTCCGGGCCGGCGCAGCGGGCCGCCTTCTCCCGGGGACGCCGAGACCCGGGCTCGCGCACCGGGCGGGCTGCTCGCGGGCTGCCATCCGCCCGGCGTCGTGCCGCGACCCCCATCCCTAGGCCGTGCCCTTCCCCTGCTTTGTGGGTGCAAAGGTCAGGATGGCCTTTGTGTCTCCCATCCGCATCCTTCACCCTCCTAATGCCGACAAAGACTGTAGATTTTAACCTCTTTTTCTGCCCTTTTTCTCAGGCCTTTTACTCCGTTCCTTTTACAGCTGCCTGAGACCAGGCCGTGGTCCCCGGTCCTCCCGGTCTCAGAATCGGAGCACCGCAGATCCACGCCGGGATGCAGCGACCCAAGGTCCACGCGACTCTGGTCGCCTTCTCCCCAGTATAGAATCTTTGGGTGCCTCCAGATGGCCGCCAGCCTAGGGGCCGCGCCTTGCGTGGTTTCAAGGACCCTCAAATTCTGACCCCGGTGCTCTCCTTCATCTCATTCCCCCCTCTCCTGGCATGCTCCAGGAGAATTCCACGGACTACCTTCTCGGCGATGTTCCTCACTCCCACGGCCTGCCAGGGCTTGTATGGCTGATTTACTCATCCATGAGTTAAAGAGTCGCCTCTGACATCACACCCTCCAGGATGGCCATCTCGGAGTGGGGCGACCCTCAGAGACCCTGCGTGCTTCTCTGGGTTGTAACAAATGTCACTAACTCCAGCTACGCAGTTATGTTTCCCCACCTCACTCCCAGCAGTTTATCACCTGGTACTTTGTACCGGGCACAGGGCTAAGCAAGCGTTGTGAAGTTCTTAATACTTAGAACCTCCCTGCGAAGTAGCTTCTGTTATCCCATCCTACACACGCCATAGACTGAGTTTAAGAAATGGGACTAATCTCGCGTGGCCAGAATGCAGGGCACTCAGACATCCATACCTTTTCAACTTGCATTCCCAGTGACTCCTGTGTGCAGCCTTGGTTGAGAACCACTGTTTAGCCTGTGAGGTCTCTTAGGACAAGGGGCCTCCCGTGCTTCTGGGGCTGGCCCTGTGACCGAGACACAGTTGGCGTTTGTGGGAGGTTTTATTTGATCCTCTGCACCAGTCTGGAAGGCAAGCCATTCAGCTATCACGGCTACCTTGTCTTCAGATGTGCAAAGGGATCCAGAAAGTTGAGTGACGTTATGGTTCAGAAATGGCGGTGCCCACTGAAAAGCAGGAACAATTGGTTCCCCTGGGCTCTTTTCGCTATCGTAGCTTATTTTCTGGGACAGCCTCCGAAAGGAAGATTTCCTTCTGGTTCTTCCTGGAAAAGTTTGGTGATAAGATGTTCATTTTCACCTCTGATCAGATTGAGGGCATCTGTAATGCATGTATTGTAATGTTGTGCATGACCCTTTGAGACCCCATGGACTGTAGCCCACCAGGCTCCTCTCGTCATGGGATTCTCCAGGCAAGAACAGTGGAGTGGATTGCCATGCCCTCCGCCAGGAGATATTTCCAACCCAGGAATCGAAATCACGTCTTTCATGTCTCCTGCATTTTCAGGTGAATTCTTTACCACTAGCACCACCTGGGAAGCCCGAATGCCAGATATAGAGTAGCAAAAGGCAGGGCAGGTTCTGATATCAAAACGAAACAGGAGTAGCCATCCTCCTGAGCAACACTGCCCTTTGGATATGTATCCTTAAGAGGAACTGCTTCAGCTACTGGGTTATCTCAGGATCATTCCAGGTCATAGGGAATGTTACCCTAGGTGGTTCTGCTAAGCTACCTAGTTGAAAGGTTTTTAACCAAAAGAGTTACATCATCAGAAATGAATTTATTGAACACACACACACACAGGTACACACACTCATCACTGGCAACAGTGCAGGGGATGGGTTGTCAGGGGACAAAAGCGAACACAGGAAATGATGTCCATTAGCAAAAGGCTGGAAACAACCACTAGGTCTACTGATAAACACAATGGTTCAGTGGTGATGTTCACACAATAAATATTATATAGCAGTGAAAATGAATGAATTATACCTTGTATAAAACATGAGTAAATCTTAGATATATTACAAAATTATCATTTTATAGAGGAAAAAATTGTAGGAATGTAGGGGGAAAGATACTAGAGAGCATTCAGGCTCCTTATTTGTTAAAGAAAAATGTGATATCCATGTATAGACTTATATACAATATATGGAATTTATTTCACAAATATTTGGATGTTTATAACTCACAAGGCCACTTCTAGCACATGTGTGTGCATGTTATATAAGCACATTATACAACTGGTATACAACAGACTGTGAAAGCATGATTGATGGCACAAATGTTAGTGATGAGATGACTGCATCTTTAAAATAGAATTTAGCAGTATGGAGCACCCTCAAAAAGTTAAAGACAGAACCACCATATGTTCCAGAAATCCCACTTTGGGGTCTATATACAAAGGAAATGAAATGATTACCTCGAAGAGATATCTGCACCTCCATGTTAAGTGAAGAGCTCAGTTGCTCACTTGTGTCCAACTCTTTGTGACCCCATAAACTACATAGCCCTCCAGGCTCCTCTGTCCATGGAATTTCTCAGGCAAGAATACTAGAGAGGGTAGCCATTTCCTTCTCCAAGGGATCTTACCAATGCAGGGATCAAACTTGTATCTCCTGTGTCTCCTGTATTGGCAGGCAGATTCTTGACTGCTGAGCTACCAGGGAAGCTCCAGTAAGTCTCAGAAAAAGTAAGAGTTAAAAATAAAAAATAAAATAGAGTTCATAAAGTTCACAAAACTGAGTTTATAAAGATCAAAAAGTGATTTCTACTTCTTTTCTTAAGCAATATTTCAACAATTTCTATCAAATGAGTAAACAAAATGGCATTTCTTAGATTTTTGAAAGAAATACTGACATTAGGTAAAACAATCAAAAGAGGAGAAATAAATAGGAAATGAGCAGATGAAATAAGCTTATATCTTTTGACATCTTCTAGATGCTCCTTAGTAACAATGAAGTGACAAAACTTTAAATCTATATTTGTAATTACAATAGTATATAGTAAATACAAAAGTATTACTTTTTGGCATAGTAAGCCTGAGTCATACTAAATGTTCCCAAATAAAATTTCATTTGTAATATAAGCCATCTTAACCATTCTTCTAAATGAAAAGAAACTTTATTTAATTAGAGGTCAACTAATGAATACATTTGTTGACTAACTTCTAGGTAACCTGAATAACATGTAATAAAAAAATAACATTTTCTTCTCAAAACTCAAAGAAAATTGTATCTCTCTTAACTTTCCTTTCAAGTACCAAGAATTATGAATATGGTAACCCAAAGGGTAGTCTTGACTGAAATGAATATTCATTTTATAGATAAGCTGTCATCTGAGAACTGGTATCACAATATTCAGTGCATTAAAGTCATTTACTTTAACACTTTGTGTTTCCAAAATAAAATATCTGGCTTTTGCACACCAGGACTATCGGTGGACAGGTATCCAAACTGTGAGGGAAAAAAAAATAATGTTTCTCAGGCTAAAAAGTTCTATTTATGAAGTTGGAATCTGACATTTCTGTACTATGTTCATGGAGCCATTTTGCCTAAATTGCCTCTTTGCAGTCTTCTGACCTTCTTTCATGTAAAAAATTAATTCAAGGCAATACTTCTACACAATTTCAAAGTCTGCTGTAAAATATGACATATATAGAACTGCTTTCAAGATTTTCAATGAATCACCCACTACCTATGTGATCATGGAAGACTCCCTTGTCAGGTGATTATGCTAGTTGGTTTAACAAGCTGAATATATTTATTGGAACCAATTAACATTAACAATTACGTTAAAGTTTTTATAGCTTAGGTATTATTGGCAGAATTGTTACCATGATTCACGTGTATACTTCTGATCACATCATATGGATCCTGGTAGACCAGGTTTCATATCACGCACTAAATTACAAATAACTGAGATAGGTAGAGAAAATTATTCAAGGCCTGTGAGTCAGCATTCCTAACAATGTAACCCATTAAGAAGTTTGAAGCAATGGCAATCACATAAGCAGAAATGTTACACTGACCTCAAGTCTAAAATAAAGCCCCAAATTCTCAAGTACTTCATAGCGGCCATGAGAATGGCTCAAAGAACTGCATCTAAAGGGAGCCGAGACTAAGGGCCCCAGTAACTGCACTAGGAATTCCATCACTGCGTTTGTGCTGTGGATTCACACCTCTCTGGTCAGCTTTGACTCAAGGACTCCCGACTTGTCCTGCTGATCTTTCTTAGACTACATGGCAATTGGGATGCTTTCACCAACTTTACTTCACTTTCTCCTTCACTGGGGTCAGACTTACACTGCAGTCTGATGGATCTCCCAGCCATTCCTGGCTCCTTCCCAATTTCTTTCATTGTTCAGTTGCTAAGTTGCATCTGACTCATGTGACCTCATGGACTGCAGCACTCCAGGCTCCTCTGTCCTCCACTATCTCGCAGAGTTTGCTCAAATTCATGTCCATTGGGTCAGTGATGGTATCTAACCATCTCATCCTCTGCTGCCCCCTTCTCCTTTTTCCTTTGATCGTTCCCAGTATCAGGGTCTTTGGCAATGAGTTGACTCTTTCTTAGCACTTTCTTTATTCAAATCATTGTATGTTTAATCCCATATTCTCACCTACTTCTTGCGTGATCTGGATTAATACATATGTCTAGAAGTATCTGTTGAGTATTCAATAAAAAGTGTTACAAGGAAGAACCTTTGTATTCTATTACAAGTTAATCACTAAAGGGATGTTGCCTATATGCTAAAATTACACATAATGGCCCATCTCTGAGAACCCTGCTCCCAGGTAAGCATTTGTTGTTGTTGCTGTTCAGTCGCTCAGTCATGTCCAACTCTTTGTGACACTATGAACTGCAGCACGCCAGGCTTCCCTGTCCTTCACTATCTCCCTGAGTTTGCTCAAACTCATGTCCATTGAGTCGGTGATGCCATCCAACCAACTCATCTTCTGTTGCCCTCTTCTTCTCCTGCCCTCAATCTTCCCCATCATCAGGGGTTTCTCCAGTGGGTCTGCTCTTTGTATCAGGTGGTCAAAGTTACTGGATCTTCAGCTTCAATATCATTCCTTCCAATGAATATTCAGGGTTGATTTCCTTTAGGATTGATAGGTTTGATCTCCTTGCAGTCCAAAGGACTCTCAATAGTCTCCTCCAGCACCACAGTTCAAAAGCATCAATTCTCTGTTGCTCAGCTTTCTTTATGGTCCAACTCTCACATCCATACATGACTACTGGGAAAACCATAGCATTGACTAGATGGACCTTTGTCAGCGAAGTTATATCTCAGCTTCTTAATATGCTGTGTATGTTTATCATAGCTTTTCTTCCAAGGAGCAAGTGTCTTTTAATTTTGTGGCTGCAGTCACTATCCTCAGTGATTTTGGAGACCAAGAAAATAAAATCTGACACTGTTTCTACTTTTTCCCCATCTATTTGCCATGAAGTGATGGAACCAGATGCCATGATCTTCCTTTTTTGAATGCTGAGTTTTAAGCCAACTTTTTCACTCTCCTCTTTCACCTTCATCAAGAGGCTCTTCAGCTCCTCTTCATTCTCTGCCATAAGGGTGGTGTCATCTGCATACCTGAGGTTGTTGATACTTCTCACGGCAACCTTGATTCCAGTTTGTGATTCATCCAGCCTGGCATTTTGTATGATATACTCTCTGAATAGAAGTTAAATAAACAGGGTGATACTATACAGCCTTGACATACTCCCAATCTAGAACTAGTCTATTGTTTCATGTTCTGTTTTAACTGTTGCTTCCTGACCTGCATACAGATTTCTTAGGAGACAGGTAAGACAGTGTGGTATTCCCATTTCTTTAAGAGTTTTCCATAGTTTGTTGTGATCCACACAGAGGCAGCAGCAACAAAGGAAGAAGCTTCACTGAAATCATGATGGAGGCAGAGGTGGGAGCAGGGTAGTAACCAGCACCCTAAGTTTCTAGTGCCATGGGGCAGGAGGCCGAGAAGCATTGCATGCCCACCTCAGGGTGGCAGGGCTTGCTGGGCCTGGACAATAATGCTGAGGAGCCAGAGGAGAGGAAAGGTGGGTCATGGGGGTGTCAGACCAGCCCCAGGGTGGCCAGCAGCAGCAATGAGGCCAGGGAGACTTCTGCTCCTGGGGGTCCCCCAACCTTGGCTCCAGTTTTCCCCAGACCCCCTTCCTGGGGACTCCAGCAGGGCCTTTGCTCAGGGCCTGGGTAGCACTTTGACAGGTGAAGGTTTACAGGCTCAGTGGGACCAGCAGTGGGGCCACCAGGGCACTGGGCATGTCTTCTGTCTATGTGGGGCAGCTGAAGGGCATGTCCCTGCTGGTTAGGCCTGACAAAACGTGGTCCACTGGAGAAGGGAATGGCAAACCACTTCAGTATTCTTTCCCTGAGAACCCCACGAACAGTATGAAAAGGCAAAAAGATGTGACACTGGGAGATGAGCCCCCAGGTCAGTAGGCGTCCAGTACGTTACTGAGGAAGAGCAGAGAAACAACTCTATAAAGAATGAAGAGGCTGGGCTAAAGCAGAAACCGTGCTCAGTTGTGGGTGTGTCTGGTGGTGAAAGTCTGATGCTGTACAGAACAATATTGTGTAGGAATCTGGAATGTTAGGTCTATGAATCAAGGTGAACTGGATGGGGTCAGACAGGAGACGGCCCGAGTGGACATTGACATTTTAGGAATCAGTGAACTAAAAATGGACCAGAATGGGCAAATTTAATTCAGATAACCATTATATCTACTACTGTAGGTAAGAATCCCTTAGAAGAAATGGAACAGCCATCATAGCCAACAAAATTTGAAATGCAGTAGTTGGGTGCAACCTCAAAAACAACAGAATGATCTCAGTTGGTTTCCAAGGCAAACCATTCAACAGCACAGTAATCCAAGTCTATGCCCCAACCTCTAATGCCAAAGAAGCTGAAGCTGAATGATTCTATGAAAACCTACAAGACCTTCTAGAACTAACATCAATCAGCATTAAGCTTTGTTTAGCTCACAGAAAACATTCTGACCAGGCCTATCTGTGAATGACTATAGGAAGGAAGAAGTAAATACATCACATCCAGAAGCTGACTGGAACCAGGAAATGTTTGAATTTATGCCCTCCTCTTTTAGTGCGAAACAAGCATGAATTTGAACTTATGCAAGAAGTTTCTTAGGGACATGAGTCCACCATCTTTTGAGTCTGCTGACTTTCAGAATAAAGTTGCCATTCCTTGCCCCAGCAACTCATCTCTTGATTTACTGGCCTGTCCTGAAGCAAGCAGTACTAGCTTGGACTTGGTAACAAATGTGGGTGAAGCCAGCCAGAAGCCTTGGTGTTCAGGGCCAGCCAGCCCCAGTTGGGGAATTTTTGAGAAGGCCCCAGCAACTGCCCGGGCCACTTGACCTGTGAATCTTCCCTTCAAAATTCCCCTGTTCCAGCACTTGGCAGTCTGGGAGCTGATGAGTTCCACACAGTAGGGTAACTTGCCTCCATGAGTATGGCCAAAATTTTGTTTCCTCTCCTTTTGGGTTTTTTTTTCTGTCCAGAATAAAGCCAATTTTTTTCCCCTAATTTCAGCAAGGTACGCTGTTACAGAGAGGAAATAGTTGCTGGACTTTTACCCAATTTATATACCAGATTGTTTGTTTCTTTGGATGCTAGCATTTGTGTATGCCATTTTTGTTTTGTTTGTCTTTTATTTCTGTCTTTAAAAAATGGGGAATGTTTCACAATCCCTGAAGAAAGTCCTCTGAGGCCCATTTTGGATAAGTGATCTGATTACAGCTATGAACTCATGAGTGATAGGGGTTTAGGCAAAGTTATCTTGGGACCCTGTGCACCATATACTGTCAGCCTTGCTGTGTGAATTATATCAGTTGTGGTCTCCTGTGTCATTTATAAAACCCCCAAGAAAAAACTTGAGGGTTTATTTAGGGTTTTTAGTTTCTCCTTTGGGTATTTTGTTTCATTTTGTTTTGTGCCATTTCTCCATTTACAGTCAAGTCAGTTTGGTGATATTTAAAACTTCTACTGATGTCAAATGGAGGAAAGAAACATGAAAAAAACAAAAAACTGTTCTTGTCTGCTTCTTTTCCCAAGGGAGAAAAGAAAGCTCCCCCTTGGCTCCTAAAATTACCAAAAGCCCCATCCCAGAATTCAGCCTGGTTGGTTGATTCCAGGGCAAAAAGGCACCCTTTTAATGGTTAGAGATGATCAATGGCTACCTATAGTTTTATGGTGGCTTTTGAACGGCTCTGGAGCTATTCTGTGAAGAGGCAGGGAAGAATGATGAAATCCATTACGTACAAGCATTTGTGCTATCACTTCAGGAAAAATAAGACAGTGAGCATATGTTGCTTCAGACCTTAACTCCTCCAGAGATCTGGATGTCTCAGCTTCTCTGGCCGCTGTGCCACTATACCCACCCCTTCCACCACTTCCCTTTCCTATCCAAGCCCTATTCCTGACGCTGGGGCTCAGAACTCCACCTTCCTTCTAGGAAGAAAGTAGAAAAGCCTGTGTTAGTTTCTGGGGCACAGGGATCTGACCTGGCATTGCCATCTAAGACCCAGCCCAACAGGGCACCCAGTTTGGGTCGGAGCCACTCCCAAGATGGACCAGTTTCCCTTACACTGTTACCTCATAGGGGTCCTAAATGTAAACAGCCAGTGGGCTGGGTTTCTTAGGCTTTTTTAATTGGAAAAGTTGCAACCTCCCTATAGAGAGGATGCTCTGCATCTGAAGCCCACTTGGAAGTACCCATAGCTGAACCAAATTGGGATCCCAAGGAGGGAAGAAGTCCCTTATTAGAGTTCTACTTGTTAGTACATCTTGTCAGGGCTTTGAAAAGGGGAACCAAAGCAAAAGTGTTTGGAAAAAATCCAAGAAACTCAGAAAATTAAAAAAATAAATGAAGACCTCTCTGAATTTATGGAAAGGATTTATCAGGCCTACAGACTTATGAGTGCAGACCTCGAGGCCCCTGAACATACTAGAATGGTAAATTTGACCTTTTGGTGGGGGCGGGGCAAAGTGCCTCAGATTATCAGTAGAAAGTTGCAACAATTAGATGGTATATGTGGAATGAACACTTTATCAGTTGGTAGATGTTGCTTTTAAAGTGTTCAAGAGGGAATAGCAACAGAATAAAGATGCTAAACAAAAAGACATTTTTCTGGCAGCATCACTGACTTCTCAGAAGGCAAGTAACCCAAAAGACAGGCTTACTACAGGGAGGAAGGTCATCAGTGAAAAGATTGCCCTAGGCTGAAACAGAATAAGAAACAAAAGGAGAAAGCCAAGAGCCCTCACAAGGAAGAACTAGAGGAACACTCATCGGAGTGAACAGGCCCAGAGGCCCCCTTGGATTTGAGGTACCCAATTCCAATTTCCGCAGAGGAGCCTTGGGTACAATTGACAGTCGGGAAGGAGCTGATTAACTTTCTGATAGACCTCACTCTGAAACATAGTTTCTCATCCATGCCACAAAGTCCAATCACTCTTTTCTGGCCAAGACCTCCTTCCTATACTAAATGTTCAAGTGATTGAATGCTCAAGTGATAGAATACACAGGTTCTTCCCTATTACAATTCCCCACTGTCAGTGATCTGTCCACAATCCTGTGGGAAGAGGGATGAAGACCCCACTCTGGCTGCTTCTGCTTCCTTGTCCTTCACTGTTGTCTTGTTGCTCGCATGGTTCGCTGAACCCGGGGTAGATAAGGCACGACCGGGGAAGCTGGAAGAAGAGAAGAGCCGTGGGGATTGCAGACGTGTTTATTCTCTCCCGGCAGCAGCTGCTGGGAGTCCTCAAGTAGTACTGATACCCTAAGACAGAACAAAAGTAGCCCATGGCCAAGCAGGCACACAGGCATAGTGCTATAGCCGTTGCATAACCATGAGAGGTCAGTGATAATTGTTGTTTACTGAACACAAGGTAAGAGGGGATAAGGGAGTGGGGAGAGCTTGACTGATGTCACGTTGTCTAGATATTTTCCCCACAACTATCTCCCGAGGTTGCTCAAACTCACGTCCATCGAGTCAGTGATGCTGCCATACAACCATCTCATTCTGTCGCCCCTTCTCCTCCTGCCCTTTCCAGTCTATGTCCCAGCCACTAATACTGAAGAAGCTGAAGTTGAACAGTTCTATGAAGACACACAAGACCTTCTAGAACTAACACCAAAAAAGATGTCCTTTTCATCACAGGGGACTGCAATGCAAAAGTCAGAAGTCAAGAGATACCTGGAATAACAGGCAAGTTTGGCTTTGCAGTACAAAATGAAGCAGGGCAAAGGCTAACAGGGTTTTGCCAAGAGAACACACTGGTCATAGCAAGCACCCTCTTCCAACAACGCAAGAGACAAATCTCCTCGTGGACATCACCAGATGGTCAACACTGAAATCAGATTAGTTCTTTTCTTCACAGCTGAAGATGGAGAAGCTCTATACAATCCACAAAAACAAGACCTGGAGCTGACTCTGGCTCAGAGCACGAGCTCCTTATTGCAAAACTCAGGCCTAAATTGAAGAAAGTGGGGAAAACCACTAGACCATTCAGGTATGACCTAAATCAAATCCCTTATAGTTATACAGTGCAGGTGACAGATAGATTCAAGGGATTAGATCTGGTAGAGAGTGCCTGAACAACTGTGGATGGAGGTTTGTAGCACTGTACAGGAGGTGGTGACCAAAACTATCCCCAAGAAAAGAAACTAAAGAAGGCAAAGTGGTTGTCTGAGAAGGCCTTACAAATAGGTGAGAAAAGAAGCCAAAGGCAAAGGAGAAAAGGAAGATTTACCTATCTGAATTCCAAGTTCCAGAGAACAGCAAGGAGAGATAAGAAAGCCTTCTTAAGTGAACACTGCAAAGAAATAAAGGAAAACAATAGAATGGGAAAAACCATAATCTCTTTTAAAAAACTGGAAATACCAAGGGAACATTTCATGCAGAGACGGGCACAATAAAGGACAGAAGTGGCAAGGACTTAATAGAAGTAGAGAAATTGAAAAAAGGTGGGAAGAATACACAGAACAGGTACAAAAAAAGTCTTCGTGACCAGGATAACCATGATGGTGTAGTCAGTCACTCATCTAGAGCCAGACATCCTGGAGTGTGAAGTTAGGTGGGCCTTAGGGAGCATTTCTATGAACAAAACTGGTGATGATGGAATTCCAGCTGGCTATTTAAATCCTAAAAGATGATGTTGCTAAAATCCCAAAAGATGATGCTGTGAAAGTGCTGCACTCAATATGTCAGCAAATTTGGAAAACTCAGCAGTGGCCACAGGTCTGGAAAAGGTCAGTTTTCATTCCAATCCCAAAGAAAGGCAGTGCCAGAGAATGTTCAAACTACCGCACAATTTCACTCATTCATAAACTTGAGTTCCCAAATTCACAGAACATAGAGAAACTAAATTTCTATTACTTTTAAGTAAGTCATTAAAAACAATCTTACAGAAGCAACAAACACAAGTATTTTAAAAATTTCAATTTACATAATTAAGACAAATCTTAGGCTTCCCTGGCGGCTCAGTGGTAAAGAATCTGCCTGCCAATGCAGGAGACACAGGTTCGATCCCTGATCCAGGAAGATCCCACATGTCGTGGAGCAACTAAGCCCCTCTGCCATGATAATTAGCGAGCCTGTGCTCTAAAGCGGCGGAGCCCCAACTACAGAAGCCTGGGAGCCCTATTACCCGTGCTCCGCCACGAGAGAAGCCACTGCATCGAGAAGCCTGCACACCGCAGCTAGAGAGCAGCCCGTTTGCCACGAAGGAAAAGCACACACAGCGATGAAGACCCTGGAGAGCCACGAATAAACAAACTTCTAAAACAAGACAAATCCTGGACCAGTTAAACTTATATGGAGTAGAATGCAAGGGTATTTTTCCTAAGGGAGAACTGGGTCTGCTGCCTCAAGAAGAGACATGTTAATCTGAAGCCCCTAAATTTCTTACGCTGGTCAGCTGACTTGGTAAGTGAGCATTACTCTTATGTAATATTTGGAAGAGCTAAAAACAGAAAATGTGTTCAAGTAAATTGAATCATAATTCTGACATATGTTTTTATAACATCAGTTATGTTCTGTAGTATGTCAGCTGGAACATAATCTTCAAGATCTTCTGGTAACCTGAAATTTTGGACCAATATTAAACTGAATCAATGGATAATTATTGGGTACCTATTTGTAGTGATTTGTAATCACTGAGCACCTAATTCTAAGATTCAGTACTGAAATATTGCCACGCATAATTTTATTTTTTAATTTTTTATCTAGGTACTGCTTTATTTTCACTAAAACTTAATGGTACCCTGCGAGCCTTTTCTACTTGCAGATCTAGTTTCTTCTTTAACGCTGAACATTTTTCTTCAGTTAGTTCCTTAATTACAGTTTCAGTTTCATTTACTTTGTCCTCTGTTTCAGGTATTTCTATTATGCGTAGAGTTTATCGCCTGGATAGGCCATGGATATCTCCCTTCTTCTCTTTACCCGATTCCTTTTTTTTTCCTGCATGCTGTGAAAATTTCTCGTTTTGCGTTCACTTCAGTAATTCTGTTTTGTGCTCCATTAGACTTGAACATTTCTGTTCTCTCAGCTACCTCGCACTTTTCAAGTGCTCCGACAACAGCATTTTTTATCATTAAATATAGGTCTTTAAGCTCTGGTGCGATACGATACTTAATTCTTGCTATCGCTTCTGTTTCCTCCACTATATTCGTTTCATGAGGCGGCATTTTCTCAATGAGCTGCTTTCCTTCTCAGCTTCGGTATTAGGACCTTTTGAACAGCTCTTCTGAGCAATGGGACCAAAACGGAAAGCTGTTTCGATTAACAAACAAAACAAAGGTCGCCACACATAATTTTAAATTCATATATATCTGCTTGTATTTAAGTACTATGTAGTGGCTATCTTTGGGTCATATATGTAACGGACATGTTTATTTTTCCAATTTTAAGATTTCAAAATTATGTGTATTTGTGAGCTTTGTACTCTAAAAAAAGGCTTGCATATGACAGTATTCAAGTTACTTTCAATTTTCTCTGAAATCGAAGTTATTTTGGTTAAAATTTGTAATTAATATTGGTAGCTGACCAAGAACAAATAGTGACAGAAAAATAAAACTGAATATCAGGATAATGGAATGAGTTTTCTAGGACAAAGAGTTTTGTCCTGAAGCATCTATATGCTCCAAAATATGAAAAAGAAATACATTTAAGTAGAAGAGAGACAACAACCAGAAAAGAAACTGAAGTGTATTAAAATTTTGACAATTTCCCTAGCTTTGATGCACTTATTCACAAGAAGGGAAGGAAGAGCTTATAAAACCTTTACTGCTCTGTACTGTCAAAACCAAACTAGAATTTGGTTTTCTGTTATGATAATCATGTCTTTATAGAGCTTGAAAAGAGACTGAGTTGCACTTTAACTTCTAATCTGCTTGGATTTTTCATATCTCATCAGAGTAATTTGCTTTGCTTTGACTTTACGATGTCCTTTTTATTAAAATGAAGATCAAAATAAAACAAATTTTTCCACTTGTCAAGATCTAAGTTTTCTTAAAATAGTCTTGCCTTTGATATTTAAATATTTTATTTCACTTTTAATTAAATGGGAAACCAACTACTATTCTCAGGCACAAGTGATTCAATTTCCTCAAAATCTTTTGTTTTTGCTTTCCAAAGATTGGATCTTAAATAGAAATTTCAGGATGCGTTTTACACTGTCTTTGAGATTCCTCAGAGGGCCATTGAGAAAATCATCAACTTTTGTACTTACTACTAGTATACCAATATTTGAACTCAATTCACAATTTATGGTGTTACAACAGTACCATTGAAACTAAGGGTTCAGAAGACCTCGTATTTATTATAATTATGTCACAGCCACAAGACATTTGCCCGAGTTACACATTAAATCGCTTATTTAGGGACTAAATAGAAAAGCCACGATTGGGCCTTGAGTACACAAGACAATAGACACGTGAGAGATACCTGGGAACTCTTTGACTTGAATTGGACCTCACTCATAGTCTAATCAGTGTGTGTATGTTTGTTTGAACTTTACAGACGAGAACAGTGAAATTCAAGAGGCAAAATGATTCAACTCCAAACCCAGTTCTTCCCATGACAATCATGTTATCAACAACACTCTATTATCAATGTGCCTATTAGGCAAAAAGGTACTGAACTGAAACCTTTCCACACTATTCTCCCCCCAAACAAAACCCCACAAGAGCAATCAATATATGGTAAATATGTTAAAAGCAAAGAGACTACAAATACAAGGTTTTCTATCACAAAGAACAGAAATTTTGAGCTTTGGCTATTCATCTTCTTGTTCTCAAATAATGGACAAGCTTAGCCTAGAACATACAGTTGGTACTGTATTACAAAAGAGAAACTAGTAAAAAGTGGTTGCTAAAAATAAACTTTTTCTTGGCCGGTTTTCCTAAGTATAAACTAAATATTAGTATCAGCATGCTTCAGGAAAAGGTACCTGGAAACAGTTATCTGCTTTCCTCAACTTAAAAATTTGTTTTATACAAAGTCACTTAAAATTTCTTAAGGAAAAATGATTACTAAAAACATGAATTATCTCATGCTTAACTGGAGTTGTCATTTATTATAGTCTTGTACTCATTTGTACTAAAACTGGGATTCTCAGGATGACAATAAAAATGTATACCGATCTGAACAAATGTCTAGAAAAACAGCCAAAGCTTTATGAATCTCATTTTGTATAACTGCTTAACAAATGAAACGTTTTCATCATTCTTCCATTTAATTTTCCCAGAAATTTCACTTCATATTTTTGAGAAAATACTTAAGTGAACTATTCCTTTGAAATATATCTCACAGAAAAGTTTGAATATTGAAGATTCATACCTAGTATGGTAACTTATTCATAGCAGTAAATCAATGCAGTTGTCACACTGAAAAGCAAATACATTTCTAACTTTTAGGTTTTTCAGAGTATGCAAAATCCTTTAATTAGCTAATATATTTTAACATTTTGCTAAGCAGACAAGGCATTGGGAACACTAATGTAACAGCATTTATGTAATACCTCTTGAAATTATGTACTGAGTGCTTTTCGTGTTACAAAATAAAAACAAAGAAGAAAGAAAGGAGGCTCTACAAAATAGCTTAGAAAAACAAGTTTTCTATTTATTTAAAAATAAGTTTGTAGTTACTACATTGCAGGGACAGGAATTCTTACACATACATTCTAGTTTGTATAAAAGGATTCAAAGAATTATGCTTCAAAACTAACATAGAAAGTGTCCACCTAACAGTAAAGAAAGGTCCAATCAATATGTACAAAAAGAAAGGGCACTGCTATTCTGGTGTGAGACTGCCGTTTATAACATGATACTTCAGGTTTCCAGAAAGAAAAACCAAAAACCTCAATAAAGCTAAATAATTAATTTCTTTTTAAAACTCTGTTACTTATTACATACAACAGATTTGCTTGTGTTTAATGTTGTTTTCTGTACAAAATAAGCATTTTAATTTGAAAATGTGAGTCAGTTTCAACATTAACCCTCTAGGTCAGTTACTTTTCAAAAATTGAGCTACATTCTACACGTCTAAATATCATGTGACAGGATTTAACAGTTGTCTAAAAGATCTTTAAATAAGACCCCATCTTCTTGCAGTTTTAATATGGTCCAAAAATGTAACTTTGTATTTTGTCTCAATTTATAACCTTTCATTGTGATCAATCAACACAGCACAATCTTAAAAGTAACAAGCATGTGTACATCTGCATCCTAGGTGTGTGTACTATTTATCATCTCAAACCTATTTTCTTAGCTCCTTAAACGTAGAAACTCAGAGCCACCCACTATTATGTATTTGGTTTGTGCCATATAAAGTTAATTTCCTGATGACTTTATCTGCATTAAAAAAGTATTTAAACACAGAGCTATCAAAACTAAAAATAATATATATATATATTTATAGCTCATAATATTTTCTAATTGTTTTATTACAGTGTGTACAAGGTTAATGTCTGGAGCGTCCAAAGTGGTACTTACAGTCTTGTGACTCAATGTGACCTCTTCTTGGGTATTGTACATAGTACAAATTGACTTTCCATCTGGAGTGCTTAGCTCAGTATAATTAAGAACAAAAACAGCTTCTCAATAAATGTAATATTTAGTTCAAATCACTTGGAAATTTGGGAAATGAGAGGAACTGCAAGGAGGGAAGTGAGAAAAGGTGTATTTTTCAATTTTAGTTGGAAAATAAATGTCAACTAAATTTAACTAAACCACTTCTCAACCTGTTTTAAAACAAACTAAAAAAACTAAATATGGGATAATTCAGAGAGCATAAAAGTACTTCCCCTTTTGTGACTTTTAAAATCATGTATTTCCTGCATATAAGGAGGACACTTATAGCCCTTTTAACACTCAAGTATCTTGGTCCTTTCAACCTACTCAAAAATAAATTTCAGGTGAACAAAAACATTCAGAACAACAATTTGTCTTCATTAGGTAGAAAATAGTCAAAATTGCTTCCAGTTGACATCTGAGAGAGAGGTATATATGCATGTATAAAATGGAATGCTAGAATTAAACACTATAAACTGGAGAAGCTAATTTATATTACAAATCATATATCAAAACATGTAAATAATGCTACTATCATAAGCTAAAAATGTTAGTTGACTTTTGTTAAAACATCTGATTAATCTACTGCATTGCAGATAAGGGAAGAGTTTAAAAATGTTAACATACATGCTACAAGGATCTTTTGTTGATCAGTGTATATTACATAATTCATTTCCAAGTGATAGATACCAAACTTCGTGTCTCAGATGTGACCTAATAAGCAAGCTCACAAATACTCTGCACATTTATTCTAAATAAATTTAAAGAGGAAGATCATTTTGTTACAATACTATCAAATAGTCTTCCAATTTGTGATGTTGTGCAATAATAAAAACAATGAAAGCAAGGCCAAATCTTTAGTTCATGAATGTTTGCGGAAAATGGTTCAATGCCATAATAGTAGACTGAAAAGAATACAATTTTTAAAAGTGTATGTCTACTGCCCAGAGTTATCAGACTGTAATCAGACTGCTTAATCTGTTCATTTACAACATTCTCTAATTTTATAACATTTCACTGGAATTTGAGAATGCTGGGGTCAAAGGAGAGAATATTAGTGTTAGGTACTTAAAAATACAAAAACTGATTTACATTTTCTAAGAATGTAACCAAAAGTTGTATTCTGAAACTTTGAGTAAACTTAGTATTTTTTTATTGCTCACCTAAGACAACCACCACCATGTCCTTTGACCTATACACAGTATATACCTGGTGTAACTGACTCTTTTTGAGATTTTTCTAGCAGTCAAACAGAACAAAACTATGGCAATGACTTAAATTTCCCAATTTAACTTTTGCAGTGTATAGAAGCGAAATTATAAAAATATAAAATCTAGATATATCTGGTTATTACTAATACATTTTAAGTGTTTCAATTATAAAGAAGCTGATTGAGGTCATTTTTGCCTAGGAAACCAGTGTCTGATAATATGCAAATAAGGTAATAAGTATATAGTGCCTTTAGAATGTATTTAGAATAATACATTTACTTCTTGCAGGTAAGATGGTAAACACTCGTTTTTTTTGCTCAAGTGTTAGAACTAATACACTCTACTAGCAGTAAATTTCACTCTTAAGACTGTGTACGCTCTTCCCTTCTCTGTACACACCTTAAAACTATACACATATTTTTACAAAAATGATTTTATAGCCTTATTTTCTAACACAATGCAGATACCATCAGGAAATTACATGTTTCAAATAGATTGCCTTCAAAAGCAACAAATTAATGACTTAAATTTCAAACATACACACTATTATATTCAATAATGGTGTAACTGAGAGACTCGTTTCACTATACAACCAAGCCATCCATTTCTGCATTATGAAGAGTTTAACTACTGAACTTTAATTATATAGTTAAATATATTTGTTAGAAAAAAATAAATATACAAAAAACCTGAAAAATTTGAAATTATTTTCAACTGCAAAATCACAGCAATCCAGTTAAGATCTGGAAAATGGTTTACTTAATTTCACAGGAGGATTTCTATACAAATTTAGTTACAAACAATCTAAAAAGCCCAAATGCGTGACTTTCCATTCTTTTTCAAGACAAAATCAACTGACAGCTAACATTTACCCCTACCAGAAATATTACAGAAATAATTATGTAATGTATTTTGCCAAGGTTCAATTAAAGACTTTATTTTCCTACACCAGGGCCATGCTGATACATATATTCCCCCATCTTCGCTTTTTAAAAATGTAGTATCTGAAAATTTTGGTTACATTTTTGTACCATACCAGTCCTCAGAAAATACTACATTCTTTAAACTTTTAAAAAAATGGACATTGATAATCTTTAAACAATAGAAATGGTATTTATGTTGGTTTTTAAGGTATAAAATAACTAACTGTACCATAAACAAATAAATAACTGCTTTCCTTTTCCATAGCAGTACATATAGCAATACATTCTCCTAAGTCATATAGTTATCATTTACAATAGACAACTTAATTTTACTAATGATGCAAAAAATAATAGAATACAAGGCACAATCATTAAATGGAATTTTTCTTTAGGGTGTATACTGACATACCAGCGTGAAGGATACCGTAAAAAGTGCAGAAAAAACACGATGTGCAATGAGACCACTGTATAAAACATGATTGCATAAAAAGTGATTTGGCCTAGTTTAAACCTTTAATAATTGAAAATAACCAATCTTCCCCTTAAAATTAAACTATAAAGTATGACATTTTAAAATTATTTTTATTCTACCACTATCTAAAAAATCCTGATAAAAGAATTTATACCTGGGTAATAGCATATAAGTATGTGTTTGTATATATATTCAATTATACCCATTTGTCAATATATACACATACACACACAGACACAATTCTTTGTTAAGTCATTTTAGCCTATTAGATATGTCTAAAGTTTAGAAATGACATTAATCCAGATTAACAAGTAAACATCAAATCCCATCTTTTTCCTGTTATTTTCCTTGAATCCTTTAACCACTTAAACATTTTCTCTAAAACATCTCTGTCAAAGGACCCACCAGTGCATTATTTTCTACTATTAGTACCAAAAAAAGATACATCTCAGCATAACTCTTTAATAACTTGCTCTTTAGAATAATATATAGCCTTTCCAATATTGAAAAAGTGTATGCTGTCCTGACAGTCAAAAACAGGCTTTCCACTGCACTGATTCTCAGTCTTTGGCACAATAAACAGAGATTGAGTGATTGACATAAGAATCAAGGTCTGAAAAATTAGACAGTCAAATGTTTTCCAATGTGGATATGTTTCCTTTTCATCAGTACATTTTTCTCTTAAGTTTGGCAGAAATGGAATACAGCAAAAGCCTCCTCTAGATTCTCTGTAGATGAACATTCTATAATTAAATTAAACTTTTCAGGGTATCAAATGGTGGGAATTTTAAATTTATCTTTAGAGGAAACACAATTCTTAATTCACTGCTACTCTGGTTAACACCTGTCCTCCTAGGGGCAAGACTTCTGTATAAACAGAAATGTACCTGGCTTGGTCAAAAATAATTCATTTTAACATAAAATGCTCTATCACTAAGGAATATTATATGCTCCTTAAGAGTGTAGCAGAACTGTCTTTTCCAGAAATAAATTGGGAGTTCATTATAGAGCCTCAATTTCTTTTGCTTTGAACAGTAAATGAAATGAATGTTGAAATGCATAACCTATCTAAGGGCAATAAATAGCAAACATTTAAAATATATATGTATATATTTATATATATATATATTCATTTAAAGAAGTGAAGTGTCTTGTAAGTTTGTTTTTTTGCAGATCAAATCATAACATTCCCATATCCGTCATAGCAGCAAGGAAGCAGAAGCCTTAGTTCTACATACTCCTTAACTGTACCTGCTTTATAGATTTTGAAGTAAAATGTTTTGGTGCATGTTACCACCCAATTAAATTAGCTTTTGCTTTTTCAGTCAACTTTCGGACTCGTCCTCTACTAGAGGTTCCAAAAGTCAAAGAAGTATCTTCAAACAACAGCTGCCTTTGCTCTTCTTCAGAGTCATCCTCGTTATAGAAGGCTGTCCTTCGACCTTGATTTCTAGTTCTCATGTGAGGTTCAGAGCTTTTAAGTTCCTCAAACTCCTCTTCCTCATCCATGGGATCATCTGTCTTTCTGCGGTTACTTCTCCTTAGCATTTTAACACTTGTAGGAACTATGAGATCTGAGTCTAGTTTTTGTGTCTTCATCTTCCTTTTGGGTTTTCTGCCTCCACGACTCTTTTTCTGTAACAAATCCTCCTTTACAATATTAGTTTCAGAAAGAAAACTGCAGGTTGAGGAAGGAACTACTTCATCTCTGATGGGATGCACGCTATTTTGCTCCGAATCTTCAGGCTTTGTGTACTGCAGTTTTTTGGGCTTCCGACCCCTCTTCTTGTGCGTAACTTCACCACTGCTGTTATTAACTTCCACCTTAGGTTTCCTTCCAGGTCCTCTCTTCACAAGCTTCGATGGCTGCCCTCCATGGCCATTTACTTGAATGCTTCCAGGTACAAGAGCATTGTTTCTACAGTCTGCTGAAAGGGAACAACAGTGCACTTAATATAAGAAATTGTTTTCTTATCTGACCCTCAAACTAGTCAGTAAGTCCACTGCTATACTTACACATAATGATATAATCCTAATTTTTATTTTACTAGTTTGAGAAAAAGAACTGACAAAAAGCTACTAGTTTCATGATATTTAAAACTCAGAGAGGAGAAACTTCCTTAATGAAGTCACTGACAACTTGACAAGAGAGAAATGAAAATCAGCAAATAAATTACCTAATACTGCAAATTATGATAAAGCTAGAATTAGCCAAGTTTCTTACTCCTACTACCTTTACTATACATTCTAATGTATGAGCATTGTTTTCATTATACAAAGCAACCCTGTTTACTCATATGGAACTTCACCATAACAAAGCATCTTAAGGTTTACTTCATTAACAGGATTTTCCTATATTCCTACTATCAAGTAGCTCAATCATGGAAAATAATCTTAGCATAAAAATCTATGACCGTTAAGCTTTGTAATCTGAATAAATAAGTGTTAGCATCCCCTCTACTTTCCTCTAATCATTTTTGCTACTACAGATGGAAATGGAAGAATTTATAGTCTAAATATTTCTTTACATTCCTCAGAAGTAAGAAGGATTCCCTCTTCTACTAACTCCTATGCAAAAGGTTTGCGAGTACATCTACTGGGATAATTTATACCAGCTGCTCTCCACAGACACCTCTATGGCTTTGATATTCTTCATCTATCTTTTTTTTTTTTTACAACAGTAGAAATAAGTTACTCTTGATCACAGAATTTTTAAAAGAAGGTTAAGAAAAACAACTAAATGGCAGTTTTATTCACAAGCTCTTTTTTGGAACAGTCCTATCTCCTTATGTTACTGAGTGGCAAATGATTGATTTATCATTATAAGCAATACTAGCTGCACGTATCAATCAAATCCACTATGTGTGTCTATCATCAGGATTAAAATTCTACTATAACAAACTCCGTAATAAAGGCTATTACGCTTTATTAAAAAAAATCTGAAGATCAAATTCTAGATTTATAGAACTGCAAATCATGAACTGCCTTTCAATGACAAAGATGCACTACCACTTTTTTTCTTCCAAAAAATTCTACAATTTGTGCCATTAAAGAGAATGCGTCTTCATTTTTTGTCCTGGGCTTCAACTGTAAAGTGCTTTGAAAGTCTCTGAGCCAAGAGCAAGGGAAGAAGGCAAAGCCCTCAAATGCTGACCCCACAGCACTAGTAACTTTTCTTCAGATTAGTGGTTTTGCATAACAGGGGAGTGGTGAATGGGAGAAATGTGTGTGTGCATGAAGCAGTCAGGTATTTTCTAACAAATACCCTTAATTTGCCTGAGGACTCTTTAAGGTTCTATATTTCCGTTTGTTTTACATAGGACTACTGGCAAATAAATATCCAGTTAATACATCCTACAAAAGTTCTACAGATTGGCTTCAAAGACTCTAGGAGGTAAGCGGGTGGGATGGGGTGTGGTATGTAGGTGTGTGTGTGCATCAGTCACTCATTCGTGTCTGACTCTTTGTGCCTCTATGGACTGCAGCCCACCAAGCTCCCCTGTCCATAAGATTCTCCAGGCAAGAATACTGGAGTAGGTTGCCATTCCCTTCTTCAGGGGTATCTTCCCAACCAGGAATCGAACGTGGGTCTCCTGCCTTACAGGTAGATTCTTTACCATCTGAGCTACCAGGGAAACCCTTGAATTGGCCCAAATTTTGTGTGGATACGTCTATGTGCATTTTGGGGGGAAAAAAACTTCAAGGTCTTCAAACTTTACAGAACAATACATTACCTAAAGAGGTTAAGAGTCAATGCAGTTCTTTTAAAAAGGAATTCAAGAGCTAAAAAGCTTTTGAAATCATTCATTTGGACCTGTACGATCCTGTGAGAGTATTACCACTAACCATGTGGCTACTGAGCACTTGAAATGTAACTGCAATTGAGGAACTGAGTTTTTTAATTAAATTTGAATACTGAGGAAGCGTACATTTTGAAATATTGATTACACACTGAAATGATATTCTGGATAAAATGGAGTAAATAAAATACAGTTAAAGCTGGTAATTTCACCTGTCTGCTGTTGCTCCATGTGGTTACAAGGACACATGTGGCTCATATTGCGTTTCAATTGTGGAGCACTGCTCCTGTTTCTAATAGCTAATTCAAGTGCCAATGTGAGTGTGGTGAGTCATCGTTAGTGAGTTCTGTAATAGCTTATCATATTTCTGTACTGTCTGGCATATGTAAATACCCAAAACCTATCAATCGAATTGGCTACTGAACCTCCCCTATCATAATGCTGGAACCAATTCTCAACATACATTTGATTTCTCCAGAATTCAAGACTAACGGAAGCAAGGCCAATACAACTTCACAACTCTGAATTCAGTTCAGAAAGGAAGCTAATATAGAAATGTAACACTCACAAATAAAGTCATTTGCTGATTTATTTAAACACTGTCTACTATATACTAAGTACAGGTAATTGAAATATGAGCAAACACGAGTTTAGATTCTACTGGAGATAGACAATGTAAAAAAGAGTACCTCCATCAACATTACAAGGGCCACAAAGGCAATGAATAGGAAACAACCAGTAGGGAAAAAAAATTCAAAAGAAGGAATAAATGACAAGAATATTTAGGAACTTTCAAGAGGTTTAGGATGGCTGGGGCAGAAAAGGGAGAGAGAAAGGTAAGGACAGCTGGAATGTTAGGCAGCATTGTTATACAAGACTCTTTACTGCTTGACATAACCAACACTGAATTCTGATTCCATGTATGATTTGTAGGAAGGGAAGGATCTTGATTCTGTGCGTGTGTGTTGTGCACGTGATGAGAAAGGTCACTGACACGTGGAAGACGGACTGAGTAAGGGAGAGCTGAGAACTGAGGCAGGGGTACCAGTTACGAGAGCATGACGATTCGTGGAAGTGAGAATGGAACAGGAGAGGGATTTCAGAGGCGTTAAGGAGGCAGAAAGAAACAAGCCGATTTGGTTGCTAAAGAGAAGGCTAGGATGACTCCCTGATTTTAAGCTTACTTAGGTGGGTGGATCCCAATATCATTAATCAAAATGGGGTCGTTTCAGTATGAAAATTAAATTGTGAGAGGTTTCTTGGGGGAATACTGAAAAGGAAATGGTCTAGACATACTCTGGAAGTCATGACAAAAAATGCATAACCTTGAGCTGTCTGCTACCAAGAAGACATAATTGTTTTAATATGTCATAGGGTGTATTTTATTAGTTACTTTCTCCATCCTTCAAACATAAAGGCTTTACAATGAAAATCTGCAGACCAAGAACTTGGAAGAATTTAAGATTTAAGAATATGGATTATTTAAAGATCAATATGTTGAATTTTGTCATGTAAAATCTCAAAAAAAAATTTTTAAAAGCTATACTGGGTTAACTAAATTCAACTTATTAAACTTCTTGGAGATACTTTTTTGGGTTCTGTAATAATGAAGTTAAAAACTATTAAATCTGTATCATTAAAAGCCTTTGATTTTATTTTTCATACAGCAAGTTTTTCTTGGCTTTTAAAATTTAATAACAATACTGTTTGCTTTTGGTACAAATCAAAAGATGTCTCAGTAAATTTATCAACTGATACAGAATATGTGACTTTTAAATGAGCAACCTAAAAAATGAATGTAAGTGTTATCTCCAATAGAATCATCATTTGTAAGTCTACGGTACCTTGCTCAATGACAGGTGATGACTTTGAGAGAGGGGCTGTCTTTGAGAGCACAGATGATTTCATTTTACGTTTGGCTGGCTTTTCCTTTTCCATATTTTCTTTTGTAGAATTATTCCTAGTGCCATGACTAAAATTGGACTGACCAGGACTTGAAAGAGTATTCAAGGTTTTGGAATGTTTCACAGAATTCTCTAGAACTAAAACACACATACAGGAGATTACAAGCTAAGAGTTAAATTATTTAACCTTCAAAAAGCAAGAAGGTTAAGATTACTTCTAATGTGAATTGTGTGAATTAGCCAATAAGACAAAACTTGGAGGGTGCTTAAACCTTCTGTAAGAAATCTACTTTCAAAAAGGGAAAAGGCACACATAATCATTTCAGTCCTTTCAGAAGCTGTCCAGTCACCAAAAGATTAGCAAGGCAAGTGCTGGCAAACTGCTATCAAGTCTGGCTTCCAGGATTTAAATTTAGGCAGTTTGGATCAGATTTGCCGTTTTTCCCACCATTTTATCTTATATTGACACTCCTAAACCTCAGTATCTTTGTCAATAAAACAAATTTTTTTAAAAAGTGCAAAAATGATAAAGAAAAGGAAAACTAATAATAAACAAAAGTAAAACTTCAGTGTCTGCTGCAATTTACTAAATCTAATATTTGGCAAATCAAGTACTTAAATTAAAAAATGCAATATATATACACACGTCAGTTTAGAAACTGTAGCTGATTCTTACTTGTTTTCCCCGGCACTGCAGATGTGTTAGCTTTTGAAATAAAAGTCTTTGCTGCTGAAGAAGTAGATGGCTGCTCAGTGGTGACTGGCTCTACCACCACTCGATTGCTTCTGGTTCGAACTACAGAACTGGATTCCGTTTTACCATTTATCTGAGCAGTATTGTGCCTTGGTGGTATTGACCGTGTAGGTGCAGAGAATGGAGAGGTAGTAATATCTGACTTCAGCTGGGGTTTTAAGATCCTCTTTTTCCTTTCAGGGCTGTAAATAAAACAGTGTCATTAGTCATTCTTATAATTCTGTGGGGATAAATAAAATAGTTTTATAATACTGCTGGATTCAATATTTGTACTGTTATGAAATATGTTAAAATATGAGATTTGTAGTGGATTTCATATGGTTGTGAGCCTTTGAAAAGTGAATATTTAGTGAAGGATTGCCGTAAATGCTATAGTTATATGACAGAAAGCATGATGCCATCACTATCCTAAAAATGCTGTTTAACTGTACAGATTTAGCAGTTTGAATTTAAGCACTTACACTAGTATAGCTTTAGTTAAAAGATTAAAAATCCTCCACATCATAGGAACTTGCATGTCAAATATATCATTCTGCAATATAGGGAATAGTAAAGGAAGTATTAAAAAACACCAAGTTCTATCACTTAGATGACAAAGTTATATAGATCAGTTGATTATATTTAAAAGAAATCAAATACCTTGATGCAGCACTACTGGAAACAGAGCTGCTTCTATTTCTTTTCCTCCTCCTTTTTGTTATTGTATTTCTTTTATGAAAACGAAGGGCAGATTTATAATCTGATAAAACTGAACTAATGTGTTCTTCAAAAAAAGCAGATAGGCGCAAACTCATGCTGTAAATCTGGAAAGGAAAAAAACTCTTCAAACATTCTGCAAAGAAGACAGCTGTTCAGAAAATATTAACATATAAATTTAAATATTTTTCTAGCAAAAAATATTTTAGATTTAAAATGTTGCTTTTTCTCAATCTCTTTTGACAAACACTAAAACTGAAGCGTTACTACAATTATTTTTTAATTTAGCATTATGACAAATTATTTTTGTATTTGGCCAAAAAAAGGTTAATGATATTTATAGTTTTACTCATTTTTTTAAATTACATGAGCATTAAACGGAAAAAATGCTCCATTCCCATAAAGCAGAACATAGCTGAAAAAGTTAAGCACACGTACCTCTAACATGTATCAGGACAGTACGTACATGCTATCTATTCAACTACAAGATCTTCAAGAAAAGTAACATTCCTAAACATTAAATGATATCAGAGTTTTTCACAGAAGGAATAAAATAGATGTGAATTCTTCTTTCCACTAGGTTAAGAACCTAATAGAAAGTCTGTCAACTTAGCTCTAAATTTTAATTAAACATAGCATTTAGTTACTTAACATACTTTTCTACTAATTTAGACAGAAAAAAAAGCAATTAAATTATATACCCTTGATCTTTTGCTTGGTGTATACGCTTTGGAATTACTAAAAATAAGTCTGACATCTTTACACAACTCCATTGGTGACTCATAATTCCCAGCTTCTAAAGTCTCTCTAACGGTAGCAAAATCCATTGGAGTGTCAATGATGTCTCTGTAGTCCTAAGAGAAGAAAAAAAGGTCATAATATTATTAACAGTAATGACGATGCATTGTTTCTCATAAAAGAGATTCATATACAATTTCTGTGATGACTGCAACTACCAGAACTATTAATAACCATTTCTTGTTTCCCTCTTCAAGGTTCCTTTCTTCCCAAGTCTTTATTGTTCATGTCCCTTACCTTTTACTGCAATCAACACAGGATTTCTCTCATTCAAAACTTATAAATTCTGCTTTTTTTTGCCTTCAGAAAGAGGTAAAGCATTGAGTTGTGTTGGGAAAAGGAGATTAAAACAATATTGAAAAACTCAGTTCTAAAACTACAAGTTTGATGTAAAAAAACCCAAAACTTTATGCTACACATAAACTCTTAAGGCTGCTTATTCACTGAAACATAACTGTATTTTTATAACTGAAATAAAAACAATGAAAATATCACATTAATGTGAAGGGCTTAGTTCTAGTAACTTCAACTTCAGTAATACAATTAGTACAACTGGGAACTTTGCACAAATCAAGAATTATGAATGCAAACATCTTTCACAAAGTCTTTACACTTCATTTTATGGAGGAAAGCGCAATTACTCAATCTTCCCTACTCAAATGTGTATAAAATAAAGCAACAAATTAGAATAGACAAATGAAATGAGAAAAAAGCAACAGACTAGTATAAAATGATCTGAATATGGTATCTTTTAAGAGGAATAAATAATACTATACCTTTTCCACAGCCCCAGAATATGTAATTGTATTTTTTAAAATATAGTAACTTGACTCTACCCTACCCCATCAAGTTTAAATTATGATCAAATATGTTTGATCATAAAGCAAACAGTAAAACTGCCTTTTACCAACAGGGACAGTTTTCTTTCTTTCCTTACAATCTGCAGTGCCTTTTCACTTCTTGTCTTGCTGCACTGGCTACCATTGGCAGTACTATGTTAAACAGCAGTGATGAGAATAATAGTGGATATTTTTGTGCCACTTACAATCTTAGGGGAAAGCATTCAGTTTTTCATGTTTAAACATGAGGTTAGACGTAGGATTTTTAACAGATGTTCTTTATCAAGTTATGGAAGTTCCCTTTTATTCCTAGTTTTCTTAAGTTTGTTTCTATCATTAATGGTGGTGTTTTCTTATTACGTAGGTCTAGTGATATCCACTCATCAATAGGGCCAACTATACTAATTATCTTACTTTCGATATTCTTGATACTCTCTTGACACTTGGGGGGCCATATAGGTCTCAGGAGAGACTGTCTCTTTCCGAGGACTAGGCAATTCTTAGAAATAGCAAAGGCTTGTGCTAGGAATGTATCTTTCATATGCAAACTGACCATGTCCTTAAGCAATCCTCACACACCAACCAGTATTTCCTCTGCCCTGAATCATCCTGGGTCAGGAATTAACATTAAGACAACCAGAGACCACCCTCCTACCCTGAAGTCCACTGGAGTAATTCAAAGTAGCCCATCTTAAGCTGCTGACTAGGCCCAGCCTTGCCTCTCATGGAAATCTCTGGCCTAAGGCTCTGGCCTAAGATTTTCCTTTCCTCCTGTCTTCTGCAACCTGACTAAAACCTTGTGCTTGCCCTGTAGCCTTAAGTGGCATCTGCTGAACCCTTCTCTGGGACATGCAAATATAATAAACTTCTTCCTTTCAAGACTCATTCTCATTTCCTCCCATGGCTACAACGATTACAGCATACCATACCCAACGTGCACATTCTTAAAACAAACACATTCTGAATTTTGTCAAATACCTTTCCTGCATTGATATGATGTCATTTTTTCCTTAGTAATTAATTACAATGATTGATTTTTAAATACTGAACCAGCCTTATATCCCTGGGAAAAAAATCCACTTAGGGTACAAAATCATTTTTATATACTGGTGAATTCTATTTGCTCATATTTTATAAGGAATTTTTGCATTTTCTTTAGTACTATTTTTGTCTGCTTTTGACACCAGGATAATAACTGGCTTCATAGAATGAGAATAGAAGCATTCTATTTTTCAGTGAGGACACCTGGGCTTAGAGATTATGAAATACATACTTGGGCTTGCAAGAAACAAAGGGAAATCTACAGGTTTCAAAAACAAAAGCACTACAGCATTAGCTTATTTCTTCTAAGAGGTTTTCAGATGGTAGGATTTGAATGAGCCTAATTTATCACATTGTTGGAATTACAGATTTATCTTCTACATTTAAGATTACATGTTTCTTGATTTTTAAATGACAAGAAAAAAGTCATTTTATGGTATCTATCAATCGATGAAATTTCTCTGTTTTCACCACTGCAAATTAGAATACATACATAACAAAACAGATTATAAAACCACAGCAGATACCACAACCAGGTCATGATCTCTTATAAAAAATTTAATTTTAATTTGAAACCTTGCATGTCATCTGAACCACACAATCTTTAATAACTGAAACAAATACAAAAATCATTCAAAATTAAATTTAGATTGCAATCAAAAATAAATACTCATGTTTACTCAAATTTTTTACCGTGAATTCCATAAAAATCATAAATTGGCATAACCTACATATACAATAATACCAGCTTACATTTACATACAGTGTTTCAGTTTAAAATCTATTTTAATGTTTAATAATAAGTAGTAATACTCTCATTCCATTTCTGTAACTCTGTAATAATGATTTAGAGATTTTTATTAACCTTAGAGATTATAATAATTATTATTAATAATAAGTATTATTCTTGTTTCCTAATTTCCATAATAAACCCATAAAATTAGAATGGAAAAGGAAATAGTAAAAATATACCAGATAAAAAATAAGTGACTTGCTCAAAACGGTAGAACTGGTAAGAGGCAGAGCTGGGACAATAACTCAATTCTTTGGAGTCTAAGTCCAGGGCTACTTCTTTTTTATCACACTGTTCAATTTAGATGCTCTACATAATCAGATGGATAATGGAAACATGTTTCAAATAAAAAGTAAATAAACTGTAATCATAAAAATAAATAGTAAACTGTCATGTATAAGATACATATATATACACAAAAATCAAAGTGGCAATACTTACTGGATATTCAAGAAGATCTACTGGCTGGCGGAAAGGCTCAGAATCTTCACATTGAAATATGAGATTTAACAATTCTTGACACTGTTTCTTCCATGCTTGAATATCATAAGACTGTGCTCTGTTACGTAATCTTCTTCTAGGCTGATGGTCCTAAATTAAATGTTCAAATATTATCAATAAAATAACATATAATACAATTTTCATTTTTAATCTTGGATAACTAGGTAATAATAGAGTAATTTAGATAAAAGAAAGCATCACTCATCTAGTTCTGAAAACCATGCATTCTTGTGATGGAAGCTGATTTGGAAGTAATACTTAATCTATCTTTCAAACTATTAAATGTAAAAAATTGCTCAATACATTTTAATTCATATAAAGTATTTTGTTAAAACAAAAATTTAGTACCTTCCTTTTCCGGGTAGAAGTTCCTGGTACATCAGCATCTTCTTTCTCTTCTTCCTTTGAAGCAAGAATTTATCAGATTAATAAAATATTCAAGGTTCCACTATATTCTACAGTCTTTTCATACCAATTATCTCCTTTACATTTTGCAAAACCCATAGTATACATGATACTGTAACACTTGACTGACTCATTAAAAAGTCTCCCTCCACCCACTGTTTAAAACAATTTTAACTGAAACAAATTTTGACTCTTTTTTTTTTAAGTTAACTGATAGCATTAGGCAAAAAAAAAAGTTTCATAATAGCAGTTATCTCAAAACTATGTATAAATTTCTTTTTATATATAGGACACAACCAATGTAGTAATCATAATGAAATATTAAATACCTCAGAGTCAGACAAAACTTTCTTCTTCATTGAATTGTAGAGTGGAATTATGTTATAACAAGTCTGATCCCTAAATAACAAGGAAATGTTAATATACAAGATTGGAGTCACGAGACTTTTGTCCTTTAAACCTGTTACTAAAACCAGATTTTAAGATAAAACTTTTGAGCTGAACGCTTTCTTCATCAGTTAACTCCAAAACACACATCTGCCCTGCCCCTCCACTCCACTCTGTGGGAAGCCTCCACCCTGGCCTATTTCATCACACCAAGCCCTATTCCCACCTCAGGTTTTGCTCACGTCACTGCTGTGCCTAGAATGCTTTCCCTCATTCTTCAGTCTACAAGAGACAGCTAGTTTACCTCCTGTCTTCTTTCTTCCTTTTATTCTTCAGTGTAGGCATTCCCTAAATTTTCCTTAGCTATCATCTATACCTTTTGCCCAGATGATCTTATATATCTGCAGTTTTTCTGTGTTAATGAACTCCAAATTCCTATAACTTGGTTCGACTCTTCAGGTGATTCCTACCACCATCTAAAATTCCCATGTCTAAACCCAATTGTCATTTCCCACTCTCCTTTTTAAACTTTTTTTCATTCACACAGTAATGAATGGTTTTTCCTATTTCTTCCTTTGCCTCCTCCTTATATACCTAATCACTGGTCAAGTTCTGTGATTCCACCTTCAAAATCTCTTGGCATCTGCCTGCTTCTCACTTTCATAAATTAAGTTTCTGTCACTTCTTGGTCAGCTACAGAAGTCAATCTGCAGTCAAATCAGTATTTTTTAAGGCAATTTGCATCATGTTATTCTCATGTTAAAATAATTTCAGTAGTCCTTCGCTTTCTGTCTGTTCCCCATCAGCTAACATTAGACACTGCAGTCACATTAGTATTTTTAAGGCACAGCATTCCTCATGCTATTCTCATGCACAAATATTTTCAGTAGCCTCTTGCTTCCTATGCTCCTATTTCAAGTATAGTTATAGTTTGTTAGATCAGCATTTGAGGTCATCTGTGATACAGTCCAAACTCAAGTTTTGCACTTCTACCACTATTACTTTTGCTCATGTACTCTCTACTTCACCTGATTTCAATTTACTCAAGTCCCTTAACAAATCTTTACTTCTCTCTCTCATGCCATTCCCCATTCCTGGAAGTGCTTTCCTTTCAACTAACTTTCTACCTTGTCCATACTAAGATATCTTAACATACTCTCCCTGTGCCTGAAATCCCACTCTCATAGCCAGAAGTGACCCTATCCTTCATCTAAACATTCACATAAACTCTTTTTACTTTTTCCCTGTATTATAGTTAGTCACAGATTTATCTACCCTATAAAGCTGTATTAAGAGAGTAATTATGCATTTCTTTCTATCTCCAAGTATCTATTACAACACTTTGTATATATCTATTACTTGAAATTTGGCCAAATAACTCAATTAAAAAGTAGTTACCAAAATTTCAAGACATACAAAACATCTTGAAAAGTACTGCCAGCTGAAAGTGGTTTTTAACAACTTATACACCATTAAAAAAAAACTGTATATATCTAAAACCACTTTTAGATATATACAACATTAATGCACTATTATTTTAATCTATTTTCATAAGATATTTCAAAATAACTATTTGAGGAAATACAATTTCAAAGCCTATTCCAAATGTAAAAATAATGGCTTCATCTAAATCAATTTGCTAAAATATCAATTTATCATGTGATTCTACTGATCCCTATTTCTTTGGAAAAATAATGTTCACAATATACATAATGAAAAACAAAATTAAACATTTTAGTTAAGATATGATAAACTTTATAACCAAGTTATATAAACAGTTTTCTGAGAATAACTAAATTTTTACTATCTTGATTATCAATTTTACTGAAAATCAGCAAAAGCCTAGCAACAACAGCCCTGGAACTACTTACTACTTGAAAGGCAAAGCATTTCCTTAGAGAATAAGGTAGAGGAAGGGCATTAAGCTTACTGTATTAATTTTCTTTGGTGGTTTTTCATATTGGAATTACCTACATTCCTTAGCAAAACAAAAACAAACCCACCTAACATCAAGAAAAGAGACCCTATGCTTACGCAGAGTAATTGAGAATGAAGCTGAAGATGTTTAAATAAAAAGCCTCAATAATCCCTTTATATAAAAATGGAAGCTGATAGCAGAAGAGTATTGAAACAGACTATAAAATATCCTATTCTATTAATTAGAAAAAATGATCAAATTTAAATAACCTTAATATGAATTCAGAGCTGTATTTTATAGAAAACGTATGATCCACTCCTCTGGCTTCAATTTAGAAGACTCAATTCATTCTATGAATACACAAAATCCATAAGACAAGGAAATAAAAACCCTACCGTCTTAACAAGCAGAGCTATCACTCTTGGTATGGGATTAATTAATGAGGAAATAAACTTCACTGTGAAGAAAAAATACTTGAATGTTAAGTTCAGTTTCCTGCTGACCTGTTTGAATACTTTTTCATCAACCTGACAGGGATAAGACAGTATTAAGGTGAAAGGTTCTTAAATAAAGTCAAAGTGAAAGTGAAGTCGCTCAGTGTGTCCGACTCTTTAGCGACCCCATGGACTGTAGCCTACCCGGCTCCTCTGTCCATGGGATTTTCCACCAGGCAGGAGTACTGGAGTGGGTTGCCATTTCCTTCTCCAGGAGATTTTCCCAACCCAGGGTTTGAACCTAGGTTTCTCCGCATTGTAGGCAGATGCTTTACCATCTGAGCCACCAGGGAAGTTGGTGCCATAAAATGGCAGACATTCATTTACTGTGAAAATCAAACACGTTAACCTCTAAAAGATTTAACTTTCTTAACTATAAATTTCAGATAATGACCTCTCCCACCTGTTAAATTTTTACTTGACTTAGAAGAGCTTATTTAGCTAAAACATTGCCTGTTCAATAAAAGCTTGGTATCATTATCCAACATTGGATTTAGAGAAACATCCAGGTTTTCTTAGGTAAGAACACAACCGTAATACAATCTCTATTGTATTATCATAATTCTTATCAGCCAATGAACTTACATATGCTTTCTATTTTGAGACGACCTGTGGTTGTATCACAGCACATATTTGTGTAGTATGACAAGATGTATACTACAAAAAGATTGTATTTTGTGTTTCAACATTTTACATTTTAAATTACCACCATTAATTATTACAGTAATATAATTAAGTGTGGAAAAATAACTCACTTTATAAAATGTAGAAGAAGATCAGTCACAAATTTAGCAGATTTCACAATAGGGCTGCCAGGCTCATTAAATGTTCGTGTATTATGCTCTATATATCGAACTTCCCACATTAGGGAAGAAACTCGCCTTTAAACAAACAAAATGCAGAAATCTTATTAGCCTCTTTGGAATAAACTTAGAAGTACATAAACACATTTTAAAACCAAGACATTCTAACTTTTTAATTGCAGTCTTAAATCAATTATAAAATTCACACCTTAAAAAACTGTTTCAAAAAAAAAACTGAACCTCATTTGTGTCATAGGGTAAAAAAAACAGAGTAACAATATTATGTATTGGCATAGAAAATATCTGGATTAGACACATTTAGACTATCAACAGCGCCTTCTTTTAGGGAGAGAGACTGTTAAGGAGAGCATGAGGAAGAGAGAAACAGTGGAGTTTCAGTTTTTCCTTTATATATTCTTTTCATGTATGGTGTCAATTTTAATAATAAACGTATCTAGCTTTTTCATAAAAGGGCAAACAACCAATTTCAATCTAATTCTATTGCTAGTAATGAAGTAACATTTAAAAGTGAAAAGCTAACTAATAGCCTGCTTAAGGGACACAAAAATATTAAAAACAAGTTTTTATATTTACGAAGTATACTAAGAAACCTATCTAAATGAAAAAAATTTTTTTTACATTAAATTAATGATACAGTTGATCCTTGAACTACGCAGCAGTTAGCGGCACTGGCCCTCCTCAAAGTGTGAAACCTGAGCACAACCTTAGAATCGCTCTCCCTATCCAAGGCTCTGCATCCATGCATGATGGAGCACTACAGGTATTCCTGAGGAGGGCCTGGCAACCCACTCCAGTATTCATGCCAAGAGAACCTCATGGACAGAAGAGCCTGGCAGGCTACAGTCTACACACTACAGTCTTTTCTACAGTCGCAAGAGTCAAGACACAACTGGGTGACTAAGCACAGCACAGTACAGGTATTACTGGGGAAAAAATCCATGTGTAAGTGGACCTGTGCAATTCAAACCCATGCTGTTCATGAGTCAACTGTACTAAAATTTTGGAGTTTTATTTTATTTCAGTTTTAACTAAAGAAAAGTCCAAACATAACTTTCAGAATATCAACCAGCTTAAAATGACATGGAAGAAAATACTCAAAAAACCCTACTGATGTGTAAATAGAAAACAATTATATGGAATTTAAAAAACTACATATATATAACATATAATTGTGCATACAGAAGTATAAAGACAAGCTTCTGTAAGTTTCCAGTAGCATCACCATGGCTCACTCTAATAATAGAATCACAGGCCATTTTCAGGGTACCCTATAGAAACTGTGTTTAAAGTAAGGCATGAGGATTTAATATCAGTAGGGCAAACCGATAGCAGTTTAAAACTGAACTAGATGTGCCAAAGATCTAGTTACAACTATAAATTGTAAGAAGTCTGAAGCCAATGAGCGGAGGAGAAGCAAAAGAGCTTGAAACAGTGAAATAGCATATGATGGCTTCATTATTATGAATTAAGAACATAACTCAGGTCTATACCTACATTATCTGGTTAAAAATCAGGCCATTTCTAATTCAAGTAAGGACTCCGTTTCAAAAAATCCTCTCCTCAATTGATTACTAAGCTAGGCTAAAGCCAAAAAGCCTAATTACATGGCAATATAAAGAGTACATCTTAGCAATTCTTATGCTGAGGAGAATTTCTCTGAGAAAGTACATTTTTAACAATGGTTGGAGATGGCAGAAATTTATCTTTCTAGATGTAGTCCAACTATTAGAGTGTAGAAAACAATTTACATAGAAAAACATGAATACAAAATACGATGAAAATTTTCCCTAAGTTAAATTGTAACTTCGGTAAATAGCAGTATAGATAATTGCCGTAATATAAAATAGGTCACAAAAATTAAGTTTTAATGCAGTATTAGTTAAGTTAAAATGCTACTGGCCTGCTAAGCAAAAGTCATTAAGAAAGATGAAAAGCTAAAAGGATAATTTCATTTATGTCAAAAAAATAAACTTAATCTTACTTCTCGTTAAGACGTGTTAGCCAATAAACCTACAAAGTCTACCCAAGATTAGAACTCAATGTTTATCAAACTTGCTAACTAGCAGATGCAAATTAAATGAAATTACATATTTTAAAAACTAGTTATAATTCAAACTAAGCTACAACTATAATAAAGTAGCCCAAACTTTCCTAATTTCACTTTTAAGAAGTATTCATAAGCTAAATTAATGAGAACAATTTTTAATACTATTCTATGAAAAATCCATGAACAAATATCTCAATGTGCTATCTAGGAGAAAATAGAATATGTTGGACTATTTCATAAAGTACACTATTTCTAAGTGTGGTCCACAGACCAGCAGCACCAGCATCACTGGGAACTTGTTAGAAATGCAGTATCTAGGGTCTACTCTAAACCTACTACCAGATTCTGCATTTTTAACAAGATCCCATTGTTAAATGGGATGTGCATTAAAATTTGAGAAACACTGCTACGGAGGATCAGTAAATGGGTGAAAGAATCATTTAGCTTTCTTCTGGCAGTAGCTACAGCAAGCAAATGGTTCTAACCTGTAAAACCTGTTTTCCAGTCTTTGTTTAATCGTACTTAAATCCGTTGGATATGCCACTACAGTGCAATACATGGGATACGCTTGCAGATCTACAGGAGCCACAAATGCTGAAGCAATATCTAAAATAAATAAACAAGTAAGTTTATAAATCCATTTTTTTATTGCTTGAAATATTTTACAATTCTGTTTGAATTAAGCCTTAAGTTCCAATCTACATAACTATTAGTCTACCACTGTCTTTTCACAGAAAAAACATACAGTTTAGCCAACACAGTCTCCCTTTTATTATGTCTGCATTTGTACTGCAAAATTCTAGGAATGTTATTCAAAGATTCTTTAGAAAAGATGACAGACAATATATAAATCTGACCTATTAAAAACATCCACATCTATTTCTGTAATTAAAACCAGGTCATTCCTAAATTTATGTTATGTGTTTGGTGGTAATTGTTTTGACATAATTACTAAAATTACTTAAGATAGTATCTGAGACAGTAATTCATTAACAGTTGCCATCTTACAAAAGACATCAGATGAAAATACTATCCAATATGTGTCTCCAATGTCTTCAGCTCTTATTCACATTAATTTCTGCCTCAGACTCTTTGAAGCAGAGTCCCTACTCAAAGAGTATGTATTTTTGATAACCAGAGTTCAGATAATTATGCTCTATGGTCACTGTTCTTTATTGAAACAAAGCAAAGCAGTTCATATACGCTCATCTCTCCCTTTTACAATATTCCATTGTGTATATGCACATCAAGTTGAGAGGAAAAATGATATAGCTACTCATATAACTCAGCTTTTTTTTTTTTTGAGATCTTTTTTTTTTTTAACATTTTTTTTTTTATTAGTTTTGCCAAACAATGACATGATATCACCATGGGTTTACACATGCTCCCCCTCCAGAACCCCCCTCCCTCCTCCCTCCCCCCAGGAAATCTCGTTGCACCAGTCCCAAGCATCAATCCTGGGCCGGCTATTGCTTAGACATATGATAATTAACATGTTTCAATGCCATTCTCCCATATCATCCCACCCTTTCCCTCATCCACAGAGGCCCTGAGTCTATTCCATACATCTGCGTTCCTTTTGCTGTCTCGCATGCTGGGTTCTCGTTACCGTCTTTCTAAATTCCATATAACTCAGCTTTCAACCCTCCTCCGCTAATTTACATCATGCCAGCCTGAGTGTGTCAAGGGTTTTAAATTAGGTTCTGCAGGATCCACGTTCTTCACTGGAACCCTGGCATTGCTGGAGCCCTCACTCAGAAAATCAGCTGCTAATTTGTGTGCAACTCTGTGTCCGAGGACTGCAGCACCAGGCTTCCCTGTCCCTCATTACTGACACCATAAACACATCTCATCCTCTGTCGTCCCCTTCTCCTCTTGCCCTCAATCTTTCCTAGCATCAGGGTCTTTTCCGATGAGTGGGCTGATCCCTGAAGCCAAAGTACTGGAGCTTCAGCATCAGTTCTTCCAATGAACATTCAGGGTTGGTTTCTTTTAGGACTGACTGGCTTGATCTCCTTGCAGTACAAGGGGCTCTCAAGAGTATTCTCCAGTACCATATTTGAAAGAGTCAATTCTTTGGCACCTAGCCTTCTTTAAAGTGCAATTCTCACATCCATAACCTGACTACTGGAAAAACCATAGCTTTGACTAGACGGATCTTTGTCAGCAAAGTAATGATTCTGCTTTTTAATATGCTGTCTAGGTTGGTCACAGCTCTTCTTCCAAAGAGCAAGCATCTTTTAATTTCATGGCTGCAGTCACCATCTGCAGTGATTTTGGAGCCCAAGAAAACAAAATCTGTCACTGTTTCTACTTTTTCCCCCATCTCTTTGCCATAAAGTGATGGGACTGCAGGCCACGATCTCAAGTTTTTTGAATGTTGAGTTTTAAGCCAGCTTTTTCACTCTCCTCCTTCACCCTCATCAAGAGGCTCTTTAGTTTCTCTCTGCTTTCTGCCATTACAGGGGAATCATCTGTATATCTGAGGATGCTGATATTTCTTCCAGGAATCTTGATTCCAGCTTGTGATTCATCCAGCCCAGCATTTTGTATGATGTACTCTGCATCAAAGTTAAATAAGCAAGGTGACAATATACAGCCTTGACGTACTGTTTTCCCAATTTGGAACCAGTCTGTTCCATGTCTGGTTCAAACTGTTGCTTCTTGACCTGCATACAGATTTCACAGGAGGCAGGTAAGGTGATATAGTATTCTCATCTCTTAAGAAATTGTCCACAGTTTGCTGTGATCCACACAGTCAAAGGCTTTAGGGTAGTCAATGAAGCAGTAGATGTTTTTGTGGTACTCCCTTACTTTCTCTATGATCCAATGGATGTTGGCAATTTGATCTCTGGTTCCTCTGGACTTTTCTAAATCTAGCCTGCACATCTGCAAGTTCTTGGTTCACACACTGGCTGATGCCTAGCTTGAGCATACACCTTGCTAGCACGTGAAATGAGTGCAACTGTGCAGTAGTTTGAACACTCTTTGGCAGGCAATGAAATTGAACTAGAGCATTTGTAACAGTTCTAGATATTTGAATCTTGTGTAAAATTGCATTAAAAAATCACTTAAAATATTTGAAAACACTGACTTATGATATTATGAAAAATAATTCTGCTTGAATAAAAATGTTTTCCCTTTGCTTACTGGCAACATTTTTTGTCTATCTTCATGCATATATATGTATATGGATACACACACACACACACACACACACACACACACACACACATATATAAAGAGAGAGAGAATAAATATATATATATACATATATATATATTCATATGTTACTATTATTTACCTAGTGTCATCAACTGGTTTATTCCTGTAACAATTCTTTCACATTCTTCATCCCTGGGATTGGAACCCCATTCACCATCAAGAGGCTTATAGATCAATGATCTGGTTTCAACATCAGTTAAAGGAACACTGGTACCTAGTTCTTCAGGAAATACAGCTGAAATACAAAGAAAGAATGAGACTTAATGAAAATATGTGGTAATACAATTAATATTTAAGTTACCTTTAAAAATCCGAGTTGATATTTTTATAAAATTAAACTATTCCTTTGTAAAGATTTGGTAACTATTATTCTTTATTTTCATTAAACGAAAGTTATGCTTCAAGAGTCAGTAAAATTTATTCTTTAAAACATTAATTTCATAATTAATTGTCTAGATGAGCATGTAATTACTTCTCCAAAATTGTACCTCACAACTTGCTCTATTATCAGTTACAGGTGAAGGAGAAAATATTCCTATAAAATCATGAAAATTAAAAAATTTCTGAATCATTTCATAATATATAATCTCTATATTTATTCTGATAAAATATGCCAGGTGAATTTGAATAAAAGTGGTATTTTTTCCCAGAAATGCTTTAATCAAAGCCTCACTATTTTTCTAAAAGTGTAGGGACAGACAGAATATGAATAATGACAGATGGTGCTTAGGCTTTTTGCTCTTAAATGATGAAGGTATGCTTTCCTCATGTCTTTAATAGAACAATTAGGGGGTGGTGGTGGTGACATAAAAACTACAAATCTGCCAAGGCAATTTTTGTTTGAATTAGACTTCATGAGAGAAACATTTAGAAATTTGCTACTATTTGTTCATGAAACTCCTCCTCCCGAAATGTAATTAAACTCCGAGTGCCTATGTATGTATATCTGAATGGAACAAAAACAACAAAAATCACCCCCTCCACACAGCAATCTATTGAGGTAGGAAACAACAGCATATTACTGTTACTCATACAAGAAATACCCCAGGCATTACATCAATTAGCTTCATTTCTCTCACATTCACAATAGTCTGATGTGACTTCAAATTCAAACCTTCACAAAGGAGAGAAATAAAACTGGAAGGTAAGTCATGTAACACATTTACAAGACAATTAAGATATTTTATAGTATTAAACAACTCTAATTTAGCAATGAGATGAAAAAGACATTATTGATGTTGGTCTCTCAAAGTGACAATTTCTAGAAAGAGCTAGTCTTAATCAAAATCAGCATGACCATTTTCTCATTTCTGAGATTTACCAGATTGGGTTTACTTTTTTCACATTATCTTTTTTCTGATTTTTTTGAATATAGTAATTAGTGAGCAATTCCATTTATAAATGATTACTTCTACTATGTTACAAGTCAGGTTGTTTTTTTTTGTTTGTTTTTAACTCTTCTTATCTGATAGTAAAAGTAACATACTATTCAAAAAAACAAACAATAATGTAAAAGGTAATTTGTGGAAGTCCTCATATCCCCATCCTTTTAAACTTTTTTAGGCATATATAGTTGTGTGTGCTTTATTTTTTAAAACTGAAACAAATATGGGCAATGAAATAGAAAATGCAATATTCAGGCTTCAGCCATACTGGTCTTAGAATTCTCAGTTCCAAGAAGACGTCATCTTACTGCCAAAGGCTAACTCCCAAATTCTAAGGCGATGTGTCAGGCCATATGCAAGATGACAGTTATTATTATTAATTACAATTATCTACTCGTTGAGAGAGACCTTACATGTGTCAGGCTCTATAATAAGCACTTTACACATATGATATCATTTAATTCTCACAGCAGCCCTATAAGGAAAGTATTAGTTTACAGTTTCAAAGACTGAATCCCGAGCATCTCAAGTTTCGAGGCTTAAAAGAACTTGTCAAGATGACACAGAGAGAAGATGGCAGAGCTAGGATATGAATCTATACTTCACTCAAAAAAGCCTAAACTCTCAGTATTATGCTGTATTCTATGTATTTTAAAGATAGTTACATTTGCTGTAATTATCTTCAACTTTCCCTTTTAAACTACAAATCCAAGTGGACAAGGATTATGTTTAATCTATTCACTATTATGCCTCCCCTACCTCCAGGGTCAATAAAAATACATGGGGTATGAATATTTTCTACATATTCTTCATCAAGAACTCTTTGTACTTATAAGTTATCAAATTAGATTTTTATTTAAGAAATGAATCCGTAACACAGACACAAAAAACTTTACACTTACCATTGTTAGGTATAAGCTCCATATCCCAAGGACTCATCTTTTCTGTATCTCCATTGTCCCAGCTTAAAGAAAGGAAAACCTTTATATTAAAAAATCTAAACATTGCATTGCAATTTCAATAAAATCACACTGAAAAGTAAAATAACTATTTCAGTGTTTAAAAGGAGTATCTTTATCATTTTAACAGATGGGAAAAACATTCAAAGCAAGTCAGGCTGAATCAAAACACAATACTTCCTTACCAAACGTTGTAACATTGGAACAAACTATCAGGGTACTCAGGCTGAAGTGGTTCCTGGCTCTCAATTGTTCCAAACCACCAGGCATCATCTATGACTGATCTGAAGCGGTCACCTGGACAAGAATAAAAGCCATCTCATTACTCAAATGAAACGCTGCTGCTGTTACTCCTCTTTGCCAAAGTATCCCTTTAAGATACTAAAAAGCCTGTATTATTATTAAATGACCTATGAAAAATGACCTACACACTCCAAAATACATTAGTAAATAAATAAAATTAGCAATACTAAGAGGAAAAGTTATTTAATAAGCACACCTGAAGTGTGACTTATCACTTTTCAGATCATTGTTTACCTTTTATGATGGTAAGGAGAAATTCACTCTTACCTTAAACATTTTTACCCATCTACCACTTTACCCTCACTTTCCCTTCCTACAGAAAGAAAAAACAAAACAAAAACTAACCTTTGTAAAATAGACAGCACTCTTTATAACCTTTTCCTTACCCAACTGCATTCAGTTACTGTCATACTACTGAAAACTGCTTTCCTCAAAGACCCTAATAAGCTATCTCCTCACCTTCCCTCCATGTCATATGAAAACTGTTAACTACTCCCTGCCTTTTAGCCACGCTTTCTCCTTTCTTAGCTCTCATAGTACTTAGGTGATTTTTCTCCTGGTAAGTCTGAAAGATTTGAGTTCAGATAACTTATACATGTCACTTTAAACAAATTAATCTTATCTGAATCAGTTTCATTTTCAAACCCATTTTAAAAAGTGTTTATATTCTTTTTTTTTTTTTTTACCAAAAAGGATTTAACAATGTACAGAGACATGTAGTCATCCTTGAATATCTGTGGCGGATTGACTGGCTGCAGGACACTTCAGATAACCAAAATCTGGGGATACTCAATTTTCATATATAAAATCATGTGTATATGCATATAGCCTATGTATACCTTCCTGCATACTTTAAATCTCTAGATTATTTATAATACTCAATACAATGTAAGTGCCATGAAAATAGCTGTAAATACTATGTAAATAGTTGGCCAGCATAAGGCAAATTCAAATTCACTTTGTGGAACTTTCTGGAAATTTTTTTCTTCAGAATATTTTTGCTACAAGGTTGGCTGAATCTGTGGCCATGGAGGACCAACTGTAAAGCATAAAATACTTTGAAAAAAATAAAAGAAATTTAATGACAAAAAAGGAAAGCTGGGACCAGGCTAAGTTAATAGATCACAATTGCATGTTGCTGAGTTACATATATGTGTGTATATATGTATTATGAGTGAGCATGCACTGGGATCAAATCTAGGTTCAAATTCAAGCATTCAAACAGCAAATATTAACAGGGAAACATAATCTACTACTAATAGAGAGTCTCTAATTGCTCCTGAGATGCATATTAGTGACACTATGCTAAGTGAGAAGACACTACATAATTTAAGAAACAGCATTACTGACATCACCAACACCTAAAAGTAAACATAGAAATGTGTTTCATAAAGCTATTTCTTATGCTCCTATTTAGACTGATGACATTATGCTAAAGAGGAAGAACTGGCTAACATGTGCCAAACCACAATGAATGATACTGTAGGATAATGACAATAATATTAGGCAAGGAATAGAGTCTACCAGAGTAAGCCTTAAGTGTATATGAGGACTGGCTGAAGTAATTATTATTGATGTAATTTTAAATGGCAGTTGGTAAAAATATCTTCAGAAATAGAAGGTTAACTAGTACCAACTTTAGAAGAAATATTAATAGTAACCTATAAATTTAAAATTGTAAGATCCAAATGAGAACATTCTGATGTACATCCATTTGAAATCTCTCTTCAATTTGGCCAATGTTTGCCATGATTTCCTTACTTATGTTGTCAGTACATTTCTGGAATATTCCTGGATTCTAACTGGTAATATTTGTTCTGCCAACTTATTGTGACAGATGCATGTCCTTAAAAATAAGAGATAAGAAAGATTCCCTGGATCAGTGGTGAAGAATCCCCCTGCCAATGCAGGAGACGGGGGTTCGATTCCTAATCCGGGAAGACCCCACATGGTGCAAAGCAACACAGCTACTGAGCCTGTGCCCCAGGGCCTGGGAGCCGCAGCTACTGAGCCCACATGACGCAGAGCCTGTGCTCTGCAATGAGAGAAGTCACTGCAGTGAGAAGCCTGTGCAGTGCATTTAGAGGGTAAGCCCACTCGCCACAACTAGACAAAAGCCCATGCAGCAACAAAGATGCACCACAGCCAAAAATGGATAAAATTAAATAAGAGACGAAATTAATCTCATAACACATGTAAATAATTTAAAAAATCACATGTACCAAAGGCTTATACCCAAATCCAGTAAGTTTTAATTCTTTCTTCTTGAATTTACTTAGTTTTCTAAATGAGTATATAGCTATTTCTTTACTCATCAAGTTCAGACATTAAGTACTGGCCTCTCTCCATATAACTATATAAAGGGTATGTGCATTTTGTTTAATCCATGTTCAGTTGTCCTCTGTCATGATTATACTGTATAAATATTGTTCAGTAGTAAGTCAAATAGCACACAATTCCTTCCTGTAAAAATCTGTACAATCACTTCATTTTCTCTGAATTTATGAATACATTTTCCCACATTCTCTGACAGCTCAAACTATAAAACACTCAATAGACAATTTCCCACAATAATGACAATAAAGTCCAAGTCAAACATGTTAGACAGTTTATTGGTTTTACTTTTTCTCCTGAAGACTTCACTCTAAGAGGAGAGTTTCTTCTGGACTGTTTTACAAACTTGAGACTTCTGCTGACTCTTATTTGGGAATTTCTTTTGGAGCTTTCCTGTCCTGAATTTCTTGTCTCTTACTGAGATTCCCAGTCTTTTTATTTGTTTATTTGATAGAAGAACTGAACATGACAACGGACTGGTTAAAAGTTGGGAGAAAAGTAGATCAAGTGCATCATGTGAAATGCCAGGCTAGATGAAGCACAAGCTGTAATCAGGATTGCTGGGAGAAACATCAATAACCTCAGATATGCAGATGACACCACTCTTAAGGCAGAAAGCAAAGAAGAACTAAAGAGACTTTCGATGAAGGTGAAAGAGGAGAGTGAAAAAGCTGGCTTAAAACTCAACATTCAAAAACTAAGATCATGGAAACAGGTCCTATCACTTCATGGCAAACAGATGGGCCAACAACGGAAATAGTGAGAGACTTTATTTTCTTGGGCTCCAAACAAAATCTCTGCAGATGGTGAATGCAGCCCTGAAATTAAAAAGGTGCTTGCTCCTTGGAAGAAAAGCTACGACAAATCTAGACAGTGTATTAAAAAGCAGAGACATTACTTTACCAACAAAGGTTCATCTAGTCAAAGCTATGGTTTTTCGAGTTCTCATGTACGGATGTGAGAGCTGGACCATAAAGAAGGCTGAGTGCCAAAAAATTAATGCTTTTGAACTGTGATGTTGGAAAAGACTCTTCATAGTCCCTTGGACTACAAGGAGATCAAACCAGTCAATTCTAAAGGAAATAAACACTGAGTATTCATTGGAAGGACTGGTACTGAGGCTGAGGCTCACAATATCTTGGCCACCTGATGCAAAGAGCTGACGCACTGGAAAAGACCCTGATGCAGGGAAAGATTGAATTCAAGAGAAAAGGGGACAACAAAGATGAGACTGTTGGATGGCATCACCGACTCAATGGACATAAGGACTCAATGGACATAAGTTTAAGCAAGCTCCAGGAGATGGTGAAGGACAGGGAAGCCTGGCATGCTGCAGTCCATGGGGTCACAAAGAGTCAGACACAACTGAGCAACTGAATAACAAAATTTGATGGAACACATCTTTCAAAGCTTTCAGAGTAATGGTACATGGGATATAAATTTTTTCTACAGTTTCCATGTCCCTATTTTTAATGACTGCATTTCCATAATTTTTCTTTTTATAGCACACATGTATTCCCACTCCAGTATTCTTGGGATTCCCTTGTGGCTCAGCTGCTAAAGAATCCACCTGCAATGCAGGAGACCCAGGTTCGAGCCCTGGGTTGGGAAGATCCCATGGAGAAGGGAAAGGCTACCCACTCCAGTATTCTGGCCTGGAGAATTCCAAGGACTTGTATAGTCCATGGGATCGCAAAGAGTCAGACATGACTGACTGAGTGACTTTCACTATAGCACACATGTAAATTTCTATATTTACCAAGACCAAACAGTAAACAAGCCACCACACTAAGGCCTTCCAATGGTACTGGAGGAGGAATGAAATGCTGTATCAACTGAGGTGCTTTCTCAAAGCAAAATACAGCATATAGGCACCATATTCTAGTCCTGTTAGGAATTCTTAAAATAAATACTCTGGTAAATAGCATAACAATCTGTAAGTACATAAATTAATCTATCTTAAATGCCTGGAGACTTTTAAGGTTTTTTAAAGCTTTTTGAGTCTTGATTACAATATTAGTTTTAATTTTAAAAGAGGTAACCAATAAAAGAAAAACGTCAGTTTAGTTTTAGTCCCAGTCCAATTAAATATTTTCAATGGAAGACTACTTTAGCTTCAAGTCTGAATTGTCATTAATTCTTTTGGATAAAAATTTCAGTACATGTAGTAGCAAACTATAAACAATCTTACAGTTACAAAATACAAGAGAGAAAATATTCAGAATTTCAGCATCACCTAGTTTAAAAGCATTATCATTCTTTAAAAGAGACAGGCAAACAAAAAAATACCCCAAACTCCTGATACAATATCTTACTACCCTACTGACATTGCCACAAATGGCAATGTTTATTTATCTGATAGATTATCTAAATTATGAAAAATATAAATCACTTATTAGATAAAACAAGCATTACAACTTCGAAATAAATAACGCACCTATATTCCACCGCCTATATTTTGCATCGTCAAACTGTTGTCTCAAGACCAGGAAATCTATAACATCAGGCATATCATGGTATCTAATTAAAACAGAAACAAATTGATCAGGTCACATAGCTACAGACATCTAAAATACTTTCAAATGTACCTGAATCTTGAAAAACAATCTATAATACTAATAAACTACTGCCTCTTTCAACAGTCCTTACTTCATTGTAAATGATCCACCGGTCAGTTTACCAGTATCAGGATCTAGAAAAGCAAGTTTAAGGCAGCAAAGGGTAGGCAATCCCACTTCATACTTTATGCCAACTATTTTCATCAGCTCTTGTTCCTGAAGAAGATAAAAGAAAATAAGAAACCATATTCATAAAATAAACTGTTAAAACACTAGGTGACTATTCTGTATGTATTATAAAAACCCACAGAACTGTGTATTTAAGATTGGTTCACTTTGATAGTATGCAAGCTATATAACAATTTTAACAAAAGAAAAGAAAAACTTAATTAAAATATGAATTTTCTAATGCAGTTTCAAAGACTGAGAAATAATTTTAAACTACTGCTGATAAATCTAGAAATACTTTCAAATTTACAAAGATGAAGTTTGCCTTAATGTTAATGTTGTTCAATTCTCATCATAATTACATTTTACTCCCAACTTATAAACTATTAGAATATATATAATTCAATCTTAATTTTCTTTAAAAATCTATGCCTATGAATTGTTTCAATTATAAAAAAAAGGTATCTTCATGATACAGTTTCTTAAAGTGAAAATAATAACATTCAATACTATTTTCTCTATAATCACATCTTTTGGGGCTTTAAATTATAAACACCATACCCGTAGTTCCATTTTATGCCATGGTTGTTTTTTGGGATTGATACTATAAATTTTATTTTTCCGGGCCATCTCAACATATGCTTCATGTCCTTGTCGGAAATAATAAACCTAAAAAGTAAATAAAGTCACAATTTTAAAACTTGAATGTGTTTCCTTTAACCCAAGATGCACATTATCAGCTAAAATCGTAGAGAATGTCCTATAAACGAAAAGAAATTCTACTATTTTGATTTTATCTTCCTCCTTTCCCTTGAGCTGTCCTACTATCACTTAATCATAATCAAAGTGTTCTAAATAACATTAAAAGGTTAAGGATAAGCAGTTATTTGTTGCCTTTTTGGTTTCACCACTTTATTTTATGTTGTATCATAAAGTACATTGTAACTTGAGGTCATGTTTAGTTTACTGTTTACCTACTTTTGTAGCAAGCAGCTTATACAAAGGCAGGGAATTTTAAAATAAAAAATATATTTTCATATATATTTTATCCTTATGAAGAGGGCAAGGAATATATTCTCATTTATGGAGGTCAAATTTAAGTGACTCCTGACCACCAGTAGAACTGGTGTGTGAATATAGCACTCTGATACCAAGTGTTCCTCCCACAACTAAAATAGCTGAGCTTGTTAAAAAATGCTATCCAAATTTATCCTAACTTTTTACTGTGAACCTACTGAATACCAGATAACCCTGCCTCTTAACATTTACACAGAACACAAAGAGACGTGTACTCCTGGGTGGAAAAGTTTGGTCTAGTATCTGATATTTTCATTTCAAATTCACAAAAACATAGTGCAAAATGATGACCAATATTTTCTTAAAAAATTAAATGATAATTGGAAGATAATTTTTTTAAAGATCTAAGAAAAACATATTATGAACATTATAGTTATTTAAACACTGATAAATATTTTATGAAATAAAATAAAAATAAAATGCATAATTATCCTATAATTAAAAATAAATAAATATTGAATTTTGCTTTCTCTTTACCATATATTTTATTTTAGGAAAAAGAAAACTGGCCGCAACATCTTCTTGTTAAAAAAAATACTAGTTTTTAAAATGCCAATAAACCTCTTACAATATTCTCTTACAATATTTAATTTGCTATTACAATTTTTGTAATAGCCACAAGAAACATTACCATTAAAGCTTTCCTCTTAATTTTCCTTTTTCCATACAGAGCTACAAAACATAAACTGAGATACTTCATAAAACTGCTACAATTCTCTAGAATTCTGTTTCAAGAGCTATAAAAAGTATTTAAAGTTATTTGAAACAAAGGATATTTTTTTAGAAGTTAAAAATTACCTCATCACCCATCTGTGGCACAAATGGACATCTTCGGGGAAGAGTATCTGTAATCCATGTTGAAGGTAACCATTCTTCCAACGTCAAACCATTTTCCGTTAGTTCTCCCACAGCCAATCTCTAAGAGTACAAAACAGTATCAAGTAATATTATCATGAGAGTATTCATCGATCAATCTGCCCAGGTAGTAAAAAACACAAAAGGGGAAAGGGATCTTTGTACAAAAATGCATGTTCTTTAAGTATTACAAAACCTTATTCTGGGAAGATGGCAGTAGTGGCGTAACAGTTACATTCAAATCTCACCAACTCACTCCATAAAAAAAGCAAGACCATCAACTGAAGCTCCATAGACAATATTCAAAACAAAAACAGGTGACGAGATATTCCCATAAAACAAAACGGAAACTCTGTGTAGTCGCCTTTCCTCTAAATAGTTTCATAAATATACCATGTAACAAACCAATCCGTATTCGAGGTTTTTCTTTAAAAAACCCTAGTCACAGCATGTTGGTAAGAAGACACTCTTATATGGCTGGGCAGTGCCAAGATACAGAAGGCTAACTCTTTTATGGGATGAACATTATACTTGCATATAGCCCAGGAATATTCCCTAGCCCTGTTAAAGCAGCCATTTCATATGTAAGCTTCTAAAAAAATTTTTTTTTCTGACAGAATGCTCTCAAGCCGGGTCTCTTACTTCTTAAACTTTCTAAATAGGCCTTTAAGAAAAGTTTAAATTTTCTGGTCACCTACAAGTGGCCATGATAGCCTGGAAACTATTACCTTAGACTTTGGAAAAATGGACTTCCTAAGAGCTGAAACCTAACATATATAAGTAGAGAAACATCATGCCGCTAACTAAAAATGTTTTGGTTCAGTGTTTATAAACTAAGACTTCTAAATTTTATTCTCTTGTGTTTGCTAAAAAATAAAAAAGGGAAGTTATAACGTAGTTATCACCGTGAATTAATGGAAGTTCATAAAAAGAAACACGGTCCTCATGGGATATCAGAGAGTACTACTTGCAGCAGGTTCCTTTAGCTGTTACTCAGTACTCATTTTCCTAGGAACTCTTCTTCAAATTAACCACCTTTGTATATCTCTGTTAAAACACACTAGGTGCACTCTGTAGAGAAGAACGGAGGGATAAAGGACTCTGGCATTTACCATACATGAGATGAACCCATCCCATGTACTGAGATCCACAGACTCTATCAGTCTTATATATAACGAGGTATTCAGTTAAAAGTATTTGAAAAATGCTTCGACCTAGGTAAGATAAAAAAAGGCAGGAAAAGGCTAAAATTACTAACCCCAAACTCAATATAAACTACTACTTACTCTACTCAAGTATTTCCTCCCAGAGTGTCGAGTGGGAGAGCTAACAGCTCTTATATGAAGCCAGGTAAATTGGATATTAAATAGAAGTAATCATATTTAAAACTATTTGACTATGGCATAGCCAAGAATCATTATGATAATCAATCTTACTCAATTCTTGGGGAATCTGGAAGTTTTGGTTACAAAACTGCCAGTACAAATAATCATTTACGAGGATAAAATGCATTGATAATTCTCTAAATTTCCAGCCTCATGAACTGAGATTTAATTTTGGAGATAAATGTAATTAATCTATTTTCTTTCTATCCATGGCAATTCTTCTAGGCCCACCTAAAATCTGATTTCTTCTGGAAGGCTTATCTGAAAACTCTAAGATGTCTCCCTTTGGTTTCTGAGTTATTATCTATAAAATTACTTTGCCAATTAAACATATTATATCATGTGATATTTCTCCTATTTTGCGGGGAGGGGATTCAAACAACTTGTTGGTCACACATTGTCTCTGGAATAAGTACTATGTCTTACATTTCTTGACTGTAATGCAGGCACTAGATAAAAATTCATTGTTCTGATTTCCAAAGCTCCTAACAATGTAAGGGATATGATGTCAGATACTATCTGGGATAACTGTACTGTAACTCAGGGGAATTCTATTTTAATAAGCATATGCCTAACAAGGTTTTTCTTTTTTTTCGTTGATTCAAACAATTAACCATATGGAAAATATTTTACTTTTTCATAGATGGAATAAACATCAATTAATGATGTCTCAGTTATTTTTCAGCTTTACAACTCTATGCAGAAGAAAGGAAATGTTACTGTGTTTACCTGAGCTAAGATGACTAAGGAATAAGAGCAATTCTATCTACTGTCAGACTCAGTGACAGGCTGAAAACAAATCATGTAAACAAAATCCAAATTACAGGGAGTAACCTGTAATATCCTATCCTTAAACTATAACATGTACCAAACAAATTAGTGACAAACAGAGCCCAGGGTAATACTTCAAGCAAAATAGTGAAATTAAAATATGCCAAATAGTAACAATGGATCCAAATGTGGCATGTAAGAAGGGGCCTGAGGTATTAGTTTATGGATAATTATCAAATAAAAGGGGACCAAGTGAAGTAAACTGCATTCTTAGGACAAAAGAATTATGGGACGTAACACTGCAAACCTCCAAAGTTTCCAAAGCTGTCTTGAGATGAAACAAAAAAAAAGTTTATTTCATTTGCCAGATACATGGCTGAATCAGCTTTATCTGTCTATTATGTAAAACAATGGGTCAGCCTACATTTACCATCACAGACAAGGAAGAAGAGGAATACTGTGGCTAATGTGTGGTATTGTCTTTGGTAAATATTCCCCAGACAAAGGCAAAGGAGGCGACAAAGGAGGATACGGAATCCAAATCAAAGTAATCCATAATTCATAATTATATAGCTGAAACAAACAAGAACTCAATTGATACAAATAAAATAAAAACTTGAGAGATGTAGTCTTAAAATTTTTCAAAGCTCTCTAAGATAAACATCCTATAGTCTCCCTAGTATTTAATTCTATAGATAACCTCTTCCATTTAATTCTAAAAATGGCAGAGGTTTTTAAAAAACCTTCCGTTTGTTTCACCAAATGTGCTTCCAACTTACAGTCTTTTGGGGAATAGACAATATGTCCCCTGTATTTCATTTCCTTTAAAGCAAAAGTTAAACAGTTCCTGTTTTTAAAATATTCCGACTCCATAAGAACTAACAGATCTTATTCCCATAACATTTATCCCTTTTCTTTGATCTGTCTCAAATTATCCAGACTAAAGATGTAGTTATCAAACCAATACTACTGCCCTAAGGAACAGTGACGGCTCAAAAGCTCTGCAAATTAATGAAGGCTTGTTACCACAGTAGTCTTTTCAGCAGTGATAGTTTGTAAGGATGGTTTAAGGCAATTAAAGGCTAATAAAATATGTTTTGTAGTATTATATTTTTTTACATAAACAAATTCTACTGGAGTCTCAAGAAAACTCTGCTCATGTTATAAGATCAAATGCTCAATATATAACAATATGATAATTCTATAAGTAAATACTCTCACACGTTAAACATTTTAAAAATTGAGGAAAACTAACAGATCTCTATATGCTTTATTTTACTACTGTGTAAGTCCATGTTTTTTCTATTACTACTTAACTGATATTCCTGAACAATGTTTATGTTTATCCACTGCACTTTTAAAATGTGTAGCTTGTTTCCACATATTATATAATAATATGTATAAAAATAAATATATAATATATATGTAAGTATATAACTCAACCTTTTGTTTTCTTTCTTTGGGCTTCTTTTTCTTTGGTGATACTGGTCCATCCTTTTCTTCATTTACTTTTTTCCTTTCCTTTTTAATCTGTTTCTGCTTCTGTTTTTCAGATTCTTCTTCTTCATCTGAACTGCTTTCTGCTTTCTTGGTTTTATGCTTAGGAATTTTCTTTGGTGGCTGCAGATTAATTCCGGCATCTGCTGTCCAGTCAGAATAATCACTGGAGTAGTCACTAAAAGGAAAGAAGGGATTTAAAAAAAACACACAGAACAAGATATATGTTAAGACTCTGCTGTATGCACATGTAAAGAACACTCTTAATAAAAAGTAATGGGCTTCTCTGGTGGCTCAGATGGTAAAGAATCTGCCTGCAATGCAGGAGACCCAGGTTCAATCCCTGGGTTGGGAAGATCCCCTGGAGGAGGAAATGGCAACCTATTCCAGTACTCTTGCCTGGACAATCCCACGGACAGAGAAGCCTGGCGAACTACAGTACATGGGGTCACAAAGAGTTAGACACGACTGAGTGACTGACAGTGACAGAACAGTACATACTAAATGAACTAAAAATACTTCCTAACTTCCAGGCCATCTTCTAAATAGTTTCTTAGAAGTCTGTAGGCTTAACTTAAAAATCTCCAAAATTTTTTAGGATAAATGAGGCCTAATTAAAGTAGTTCTAATTAAACAGTGAATTTAAATTCCATTTATGATTTTAACAAAAATATAGATTTGAGTGCTACAAGTGTTCAAAATATTGTGGGGTCACAAAGGTAAGGAGCAGAGAGAGGGTCACTTTCCTCAATTCTAGCAACAATAGAAAGAGAGCTCTAGATAGCATAGGACGGATCAACATTGAGAAAGAGGCATAGGGATTCCTTTTTTGAGGGTAGGTAGGCACTCTTGATATGCGAACTCCTATAGTGGGGTGCTGGTAGCATCATGTAGCTAAATATTGACCTGGCAGTGTCAGAAGTATTCTATCCAATGGGAAGATCATGCCTGCAAATTTGACTAAGCATCTACATACACTTGAGGTAAATACTATGCTTCAAAGCATAGTAAGATTCAGAAAAATGCACGCCTTACTATCTTCTGTATCACTATCAATCATGTTTGCCACTGGTTGTATCTCATTGGAAACTCCAACAGATCTATGCTTTACTAAAGTGATGCTGCAAAATAAAGAATCCAATTAAGTTGTCTCCTGTTTTCATTTTAGAACATGAGAATATTTAATTACTTGACTTTTTAGTTTTATGAATATAACTGCCTTAATGGAATCTAAATTATACTATGTTAAAATCAATTATCAGGTTGCCTAGATTTACCGATATATATCCTCACTTCTCTAAAAATATCACTGACAAAGCTGAAGTCATATTTCTCTGGAGTTTTATTCTACTACCTTGTCCCTCTGGCCCAAGTGTCTTTTTAATGGGCAATTTACCTGTTATCTCCCTAAGAATAATCAATGCAGATAAAAGTCAAATAATTAAGGTGTTTTCTAGTATCATGACTTCACCTTAAAACTTAAAATTTTAAAGTTACATAAGAAACATTTTCAGATACTATTCTGGATATTTGGGAATACATCTGCAGGACAAACAGCTATCCAATTGGCCATACTGAACTTAGGAGCATTTAGTTACACTGACCTTAGCCATTAACACTGTAAATGGCACTTGCCAAATTGTTCACTGGAATTCTATGGAGCACTCAGCTCTTACAGAAAATCTGCTGCTGCCAGCACAAAACTACAAATCCCAGAGGCCCATGTTCTTTACAACAGTTTCTCCAACAGCTGAAGTGAACACTGTTTTTTTAAAACAAGAACTTCTATGCTGTTTCATGGTCTGAGATACAAGTATAACTTGTTTTACTGTGCTTCACAGATATTGTGGTTTTTTTCTTTTCTTCTTTACAAATTCAAGGTTTGTGACAATCTGGCATCAAGCGAGTCTATTGGTGCCACTTTCCCAACAGCATTATTTTTAAATAAATGATGCTTCTAAATGTTGAATTTTTAAAAGAGATAACACTACTGCACACCTCACTGTACAGTGAAAATGTAACTTTTATATGCACTAAGAAAACAAAAATTCATGTCACTTGCTTTACTGCAATATACATTTTGGTGGTCTGGAGTAAAACCTGAGGTATTCCAAAGTATAACTATACTCTATTTCCACTGCTAAACCAAAAGAGTGAGTTTTTGTTCTGCCGTCTTGTTTTAAATATAGGAAACTACCAGACATAATGATGAACACTTGCACATCCTTACTGGGAACAACTACTGTGGAAACAGGAAAGTCCATGATAATAAGAGGTGAAGAATTTTTACACATAGTCTCCTGGCTTCTTTGGAATTCTAAGAACTAACGCTGTCAAGGAGTAAGTATCAAGGGCTAAGTATAATTACCATTCCCAAAGGCTCTACTCCTTTTTGCTACTAAGACCTCACAATGTCAGACAAGGCCATTAAGCTCTGTAACAATATGAATCACCAGTTAATGGAGCTGAAGGAATCCTTGCTTACATGATCAAATGGGGTGGGAAAAACAGGAAAAAGGGAAAGCTTATTCTCACTGCCAGAAGAAAATACTGCTAGCATTTAACAAATTCCACTATAAATGAAAGTTAATTCTATAAAATCTCATTACTTTCATAATTTAATGCTTAAGTATTTCTCAAAACCAGCAATGAAACTAGCTTGTGGTTCAATATTACAAATAGTAACAGCATTCAGAAGATAAAATATCAACTGAGAAAAAAAGTTAAAAGCATCACTTTGTAGACTGAGTTACAATTTTAAACCCAAAGGGACTCTGAACTATGTTTCTGATAGAAAAGAATCTTTATCTTTCTAAAGAATTTACATTACTTGTGGGGAAAAAAATTTATTAAATTACCTAGAACTGCCATCACTGTGCCAAGCTCTCTCTTCCTCTTCAGACGTTCCACCACTGATGGCAACAACTTCACCTTCCTAAGAGATGGTGAATACATATTTTATTGTGTAGTTTTACAGAATATTCTACATGATATTAGTAGAAAATACCAGTGATATCTAGTAGTATGAATCATATTAGGATATCTTATTCAAATCTGATTTAGTTATAAAATACAAGTCTACTTTTATACAAAAATATACAAAGATAAATACTTATTAATAATGGATTCAGAGCAATCTTCTGAATGGATTAACATTTTAAAGCCTCAAAACACAACTTCTAGATTAGGTAATACCAAACTTAAATTTAGGAATTTTTAAGTTTTATTATAATTATTATTAAAATAGCTTTATCATATAAAAAAGAATATCCCAATTCAGGTATTATTTTATACACATAAGAAAGATTAAAAACTACTCAAACACTCTGTTTCTCTTTAAGCAAATATTCACCGGTCAACACACGCTACTACCTGTGAAGCTATTTCCTTTATAAAAATTGTTTTGTGGTCACAAAATCTTGCTTCAATAAAAATAGCAACTTATATTAATTGAGATTTTACTATATGTCAGAAACTGTTCTAAGCACTCTGTATATATCATCCCATTTGATCTAGACAGAACAGTGACTGGTGAGAGGACACAGAGTTCTTTTCCCCCAGTTTTAAGTGATTTCTGAAATATATTTCATTATTTTGTTCTATTTACACTATCCTACCATTTTAAAAAAATTATCTCATTATTTTAATAACATATTGAAATCTTTGGTTCTCTATTAACCAGCAAATATAATACTGATTCTAGGGAAATAGGTTTTTTAATAAAAGAAACTAAAACTTCAACAGTCTAAGAAATTTATCTAAGGCAGCACAATTAATAAGCAAGAAAGCCTATTTTGAACTCAGGTCATTTTACTTCAAAGCTTAAACCTACTCTAACAAGAATGGTTCAGAGTTTTTAATTGCTGGGTGTATTCAGATAATTTTTCATGAGGATAATGAAATGTATTCTTTTACTAATCAAATATCACATTTTGGGGAGAAAAATTTTCCATTATGTCTTAAAAATGAAGAATGTAATTAACTTCCACACAGCTTTGAAAATCAAGCAAATATGTAAAGATCAAAATCTAACAGCAAATTTAATTTAGCAAACAATCTCTGCTCACTGTAACTGAAAAGAAACTAAACAAATTATCTGATTATTCCCACCCTTAGTATATTACTTCTTTAAAGCGGGAGAACAGAAACATACTTCTATATTCTAAATACAAAAATACAGAATTACAAAATATTCAAAAATCCAAGATTGTTTCATTTTTAAATAATATATTGTGCCAAAGGTGATATTCTGTTCTCCTCTACAAACTTAAGGTATAAACAAATTAGTTTTAAAGACAAATGAAAGAATTCGTAATTTTCTTATGTAACAGTTGTACCTGGAAATATATTTTTAGTGGATTCGTATTTTAAAAATTTTATAGAAACTTTAATTTAAAAGAATACTATAAATCTTCCAAAAATAAACACTTTATAATGCAAACAACTAGCACACACATATTTTATGTTTTGTGGTGTATCTAAGTTGTTAAATGTCAAGTTTATATAAAGAGTATGTTTTCTCTTTTTGCCAGATTAAACATATCATTTTGTTCTGGCTATACTAGGTAGGACCTAAAGCCAGTGGAGACTTTTAAATTATGGTTAGAATACTTCTCAGTTGGAGCTAATATAACCCTGTCCATAGAGAATATATATGGAGAATCCCCATGCATGCCTGCCACTGCAAAACACGACTTCAAAAACGTATAGCTGTCAACACTTCAGATGAGTCTCTGACTTAACTGTGAGTGAAGGGTAAGAAGGAGAGTAGGGCAGGAGAAGAAAGACAGTTGTAAGTCTAAGTAAGCTTGATTTGTAAAGGCAAATGGACTGCCTTTGCTGAAAGAATGTATAGTTTTGTGGGGGCAACGATATTTATGAAAACACTTATACATAAGGAGTATTTTAAAATTTACATTGAGAAAGCTATAAACTGGTACAGAGATCATCAAGTAACCAAGAGTGTTGACTGTCTATTCATCAATTGTATTATACAGACTAGACTTTTACGGTATTAAAAAGCTTGGTTCTGGAGTAAAAGGAACCTGGGTTCAATTCCCTGCTCTACCATTCAATAGTTAAGTAAATGTGTAATCTAAGGACTCTTGAACTTAAGAGTCCTCATAAACTTAAGAGTCCTCATAATGGCAGTAATTAATTCAGCCGCACTTGCTTTGTGGACCTGAGGTTTTGAGTAACTGTGCCATGCCTTGAACACACATTCTAGTCTTCTGCTATCCCTGTCATTTTAAGACCTAGATACACCATGTTTGAGCTACATCTACAAATACATCAATGGATGCAAAGAATACAGGTTACATTTTAAAAAACAAGTAAAATGAAAACAGGTATTTATGAATGTGCTGAGCTCTCACATCTGAAGAACTTGTGCCATTCTCTATCTCTTCTGGAGGTCTAGGAGTCTCTTCTAATGCAGATCTCGTGCGGTAATTGTGTTGATTTGCCTGCTGCTTTTTGGATTCTCCAAGATCCAGGAAATGTTCATGAGCATGATTCTGGAAAAAAGTAAATTCAATTAATTACAGTTTGCTTAAAGAAAATGCTTTTTAAAAGTTACACTGTTTTCCTCATTCATGTTAAAGATTATCACATAAGCAGACTATAATACCAGCTCAAGTATTTTAACATTAAGCTAAAACAGAGGTTTGTGATAGGCTGGAATTCACTTGCTGATTGATAGGTTATAAAAACCATTTTTTTTATTAAGGAGTCATAAAAACAGACTAAGTCTAATATTGAACTCTCTTGTATCCACATCAAAGCTATAAAATAGATAAAAGAAAGAGGATCTCAGACTGTGAGGTGTAAGTGACAGGCAGAGGCAAACTAGGAAACAAAATGGTGATCACAAAGCTAACTGGTCACTACAAGGCTTGAATACCAAGGTAAATGGCTCTCCTGCTGCAAGCAAATGTGGGAAAAGTCTTCAGCAGCAGAGAAAACAACTAAGAATAATCAAAATAAATGAAAGTCCAACACAGTTAGAGACATGAAAAAACAAACTCAAGAATTTACACCTGAAAAAGAAACCCAACTGAAGAACATAAAAAAATAAATGGAAAATACTAAAAATTACCTGCAAAAAAAGAGATTGACGTCAGACTTATATATACATCAGGCAATAAATCATATAATAAAAAAAGGAACATTATCTTCAAAGTGCTAACATAAACTAGTTTTGAACCTTTTATTTATATCCTCATTCCTTTGAACCTATAATTATATCCTCACTACCCCCCCCTTCTCATTGTTTTATAAGGATCTCAAAATTCTGTGACAGATTTCTGGTCAAGTTGTTTCCATTAAAAAGTACTGCTTTAAAAACCAGTAACTTAAAATTGTCACACAGAGAAAAACAGATGGTCCACAAAACATTCTCCTTTCCTTCAAGGTTTTGTTATTACTGCTATCATTAATCGGTCTCTGCTAAATGACTGATCGAGACACAACAGCCCTGAGACAGTTTTTCCACCACTGATGAAGACTGGGGTGCCAGGTATTGGTGATGCTATTCAGTTAGCCTTCTGACCTTTCTGGGCACACACTGTGACCCTGCCAGCTCTAGCTGCCTTCTTGTCCACTGCTTTGATGACACCATAGTAAATCTCTGTCTAATTCACAAATTGCAAAACCCAAAGGATAGTCAGAGGAGTTCTCAACACACAGGTGGCTTGCCTGGAACCTTATCAACAGTGGCAGGCAGCATCAACCCCTTTCAGGAATTTGGGGCTATCTTTCAGAAGCTTCTTCCCAGAACAGCGACGATCATCTTCTTCAGTTCGGCAATCCTGCAAGCTATGTTAGCTGTGGACAATCCACAACAGGTGCACAGCTGACTTGGCTTGGTTGGCTCAGGATAATCACTTCAGCTGTGAAGCTAACTGCTTCCATCGATGGGTTATTTTTGCTCTCAGGAGCAACAGCGCCATGGCAAGCCTCTCTGACAGACACGTTCTTGACACTGATGTCTACACTGTCCTCAGAAAAGCTTCACTAGAGACTTTAAGTGCACTTCAACAGACTTTTTTTTTCACTTTAGTTGTAATGACAACTGGAGCAAAGGTGACTACATGCCAGATTTGAGAACCCCAGTCTCCGACTTGCCCACAGGGACAGGTCCAGTACTACCTGGAGGGGCAGGCACCAAGGGCTTGTCAGTCAGACAAGTTGATGGCAGGATGCCATTCAGAGCTTTAAGCGTCATTGTTCCACTGCTATTACCATCATCACAGGTAACTTTCCAACCCTTAAACCAAGACATGTTATTAGCACTTGGCTCCAGCATGTTGTCACCATTTCAAAAAGAAACTGGCATAAACACTACTGTGTTGAGGTTGCAGACAATTTTCTTAATGTAAATCAATTCCTTAATATCTTATTAACTCTTCTCGCTGTAAGGTGCTCAGTGGAACCCATTTTGTTAATACCAAACAAAAACTAACATTAGTCAAGTTCATGGTTATTATAAGGTAATTATCTTATTCTCTCCAGAAATTTTCAGGATATTTCCTTTTAGATATATTTTCAAATCTCACTATAATGTGCTTAGTTGAGGTTTTATATTTTTATGTTTTACATTATTTTTTCTTTATTTTAGTTGGCATACTATGCATTTGCTTAGAGATTAATTCTAGAAAATTCTGGTTCATTCTTTTTTTTCAACTCTTTGCTCCCTCTGTAAGTCGTTCTCTTCTTCGAAAACTTACTACATACTTCTAGTGTGTACGTATGTGACAAAAACACATTTATACATGGTTCTCACATTTCCCTCCTTCTTTCCATTATTTTATCCCTGTTGACACATTCTGTAAGTGTTCTTCAACTTCATATTCCAGCTTACTAACTCATCCACTGAATTCTCCATTTTAAGGACAATAGGCTTCATCCTAATTTCTCCAATAGAACACTCCCCAAAACAGCTTGTTGCTATATCACGCTTCCAATACCCTCTCTTCTCTCTCTCAGAATAATATGCTGTTTTGAGTATCTGAATATGATTGACTCTACTTTCACAGGTATGTTGGGTAGCACTTTCGAAGGGAAGGAAAAAGAAAAAAAAATCTAGGTCTTGACCTGCCTTCTAAAAAACTGTCTGTATACGTGTATGGGGGATGGGGTGTGTACCTCAAGACTTGTAATACTGCAAACCTGAGTCCAAGCATTCCCTGTCCCTCCATCCCCCTCCATTCTCCAGCTCTCTCCCTACAACCAGTCTTCTCATGTCTTTCCAGCACTGTAGCTCTACTCATGTTGGGGCTGTTACTTGTAAAAGCCAAGTGAAATAAAACAAATCTTCTCATACTAACATTCAAAATTTACTCCACACAGACTCTCTCTAAAAGAATTACTGAAGGATTCTGTAGTTCTAAGAAAACATGTAAAAGCTATAAAAAAAAGGAAATGATGCGCAACTATATCTCATATGCTTTGAGTAACTTAAAATTGCTAAAAATGTAATGAATCTTCTTTCATTTAACATAAATATTATTTACCTACTCAAAACTATTTCGTTAAAAATGCTTTTTGTTTCATTTTGTAAAGCTTTATCCACAATTCTTATTTCTTTAGGATAAATTCCAAGTCAAAGAACAGAACTTATATTGAACGCAGAAGAAAAAGCCAGCTGTCAACCAACATCTGTTCCCCGCCTCTTGCACAGAAAATGAAATTTTCATTGTCAGACTTTTCATGTGACTACATTCTGGCCAATGGGCTATCTGGTACAGTGCTACAGAACAAGTTCAAGAAATCTTCATCAGGAGAGCATGCACGCCTTCTGCACCATAATGAAATCGCCTTTCCCGCCTGCAGCCTTATATGAAAATGCTGCTATCTTGAGGCGTGAGGTCAGAGGTCAAATCCACACACAATAAAATCAGAAAACTTTAAACAGCTTCAGTTCCCAACACAGAGGGCATCACACCAGACCTTGACCACCTTTCAAGGCTTTTATATGAGAGAGAAATACATTTCCCTAAAGGGAAATAAATATTTAAGAGAAATAAATTTAAGACACTCTCATTTGGGGACCAAACTTGTCAAAATCAACTTTCTAACTGCTTTCTAAACAGTTTTTCTGCATTCACTTATACAATTCCCCTACACAGTCAGTACCCTCTAGTATTAGAGGAAAAAAATTAATGCAACTCAGAGGTGTAAGAAAGCATCTCACAATTCATACATCTGTGATTATCAATGTTATCAGTCACATGGTAAGTGCTTTCAAACCTTTCTCCATTCTCCTAAAATTTGAAAAACAAAACTGAGGTCATGTTATAAATATTATTGTTACACTTGCTTTTTTTCACTAAAAAAAATCACATCATGAGTATTTCTTCACAGCAATGGAGTGAACGCTAACTTCTTTAAAAAAAAAAAAACTATAATATTCCACGTATGTTTGTCATGACATTCTATCTTTCTTCCACCAAGACACTAAAGTTATTTCAGTTTTTGCCACCAGAGACAATAAATATCTGCATGCACACAAACATACATATATTCACATTAATCCTTACCTTTCTAAAAAAAAAAAAAGTCTTTGAAGAACTATTAGATTAAAAGATAAGCACATCCTTTTAATTTTATAGATATTACCATATCCTATCCATACAAGAGGTAGCAACAGTTCACAATCATTATACAAGCTCTTGTCCCCACATCCTTGGAGTCAGAAGAAAGGAAACTAAAAATAGGCATGCTTTCCAGCCACCATGAAAACAACCACCACCACAACCAACAAAAAACTTGATTCTAGCAGGGTGGGGTCCTACTGTTGCCAAGGTAGGATACTCTTACCTACAGGAAAAAATAAAGTGGTAAAGAACTACTTGAGGTCTGTGAAGGGTTACAGAACAGAAGAGAGAGTTTTAATAAAGGAGACTATTTCAGAACATCCAAGGAGCTCAGATTAAGAGGACGGGTCAAGAGACCAGTCACCCTTTGACACTCCAGCAGCCAAGTCCATCTCTCTCCCAGATTAGGGCATAACCAACTGAAATCCACAGGACTGAAAAATTGTTCCCACAGTTGGATGACAGAAAAACCAACAGGGCAAAGCAGGAGGGACAATTTACCTCTCTTAACGGAGAAAATGAGAACTACTATGTATAGCAGCATAGCTAACTGCAATAACAAATTGGTGCAAAACAGTCAAGTTAAAAAAAAAAAAGGGTAGGACAAAAATTTAACTCAAAACACTGTTTAAGAATGTGCCATCAAAGGCAAAACTAAAAGATCTTGCTTAGGCTTAAGGTATAAATTTATTAGATTTAATAGGCATATTACAATTGGAATTTGAGGCAATTGTACACTAGAAAGTATGACATGTATAAAGATTCAAAGATAATCTTAAGATAACTGAGAGCTAACTATGTTAACTTTATTTCATTAGTTAAATAGCCGTCTATAATGTTCACATCTTTAATTACAAACCTCCTTTCAGTGGTCATTACATTAATAAAGCAAACATTAAACATCAAAGTAATCACTATCTACCTTTGAGACAGCGGGCATTTTATTCTCCTTTGGAACTGTCAAGTGTTTTCTTTTCTCTTCTGATCTATAAGTCTTTATTTCTTCTTCTCCCTTTGCAGTTCTCCATTCTTCTTGCCTACTGAAAAAGAATTCAAAGCCACATATTCTTATCTGTAATTTCTGTAACTGATTTCTCCCCAAAGGAAATGTCAAGCATCAATGTTTTCTTTTCAGATGAGGCATGTGATAAAGATTTCCGAGCTTAAATTCAGAGACTGTGAGTTCTGGACATTTAGTATTAAATGACTGGATGTCTTTCCAATAGGAAAGAAAGACTGTCCACCTGAATTTGATACTACCGTTTCTGCTATGGTCTTTGGCAAATAAAGTTTTAGGATCTAGGGATAGTCACTCCTAAGTTTTAGGATCTAAGAACATTGTCAAACATTAAAAACAGAGTTTAATTATGACATTGTTGGGCTTATGCTGTGATAGTCTTAATGTGTCACAGAGATAGTTGGAATATGAAAACAGAGGCACAACAGATCTTTGAGGGACATCTAGTATTAACTCTGGAAGCCCTGAAAGAACTACATTCTCTCTGATGAAAGGAAGATCAGGCCTCAGTCACTGAAAAAACTTCAACTCTATCCAAGTATCAAGTTCTTGAGCAAAAGAAGTTTTGAGGAACATTAACTGTGAAGTTTAATTTCACGAAACCTGAACTCACAATGACAAGAGAATTTTTTTAGAATTTTAATTCCTTAAAACTTTAAAGTTTCTGAATTGCAAGGGTATTTAATCTCTGAACTTTTAATTTTTCCCTGGAGATAACACAGTTGGAAGGAAGTGAATATTCAAACTTGGAAGTGCTCTATAATGTTGATATTTTATTACTAGGGTGAATTAATGATGTCATTTTATACTTAACTGCAGAACCTCTAATGCAGCTGGTTGGAATTCTGAATGGAAATGAGTGAACTTAAATCTTGTGAAAAGAACAGCCTTGGATTTAATTTTGTTTGTTCTTCATTTTAAATTAAACTTTTTATTAATTGTAGATTTACACACAGTTCTAAGAAAGAATACAGAGAGGTTCTTTGTATCCTCTACCCAGTGTCCTCCAATGGTGGTATCTTCTAAAATTATAGTACAACATCATACCTGGATCTGGATATTGAATACAACCCACTGATATTCAGAATCACCCAGTTTCAGTCTGCTTGTGTGTGTGTGTGTTTGTGTATTTAGCTCTATCCAAGTTTATCACATGGGTAGGTTTCTAGATCCACTGCCCCAGTCAAGATACAGAACACTTCATTACCACAAAGATCCCTCGTGTGTGCTCTGTTAATCATCATACCCAGCTCACTCTTCTCTCCTTGGCCCCTCCTCCCCACAATGCCTAGCAGCCCCTAGTCTGTTCTCTGTATCTTATGCTTTTGACATGTCAAGAGTAGTCCCTAAACGGAATAATACATTCTCAGCATAAAGCCCTCAAGATTCAATCAAGATGTGTATTAATAGGTGGTTTCTGTTTAATGAAGTCGTATTCTACGGTGTGGATATACTGTAGTTTGTTTGATTATACACTCACTGAAGGACATCGAGGGTATTCCTAGGTTTTGGCTGTTACGAATAAAGCTGCTATACATTTGTGTAGAGGTTTTTGGGTTAAAATAAGTTTAATTTCTTTGGGGGTAACTTCCCAAGAGTACAATGAATGGATCTTGTGATAATCGTCTATGTCTCTACGAAAATGCCAAACTTTTCCAGAGGAGGTTCACCGTTTTAAATGCATTGCTGGTGGTAGGAAGAGCGAACTAATTTCACTGGGATGTTCTAGAAGGAAAATCCCTTTTAGAATGGCCCAGTTCTATGCCTGTTTGTAATGCATACATTCGGCTCTGCATTTTAAAGAAGCAAACCACTGCCTCACGTGGAGAGAAATACCATGGCCCAGTGCTACCTGTGTTAAAGTTCAGTATAAGGAAGCAAACAACATGCGAGACAGCAAAAGGAACGCAGATGTATAGAATAGACTCGTGGACTTTGGGGATGAGGGTAAGGGTGGGATGATATGGGAGAAGGACATTGAAACAAGTTAATTATCATATGTCTAATCAATCGCCAGCCCAGGATTGATGCTCGGGGCTGGTGCAGCGAGATTTCTCAGGGGGGAGGGAGGAGGGAGGGGGGAGGGGGGTTCTGGAGGGGAAGCATATGTAAACCCATGGTGATATCATGACATTGTATGGCAAAAACAAAAAAAACAAAAAAACAAACAAACAAAAAAAGTTATGTTCTTCACAGCTGTATCAATAATAGAAGTAATATTCTGATTTCCTATTTTATTCTTCTGAGTTCTTTTTCAAGTAGTCAGATCTGTTTTTAAAATGATGGGTGTTACTGCACCCTCTTCAAACCTTAACATTAGAATTAAAGAGTAGACATGAATATAACTAAAAATACACCAAGTTAATTTTTATTAAGAACATCTGAGTGTATTTGTCATCAGATAAAATTATGGTTCAAATTTAAACTTTAGGTGTATAATCCTAAAACTTAAAACAAATTTGAAGTATAATCAGATTAAAAATATTTTAACTATACAATTATTCTTTTAAGAACCAGATAATCCTAAAATCAAATTTGATCCTATTTTTTATTACAGTACAGTATTAAAATATACAGTAAGTATTAGCTGTGGTTCAAATGGACGTCATTCATAAGTATTTCATTACTAAAGAATCAAAAGGAATTGGATATAAACTTCTCTCACAGCAAGGACCTTGAGAATAGGATTACATTAAATCAACACTTCTTAATTTTACATGTATACTTTTAAAGGGGCTTCCCCAGCGGTTCAGCTGGTAGAGAACTCATCTGCCAAGGCAGGAGATGCAGTAGACATGCATTCTGATTTCTCAGTCAGGAAGATCCCCTGGAGGAGGGCATGGCAACCTACTCCAGTATTGCTGCTTTGAAAATAGAGACAGAGGAGCCTGGTGGGCTATAGCCCATGGGGTTGCAAAGAGTCAGACATGACTGAAGCCACTGAGCGCGCACACACACACACACACACACACATTTTTCAATATAAAAAAATCAATAATAACCTATCAATAAATAATGTATTTTCAGTATGCCTGTGAATGACATGGTGTGAATGATTAGTAAAATCCATAGAAAATTCAGTTGTAACAAACTTTATAAAATGTGTTTTAAGGTACAGTTAAACAAGACAAATTAAAGTTCAAATATGCTACTCAGTAAAATTTCATATATTTGTTCAAGCCAAAATTATAATTCTCCCCATTCACTTTAACAACTCCTACCCCCCTAAGTATCATTTACTTAAATCATCCTAGAATGGGACATTTCCTGAAATTTAACTTTTCTTCAGAGTCATGAATAGTTTAAAACATTAGCTCTTTTCAGATAAACTTAAGACAAATTAGAGCTGGAAAGGTACTCTGAAGACCAATTCAAAATGAATACAAACAACTGTGGTACATCACAATTCACAACTCCCCTTACCTGGCTACACCAGATGATAGCTCAGGTACCACCACCCTTCGACTCCAAGCTACAAGATCCCGCTCTGTGGCTATTTCACTTCTTGGTGCATTACTGTGCATCTGCCGTACACCTTCGATTTGACCACTACGCCTTAGTCCTACATTAGGTGGTGAATGAACCTCTGAGGTAGAACTTGTAGAGCCTAAGAGCAAAAATTAATATAGAAAGCTCTCTTTAGAGATATTTCTCCATTAGCTTATAACAGGAAACAAACCAACCAAAAAAGTATCAGGAGGAAAAAAAATCCATACTATCTTTCACATGAAACTTCATACTATGGCAATTATCAAACTATGAAATCAGGAACTAAACCACAAGCAAAAGCTTAATGAAAACCAAACAAGGTTATTTAGTTGACCAGGTAAGTTAATGAATCATAACTACTGACTATTAATCTCCAAAGATGTAAAATCATTATATTTAAAAAATGCCCACTGTATGTTTTGGGGAAAACCATGTAAGAAACAAAAACAGACAAATACAAGGACAATTATGGTTCATAAATTTGCTTTAAATTTTCTCTAAAATTTAGTAATATACAACAATAAGGGTGGTGAGATGTTCAAGAATGTGGCTTTGAATGTATTCCACTATCGAAGAAATTTATTCAAGAATTTTATTTGAAGAAATTTATTTTTAACATTTTTCTAGGTTAAACATGTTCATTACAAGAAATCTATAATACTATATACCATTAAAAAACTCACTGTCCATAGTTTGAAACCTTATATTATGAACACTTTCTTAGGTCATTAAATATTCTTCAAAAGCACTATTATGCTTATTTTGGCAGTCAAAGAGTTCATATCATGGATTTACTATATTTGTTAAATTGCTTCTCTAGTGCTGTAGGTTTAGACTGTTTTAATTTTTAAACACTGCACTTAAAACAGTCACTGCTTACCTCTACTTAAACGGCTGGTATTGCTGATAGCTGCTTCACCAGAACGTCTCAGGTCTTGCTCCTGCTGTAGTCTTTGAATCATACTGTCCAGTGGGCTGATCTCCTGGTTTGCTTGCTGACTTAAAACTTGATTCAGTCCTATGTAAATCACAAAAATGCCAAGGATACTTCAAAACATTTCATTCATCAACCTCACTTTGAGTCCAGAATTAAACACAAATTTTGCTTGAATAAAAGACCTAAAATGAGCAACTGTAAATGATAGAGAGGGGAAAAAAGGAAAAAAAAAAAAAAAAAAAAAAAAAAAAACCCCCCAAAAAAAAAAAAAAAAAAAAAAAAAAAAAGGAAACATACCCCCTTCAAATTTAATTTATTAAAAATAACAATGATGACATAATTTTTACTAAGTGTTCACCATGATTCAGGTACTCAAAATCCTTACAATACCACAATCCCATAGGTATTATTAATTCTACTTTATAGACAAAGTGGAATTAATAATACCTATAAAGTGGTATCTATAAAGTGGAATTAATAGTACCTATGGGATTATGGTGTTATATTATACCATGGTTTTATATGTGGTAATATAAAGTGAAAACAAAAATTAACTATTAAAAGTCATATATCCAGTTAAGTGGCAAACAATAATTTAATCGTAGATCTTCTTTAAAAAAAAAATGCAGACTTGATTACCCACTTTCTCAAAAACCTTTAACGCTTCATTCAACAAATTTCTTATTGTCAACATAAGGAAAGTGTTGAGAAAATCAACTCCCATTTGAACCTTTAACTAATTTAACGTTAACTTTCACCCTCCAAAACAGCAACACTTTTCATTCCTATTTTGCTTTTAAACTTTTAAAAGTTGATCACTTCTTAAAACAATCTTCAATGTGAATAGGCTATCTAGTGTTAATCTCTCTCTCACATCACACTATATGATTACCTATATATTTGTTTATAACTGTTTACAAACCTATCTCACTCCATAAGAACAAGGAATGTATCTGTTTAATTCACTACTGAATACCACAGCTTAGCAAGTGTCAGGGACAGAGAAAATTCACAATGTATGTTGCCAAATGAATAAATGAACCAACTCATCCCACACCAAATATAGTCTTACCCTATTAGTCCCCAGAAGTTTATAAGTAGATATAGCCCCAAATTAATTAAACCTCCAATGCTCCTTAACTGTCTTACAATACTTAAGTATTATTCAAAGAACTTTTAAAAGAGTATAAAAAATCATTTTACTTCTCATATGTTCAAAACAATTAAAAACAAAAGTTCTCCCCAATTATCCATTTTAAAAGATTTCAAAAGGAAAATTTGGATGTCTATTCAAATGATCATTTACCTGAGGAAGTTACCCCCATTTGAGGGATGAGCTGCTCCTCCCTGCAATTTTCACGACCAGGAACTAATCTCTGATATCTTGATGGATGAGGATTACCATCAACATCAACCAAAAAAGGGGGTGGCATGAGATGAGGTGCTTGCTGAGTCTGTTCATCTAACACAAAATTGTTGGCATCACGGATAAGGGGCCGATAATCACTATGAAAGAACATCTGATCTGCAATCTATAAAAAGAAAGGCCCATATAAGATTGGACAAAGAAAAACTTACCATTATAGATTTCTAATGGAAGGCAAACATTTAAATATAAATCATGGTATTAAACAATATAAAAGAATATCATTTTCTTGAATTAATTGTAAATAAATATTTATCTATACTTTATGCATTAAATTTTATGATTAGAAAAGTAGAAATACTGTGAATTTTCCCTTGAACAAGAGATTGTATTCATAAAAACATTAAAAGTAACATAATTTGAAATCAGATGGTAAAATTAAATTCAGGCATAAATCTTTCAACAATACTTTTACTTTCCCAGAGCTACCATGATTTATCTTGTTTTTAAAATGACTACGTGTGGTCATTTGATTCAGTATTTTACAATGAAAAATCAATTTATCCTTTGAATTAGTCTTCAATGAAACCAAACTAATACAATTTAAGAAAATCTGTAACTATACAGTAAATATGGCTTATATAATAACATTAAAAACTAACATCTCTAAAATTACTGAAATAAAAATCCATACCTAACACATCTAACTTCAAAATTTTATCATTTAATTTGGAATTTCTTAAACCTGAACTTACTTTTTTATTATAACGTTTTAAACAACTCTACCACAAATAAACAATTTAAATCTTTTAGTCACTAATCTCAGATAGGATCTTTAATATTTTTTAAAAATTAGCTACCGTTAAAGCAGGCCATACATTTTTTGAGAACCACATAAAAGCTACAGAGAATTGTACCCAGATAAGTGCATATTATCTACACAAGTAAAACATTTTACATAATTTCAACAAATCCCTCTAAGAACATCTCCTATATATATATATGAGATGTTATATATATATATGATACATCTTTTATACCCCAACCTAAGAACCTAGATTGTTCTAGATTGTTCTAGCTGGCTAAGTAAAAAGTTCTTTTTTCTGAAATATAAAAATTGTAACTTCCCTCCATGAAATATAACCCCTAAACATCTATGGATTTAAAAGCAAGAAAACAAACAATTATAAGGAGTATATATAGAGAGGCATCATCATACTCTACCTTGTCATACTTGCTACTGGAGCCAAAGCCAAAAATTAAAAGATGTCCATGAGAGTCTGTACATGCAAAATGCTGACCATCAGGAGAGCATTTGCAGTCAAATACTGCACCATGTCCTTGGCCTTCAATCTGAAACGTATTTAACCAACAGTCAAAAAACTGCATTAAAATATAAAGAACTGATTGGTGACTACTGTTACTAAAATTCTATGGTAAAAGATATATAAGTAAATTTCCTATTGAAGATAAAACACAGTATAGTACAAAATTTGTGAATATTCATGAAAAGTGCCAGATTAAAAGCCTCGAAAACCAATGTATTAGCTTTATCCAAAGACCAGACACAAGTCAGGAAATAGAACACCACCATTCTCCCCCACCCATAGAATTCTGCTTCATGTCTTTAACCCAGATTTAAAATGTAATTGCACCTTACAGTCCATCTTATCTGTATTTAATCAAGCCGTTTCAGCAAAGGCTGACAATGTGGAGTAACTGTAGTGATTTTCTGTAACACTTGAAGTAAAAGCCAGAGATCACTGCTCACAAGACACTAAATTTTTCTTTTTGGTAATAAATTCCCTTGATGGTCTGACTCATTTTTTAAATGGTGAATTTCAAAGGTTAAAGAAAAGGTTTTTTTTACCTGATAATTGTTTTCTGTTTTCCAGTTCCATTAATCCAGAACGAATGGGTTTCTCCCTGCAACCTGTCAATCAAACAGAGGTGGCCAATCACCACTCTGAATTTTTTGCTCTCAGTGCTTCTTCAGACTATGTTCCAGTTGAAAACTTCTTTAGCAGTGTTCTGAAAGAGGTAAAAATTCTACCCTATCTAAAGCACATCTAGGGACTGAATTTCAGAAAACAACTAAAATAGGGAGTTGACTCCCTAACAAATAACAACTAAGGATGATTTTCAACAACTGTGACTGGATTTCTGGATTAGCAGAATCGGAACACACACACATTATCAGGTAAGAAATACCTCCTCTCTGTTCCGGTATCCACTGATCTAGAACAAACTGAGTTTTATTAGTAATATCCCAAAATCCCAGTAAATCCTTGGAAAAGAGAGAAGTGGTAATTTTCTGTAGTGTTAAAAATATGGCTTAAGGATGAATGTATAGTTCACCAAGTACAGAGTGAAATTAAAACTCAGAAGAATAGTTAACTTCTCAAGGAAGAATAGTTGACTTCTCTAGGCATGTTTGCATTCCGGTCAAAAGAGAAAATGTTCTAAGAGGAAGGGCTCTGCCTAAGAAGTTTCCATAGTACAACAAACAGGTTTACCTCAAAAAGAAAACTGGTTTTTCCTCTGGCTTGTTGAAAAGAAGGAATGAGGACACTGGTGCTTACTAACGCTGTTTGGAATGGTGATAATAATGGAAAAGTAGTAACTTGCCTTAAAATTTAATCACGTGAAAGAAACTTGGTGAAACAATCTATGTCTAATACACTAAAAGATATACATGAAAGTAAGAAAATAAATGAGTGAAACAGGATCACTTCCTGGTTGAGAAGAATCTTCGAGGATAAGATAACAAAGGAAGGAACTGATTCCAACTCTACTTTAAAACTATTCAAAAATGAGAAAGAAAAGAACTAATTCTCCAAATCAACCTAAGTGTGTTAGCAGCCAGACAGCTTTGTATTTTCTAAAACATGAAAGGCTACAACTAGAAATGTCTGGATTCACATCTCTATTTTTCAGTGCTGTCTAGGGAAATAAAACGTTACATGAACTGTTATAAATGAATAACTAATCACAGGAACAAAGTTTACCTCTAAAGAGAATTTTACATAAGAAACTCAAGATCAAAGAATTAAAATTGTCTTGACCATGTGTTGCAATATTTTATTTACCTCGATTCCCTTAAAATTTCGTAAAAGACAAACAGAAAATCTTACATAATAAATGCTTCCATAACTATAATATTATTGTAAGTCTAAGTTTCCAGTTCTAAGTATGCAGTACAAGAGAGGAAGGAAGAGATCTGCAAGTCTGACTCAGCAATGCCAAAGGATATCTGACAGACACTCCTAAGTATGGCATCCTTCATATAATGTTTAGGCAATCCTGCTCTACATTTTCCTTTTGGGGTAGTTGGGGGGAAGTTGTCACGAGGATTAATCAACCTTATATCCATGCTATCTACCAATGTTTACAGTTAGCAGAAGATCTCTAAAAGAATACTTGGGAGAGGCGAACTTTCAAAAAATCAAAGAAAAAACAGCAATCCTATTGAATATCACTGTTTTCCTACACAGCAAAACATGCCATTGTGAATACGGCACGACGGTACTGGTTTTCTTGGGATAAGCCATCTGTGTAACTCCAGAGTTATGGAGAATATGAAATTGTATTTCAAAAGTACATTACTTGGGTTAACTATTCACTAAAGAAAATAGATCTGCTCTACTTACAAACCAATTATAAAAGGTGTCCATCACCACCTTATTTAAAATGCCAAATTTATCTTTAGAAAAAGGTCCTCAGATAATAAATAGTCCTAACTACAAAACGCAGTCTAAGCTTTGTAGTTGATACAAAGTAGGAAAATATTTTCCTATATAATTAAATACGGCTTTCCCAGATGGTACAGTGGTAAAGAATCCACCCGACAACACAGGAGACGAACCCAGATGGTACAGTGGTAAAGAATCCACCCGACAACACAGGAGACGAAAGAGATGTGGGTTTGATCCCTGGGTCTGGAAGAATCTCCGAGGAGGAAATGAAGACCCACTCCAGTATTCTTGCCTGGGAAATTCCACTGATAAAGGAGCCTGGCAGGCTACAGTCCATGGACTTGCAAGAGTTGGACATGATAGAGCACACACATAACTAGCGCGTATATAACTAAATATACCCTAGCTATTTTTATGATTCAGGCTATGATTAACTATGCCCACCACAAAATATAGTTAAATACTCTTCTTTGAAAAGAAATCTTTTTCAGATTCTTCTTAAACCAGGGTCAGAATATTTATGATTAAGAATTCTTACTGAAGGCAGTATTTAAATATGCATGTGCAACTAGAAATCAATGAGACCTACATTCAAAAATGAAACGGGAGAAAATAAATATCCTTTATATTCATATTAAAGTTATAAAGTTAAATGAAGCTATATTATACATCAACTATGTTTCAATTAAAAAATATATTTAGGAAATAAAGTTAATGAACCTATCATAAAATTAAATGCTTAACAGAGTAAGTCAACATAAAATTTATTATTATATATAACTTATTCTAGTACTTATAAGCATGCTCTAATAAGTTTAAAAACAGAAATGAAAAAAAAAACACCAAATTTTCAAAATAAGTTAAGTTTAGATGAATTATTCCCCTAATAATCTCAAGCATGCTTGCTATACACTATTTGGGACATATGTAAACAAAAACCACACAATAAAACTCATTAAATCACAATCAAGAAAGCTGAGAAAAATCAATGAGACAATGTTTACTTATTAATGCAAAAATTTCAAGAACAAGAGTTGAAGAAAACAACAGAAAAATATATTCAGGAACTATGATAAGGATATTTTGTTCTCTTTTTTTTAAAGTAAAAGATGAAAAGACCAGAAGTTAAAATGACTCCTTTGTTGGAAAATTCTCATACTGACTGAAGAATTCTAGAAATATTTCCAAGAAATGAACAGCACAATCTTGTTGGAGGCTTATATTCAACTTGGAAAAAATTAAATCAATACAAAAATGTATGAATTAAGAGTTTTGATGATGACAGAACCATCATATTTAATGAAGAATGTTGTGGTTTTAGTTGCTAAGTCATGTCCGACTCTTCTGCAACCCCTGGATGGTAGCCCTCCATGCTCCTCTGTCCATGGGATTTCCCAGGCAAGAATACTGGAATGAGTGGGTTGCCATTTCCTTCTCCAGGGTATCCTCCTGTCCCAGGGATCGAACCCAAGTCCCCTCCATGGACAGGTGGATTCTTACCACTGAGTTAATGGGGAAGCTCTTAATGAAGAATACTAACACCCTTTTCAAGGCAGATTTCAAATCCACAACTTCTAATATAATTCTTGTGAAGTAGAAAGATGAATACTTAAAGGAGACAGAAGAGTGAGGCTTAAGAATGAAAAGACCTCTCCTCTAGTAATGGGTACATCACTTAGTATCTCTGGAAATTGACAGAGATCACTGAAATGATCACTATTGCCCTACCCAATTCTAAAACCCTTAACACCCAATTTTCAAGAAGCCTTTTGGAAGAACTGGATAATCTGGAAATGAGGTATGCTAAAAGCACCAGGATGCAAACTAAAATTACAGGGTCTAAGTCACATCAACTGTGAGGAACATACTAGAGATGAATACAAGAAGTATGAATTCCTAAGGAACTCAATCAGGATGGTTAAAATACAGGCTTTCTTAGGCAGAATCATCTTCTTAATGGAATCTATGACCAGGGTCAGTTTTTGGGTGACTCAAACGGTAAAGAATCCGCCTGCAATGCAGGAGACCCAGGTTCAATCCCAGGGTTGGGAAGATCCCCTGAAGAAGGAAATGGCAATCCACTCCAGTATTCTTGCCTGGAAAATCCCACGGACAGAGAAGCCTCGCAGTCTCTAGTCCACGAGGTCCCAAAGAGTGACAACTCGACTTAGTGACTAACATTTTCCCTTTAAAATATATCATTTTAAAAAATATACTATTGATTAGAAGGGAACAAGTATCTCACCTAGAAAATACTCCACAATTTAAAATTATGAATTTTAAAAAATACCCTAATACTTCTATGAGACAGACTTGCATCCCAAGAATAAAAGAGCTGAAAAACTAAATTTATGCTAAGAATTACCTGTAGAAAGCCTTCCTTATGTATAAAAAGCTTACCAAACCAGGGAAGAATAAACTTAATTAAGAATGTGCATGAGATACTCGAGACAGACACTGTCATACCTATGATTAAAATACACTTTGGTCACCTTCTAGCTACTACTATAGTTAAGCATAAATAAATAATATATCTTAAGGGGAAACTATCACACTCCAGTGGTCCAGGAATCAAATTACTTTAAAAGATTATTTCTAAACATTTACTTTAACACTGAAAATTCTTTAATTAATGGCAACATTGTTACATATGAATTAAAGATGGCTATTTAGAATAAATGGCTCCAAGATAAATAAGTTAATATAAAAAAGAAAACTGTTGTAACCGGCTTGATAAAATCAGTAAACATATAAGAGATTTTGAGGAATTCTAACATTCACCACAAGAAAAATATATTACCAAAATAACTCATTTTCAAATTTAACACTATTTTGTTTACCCATATTCTGATTTCTCTGAGGAAGTAATACTGTTAAATCAAGTCCTCCTTGAAATTTATTCTCTTCCTTTTGCCTCTCTGACACAGTAACAAGCGTACTATCTTTCCAACACACTTTCTAGAGACTGTAATCTCGTCTCCATTCTGCTAAACATGCTCAAGGGTTGACCCTTAAACAATGGAGATTAGAGCTGCCAACTCTGCACAAAAATCCACATACAACTTATAGCAGCCCTGCAGTTTCTCGATCCCAACAGTCTGCATTGTGCAGATTCAACTAACCACAGGATTCTAGGGTAGTACACTGAAATATTTATGACTAAAAAAATCTGTACCTTAGTGGACCTGCACAGCTCAAGCCAATGTTGTTCAAGGGTCAACTGTACTGTTTAAACCCGCTACACTGTCCTCTCTATCTCTATGAGGTAGACAGTGTTCTACATGGAAGACCATAGTTCCTCCTTTCTACAACTAGCCTTTCCAAGCAGTCTATCTCCAAGTGCTGGCTGTCCATTAACACAAACATAGCCCAACACTATGTCACAATAAACATAAAAATATCTGTTTTTTTTTCACATCTTTCATATTTCCATTAGTAGTATTACTGTTGTCAAGACTATATAGGCTCAACACTCTCCACACATTAAATTTTCTGTTACTCTCTAGCTCTAATCTTTTTACCATCATAAAACACCAAGTCTTATATAATTTTCTTTCACAAATTTACTACCCATTTATACAATATTTCATTATGATTTCACTGATGAAAGCAGATTTCCACCTATCCAGTTTCACACCTGAAATACTACCACTGGCAACCAAACTATTTTTCTCTTAAGTTTTTCGAATATAAAGTAATTTATAAATTAATTTACCAAATAACTCCCACTAGGTTAAATATTCTTTATGTTCACAAGAAATATGAGGGTACCAACAAGCTACTTCACTTTGTTTTTCATTTTTCAAAATCTATTTCAGAAAAACTTTCTAAATTACTCTATGAACATGTCTTAACATTTTTTATTTGGTTATTGATATATTTCTCTTACTTCTTCCTCCTCTGACCATTCACTCTGAAGTGATCCTTACATCTTTAGATGTACCAATTATCTTTCCTCATAACCTATCTATCATTTCTGTTTAGTCACATTTACCTTTTCAAGTATATTTTATCTCCCCCAAAACTGCAGCAAGGTGGAGTAAAAAAGACAAAAAAAGGGACAACATCTACATTTTCTGCTTATGTACAAAATAGGCACTCAGATATCTGCTAATCAAAATGTTTATACCTGTCTATTTACATTCTATAATTTTATATACTCTCCCTTATAATTATCAAATCTCAAATATCCCTGTGATAACAAATCATGGAACACATCAAAATATTACTATGTAGAAGTAATTCACCAAATATAGTATGAAAAGCTAGAGACAAGTTCACATTCATGGCAACAAATTTTAAGATGTTTTTCATACCAAGATATAGATGAGAAAGAGACACAGAGAATCAAAAGAATCCCAGAAATCTGAAAGAAATGACAATAACTAAAGTTTATAATCAGAAGACTGAAAGTAATGTCTTATGCAGAGAGGCTGAAACAAAGACTGGAAGCATAAAAAGAAGTTCTTTTAACAGAGTGCAAGTACATGATATCTTGTTAGATGATGACAGGTAGTGAGATAAGAGAGAAGGAAGGAGAAAAAAAGGAAAAAGAGATGAAGGAAGAGAGAAGAGGAGAAAGGTCTTGAAATCTTGATTCACAAGAGAACATAATACGAGATACACCTATTTCGAGCTTATTTCTCCCTTTCCTAGATACATGTAGCTACAATTATCCAAAACTAAAACAGAAGTCACACTGAGAACATGTTAATGTCAGAAGTATGCATGTGCAAAAATTCTGAGTGGTGGATTGGCAGCCTCTGCTTGTTTGGAACGTTGCACGGAGAAATATATTGTTCTGGATTAGTGGACACTGGAACATTGTTTTTTAAATCTCTTAAGTAGAAGAAAGGTTAACAATTATAAAAATAAGGAAAATTTGATTACATAAATGAAAACTGTTATTTGGAATTTACCCAGGAAACAACAAAAGCAAAGCAAAACTCAAATTCAGTAAAACTGCTTTCTAGTCAGAGACATTGTACTCTTCAATATTAAAACCAGACAAAAGGCAAAAATTAGAGCTTTGAAAAACATTATAGAAATAGAAAGATATGAAAAGACAGACAGACACAGCTAGAACAACAGAAACAGAGGAGAGAGCAGAAAAGATACAGCAAAGGTGCCAGACATACAACAAAAGCTACTAAAATGGGATCTACAAATTCCAAATGGCCTAGTACTCAGAAATTTCAAAGTCTCTCTTCAAATCAAGTTAATATTCATTTAGTTAAACTTGTAGTTAAAACTTAGCTGTACTGTGATAATTTAAAGGGAAAAAGGGGTATAAAAACAACTCTGTAGGAACATTTTATGGTCGCATTAAACTCACCTATCTCTTTCAGAGAACGGGGAATATTACAAAAGCCCTTGTACACATTTTCAAGTTATTTAGAGGATTAATTTATCTGCCTCTTTGAATTTAATAGGACTTTAGAGCCTCTTAACTAGAATTCAGAACAACCCTTATCCAAACAAGATAGTTTATCTCCTGCCACTGCCAAAGACAAAATGTGGGCTTGCTAAACTCTGTGCTATTAATTTGAAATAGTCTTTAATATACACTATTGGTTGACAGTGTATATTATCAATAAAATATCCCAAAATACTCAACCACTGCCCAGAATACTCAAGTTACATAGGATCTGTTCAGCTGAAATATGAATAACTGACTACGCTTTTAGATGAACATAAATATATAAAGCTTAAGGCCTAGAATTAGTAATTTTTTTGTTATTCTTTGAAGAATAAAGTTATCTCATGTTAATCTTCTCTTTAGCTTCTTTCTCTGGTTCATTAAAAAAAGAAAAGGGCTCAAGCTTTCCTCCTTACATAGTATGCTTTTTTAAGAAATACTTTTAAAAGTTTATGCTAAGATTATTTTATTTTTAGTTAAAAGATGAAACAACAGAGGGGCAGGAGAGAACAAGGAGCACATACTGTCTATCCCATTTTATGTCCTGAGTTAAACCATCTCACTCATCATACACTTCTTAGAAGTAACAAAAACAAACCCAGCACACATCCCCTCAAGTGCTTTTATCATGCAGATCCTCTATTAAGAGGAAAGATAGCAGTAAAAGTAAGGAAAATAACCCCATCAGTTTTTCTAGACAATACCACCAGCAAGTTGAGAATCTATTTATAAGATTTTTAAATAAGTTAGGGAATTATGTAAGCAGACAAGGAATTAAAACATTTTATCTCAGTTCTCAATCTTAAATCTTTTAATCTGTTTATAGATTTTGGTGGTCTTTAAAAAATTTTAAAAGCTGTGCTTGATACAGAAAAAAAAAAGGAATTAGAATATTTGTCTGAAGGATATCATGTGCCATACTAAAACATTTTATATTTTACAATCTATTACCTTTATTAATAAATTTGTAAATTGTAATTACTATATGTGAAACATGGATTTTTAAAAATACTTTGAAGATAGAAGATTTTTTACTTAAAATTTTTTTTAATTTCTGTAACAGGTGAGAAGAGTGCAGTAAAATGCTAATTAATACAAACTAATGATTTCATTACATTTTGTAAAGGTAAAAATTTCAAGTACAAAATTCAAGGCAGTAGTCTCAAAATATACTTGATATTTTTAAGAATTTGTATACAGAATTTTTGTTCTTTTAAACATACAATTTACATCCTTTATTTTCTGGCTTGATAGCAAATTGTAAGCTTCAGTTTTGAAACTCACATGAAACAGTACTTAATCTCAACACTTCGTGTAAACTTTTACCATTTCTAGTCTAAAAATGGGGTATATTCCACTTGAATTTTTCATCCTTTAAATCATCCCAGGCACTATAATGTGTCCCTCTACATGGTGTTCAAAGTGTTTAGTAAATTGAACTTATGACCTAATACAATTAAATACGTACAATTTAATACCATGGATTTAATTTGTACTTGTCAACTTTTATGTTATTTTAGTAACTCAAAAACTTACTGATTAGCTACACACAGCCAAAGAGTTATAACTATAGCCAAAACTCAACATTCATGATAGCAGATAGTGAACACAAGCTTCTACTTCTCCCTCAAATGGTTTTTATTTTCTTAATAGCAATGCTGGATGCTTTATCTTCTATCTGCCTATAGATTAAAAAAAAAAAATGAAATAAACAAAGGAGTGAAGAGCAAAAAGTAGGGCACTTAGATAACTTATAAATTAAGAGACAGGAAAAAAACCATCAAGCAAAATTCTAAGATCTCAAAAGATCTACCTCAAAGCTATCATTATGAAAATATTTTCCCTCTGGAAATATTACTAACTGGACATAGCTGGAAGTTAGCTATATGTAAACAACCAACCATAACTAGAGACAGTATAGCATTAAGAACACATTATCAGTGAACAAAAAACATAGGTTTAAACTCCAAGTGCCCATGATAGCTTAGTGATCTGGGTAAACCTGGGCAAATCACTTCATCTCTGTACAGTTTCTCCATTCATAAAACCAGTAACAATAAAATCTACCCCAATCATACTGCAAGGTTTCATGAGACCCAAATGATGTATTATGCATTTCGGCAGTAGAAGTACTTTAGAAGCTGTAAATATCATGCAAAAAATTAAAAGGAGTGTCTGTATTTTAACAAGATGAGGGATAGCTCAAGTTCCAGTTTTTTAAATGCAAGATATTTTAACCCTTTTTAGCCTATGTTTTTTTCTCATAGTTTGAAGATTCTATAGATATCATCCAATTCTACTATTACAAAAATCTGTTTCTTCCACCTTTTACAGGTTTTTTTTCTATCTTATTCATAAAAAGCACAGGAAAATAGCCTTATCTAAAACTCTTATTAAACAAATAACACTTTTTAAGGCAGTAATGTAACTAACCCTTTGCCTAATTTCAAAGAGTATATACTATAATATGGCTGACTTCTACTGGTTACATCACTAACTTTTAATGGTCTAAGAACAAGTCACTTCAACCTCAAGCAGCTGTAGTTCTTGTATATACAGACAAGGTTAAGTATTATTATGATCAACTTACCTGATGAGGAAAAATTCACCTTCATAACTGAAAGGTGAGAGTTATATTCAAGTATGAGAGAAAACTCTCCCTGCAAACACTCTACCAATACATCAGAGATCTTTGAAAATATGAAACCAATATGTGTAGCCCACAATTTGTGTTCTTTTGAAGCTATAAAGGCAAACTGAGACTGGACTTCCTTATTCGACAGAGATGTTCCAAAAAGGAGCAAATCAGAAACACAAGGACAGAGAAGGAGAAGAAAAAATTCTTCACGCGCATATTAAGGATTTAATTTTTTAAAAATTCTCCTCTATATACATAATCACAAAGGAAATCCATCCATCACTAACATTTGTACTCCAAATAATTAACACTGTCTTTCTAGAAAAGAATCTGACCAATCTTATATCTTACCTTATGAAGACTAAGGCATATTGACAACAGCTAAAATTAATTTCTTCACTGATAAAAATTTCTTTCATACTCTGCTTATTACACAGAAGTAACTTTACTATGATTATCAGTCAAGTAGAGTGTCACTTTTATGAAAAATTTCACAAGCCATTATATTTTACAAATGACTGTTTTCTGTCAAATAGTTTTTTGCAAAATAATTCTGGCCATACACATATTAATGATATTGTTTTATGATTTATTATTAGAGGCTTTTATAATTGATTTTAATTTAATCATATTAAAAACAGTAGGCACATGCCTGCCCTTTGTTTGCTTTACTGAAAGTCATCCCTAATATATGGTAAGGGATGAAAAACAAAATGTCTAGGTACACAAAGTCAGCATCTGAGGGGCACTTCTGCCTTTATAGAGGAGTGATATACTGCACATTACGTTTTATAGGATATTAAACCACTGCAATTTAAATACTCAGCAGAATATGTCAAAATATCTATTTAAGAAACAAAACGTGGAGGAAAATAGGGCTTAACCCAAAGAAATACCTAACATACCATAATGATAAAAGGCAAAAATATCTGTTTCTTTGGCTTTAATTTAAAATTGATATATCTGAATTAAATTCTGTTGTACTGGAGGACTACTAATAAAATGCAATAACAGTTTTTATTTATAATTTCTTCACACGGTTTTTGAAACATTTCTCTTATCTATATTGTCATTTTATACTTGTTAGTTTTTCAATGTTTCACTATAAAAACTAGCTATAGCACAATAAGCAGGTATTATGCACAATTTTTTTTTAAATTTAGCACTTAATAAAAGTATGGAATAAATAACTTTTTTGAAACTTAAGGTGAAAATATCTGAATCAATTCTTAAGTGGATTTCCTTTGTGATATGCAGGGGACCTGTACCAACAACTCCCCAAATCTTTAACAGCTATCAAATGAAGAGATTGATAATTACCATATTAAAATAAGATCGAATTTTGACTCCTCTTGCCAGATCCCACACTATCACATTTCCATCATGACCAGCAGAAAAGAGAACTCTTGGATCAAATGGGTGTGGCTCAAGAACAAATACCTCATCTTCATGACCCTGAAATATTTTATAAGTGTCAAAGAATTATAAATATTAAAAGATAAAAATAAAATTCAAACAAAACACCAATATCACAACATTTCTATAAGTGGTAAAAATCTTCAAATTTATCAAATGTAATAAAAAAGCTGAGCTAAAATCACTGTCCAGGGATTTGTTATCATTGAGTGAAACCTGAGAATATTATTTACCTATCCAGCCCTGAATGTTAAAATAAAAAAAGCTAGATCCACATTTCTAAGCCAAACATGTTTAACTTCATTTTAAAATTATTTCAATTCTCCCAAAAAGACCTATTAGCGAGCAAGTAAGAGATTTCAGATAACATAAAAGACTTTATTTCTTAACAAAAATATTCTATTTTACAACCAGCTTTAGTTTATACCAAATAAAAATTAGTCTTTTTTTTTTCTCACCATCAGGACATGAATTAGTTGACCGGTGTAAGAATTCCAAACTTTCAAAGTCATGTTATTAACTGCAGTTATAACTGTATTGTCATGTCGATCCCATGCTACCATAGTTACTTTCATTTTTGTGATTTTATCTTCTATCCCTTGAAGGTTTTGGCTGAAAGTGATGGAGGCAATATTTGTTTACAATGATACTATTTATTAAAATATCAGCATGACAAAAACCTCAATGTATTTTCTTAGTTTACATTCATTAACATGGATAACTAACTATTGCTTAACACAATATTTAAGAATAATTTGAACCAACAAAAAAATTACGGCAAAAATCACTGCATGGAGTCAGCAAAATCAGGATTCCAGTGCTCCTATGATCCTTAGTAATAGATGAGCTTGAGTAAATATGATTGACTTTAATATCTTTCTGGGTCTAAGGCCTCTGTGCCATGCTGCTCACTCTCCATCTTTTACTGTTGCTGTCGTGCCCTGATACTTTGCTCCCCATCCAAGACTACTATACGTAAATACAAATTAAAAAAAAAAAGGTTAAAATATTAAAACCAAAATGATAGTTTCAACATGTAATATGATTTCTCTTGGCCAGAGATAACCCAGTGGATGTATCACACCACCCCTGTGTCAGATAGAACGTTGTATGTTCTAGTTTTCTTTAAAAAGTAGCAAAAGGTACAGCTATTCTTACAGTACTATTATACTGTCAACAAAACTGAACTGCAGGATATCATTAATTGACATACAGGGCAAAACCTCACTTTATAAAAACTAACATTTTCATCTCCAAAAGCACCTATAATTATCACAGAAAAGTAATCAGTTTAACATGGATTATGATACACTAACCTGTAAAACAGCTTTACAACTTTAAATGATCTAGATATATATATATGTAATCTTTCAAATGTGATCTCTTACCCTGCTGGCCGAGTAGCCATATCCAGCAAAATACTCTTCCATTCTCTTCGTTTAAATTGCCAAATACGTGCTGTCCCATCGCGACTGCCACTTACAAACCTGCAAAGGAGCCCACCCCCCAAAGGAAAAAAACAAATTACATGCACTTTACCAAAATGCACTTTCCAATAGTTACATTTTTTAAAATGCTAAAAACACCTTTCATTTTCCCTTACACAGCCTTCTAATACAATAGATTATTCTACCTGATATTTTCTGAAAATCTAATTCTGAAACATCAGAGGCTTTTAAAATGTTATATACATACACACATTCTAATGTATGTGGCTAGGTCTCATAACGCTCAAAAGTGATTCAAGGCCATTATTTACTACCTTAGGAAGAGAATTGATACTTTCCAAGAGAAAAACACTGATTTTTCCTCTCAATATTTTACTCAAGATGTAAATACCGTTTTTAAATTTAAAACAAGAATATGAGAAAACTTATACAATATCATCTAAGTGTATTATCAATAAACACTTCTGCTTCAAATATTACATTATAATGTATTTCCAATCTTTACTAAAAATTTCTTTACACCTTGATATGTATAGAAAATATGTAGGGTGGATGAAAGTCCCTATTATCTAAAAAAAAAGGTGGCCAAATAAATTAACATTATTACAGATAAAACATAAACACACATTAACAGGAATGTGATGAAAATTGACTTTTCATCATAACTGGTCAAGATCTTTATCCTAGGTGTCTAATTAATATACAAAGCTAATTAAAACCTGACCATAGAAACTGTCCTTATTTCATATTTGAAAACCAGAATTCAATTTGACAAACAAAAATAATTATTTTACCTGTTACTAGAGTTGGAAAACTGGATACTGTCAACTTTGTCCTATATACAAACAGATGAACAGAAAAGAGGATCCTGAATATAAACTGTTAAGACTCATTTACATCGTACTCATCTAAGTCTTTTCAACAATACTTACAGTATGAAACTCCAATTCTGATATTTTCTCTGGCTGACCTGATCCAAAAAAATAAACCCTAATAATGTGATCTGTGCTTCCTGTGGCCAGAAACATTCCACCTGAGGAATAACAGCAAACATTTATGAGTAAAACACAGGTTGAAAATCTCTGAAAATTAAATAAGAAATATAAGCAACATTATCATAATATATACTGAATGACTAATATTTCATTCTACAACTATTCATATTTATCCTAATGGACATAATGTCTCTAACCTGAAATTAAGAGTCGGCTAACATAAGCTTTGACTGGAATTTTTCAGTATTTATAAAAGCTTTTTTCTACAAATGATTTCACTAATAATTACATAATCATGTTAATATTATCAGAAAATATGTCTTAATTCTGCTGAAATCTCTCTCCTGCACCATTTCCCATCTGCTAAAATCCTATCAAGTATTTAAGGCCCAATTCCTTCACTACAGGCCTTCCAGGCACAATCCAATAGGCCTTCTCTCCTCTGAACTCTCATTACGAGTTTGTCATAGGGCACATACATTATACTTGGCATTACAGCTATTTGTACGTGCAGTTTTACTCTCTCTCAGAATCAGTACCCTCCCACAGTGTTGAAAACAATGCTACATAAAATTGCATCTAGAGTACTCTGAAGCATATGCAGAGCCTATATTTATATTAATACTAGAAGTAAAACTGTCTGCATGGCAGTAGCAGTGGAAATTTAGAAATTAAAGACATTTAGATATTGATACAGCAAAAATAAGACTCATGTCATCAGTTTGCAATCACTTCTCTGGTACTACGGCTAAACACAATTATGAAAAGAAAAGAAAAGGTAAACTGTGGAAAGAACTAGTATTAGGAACATTAATTCGTGCTTCATTTTCTCATCAATTCACTTAAAATCTCCAGATCACAATTTGTTTATCAAGATTCTAATATCCATTAAAAATGCTGCTGCTGCGGCCAAGTCGCTTCAGTCGTATCCGACTCTGTGCGACTCCATAGACGGCAGCCCGCCAGGCTCTGCCATCCCTGGGATTCTCCAGGCAAGAACACTGGAGTGGCTTGCCATTTCCTTCTCCAATGCATGAAAGTGAAAAGGGAAAGTGAAGCCGCTCAGTCATGTCCAACTTGTAGCCATCTAGTGGACTGCAGCCTACCAGGCTCCTCCATCCATGGGATTTTCCAGGCAAGAGTACTAGAGTAGGGTGCCATTGCCTTCTCCAAAAAATGCTGCTACATAAACTCAAAATGTAACTGGAATTTCATCACTGCTATACAGCTGTTTCTCAAAGAGAAAATAAGAACAATCTGGAGCAAAATAAGTCTATACAAGTGCCTATCAATCTATTTTACTCAGCCATAAGTAACTCCAAAACCCTTGAAAATATAAAAGATTTAAAATACTTTTCTTTCAATGAGATAATTATTCGAAGACTTATTCTTTAACAGTAAAATTTGAAACTATTTCCTCCTACTGAAGAATTATTGTCTTTTTTAAAAAAAACTTAATCAGTAATACACTCAATCAAATGAGTATGTAAGCTAAACTTGAGCAAAGTTCAAATATTTATAAACTAATTTATGACCATCCCCTGGTACGTGCAAGAGAATATGATTTCTATTACAACAGTAGGTATATTGCAAAATTTTATGTGTTCCACTACAAGTCTTAAAATATACAACTTTTAAGCAGAGAGTCAGGAAGAAAAAAAAATCTTACCAGCACTAAAAGATGAACAGATCATCTGAACTCCAGGACGAGGGCGCTCTGTAAATTTTGCAGGTCTCGGACTGTAATACAAAAACTAACTAATTAAAAATATCCCAAAGAGATCAACATCACCAGAACTCAGCTGTCTCAAAAAATAATTACAGAAGGACAAAATAAGGAGCAACAGATGGTGCCCTTTCTAAAAACAAGTGCAAAATCATTGTGTGTCATGATCAGCAAGATCGTGTGGAAACTTTACATATAGATTTTTATAGGAGCTCCTGATTATATAACAATCTATACATGAAACAAAGTCATTGTCGCACCTGACATATGGGTGTTACACTCACTTCTAATCAGATTTAACAGGTTCTCAGTTTCATAGAGCAGAACAGTAATGCACAAATATACAATGAAATAAAAGTCACAAATATATAAACTATATTGCTCATCTAAAATAGTGATCTATAGAAAATATGTCACATTTAACTATGTTTATATTACAGGTTATATGTTTATATTAACAGTACTGACCTTACATTCTTACTGTTACAATCAACCATACTGAAGAAAATACAGATTTTACCCATATCAGTTCCAATACATATACAATATATATGTAATATTCCAATACAGTGATTACATTTAAAGCCCTTAACATATATTTCAACCTACTTTTTCTCAGAATACTAGGAGAGAAAAATGTAGAAAATAATTAGAGCCTTTCATCAGAGTGCACTGCATAACTCTCATTATCCACAGCTATTGAACATAGAATGGTTTCAGTCTTGTGATCATTTAGGGGAAAAATGTACAGAATATTTTGTTAACCGACATTTTAACAAGTTTTATTTATATTCATTAGCTCTGATATAGCTAAGCATAACTGATACAGTTTAGAGAAAGTTACTAAAACATTCTTGAAACCTAAACATTTATTTAGAAAAAAAATTTAACTCTAAGTAAATTTATCTGAAATCATAAAGGCAATAAAAAGAACTGCTTTCATTAATATCTTATGACTGTGGTACATTTTTATTAATTTTTGGCATATGCCAACCTAGCAGTTAGTTAGACCCATAACCAGAATATGTAACCAATTATATAGACTATCATTTTAAACAAATGCTATTATTTTTAAAGGGAAAAAAGATAAGCAGGTACACATAATTTATTTTTAAATGTACATTTGAGAAAATATTTTAAGACAAGGCCTAGGATTCAGACCCTCTGAGCTCAGTTCCCAGTTCTGCCACTTATCAGTGTGACCTCAGGCAAGTTAACATTTCTGCCTGAGTCTCCTCATCTGTAAATGGAGGTGAACATCACCTCTCCATTCACAGATGTGTCCATGCGGTAAACAGAGCGCTATCCTTCTAGATGCACTCGAGGCAGCATCAAACAGCATAAAATCAGAGGGCAAGGAAACGTTCCAGTCCTAGCCTTGCCATTTGTAAAGACTGTTTTAACTGTGGCAAAGTCATTTAACCTTTCTTTGCCTCAGTGTCCTTAACCCAAACATAGTGTTGTCCAGACAACTTAATTTTGATAAACCAAAATATCATTATAGGTAAAAGCATAAAAACAAAATGCTATTATGGGGCAGAGGGAAAGGTGCATCTATCTACCTTGATATAGTTTAGTGAAAATTTAATGATTCCATTTTCCTAAATTTCCCAAGATCTAGGCTACAGATATAATAACAGAAATAACTACAATTCTTCTAATGAACTAGGAACTCTGAAGACTATGTTCTAAGTACCAAAAGGAGTTACTACAGCATACAAAAAGAAGTAATAATAAAACAGGCATATTCTGAAAAAGCGAGGGCTAGGAAAAAAGAGAAAAAAGAAATAAACATATTAACATATAACTTTCTTTAAAGCATGAAAACAAAAAAGAAAGCATAAGACTGAGAAGTCAGTGAAGAACCAAAATTAATGTTACTCAAGGAGAAAAAGAAAATTATTCCTATTGTTGACTACTTTATACTTTTGCAATTTCAATCATTAAGTTAAACATATTTATTCTAAGAAATAAAAGGGCAACTGACTTTATTTTAAGGGTTCCAGCATCCCAGAGCCAAAAACAAATAGTGCCATCTGCCCCAGTAGAAGACAGATATCTCTTTGAACCACTGCACAATGGTGAGAACTGAAAAAGAAAGAAGAAACAATTTTACAAGAGTAACGTTGTCCAAATAATAAACCTATTTTTACCATATAGAAAATAACAATGGTTAAACACTCCAAATTGACAAACATCATTGTTACCTTCACATTTAAAGTCCATGTATTTCTAGAGAAAAGAGAAATATTCCTTTCTTTATTTTAGTTGCCTATATACAATGGATTATAAAGGTGGCTTCTTAAAATTTAAATTGTAACCACAGAGGATTTCTCAGGGGTTAGAATGATTACCTGTAGTGACGTTATAGACGCACTGTGGCCCTGAAGAACAGCCAAAGGTGCACATGTTCGAAGACACCAGACTCGGATCATTTTATCACAACTTCCAGCTGCTATCATGGTATTCTCATAGTTGACAGCCATGTCTGATATTTCAGCAGCATGCCCTCTCAAAGTAGCTAATAATCTCCCATCATCTGTTGCCCAGATTTTCACAAGACAGTCATCAGAACCCTTAAAATAAAAATGGATATTTATTGAATTAACTATAAATTTTGGTTCAAATACTTAATGCAGATTTTTTTAAAATCCTGTTATATCCATTTCCCAATAGTCATAACTTTAAGTACTAAGAAGTGTTAAATACTTTCCTCTACACAAGTTGCTTTGTCTTATAAATTATTCACTTTTACAGAATACTTGTATGGGCACACCATCTAATAAGAAAAGTAGGATGTTAGCAATAACTAACATTTACCAATAGCCCCTACCCACTACCCAAGGTAGCCTCTATATGGAATCTTGTAAAAGAATTTGAACTTCTAAAATAACAAAACTATAACTGTAAAACGAATGTAACATGCAACAGTGACTAATCCTATCTACATTATATATAAAAATGAAAGGAAGCTTATTAATGCTTTTTCCTCCTACAAAGCCAAAATCTGTAACACATGAGTTTCCCATCACTGATCTTCAGCTAAATACATTACATATAGTTACCCAATGTCAGTTATAAGAAAAAAGTTAATTTTATCTGTGTGAAGTCATTAAAAAATATATATATATATTATCTGTTTACCCTTTGCAGCAGCATAAGCTCAGGGAGAAATGTAAAGAATACAGTTTCCTATAAATATCTATATTTACAAATAAACATTTCACTTTCACTTAGCCAAAGCAGCAGTAAGAACTTCTAGACTTTTTTTTCCTTCTGTAATTTTTCTTATTCATCTTACACTTCAAAATTTACTCTTCTACCAACCTCTCCCTACTTCCCCTAGTTTTTACTATTAAAAAGTTTTAAATATACAAACAGTACAATATATTACCATTAACCTTTTATATCTATTTCCCAGATTTGAAATTTACTAGAAGATTTCAAAGGTTGCAGGTTAGAACTCTTTACAAACATTCCAATCTAATCTGTTGAAAAATCCACACGCACACTATTTTATCTGACATGTACTTAGAGGATCTACAACAGCAAGGACACAGAGTATCTGCTTCTAAAAACTAAGGCACTATTTGGCTCTGACCTACATTCACAACAAAAATAAAATTTTAAGTATGCCAACACAGGTAGATTGTACACGAAGAATAAAATCACATCATCTCATTATTTCTTATGATACATAAGACTTATAAATAAGTCGGCCTTATATTCTATAGAAGATCTTTTCAGATTATTTTCCATGTTAACAAACAAAAAACAAACCAAAGAAAACACACACATCTTTTTGACCAAAATGTCAGCTTTTATGAAAAGGACAGGCGGAAACCTGTTATCTAAAAGTCAGCTTCCAGTGACTTTCCACCAAATAAAATTGAATAGAAGTCCCACTATATTATGAATGTATTAAGTTCACTAATCTTATTTTATAATTGTGCTTTATTTTGACACGTACAAACCCCCCTTCCCACAATACCAACCCCTCCTCAAAATAACACTGTACACAATTTGCTTTAGTGTGTACTATCCCAATTAACCTTTCTTTTCTTTCATTAAATTACAGGAGGGAAAGTTTTCATCTTACTTTCAGGGAAATCTCTCTTCATTATCCTCTTCTATGATATAAAGTAGTACACTGTCCCCAACCCTCACCCCCGATCCCCAAAACTCCTGGCAGAATTTCAAACAAAATCCTAAAGCATCCTCAGGCAATCTCTGTCTCATGAATCATAATTTGTGATCATCTATTTTTATGTGAATGTGAATCTGATATGATCTGACAAATTCAACTAAGTTCTTTCAAAATGACTATCAGAATAAATAAATAAATAAATAAAAGAACTATCAGAAACACAGGGATTGAACCCAGGTCTCCCACGTTGTAGCTGGATTCTTTACCAGCTGAGCCACAAGGGAAGCCTATCAGAAATACAAGTATGCATAAATAATTGCTGAAAAAGAGTGTAGACAAGAGAAAAATCAAATTTACCAGGAAAATATTCTTAAAAGCACCATAAATGTGCTTAAGAAAGGATGAATTAAAAAACTGACAAAACTGCTCCTTATAAAAAGACTAAACTGTAAAGCAGAAGTTGAACACATGATCATTCTTTATAGAAGCCTACGTCAAATGTTAGTAACGTCTGTAATAAACTAAAGAATAGAACATTATAGTCTTTCAATCAAAACATTAAAAAGAGTTACAGACATCAAAGTAAAAGTAATGTCACTTAAATGGTGAAAGGAAAGAGAGCTGGAAACCGCAGGCACAGGGTCGGCCTTGGTAGGAAGGACACATGGGCTCCCAGGTCTCATGGAGGAGGGAGAGTTATGGTGGGCACGGCAATGGTGAAGCAAAACGGCTGTCTGAGGAGGCCTTACAGATAGCTGTGAAAAGACGGGAAGCGTAAAGCAAAGGAGAAAAGGAAAGATATCCCCCTCTGAATGCAGAGTTCCAAAGAATAGTGAGGAGAGATACTAAAGCCTTCCTCAGCAATCAATGCAAAGAAACAGATCTTTCCATTAGAAAATTAGAGATACCAAGGGAACATTTCATGCAAAGATGGGCTCAATAAAGGGCAGAAATAGTACAGACCTAACAGAAGCAGAAGATATTAAGAAGAGGTGGTAAGAATACACAGAAGAATTGTACAAAAAAGATCTTCACGACCCAGATCATCATGATGGTGTGATCACTCAGCTAGAGCCAGACATCCTGGAAACGGAAGTCAAGTGGGCCTTAGAAAGCATCACTACAAAGCTAGTGGAGGTTATGGAATTCCAGTTGAGCTATTTCAAATCCTGAAAGATGATGCTATGAAAGTGCTGCACTCAATATGCCAGCAAATTTGTAAAACTCAGCAGTGGCCATGGGACTGGGAAAGGTCAGTTTTCATTCCAATCCCAAAGAAAGGCAATGCCACAGAATGCTCAAAACTACCGCACAATTGCACTCATCTCACACGCTAGTAGAGTAATGCTCAAAATTCTCCAAGCCAGGCTTCAGCAATACGTGAGCTATGAACTTCCAGATGTTCAAACTGGTTTTAGAAAAGGCAGAGGAACCAGAGATCAAATTGCCAACATCTGATGGATCACTGAAAAAGCAAGAGAGTTCCAGAAAAACACCTATTTCTGCTTTATTGACTATGTCAAAGCCTTTGACTGTGTGGATCACAATAAACAGTGGAAAATTCTGAAAGAGATGAAAATAACAGACCACCTGACCTGCCTCTTGAGAAACCTGTATGCAAGTTACGAAGCAACAGTTAGAACTGGACATGGAACAACAAGCTGGTTCCAAATAGGAAAAGGAGTACGTCAAGGCTGTATATTGTCACCCTGCTTATTTATGCAGAGTACATCATGAGAAACGCTGGGCTGGAAGAAGCACAAGCTGGAATCAAGACTGCCGGGAGAAATATCAATAACCTCAGATATGCAGATGACACCACCATTATGGCAGAAAGTGAAGAAGAACTAAAGAGCCTCTTGATGAAAGTGAAAGCGGAGAGTTAAAAAGTTGGCTTGAAGCTCAACATTAAAAAAAAACTAAGATCATAGCATCCGGTCCCATCACTTCATGGCAGATAGATGGGGAAACAGTGGAAACAGTGGCTGATTTTTTGGGGCTCCAAAATCACTGCAGATGGTGATTGCAGCCATGAAATTAAAAGACGCTTACTCCTTGGAAAGAAAGTTATGACCAACCTAGATAGCATATTAAAAAGCAGGGACATTATTACTTTGTCAAGAAAGGTCTGTATAGTCAAGGCTATGGTTTTTCCAGTAGTCATGTATGGATGTGAGAGTTGGACAATAAAGAAAGCTGAGGGCAGAAGAATTGATGCTTTTGGACTGTGGTGTTGGAGAAGACTTGAGAGTCCTTTGGACTGTAAGGAGATCCAGCCAGCCCATCCTAAAGGAGATCAGTCCTGGGTGTTCGTTGGAAGGACTGATGTTGAAGCTGAAGCTCCAGTACTTTGGCCACCTGATGCAAAGAGCTGACTCATTGGAAAAGACCCTGATGCTGGGAAAGACTGAGGGCAGGAGGAGAAGGGGACGACAGAGGATGAGATGGCTGGATGGCATCATCGACTCGATGGCCATGGGTCCGGGTGGACTCCAGGAGTTGGTGATGGACAGGGAGGCCTGGCATGCTGCAGTTCATGGGGTCGCAGAGTCGGACACGACTATGCGACTGGACTGAACTGAACCTCAGCACCAAGATAAATATCTGAGGATTATTTTCCAAAAGTGGAGAAGGGGGAAACAAAAGAAGGAACCAAAAAAAGTGAGATAAGTTTTAAAATGTGGTAGAATCTTATAAGCAATAAGCGAAAAATCCTGGAAGCAACAGTGAACTTCCAGCTAAAATTAGACAACACGATTTTAGAAAAAAACCTGAACTGACAAGGTTTTAAAACAAAGTTCTAATGCCCAGGGGAAAAAGAAGTATTCACTTATTTTCAGTGATATGTAGATACTGCTGCTAGGACTGAGGATCTGGCAAGGTAGTGGGAAAAGCTGGGAGTATGAAGTGTAAGTGGGAAATTAAAAAAAAAAATTAAGCTGCAAAGGTTTTATCTGAGGGAGGTCATAGAGGGTAGAGTTTTAAATGCCTGTTAAGGAATTTGAATTTAACCTGGCAAGGGAAATTAATGAAGAATTTTAAGCAAGACATGCAACAAGTAACAAGACAAGTAACAAAATATGGTTACTATAATATTTTAACCACAAGTTTTAAGAAATACATGAGCTGGTTAAAACCGAAGATGCTTTTTTGGAATTTGTTTTTAAATCAAATTATAATATTATGCTAGTGGTTAATGCCAAGCAAACATAAAAGGTAGCAATGGGTCATTAGTTTCAATTTTCAATACTGTAAAATTGTCCTAATTACCATGAAAGAGTGTTCATTAGTATGTGTTAATAGTAACATAATGTGTTATCATGATAATATAGATAAATAACACGTTTATCATTTATGTTTACTGAGTATAAAGATACCAGAGAGAACATGTAGCTTTAGCTTTCATAAATCCCCAAATAAAATGAGATATTTCAAATTTACATTGTTTTCTCTTACAAGTCAAGATATCCTGTCAATGCAAAGATAATGCCAAGAAAGCTGAAAAAGTAACTTTTCTCTATGCTGAAAAAACAGTGCAGATATCACTTGTAAAATGACTTGATAAAGGGTGGAACTTAAACTTACGGATTTAAAGTACCCTATAAATTTTCTTTTTACATAGTCACACTAAAAGCCATACAACCAAAGAGATAAAGCCAAGCACCTTTAAAAACGATCAACATGCTCTGTAGCTTAGGGCAGAGGAAGGAAAATGAATCAGACATTTACTCTGGAATCACTGTTATTTCTTTAATACTTTTAAGCAGACTATGGAAATGGTGGCACCAATGAATTTTTTCCTTCTTGAATTTAACTGGATCTCTTACATGGCAGGTAATCACCCACCCTCGTTTCCTTCTTAGTCTATCCCAAAGAAGTCCCTATTTTGTGAATCCCTTTTGGAAACCATGAAGTTTCATCAAAATAAAAAGTGTGAGAGACAAACTTCAGATAAATAAAACTCAATGCTGACATTCTCCATAAATAAAAATGAATGCTGACATTCTTCATATTTAAGCCCAGGAATTAAATATGTATATACAAAAGCAATATGTATATACATTTGCTTTTGTATTCTGGTCAAGAAAAATTCCACATATCTGTGACATGGCTTTCTACTTTGTTGAGCACTTGGGTATTAAAATTCGTCTTCAAATCTACAAAAGATGTCTTACCTAATGATAGGAAAGCTTTAAAAAACAACTTCAGATACAGGGCTTCGATCATTTATATTTTATGTAAAAACTAAAATAGATTCTTTAAAGTCAACTTTCAAGTTTCTCTAAGACAAGTTTTAAAGGGCTTAATTGAACTATATAAGTATATATGTAAACATTTATTTAAACTGAAACCTAGAAGATTAGCTGTAACAACTATATGAACTACTCAATGATGAAGAAAAGTACTTTACAACATGGAACAGTAAATGACAAAGAATTGTTGACTTCTGCGAGGAGAAAACCACACACACTTGGACAAGAGTACAGCAGGTTAATTGTGCTCAGACAACCTTAGAGTTAAAACGTAGACCTGTAAACTTTTCCCTGCTAAAAGAGAAGCATCAACTGAACAGACCAACCAACGATTACTACTCTGGCATGATCTTCATGATTCTTAAACTTATAGTACCTTGGAGAATTTGGCAGTCCTTGGCAGAATCAACAAAGAGAATTCTAATTTCTTTGCTACTGCTACATAGCTTATGAGTCAGATTTCACCTCTTGATGTCATCAGAACAAACAGAATTAAATGTTAAAAACGTCACGTATATGGTTATGCATACTATAATGTCATCTTCTTTTCAAGTGAAAAAGTTGCCTATTTGTGGGCTCAGCCGCTCAGCTGTACCCAACTCAGTCGCAACTTTGCGACTCCACACTTTGTAACTCACCAGGCTCCTCCGTCCATGGGGATTCTCCAGGCAAGAATACTGGAGTGGGTTGCCATGCCCTCCTCCAGGGGAGCTTCCTGATGCAGGGATGGAACCCAGATCTCCCACACTGCAGGCGGATTCTTTACCATCTGCACCACCAGAGAAGCCCTTAGCAGTCTTTTATTTATCTGAGTAACAATTCACTTATTTGGGCTAAAAACTGCTTATACTTTTAGTTCAATGTATTTCCTAAAAGAGGCTACTGACTTTCTTACCAATCTATCAGACCTGTATTTCATTTCCCTTACAAATTACCCTAAACTTGAGAGTCAGTCATCTCAACATAGGCTGAATTTTCTTACTCCTTGTCTATCTAAGCCACCACTGACTAATCTTTTATCAACATAATCATCTTTGCTCTTACCCTGCTCCCAGATGCCATGGACCATATGGAAAAGCAGACAAGCACACTAATTCTTCAGCACTGCAAGTTCACAGCTCCTGCTTATTTGGATGGCTAAGGCTAATCAGCAATCCTTTTTTGCCCCTATTCATCCCTCTTTCCCTACTACCAGGTTCTAGCACTCATCTCTAGAACTCAGTCCCATTCCCTAACGAACCCTCTTCATCATGTAAAATATATCACTTTGAAAAGCAGAATCTGTTCATTGTAAATCTAATTATCTTTCTAAAAAGTCCACATAAACTGCTCCTAATCTATTTATTCACTTATCTATCCTCCATAAAGACCACTGCACATCAGTTATCTCCTCTTACATCTGCTCTCCTAGGTCCTTACCCCGACCCAGTTTGCAAAAATTTATCTTCTTATAATTACCGTATTCTAGCTCTCCCTTCCATTATTAACAAACTTACTGAATATATAGTATCATCCCTACACTACCTCCCACATACTTTGAAAAATCAACTTTGCACTTCCAACTTCTGGGAGTTTCAAGAGCAGCACCAATGTCTTCCATCGCCCAGACACATCAGCGATTGACAATTCACTGCATCTGCTCCATCAGCACCTTTCCCTCCTTTCTCTCCATATAATACACCTACAGACTTGATGCCCCATTGCCTCTAAATATCCCAGTGTGCATTCCTCTAAAACAAGGACACACATCTCCATACACTGGGGAAATTAAGACTGATAAAAATGCCATCCAATCCACAGGCCCCATTCAAATTCTGTCAACTATCCTGACATTGCTCCCTTTCCTTCTTTGGCCTAGGGCCCCATATAGCAACATGTGTTATATTGTCACTTCAATTTCTTCAATATGAAGTATTTCCTGAGGCTTTCTCTATGTTTCATGTCCTCAGAAGTTTAAAAAGAGCACAGACTTTATATTCTGTCAGATCATACTGTCTTAGTAGGAATCCCACAGACAAGGTGCTGTGTTTTCCTCAACGTACCACTTCAGAAGATATGCAATGTCCACCCCCATCTCACCACTACTGAAGCTAGTTAACTTTATCATGTGAAGTGTTTCCCTCATTTTCCCCCTGGAAAGTTGCAATTTCCCCCCTTTTAATTAAATTAGTATCTTGTGGGAACATACGCTAGATTATGCCAAGATCTTCAAACCAGTTATCAACCAATCTACCCTCCATCGATGACACACAAATCAATCAACCACCACTATGACAGTTGCCAAACCAGCATTCTTTCTATAACTATCAGTTGGCATTCTACTGTAAATAAGCGCTTTCCCTTTTTCCTCACTTACAAATTTACATCAGCATAGACTCAAGGATGCCTACTTTCATCATTAGTCATAAATAATTCAGTCAAGGCCCTACCCGTCCTCATGGAGCTTCTTTAATAAGAAAATACAATTAAAGCTAAGTTCAAAAATTAAGAATTTCAGACAGTGATACATATTATAAGAAAGTAATGTGACAGACAATGATATAATATGAGGAGGGAAGGTAGTCAGTGAAAAGTCTCCTAAATATTCAGTGTTTGACCAGAGCTGCTAAAAAAAGGAATAAGCCACAGCAATATTTTGGAGAAGATGATTCCAGGCAAAGGGAATAAGACAGTACAAAGGCGTTAAGCCATAAATGGGCTTTACAGGTTTGAAAACACAGAAAAAAACTAGCGTAAATGAACACAGTAGGAGGAGAGAATGCATCTCACGGACATTTTTATATATGTATCTTCCTTAACAGAAGTTTCTTACAAGAAAGAATATTATTCACGTCTGTATCTCTGACTGGCTCATTCATTCGTCTTTCTGTTTTATCATATGCCTACTGCATACACCAGATACAATGTAAGGCACTACAGATCTAAAAAGTTTTGAGAAAAAGGCTTTGTTGTCAGGAGGTTCACAGCTTAAAAGAGACAGACCCCTAAACAAATTCACTGCAACAGAGGACAATACAAGTATGTCCAGTGGTAGTACACCACATTCAGAAAACAGCCTATTTTTTTCACTGTCAAGCTTTTTGAAAGATGACTTTTTAAATTTTCAATTCCCAATCTTTCCTTACTGCACTGCAATCTCACTCCTTTCCCTAAAACTTAAATAAAAAAATTTTTTTCCTTAAGGTCACTAATGGCCTTGCCAAATCCAAAAGATGCCTTTCAGTTCTAATTTCACTTTAGGTTTCTATCTTTAGTAAAATACAAATCCTCTGGCTTTTAAGACACCACATCTTTTTTTCCTTTGTGCCCTCTTAGGCAGCTCTTTCTCAGTTTTAATTACTGACTCCTCTCTTCTTGTTTAGTTTGCTTTAAAGCTGAAGACTCAGATTTCTCACATTACATACATGAGGTAAAACTACCAACTTCCATATTCAGTGCTTCCCAACTTGAATCTTCTACTAGATTTCTCTCCTGCACTCCCAGTGCCTGTTGAGCATTTCAACTTGGCAAACTATGTGTGGATCTCAAATTCAACATGTTCCAACCTTCACAAACTTCTCCACTTAAATCCCTACCACAGTAAATGACATGGCTTTCTAACCAGTTGCACAAGTTAAAATGCGCATCATTTCATATTATTGCCTCTCAATTCCTTCCCACATGCAAATCAATCTCTTAAATCCTAGTTCTATTTTTATTCTATTAATTCCATCCCTGCTTCCACTGTGACTCTCAAGGATCACTCCTAGAACCTTTTTACCAATACCTCTGGACATAGACTTAGCTTTAATTCATCCTCCACAAAATGCTCAAGAGGGCATTAAAAAGATAAATTCTACTCACTCCTCTAAAGATATCATTTTTGTTCCATGCCTTCAGGGAAGAATCTCCTTCAAAGGTCATAAAAGGATCTTGACTTTGTCCTCTGACAACATCTCTAACTCTTGCTTAACAGTGGTCTATATGTAGTCTTCTCCATGTCAAATAATACACAGTTGCATGTTATATTCTTCCAATGATTGTAAATGCTTCTCCCTAAACTGTGAAATATCCAGCTTGGCTCAGTTGAAAGTGCCACTTCTCAAGGAAGTTTCCCTTACCATCTCCTACCACACCCTGAATCAGGTACCTCTCTCCTATGATACCTCAGCATTTTGTACTGCTTCTACCAAGCTTCTCATCACATCGCATCAACACTGTGCTGTTGATCATCTATGAACTCTCACAAATAATCCTAAGTGTTTAGAACAGTGTATACCTCCTAAAAGACCAAAGTTCATTAAAGGAGTGAATAAACACATAGTATTTATTACAAATGATTGAGTTTATGGAAACAGTTAATGCCCTTTTGCCTTAATTTGAAGAGATATACTTTACATTTTTGAAAAACGAAATCTTTTTATGTGGTCCTCAACATACATTTAGGAGTGACTGGCTTACTCCTAAGAGAATTAATTAACTCTGTTTTTCTTTGGTAAATGTTATTTGACACAATGATTCTGAAACCAAGTAAATAGATTTAGAAAACTAAGAAAGAGAGAGAATTAGGGAACAGTCAGACTTGGTGACTACACTAACTCCCTCCGTGGGCTCTTCTCATTATTCTACTGGGAAACATCCATTATTAAAATATTCCAGTACAAAACACTGGGTAATTTTCCTAACATCGAATTTCACTTATCAATCACAATGATTTCAATCTTGTATAGCATTTATAAAAAAAGATTTTAGGTAAGAAAATAAAATGTATACAATTTATTTAAAATCTATCTATAAAATTAAAAGCAGCAAGTGAGACTTGACTGCTTCCTGTGTATCCTGTTCTATACTAATTATATATATCATTTCATGTAATCCCACAAAAAATCCTGTGGGATTGGTACTACTATTATCTATTTCCCTACTTTTTTAAAGAGCTGAGAACACTGCAGATGAAAAGGGCATGGCGACGCTGTGAGCTGAACTAAGAGTCCCCTAATGCTGAAGATGATGCTCTTAATCACAGGACTATACTGCCTCTAGTTGTGCCTGCCCAAAAGGACTCAAAAGTCCATTGGAATTAGTCCCTTGGAAGGGTTTCAAATACATCTAACACTAGAAGTTAATGATAAGTGTGCAAAGTCTTAAGATACCAAGTACATAAGAAGGAAATACTGAGTCATCCATTACCGAATTGCTATTCTAGGAAGTAACAACCGTGTGCCACTCCCTCACAGGCATCTTTCATTGCTCAGTCAAAACCTACTCTCCTGAAGTCTTACCCTATTTGCTTTTAAGACTGGATTTCAAAGCATTAGTTAGTGGCTAGCGTTTCCAGGGGAATAAAGCAATGTGAACAGTCAACACATGTTCTCTAACTCCATCAGAAATGATAACAAGATAAAAGTACAAAGAAATTTTAAATAACAATGATCTCATATTCTGACATTTATCACAAGGTAACATTTTGGAATTTGTCACTGCGAATCACCAGGAAAAAATTACAAATGAGACTGTAAGTTTGGCACAAATAGAAAATTGTATCACATACATAAAACATCAACATTTTTAGATTCTTGATGAGACCACATAAAATAGTACAGTGATAATTTTCTTCCCTTTATTTATGTATCTTCAATTAAGGGAAAACAATCAGAAAATAGCTTCCTCTTAACATATCATTCTTGCCCCCCCAAAATCAAATGCTCTTAAAACTAGGAGTTAAGCTTTTAGAACAAGGGCTGCAGTTTTTGGGTTTTTTTTCCTGTACAGGGCCAGATAACAATTAACTTAGGCTTTGTAGGCAATACAGTCTGTCATAAGTACCCAACTCCATGTTGTGGTACAAAAGCAACAACAGACAATGTAAACAACATTGTGTTTGAATAAAACTTTATTTACAAAACCAGGCGGTGGGCTGGATTTGACCCATGGGTGGAAGTTCACTAAACCTAGGTTCAGAGTACTTTCCCAGCTCTACCTACTATTCTACTACCATAAGACAGCAACAGCGTATTATTCACTGGATTTTTCCCTCAAAAAAGTGTAAGAGATTGTATGTCTAATTCAATTCAACACAAAGACAATGACAAATAATACTTTCATTTTCACAGAATTCCTTTACAGACATCAAAAAATTAAGAAGTTAACAGATATTTTTAATAATCTCAGTACATGACATACCTTAATGCCAGAATGAAATATAAACACAATGTAATGCTTTCTCATTCTTTCAATGTATTATTATTTTTGAAAGAATCCTTCTAACATTAGAAATGCCAAATTTACTATGTTTTGAGAGCTAAATTTAAATAATATGCTGAACTTAACTCTAAAAATAATTTTCCATTACCATTTGAGAGCAAGTTACTGTTGCAGGTATATCAAGGACTTCAGCAAATCTAGGGATAACTGTTCCAATCTGTCAGAAAATTTTGAAAATTTCACTTTTATTCTGCTTCATAAAGAACATAAGACATAAAAGAGAAAGTGAAAGGGAGAATACTAATATATACGAAATGATCTGCAAATGCCTGAAGAGGATTCTAGAACCAGGAAAAAGATAAGTATAAAAATCCTTTCCCACATCCTGCCATTTAGCTGTTGTACAGATGACTGAGTGTATGAGTAAAGGAGAGAAAGTAGATATAAATAAATCTCAGTTTACAAGCATATCTACTTAAAAGAGGAATCTATAATTGTTGTAACTGTATAAAATTCACAGCTGCTCTCTTCAAAGACAGAGATAGGAATTTCCATGTTAACTTCAATTTCCCATAGGAACCCCGTGAATAAGTACATACCTCCAGCCCAGTATTTAACGTAAGTAATATTTAATTATAAGTACAACCACAGTAGTGTGGTACTACCCTTAGTGGATATAATACTTAAGGCATCTAAAAAGAAACTGAAATACTTCCAAAAGCAATTTTCTCACTTAAAAGCTGAAAAGCTCTGCTTTTCTCCATTCAACAAGTTAAAAAGAAAACAGTAATAAACAAACCCAAAGAGATTCTTCGAATGCCAGATATACTGAAGGATAAGGTCCTAAAGATAAAAGGTAGTAAGATTACATATGCTCAGACATTTTTCTATCACCACTTTAAGGGCCATTTCTCAGACTCTAATGTGCTTAATACACTTTGGATAAAATGCCCTTAGGTTTAGAATTAAAACTATTGTATGACATTTTACAAAATGTCAACTGCATTATCTGATATAATGCTGGGAACTACACTTATCCATGAGGACAATAATGTAACTGTAACTGTGTTACAACATGTCTTTCAAAAACATTCCAAACTTGAAGTCCAAATTTAAGCAACCTTTTGTTACAGTAAGCTGTTTTATGTGAGTTTCTAGTTTTTCAAATTAAAGAAAAAACAAAGGTTTTCTTTCAAAGTTCAACTATAAGCAACATTTCTATAATCTCATATATGAATTAACATAATACTTTAAAAACTACTTACAGTAAATATCCGTCTGCCAGTCCGATCAAAAGTTACACAGTACACAGATGACAAGTGTCCAAGAATTCTTTTATGCATTTTCATGTGCTGATACACTGCAGTCGGAACCAGTCGCTCAAGTCTATATTTTCCATTCAGCTTCCTTGAAAACAAAGTATCCGCTACCAAGAAAAGGAGGGGGGAGGGGATAAGTATAATTCAGAAATTAATTTTCTTAATTATCCTCTTTTAAGAATTCACATATTTCAATTTCTCACATATTGGTAAAAATAAAGATGCTTTCTAATGCATATGACTTCTAGTTAAAAATCTTCAAAATAGTCAGTAAAGCCCATTATTTTACCTGAAATAAGTCAAAAGCACTACTATCTTCACTTTACAAACAAGAAAATCCAGTTAAATAATCTGCCTAAAGTCAAGAAGTAAGGCACAGTGCTAGGATAAAAACCCAGGCTTCTTTACTCTCTATGCTCTGTCTAGTGCTCTTTAAAACCCAGAATGACTTTATATGACATAATTTCTTTAAAAGTCTCCTATGAGAAAGATTTTCTCATAAAAGCAATTCAGACTGGATCTGGTGCTATTTACTTTTCAACAAACAGCAATTCTTTAACACTCTAAATATGAAACGCTGAATAAAACTTCTAAAAACTTGGCAACAAATGAAGACAGAGGAATAACTTGTTGCATTATTTAAAAAAAATAAAAATAATTAAGGGCTTCCCTGGTTGTCCACTGGTTAAGAATCCGCCTGCCAATGGAGGGGACATAGATTGGATCCCTGCCCTGAGACGATTCCACAGCGGCAGGGCAACCAAGCCCTTGCGCCACAACCGCTGAAGCCAGTGCCTAGAGCCCAAGCTCCCCAGGAAGAGAGCTCCCACAGCAATGAAAAGGCCACACACCACAACAGAGTAACCCCCCGCTCTCTGCAACTGGAGAAAGCCCAAGGGTAGTAATGAAGACCCGGCACAGCCAAAAATAAACAAATAAATTTAAAAAAATAAGTAAACTGGGAATCCTGCCAAAGACCTGTACAATGCTTTCTTTTCTAGAACTTCCGCTTTTTTCACTTCACCCATTTTAACCATCTTTCAAGATATGAACAAAATTTATCTCCTGCTCCAAAGCCTGATATGCTGAATTTGGCCAAAGATGTCCCTTTCCATCTAACTTACTACTGTTCTTTGTTTTCTATACCAATAACTATGATAGAATTATAAACAAAGAAGGTGCTCAATAAATACATGCTGACTGGTCTGCAGGCACATTTTCACCTGTAGATTAGCTTTTAATACAAAGCTTTTTTTTTCTGACTGTGACTGCCATCTACTTTGGATAATAAGCACTGCAGTTTCTCACATTTAAATCTAGTCTCCCCCGCCCCCAAATTAAATATATACTAAGTATCGATATTATCAATATTTAACTCTGGTTTAGAGCCTACAATTATGCCCTAAAGTTTATGAAATATAAATCTCTCAGGTGTATCAGCAAGAATCTCAGTGCCTATTATCTTATTCACATACAACAAATGTTTGGCTTACACTACATTTACAAGCAAAAAAGAAAATATTGGGGACTGGCGAGGGGGTTCGAAAGCAATAAAACACAATTCAGGGAATAATTACATTGTGCTTACATGATCTTTTCCTACATCAATTATTTTATATTCTGATAAGAGTGTATCTCCTGTTGTTAGAGGACAAGTTCTAAGATACAATCTATTTCAACATCTGTGCTAAGACAAACTGTTCAAAGTTGTAAATTAGTATATTTAGGCTGAAACTAGTTATACAGTAACAGTGATTTGGTAAGTCTCTAACACATCCTGATATATTTTGCCTTATGCACAGAAATGGCCTGGTGAAAGACAACCACCCCACTTTAGCTCCAACTGATGTGGAGTCAAGAACACACAAAACCACAGGCATCAACTGTCCTGCCAAACGAGAACTCAGATGATCTTACCCCAACACTAAGGATCAATGACATATCACTTACTGTCTGTTTTATAGAAAAATAAGCGATGACATATAGCACAGATGTTGACCATAATGTGTTACCAATACAGTTTAATTCTCTCCACCCCAAATTTACAAAATTCTCAAAATGTCAAATTTTCTTAAAATCTCTATCACTGTTCAGGTACAAAAACATGATCTTGGAGGTAACTATGATACCAAAACTATTATTTTAATGATGATAAGGTACTTTTATATAGGTCAGAATTTTTTAGATGGATTTTTAATGAAGACTATACCTCAGAGTTCATAAAACAAAAACTAATTCCTTTAAGAGAAAATCTTACTACTCTCTTAAACACAGTTTTTACTGAATCTCTACCTAAACTGGGATTAAACCTTTATTTTCACTTTGAGTCAACTGAGAAAAAGAATATCTCTTTCAAAAAGCTACCTACAGTCAACATTTCAAGAAAAACTTTTTAGAACCAACATTAAGTGAAATACTGTATTTCACACCACCCTATGTTATGCTTGGCTGCCAATTAACTACTGAGTATTTTTAATGTTACTATGTCAGCATCCTAAGGGAAAGGGTACCAAACAGGGTCCTTGCTGTCAACCAATTTACAAACTTGTACAACAGCACTAAAAGATATGATATACAGGGAAAATAGTATGTAGAATTCCCAGGTAATAAGCTGGTGGTTCAAATTTGATACAGGGGGTTAGAGAGAAAAATACAGGTATGCTTCAGTAGTTGAAGTTCAACTGAGGAGGCTGGATTTGAAGAAGGTCTGACCAGGTCAATTAGGCAGAGAAGATGTGGTAGGATTCCCGTTCAATGAACTCACATTTTCTTTTACTACACCATTTGGGTAATGTCTTGTCTCTCCTACCAGATCTTAAGTACCTTAAGGACAGAAATTCTGCCTTATTTCCTGCGCCTGAGTGTAGTGCCTTTTAAATAAAAAAGTATATAAGTGAATCTTAGTTAATAATAAGAAACACAAGATGGTTCAGTTACATTTACAGTTTTATGGCAGAAAAGCAAATGGCAATCATTCACTTTCTCAAGAAATTGTTAACAGTAATTGGATTTCTAAGTAAAAAGGAAATGTCTCTTGGATTATAGGAACTCCTTAAATTTTATTAAACTAGAACATCAATTTTTAAAATGAGCATGGTTAAGCAGATATAAGAGGTCACAAAGGAATAAGTTCTTTATATGACATTATTATAGTTTTAACCTTAAATCAAGTAACATATATGACTTTTGTTTAAAAGTTCATTTATGTTCCCAAGTATGGTGATGGGAAATATTCTTAAATTAAGCCTGCCAAAGCAAATTTCTACCTTCTTCACTTGGCAAATTTTTTCTTACCCTTCAGGGCCAGTTTAAATGCCACCTGCTCTAGTAAAAAGTGAATTTTACTTTTAAATTAAAATTTTTTAATTTTAAAAGCAACCTAACCAGTTGCCCTATAGTATCACTCCTGTGTTCAAAATACTTCAGTGTTCTTCATTTGATTCACAGTAAACACCAAGTTCATTATACATCAGCCTACCAAGACTCTACACGACTTCGTGTCCTATTATCTCTCTGACCCCTTTCCAACCATTCTAATCACCCCCATTCTTCCAACATATCAGGTAATGCTCCTAACTTGGGGTTTCTGCACCCGCTATTCCCTCTGGCCAGAACTCTCTCCCCCTATACATGGCTAATTCCCTGGCTTCCTCCTTCATATCCTCAAATGTCTGTCACCTTCTCAATGAAGCCTAACCTGATCAGCCTATTGAAAATTACAACCCATCCCCTACCACCACCGATAATTCCTGATGCTCCTATGCAGCTCAGTATCTGCTCTTTTTCCATCAATCATCACCTTTTATTTGCTAATTAGGTTCACTGTTTCTTTTCTGTCTCCCCCCACTAGAATATTATAAGCTCCACACGGGCACAATTTTTTTTGTCTGTTTTGTTCTTTGATTAGTCTAAAAGCTGACAGGGGTAGCTGGCACTTAGTAGAAGCCATGTATTTTGTGGACTTAATAAATTAATTACACAACAAAAAAAACAATTAGGTTTAGGAATAAAATAAAAAAGGATTTCTTTATTGGACAGATTACAGATTCAAAGTATCTCCATACTATTCTTCCTTTCAACTGCCCTGCTAAATTTACTTAATTTGGAAGCAAAGGGTTAAATAATCAACTAGTTGTCCCAATGTTTTCACTAACTAACCCTTCTCTATTCTATTAAACTGTGATTTAATTATCTTATATACATTTCTGTGGTAGGCTGCTTGGCATGTTTATTTATAGAGTAGTAGCAAAACACTGGGCTTCTCACGTAGCTCTGTCGGTAAAGAACCTGGCTGCAGTGCAGGAGGACCCGGGTTCGATTCCTGGGTCGGGAAGATGCCCTGGAGAAGGAAATGGCAACCCACTCCAGTATTCTTGCCTGGAGAACCCCATGGACAGAGGAGCCTGGTGAGCTACAGCCCGTGGAGTTCCAAGAGTTGCACACAACGCAGCAACTAAACCATCAGCAGCAGAACTTTAAATTTATAATTAGTGACACTTCAGTATGAATGTGGGTATTCTTCATGTCCTCTAAAACATATCTTACTCTTGATTTATAATTATATAGTTTGAAGACTACTGAAAAGTTCTTAAAAGTTAATCTGCTGGAAATACAAGCTTGATTTCATTTACTTATAAACAGTTGCCATCTGTCTATCCAGGAACATGGTACTTTCATCCTACAGCTGGGCCAAGTTTCCAATGCAGATATTTTAGAAAAAGATAAACATAAGCATATTTACCTCAATTTTCCTCACTATACAAATCTGTACCATGTGAACCAAGTTCATGGGAAACCTGTAGACAAATCTCTATCACATGAACGAAGTTCCATGAGGAAAAAATGAGTAGCTGCCAGAAAAGAGCATCTGCAATAACCTTAGTGACTCTATTTTTGAGAATATCAGAAAAACATATGATAAAATCTATGCAAATAAGAAAGAACTAAGGCAGAAATACAATCACCTCCCTCCAAAAGGCCTCCCCCTTCTAACAGGTACTTTTTGTCCAATTTTTTAAAGGTGAAACATATTTGTTATACAATATTATGTAAGTTACAGGTTTACAAAACAGTGATTCACAAAGTCTATACCCCAATTACACTTATTATAATATATTGGCTATATTCCCTGTGTTGTACAATATACCCTATAGCTTACTTTATAAGCCTGTTCCTCTTAACTCCCTACCCTGATATTGGGCCCTCTCCTCTCCTTGGTAATCACTATTTTGTTCCCTGTATCTATGAGTCTGCTTCTTTTTGTTATATTCACCAGTTTAATTTTTTAATTCCACATGTAAGTGACATCATACAGTATCTGTTGCTCTGACTTATTTCACTTAGCAAAATACCCTACAAGATCAACCTGCTAAGTACTTTAAAAATGGAGTAATTCCCTGGCGGTCCAGTGGTTCGGACTCTGAGCATTCACTGCTGAGGGCCCAGGTTCAGTCCCTGGTCAGGGAATAAGAATCTCACAAGCCACACGGTATAGCCAATAAATACAAATGGACAAAGGCACACGGTGTAACTGCAATTAATTACCCAAAATCAAAATATGTCATGTTAAGAAAGATGAATTGGAGAAAAAAATCAAAATTACTATGAATTAATAAAAATGCAGAAGTTGGGCTTTTGCTGCTGTTGAAGTTTCAACTCTTATGAACAACATAAAACATTACAATATCTAGTCCAGTGTGGGTTAGCTGTTGCCCCCCTTAACAATCAGAACTAGAGGGCCAGGAGTCTGGTGGCTACCACTTTTGTCAACACATGAAAGCAGAGCCATGCTGGCAGCATAATGAATGCAAAAGAGAGGCAGGCAGCAGTAGATTTCAAAACCTGGAGAATTAAGGTTTGTAGCAGTAGAAGAATTAAGTGAGGACACAAAAAGAACATGCACTTCAGAAGGTGCAACTAGACCCTTTTCTGGTAACAGAAATACGGGTATTCAGATAAGAAACATCAGAGTATCCTAGCAAAAGACTTTAATTTTTTTATTAGCTTCATTTTTATACTATATTTTGACCAACTTTATTCTGTGATTCTGGTTTTAAAAAAACACTTAAAAAGCTTCCAGAGTTTCTATAAATAAAATGCAGAAGTAGTTATAATTAATAACCATATAAACAGTTGCTAAATCAAAGTACAAAAGAGAGTAGATTCCGCAGAATCAGTATCTAGATTTCACTTTAATCTCCACAATCTCTGTTAGTAAAGGCTCCACTGGAGTTTGGAAACCTACAGAATTAAACCTGACTAAATTACAAACACACTTCATTTTACTGTGCTTTGCTTTAGTTCACTTTGCAGATATTGGAGTGTTTTATTTGTTTTTACAAACTGAAAGTTTGTGACAACTCTACATTGAGCAAGTCTACTGGCACCGTTTACCCAATGGCATTATTTTCTAAGGCATCTATAGTTTCCTTTAGACAATTAATAGACTACAGTACACTGTGAACATAACTTTTACACGCATTGGAAAACCAAAAAATTTGTGTGACTGTGATACTGACTTCATGGCAGTGGTCTAGAACGCCATAATACCTCTGAGGTCTGCCTATACAAAAATAAAGATAATCATGTAAGCAAGACCACGTGAAAGTCAACTGCAAAATGATCTACCTCTTTAGACAATAATTAGTTTGCCCAACAAAATAATGCTACATCCATGATCAGAGGCCAATTTCTATAGAAATAATTTTCCAAATTCATGACAAGTCCAAAAAGTTGTCTCTACAGGGTGCTGGTGATTTCCACTAAACAAAGTATTGTGTGGTATAAGGTATTTGGCTAACGCATAAAATTACATTAAAAAAAATTTTTTTACGGATCACAAAAATGCTTGAATGGAAAGATGATGCAGTTGTGCAGGTCACACACACAAAAAAATCTATCTAATTCTCTAAAAGAAAACTTACGCTAAAGCCAAGAACCAAGTATCCTGAGAAAATGCCTATTAAGGAAGATGAAAGTCAACAGTGATCGAAGCTAGAGAGAGGTTCTGATGGGGACTTCAAGAATCTAGCAGAACAACAACAACAAAAATCTTATCTGCTATTCTTGTGGAGGGGGAAAAGGCCACAGAAAACGATCATGATGTGTGCAGCAGATCTGGAAAATAATAGTTAATATTTACTAGGTGCTTTTACTACATGCCAGACACTGTTCAAGGAACATTCTGATTTAATCCTCATGGATCTTTTACTCCTTACCAATGCTGCTGCTAAATTGCTTCAGTCGTGTCCGAATCTGTGCGACCCCATGAATGGCAGCCCACCAGGTTCCTCCGTCCCTGGAATTCTCCAGGCAACAACACCAGAGTGGGTTGCCATTTCCTTCTCCAGTGCACAAAAGTGAAAAGTGAAAGTGAAGTTGCTCAGTTGCGTCTGACTCTTCGCGACCCCATGGACTGCAGCCCACCAGCCTCCTCCATCCAAGAGATTTTCCAGGCAAGAATACCAGAGTGGGGTGCCATTGCCTTCCTTACCAATAACAGAACTGAAAGGCAGAATGTGACTCCCCCAGAGGTGAAGCCCAGGTTTGAATTCAAGCTTATTCCAAAGAGTGCACTCTTGCCATGCTGCTTAGTAGACAAATACTAGAAAAACAGACTGACAGGAAACATGCTGTGTATTAGTAACAGATAACCCGTGAACCTGGCTAATTGTTCAGCTGTTCTGTTTTCCAGGTTTTCTCCACTGAGCATATATACATCCTGATTAATTTGTTATTAAATAAAGTATAGCTCAGTCTACCTCAAAGAGCTCGAGTACTATGAAAAATATGAACTGTCTAAAGAGATTAAGCTTAAATTCAAAGACTGATAAAAACAGATACAGGGAGAAAGATGCAAGGAATTTAAATTTATTTAATCATAATAAAAAAAGAAACCCTAATGACTAAGTATATTAAAGTACTTGAATGTATACTACACTACAGAGAATAACCACTGCCTATTTGACAACGGATTGAATGATATACTACAAAGAATTCACGTCTAGTTTGATTCAGAAGCGATAAAATACAAAGGGTCATCAATTTTATTTATGAGTTTGTTTCTAAATCTTTCCCATTAAGTTTTTAAAGTAAAAGATGGTAAAGATAGTTTAGATTCAAGTGTATCTGGTAAGGAAGCATATATATAAGGAGGAACTCGTAACATTTAATTCTCTATAGAGCCCCGAGTGAAGAGCTCACCACAGTAATTCGAATAGATATTAGTAGAAAATTTCAACCAAATATTCATAATTTGAGGGCCAGAGATAATCTAGGAAATAATTCAACACAGGCTGGTTTATTTCCACAGCATCATCTGGTCTCTATCACAATATACAAGTAACTAGTAACAACCCAACATAAAAGCAAGGCAAATAAAATTCTGTAACAATAATCATAATGAACAAAAATGCCAACTTTAAAGTGCAAAGGGTTGCAACATTTGAAGAATAATCCTGTAATTAGCTTATCTGTCCACAAAAAAATTAATAAAAGGATGGGGAGTGAGGCAAGACAATAGAAAAGTAAAGGAAATAATTACGTGGATGGCACAACACTCAAAAGAGCCTCTCTCCTTCTTTTACAATTGTATCTAAAATAATTAGTATGAACAGCAGCTGCCCTCCAAATCTCTACCTATTTAATTTCAAGTTTAGTTGTAATTCCCATTTGAAAGACACCATGTTTTTTAAGATTTAGCAGATGTTACAAATATGAATAATGTCTGAAAAGAACTCAAATACTAACTAAAATAAAACACAGAAGGTGAAAAAATGATTTCAAGAGTTAAGCTAAAAAAATCACGAACCAAATGCAAAAATAAGCACTAAAAACCCAAACCAAACAAAAACCAGACATTACAACACTAAGTTGTAATTTATTAAAGCTGTACACTCCCTGATTTGTATTATTCTTCCTTCTCATTTCTTTCCTGGAAACTCATGCGATGATACAGAAAATACAATGGTATAATATTTTCAGTTTTAAATATTTTAAAATATTTTAATAGCTATTTCAATAAAAATTCATTTTTTTAAAAGTTAGGTTTTTTTCTTCCCCCCAAACATTTTAATCATTCAATTTTGAGTCAACAAACATTTATAGAGCACCTATATAGGCCAAGTATGAACTAAAGGATATAACAAAGAAAAAGAAAAGACAGAACTTACCATCATGGAGACTGCAGTTTAGCAAGGAAGAAAGACATGAAACAAGGACTTACAACAATGTTAAGTTCCATCAAATAGAAGGTACAGGGAAATCTTGAAATATACAGCAAAGGGTCCTAAACACAGAGGGCAGGAGGATATCCGGAAGTCAAGAGTACACGTCCCTAAAAACTGATATTTAAACGACCTGAAAAATGAACAGCCAGGGAAGGCGGGGAGGCGATAATCTATCTAGGTGGAGGGAAGGGCATGTGCAATGGTCTGAGGCTGGAAGGAGTGCCACATTTAAGCAACAAAAGGAAGTCAGGTGTGACTAGCCCTTGGAGCACAAAGGGGCGAGCATCAGAGGAAACGACTAAGGAGGAAGAGGGCCAGAGGGCCGACTGCAGAGTGCATTCTAAGCTATGCCAGGCATTTTGGGCTATTTTCCAAAGACAGTAAGTTGAAGTTTTCTAGGGAGAAAGAAGTGGGAATAATATAGTAAAAGATATGCTTTGGGATAACTGCAGTTTTATCTCTTGATTACAATGAGAACAGATTAGAAGGTATGTAACTAAAAGCAAAAGGTGATTTTACAAAAGAAATCAGAGGGTTCAAAACACAATTTTAGAGAAACTTAATCAGTGGGTCAATAAGATTATGAAGGTCTTCACATGGAACTGAATATTTTCTCTCAAATTTAAGTATTTATTTGGCAAGATACAAACTTGAGAGAACACATCATGTTTTACTGTTTCTAGAATTCATATACTGGAGCATAGTTCAAAAAGTTCCTACACCCAAATCAATAAAGTGGACACGGGTAGTACAAGACTAATGCATATAGAATTTCACAGAAAAGGTAAAAAGGTGCTATATAAATGTGATCAAAGCTAAATGCAGAAGATCAGAAATAAAATATCCAAAGATATAACTGAGTTACTCAAGTACAATCTCTTAAGTTTCAATTTTCTCATTAATAAAGGTAGGGGTACTTTGCAGTTACTATGAAAAGCAAATAAAAACGTTTTATAAACTTGATGGCATTATGTACTAACATCTATACCGACTGTCCTTAAACAGTCAAATCTTCATGTTATAAAAGTGGATCTTACTGTTTTTTCCTTTACTTTTTTTAAAGAGACTTTTGTAGGGGATCAATTTTCCCCTGCATCTCCCTTAAGATGCTGAACAAATTGCTGCTGTTTATGTAAATATCTACTCAGCTTAATCATGGACTTCCCAGTTTTTAAGATGTCTAGTTAGATGTTCAATCCTTAAATTCAAAGTTTCCCTGAAGAAATTTGAAATAAAAAGTCAGACTTTATGAAGAAAATATGATAATTTGCTTCACTTAGAGAGCTATGAAATTTAACATCAAACCCAATAATCAATCTGGAAAAAGATATGATGCAAACTAAAACAGGAAATGGCTAGTGATTCCTAATTACTACTGAAATTATATGTCAGACACATCACATGGTTGGGAGGGGGAACCTCTCATCACATCCATAACCTAAAAACAAATTTCACCTTACGATTTACAAAAGAAAATAAAACACAGCTACAAGAGCAACCATTTAAACTCACCCAAGGACCCTCATTCTTCAAGGTGCCTCCCCTTTTTTGGCCAATCATAATTTGAAAAGAAATTTAAACAAAAGAAAAATATAAACGTCTATTTTATATACTTGGTACTTTGGCATATTGAATATTAGTTTTATTTCCCTTAAAAAACAAAAATGCAATACATTTTAGTAGTCTCTCATAACTACCTGTTTTTAGGAAGGAAAGAAGGAAGAGGTGAGCAGGGGAGGGGTGAGAAAAGAGATAAAAAACCAAAAATCTGTGACAAGTGAAAATATGATTATTATTCTGAACTTTTCCTATTCTACTACAGTTCATCAATTACAGCAATTATATATTACCTCTTCATTTAATACTCACTAATGCTGAGGAGCTGGATCTATAAGGAATAATACAATATAACCTCTATCCTCCAGCCTAAAAGCAGTAAATATCATCCAGGGGACACATTAAAAAACAAAATAAAGGACTGTCCCCCAAATATGTAAATGGTTAAAGAACAACACAAATTGCAAAACCATGTAAGTATTTTCTAGTTAGAATAAGATTAAAATGGCAAAAGAAAGTAAGTTCTAGAAGGAAAAATAGTTACTGAGAAAATAACAGATCAAAATAAATGTATGCAAATAAGTGATGAGGAGACACCTAACTAAAGATTAAAATATGGGTTGTATAGAAGGCAGGAAAAGGTATAAGACTGAGTAGAGTATTAGGGAAAGAATGAACAGAATCTTAAAATTTACTGAATTATATGCCAAATGTTAAATTAGATATTATATGCTAAAGCTCAAAGATTTATAAGTTTTTCTAAGAACTCTAAGAACTATGAAAGAAATAGTCATAAAAGGAAAAAATTAACCCTATAATTACAGACCCTAGCCCAGTGCCAGATATTCTAAGAGACATTTCAGAATAAGTCAAATACAGTATTGAAAATATGGCAAAATATAACAGTGAAAATGAGATGGGAAAAGAATCTCTTTAAAAATATACTCTAGACTTATTTGCAAAATAATTAACTGGATGTTAATTACAAGAAGGTCAGAATATAACATTTTTTGTCACCTACTTTGTGCCTCACTTTGCTAACTCATTTAAGCCTCCAAATAACTAGATATGGTAGATATTATCTCTATTTTACAGATGAGGAAATTGAGAGGTTGAAAAAATAAACAACTTGCCTAAGGCCACATATCTTGAGCACAGTCAAGGTTCATACTAATTTTAAGTGAATATCTGTTGCCTTTTTTTTTCAAACTAGTTTCCTCAGAGAAAACTAGCAATGTGGACAAGACTTAAGACTCCTTTAAATGTACAGTAGTCCCTCTCTAATTCACAGTTTCTCTTTCCACAGTTGTAGTTACCTGTGGTCAATCACAGTCTGAAAATATTAAATGGAAAATTTCTGCAATGAACAACTCCTTTAACTTTTAAACTGCACACCATTCTGAGTAGTGTGACTGATGATCCATGCTACCCAGGATCCTTTAGTCCAGAATGTTGCGTTAGTCACTCAGTCGTGTCGACTCTTTGCAACCCCATGGACTGTATCCAGCCAGGATCCTCTGTTCATGGGATTCTCTAGGCAAGAATACTGGAGTGGGTTGCCACTGCCTTCTCCCTAGTCCAACATATCCGGTTCACTCAGTAGCAGTCATATGAGTTATCAGACCATGTCGGTTATCAGACTGACCATCCCTGGTATATTGCAGCGCTTATGTTCAAGTAACCTTTACTTACTTAATAATGGCTTAAAGTGTAAGAGCAGTACTGTGGGCAATTCAAATAAGCCAAAGAGAAGCTGTAAAGTGCATCCTTTCAGTGAAAAGGTGGAAGTGTTCAACTAAGTAAACAAAGGGAAAAAAAAATTCCTGGGAAATTCCTGGCGGCCCAATGATGAGGACTTGGCGCTCTCACTGCGAGGGCTTGAGTTCAATCCCTGGTCAGGAAACTAAGATTCTACAAACAGCAAGGTGAGACCCCCCCCCAAAAAAAATCAAATAAAAGAATGACTATTTTACCTGTGAAACTGTGAAGAAGGAAACAGAATGTGTGCTAGTTTTGCTGTTGCACTTCAAATCACAAAAACTACAGCCACACTTTGTGATAAGTGCTTAGTTGAGATTAAAAAAAAAAAAAAGCATTAAATTTGTACAATAGGGTATTTTGAGAGAGAAAAAGTGAGAGACCAAATTCACAAAACTTTCATTACAGTATAGCTAACCGCTGAACAACATGGATTCACTTGTATTAGGATTTTTTCAATAAATACTTAACTACAGTACTACATAATTGCAGGGGACAGAGAAATCAGTGCCCCTAATCCCTGGACTGTTCAAGGGTCAACTGTATATAGTTATAACTGTTCTATTTATTAGTTACTGTTAACCTCTTACTGTGCCTAATTTATAAATTAAACTTTACCAGATACTTCTTTAAAAGCAGTATATATAGGGTTTGGTACAATCTGCCATTTCAAATATCCACTGGAAAGCTTAGAACGCATCCACCATCAAAATAAAGAGGAACTACTGTATTTGCTTTTTAACCTTAACTGGATATTTGTGGAGTAAAGCTGCTTTTAAGGCAAAGCTGTTTCCTTACACACAAACATTTTGAAGAATCAGGTTCTCCAATACTCCTTATTTCCACTCACCAAGACTGCAACTTTGCTGCAGAAGCAACAAGTAAAATAACAAAGAAATGGAAGCCTCTGGCAAACAAGAGATGAAAACTGGGAAACCTAGAGATTAAAAAGTTTACTCTGCCAACATGTTAAATCTAAGAAAAAGGCAAACAAGACAATTAGCAAATGATTGTTTTAATACAATCTTTTTCACAAGATAAACATGCATTACAGTCTCCAAATTTAACTTTAAAAACAGCCTTAATGTATTTAAGTACCTCCTCTCCTATTTTCTTCCCCAACCATGTCACTTACAATTGAAGGAGGGTTGTTTATCATAGGTAAATAAATACAGAATAAACTGTATTCGAAAAGAGGCATAATATGGGTGAGGAGGTAAGAAAGGACAATTAGAGATTTGTTAGTACCTCTGAAAGTGAACGTGCCGTGCCAAGTACACGTTCACAACTCTTCCACAGAAAATTGTCAGAAGTTAGTGATAACAGATTAATGGTATCTTGATTTTTCTGTTTCTCGAAAACATTTATTAAAGGAGGTTGTAAAGGGCTGGAAAGGAGCCAACTACACTGGTCCTTCTGCCGTGAGACTGAAATTCAAGCAGTTTTCACATTTATATCAAATAATAGGAGGTACAAAGTAGTCAAGATTTACAAGAAGATAATAAAATAAAATAGGGTAAGAAAGCACTGAGATAAACTCAAGAGTTGGTTTTGAAATTATACAGGTGTGAGTTTTAATAATACAGGTACAATGAACCAATAACCCAGTTCACTAACAAACTTTATTTCCTAAAAATCAGTTTTGGAGTTTTTGTTTATCTCACAGCTATCCTTGGAGACCGACTCTCTCTCTTCTTCCAACCACCTACTCTGTTTTTCACTCCCAACCCATTTCTGAACTTTTCTTGTTCTACTGAAGGTCACCAATTACATCAATTACCTGCTGCCTCTTTATTCAATATTTACTAATGCTGAGGAGTTAGGTCTATATAGAGAACAAACACATAATTTCCAACTTCCAGGTAAATAAATAGCCATGATTTTGTGAAAAAAGCTACAGCAGAGGTAAGTATAAGCACTTAATTCTGTTTGGTTACATTTAGGTTTTAAAGCATGAATAGATAAATGTTCATAGAATGAGGGACACTGCAGAAAGAAAGGGATGAAGAGACTTTGATTTTAAGAACTGCCAAATAGCTGAACAAAGCTGCAGCACAAGGTACAAGTGAGGGAAAGGTGGGAGAAGGCCCCTTCTGTGAGCCACACTACAGGGCTGAGACTATTCAAAGTCACTGGGGAAAAGGAGGCATGACGTGATCACAACTGCATTTTACAAAGTTCAGAGCCGTGGTTCTCAACTGGAGGCAATTTTACCCCAGGGGCATTTCCGGTTGTTACCACTGCAGGAAAGGAGTTGCTACAGACAAAGATGCTGATAAACACCCTACAATGCACAGGACAGTCAATTATGAAAAATGAATTACGTGGCTCAAAATGAGAACAGTGTTGAAGTTAAGAAACACTGGATTAGAGCTAAGTTCTAGGGTAGAGGAGTAAGACTGGAGGCAGGAGATCGCTAATCTATAATTCTAGGAGAGGAGAGGCCATGCTCCTCTTTATCCTGCACTCCAGCTCTAAGCCGGCATGGGACACGACGCAGGGATGCAGTCTTTACTCAGGCTTCCCTGGTGGCTCAGATGGTGAAGAATCTGCCTGAAATGTGGGAGACCTGGGTTCGATTCCTGAATCGGGAAGATCCCCTAGAGAAGGGAAAGGCTACCCACTCCAGCATTCCGACCCATAGAATTCCATGGACAGAGGAGCCTGGAGGGCCACAGTCCAAGGGGTTTCAAAGAGTCGGACACGACTGAGTGACTAACACTAATATTTACCTGGTAAGTGAATGAATGATGCAGAGCTCCAGGCAAAGAGCACAAGGCCCACATGTGGCTGTGGCAATGGACTGGAACAGAAAATACAAGCCTTACTGAAAAAAAAATCTAAGAAAGGAAAATCCAATTTACTATCACCCCAATCTTAAATGATTTTCTGAGTTATTGTAAAAAGTTTAATTTAAAAAACAGTGCAATCCTTAAGTGCAGTATTGTATTCTGCACTGGATCTTAAAACAAGAAAAGGTAATTAAGTTGGAAAATGTGGTGAGATATGAATAAGGTCTGGTGTTTAGTTAATAATAACATACCAACGTTGGCGGAGTAAGTTTAAGGAATTCTAGATAATATAGGACTGTAACATGAGGAAAAACTGCGCAACGGGTCTTAATGGCTCTCTGTGCGACTTTCCAGTAAGTAATTTCTTATTTCAAAATTTAAAAAAAAAAGGCCTATTTCCCAAATGTATCAAACCCTAAATATTTGAATCTACACTAAACATTTCAATTTGTATTTTAAGAAAAGCTATAATGCTAAGGTCTTTTTATTACATGGGTCATTGGTAATACTACATTGATCAAGGAAAAGAGCAAGGAAAATTTTTAGAGGCAGCCAGACAGAAATGGCAGAGGAATCAACAAAATAAGATACTAACACTCATATTTAAAAATAAAAAACTTCTGACTCACAGTCCGTTACAACCTGAAATGATATACTGTATCTCTATGCAGGCAAACTATTCTGCCAAAAACCCTAATGAATTTTTTTTCCCATTACCATCCTAGTCACACTTTGATAGTAATGACAAGACATTTGAGATTGTCACCAAGGTGATGAGGAGACATGACACTAAACTACAACTATTAATAAGTAGAGTCATTTTGATGAGTTCAGCTTCTCTTTAGAGATGTCAAAAACTGTATGCAAATACAAAAACATCAGGTAAAATTCACGTTCCAGTACAGGTGTTTTTAAAAAAAGTATGAAGAACAACTTCCTGAAAACCTGAATGGAAAAATGTATCATAAACCTTAAAATGAAATAAAACTCTTTCAGAAAGGTACAACAATTACCTGCTTGGTAATTAATTCTATTACCTGAATATGTCAGCTGCATTTCTCTTGATGTGACACAAAGCTCAAGATATTTTTGCCATGTTTAAATACCCTTATATCCATGTCAGCAATATTTACTGATCTGATGATTAATGACCTGGCCTCCAATACTTTATCTGGTTTTATAAATACCTGGTATCCTTTTCCAAAATGTGACTAATACCAACTTTCTTGAGTAGCCAAGTGTTAACCAGCTGTTAACTATTAGTTTATTAATAAAGCACAGCATAACAGGAGTCACTGTAGCTTCACGACTCACTTGACATGTAACCCTGGTCAAGTCACCAAACTTTTTCATGCCTCAATTTCCTTCTCTGTAAAGTAAAAGTATTTCCTACCTAAAGATCATTTAAGGTTTTAAAAGATAAAAATAAATGGAAAATGGATAGAGTAGTGCCTGGAACAGAGTAATTACTCACGTAGCAAAAGTTAAGAGTTAAGTTACTATCAATCATTTTTGCAGTCTTTTTTTCAAAAAAAGGATAAACTTTTCCCTAGAGGGGATGCTTCTAATAAATTTACCTTCTCCTTCTTTCAAGAAAACTGTTCTACTTCCTAGTATAATTTTCTAGGTGAAAATGTACTCTTGTGTCTCAAATCCTTTGTTTTATAGTTGTTCATTATACTAACACAACATAGAAATCATTATTTTAAAAAATGGACAATCATATTAAAAAAAAAAGATCACCCATGATTACCCACCATACCTTTGGATACCTTCAGAAAACAAGTCAGAGAAAACTATCCAGAATGCATCAGAGACAAAAAGATGTAAATCATAAAAGAGAGGGGAACAGAGAAGACAGAGTGAGAAAGTCTAGCATCTGTTTATCTGGAGCCCCAGAGGAGAGGAGAGAGAATGGAGCAGACATGATATTTTAAAAGATAATGGCTGACAATTTTCCAATGCCAATAAAAGACCTTACAGATTCAAGAAGCCTAATAAATGTCAAGCTTGATAAATAGAAAAAAATGACACCAAGGCATATCACAATCAAACTTCAGGAAACCAATGAGAAAAATCTTAAAAGCAACCAAAGTAAAAGAGATCATCTTTCCAGTACCAACAGTTAGATTTATATCCAAATACATCAAAATTGTCTATGAAGTACAAAATGCCGCAGATAAAATACAAAACCTTGAAAAGTACTTCTATAAGTAAAACAACAGAAAAGCATATTCTATATAAACATTAAACAAAAGTTATACAAAACCGTAATACTGACAAATTATAATACAGTAATACTGACTGTAATTAACCAGAAAAGGAAGAGAAATAAGTATAATCTGGACAGGTGGAAGAAAGAGGAAGAAGAACACTTCTGATTAAGCAGGAGGGTAGGGACAGAAGAGGCTATGATTAAAATACGAAGGTCTCTGAAAATCAGAAGAAAGACTTGATGGGAGAGGAATTGCAACACCATTAAAATCACATAAGCTATCTCTCATACTACCTTGAGCAGAAGAGAGACATAGCAGCAGTAGAAATGAGTAAGAGTAACATTACAGGGTTACATGTAGTATAACCTGGAAGGGAGAGAGGGAGAAGATACTGGAAGAAGACTAGTATGAAGGAGGCTACAGCAATTCAGGTAAGACAAGGGCCCTATAGCAGTGGCGTTAAAAAGGATCAATTCAGAGGCCATTTCAAGAAGAACTATCTGCATCAGTTTTCCTTCTTCGAAAGTTTAAAGGCAAAGAAATACATGATTATTCATAAAAATAACCAAAACTATTACAATTAATCTGTATTATGTTACAGTTGCCTACTGAATCAACCAAATGACATACATCTTTAATAAAAAATATTCTGTAAAAATTCCAATGAGCTAATTAGACAGGTACAATATTTACAATCCATAATTACACATTATTATGACTTTTTCACTATAGATTACTAACATAAGAAAAAAATCTGAGGGCTTTTTCCTCTTTGAAGGCTAATACACAAAAAATGAAAATTCTCTGACTTCACAGCAAGTAAAAAACATTTTTATTTCCAAAAGCTCTTTACTAAGAGGCTGTCAACTTGGTAATGAACCCAAACAACTCACCGATGCTGGGTGGGCTACCATAGTTAATCGGTGACTCTGGTGGTCTCCCACAATGCAGTGCAGCCAGAGCAGATCCTTTCCACACAACATGCTTGCAGCCTATTTAAACAGATGCAGTTTTTATTGGATATAAAGATAGGACACAAAGACAAAAAAGTGAGAAAAAGACCGTCTAAATGCTGTTGGAAATTTTTCATACTTTTGTTTGTGCGTAGCAAGGACTGTCTTCCGGCTCCTAACAAAGTCTGTACTCCAGGAACACTCTGTGGAATCTCTTGCTCAAGAAGAGGTCCCAGACGATGACAGATCTGCAGCAAGTGATCAGGTGCTAAATGTCTGTAATACTTCACCTATTATGTGAAAGACACATATAAAATGTTTGCTAAATAAAGTGGGAATACAATTATTTACAGTAAATAAAATGTACAAAAAACTAATTTGTTCTTGCTAGTCAACATTTCATTTTACTTGGGGGGAAGAATTGACAGTCATTCTGTGAAACCCCTTGACTAACATTATAAAACAACTACCCAACCATGATTTAATCCACTGAAGAGGAAAAGTGCTAAAGAATTGATGGAACCTACATATAGCCAGTTATAAACTAACACATGCTAGTCAATGCAAATACTGAACAATGAAAAAACATTTATCATAACCTAAACTGGTATGTTCCAGTCTAACATTTTAATTTTCAAAATAAACAAAAAATCATCTAACTATAAATAAACTTTTTTATCTCCAATTATATTTTTAAAAAATCTCCAGAATAGTTCAGGATTAAAGAAACTTGACAGTTTATGGTCTCATTACAAAATCTAAAGACATAATTTCTACGCTGAAATTTATAACTTACCAAAATCTTCACAGAAAGAAAGACCAAATTCCAATTGTTAAATGAAACAAGTCTGACTATAAAATAAATCCACCAAGTACAAAGTTTGGGCTGTTTTTGGAACAACTTCAAAATACTGCTTAATTTAGATTAACATTCAAAACCAAGATGTAAAATGCTTTATTTTTATTATCCATCCTGAAAAGTCTTTTATTAAATGGACAATATCTGCATAATAATGTAAAGAGAATTAAATTAGGGGGGAAAATACACTATGTTTTCACTTTATATTTAGATTATCAAGTTGCAAAAAAGTTCTCACTGCAGTACCTAAATATTCTAGTTTAGCTGTTTTCAAAATGTGTTCTGGGGACTCCTACGGATTTCTCAAGTAAAAATTATAAATCTTCATGCTTCCACTGCAGGGGACACAGGTTCCATCCCTGGTCAGGGGAACTAAGATCCTGCATGCTGCACAGTACAGCAAAAAAAATATTTTTTTAAGGAATAATATGAAGATGTTATTTGCTTTTTCACTCTCATTTTCTCATGAGTTTATTCTAAGTTTTCCAGTATGTTCCAACAGACTGAATGATGAATGGGGATATAAGAAATCTGCCTTCTATTAAGCCAGAGGTTAAATATCCCCCAAAGTATAAAACAATGCCATTCGTCTCACAAATTTGTTTTGGGAAATAGTCATGTTATAAATTTTTTTTTACTTATATTAACATGAACTGAGTTTATTATATTTAAATGAATAAAAATATTTCAAAATTCATTTTAATTTTTAAGTGGTAAATATGAATAGATCATAATCCAAAGGAACTGCAATAATTTTCATTAATGTAAAGAGGTGCTGAGATAAAGCTTGAGAACTGCCACTCAAGTTCATTTAGATTAAAAAAAAAATAACTGGAAGCCTGAATCCTTTGACTCTTTATCCATTTCATACCCAAGTAGGAAGAGTCAAAAGGTGCAAGATTTCCAGTTATAAAATATACAAGCCATAAAGGTATGATGAAGAGCATGGTGACTATAGTTAATAATACTATACTGTACAGCTGAAACCTTTAATAGATCTTAAACGTTCTCGTGACAAGAGAAAAAGATGCTTTAAGTATGTATAGTGCCAGGTAGACTTATTGTGGTGATCTTTCACAATATATACAAATACTGAAACATTATGTTGTATACCTGAAACTAAAATAATGCTACATGTCAATTTCACCTCAATTTAAAAAAAAAAAAAAGGGAATAAAAAGGAAAGTCTGAGAAAAATGTCAAAGAGCCTAAAAAGACAAGACCCAATTTTTTTTTAAAGTCCACTTATTAATGGCAATTTTAGTATGAATTCTTCTAAAATAGATTTTGAGGAAGTGAGGCATTACGAGATCTCAATCTATCTTACAGTATCTGTTATACTCTAACTGCAAAAGAACATAAATGTTATCTTTTAAAAATTAGCCGATATTCATTCTCTAGGTTGAAGCCAATTAAGGGGTACCTATCTCACTTTTTATCTTAATATACTGTCACAGAGACAACACGGAGTCACATTGTCTCACTTGGATTTGACAATTTAAAATAATACAGTCTGGGCAATCATTTCTGGTATAACAAATACTTCTGGAAAAGAAGTTGTAAATCAAATAATACATACTACATCTCAGCCTTGGAGATTCACAAAAGCACAATGATGTTAAAGCCTCTGAAAAATCCTGATAAATCTATTTAATTTTTTTTAATGCACAATTACACAAACTCTAGTTACAGAATCCTTTTTTTCCCCTAATATCATCTTGACTCAAAGCATACTTTTTCGAGCACTAGTAGGATTCAAACAGAAAAAGCATTAAGAAAGTACACCAAAATATAAACATTTTAAATGGTGTTTATACTCTAACCCTTCCTAAAATAATTTGCTTAAAAATTGAAAGTAAAAGTCTACAATATTTATAGGGTCCCTTCTAGTTTAAAACTTGTACACAATAATTACCCTAATGTGACTTTTTAAAATTGATCAAAATTATTTTACAATTTTTAGTTTGACAAGGAAGTTCATTACTTGTTATGTTAGGGTCTTCTTACAAAATACGTTTCAAGTAGTAAACTTGAAAATATTGATTGCAGAACTGTATTTTAATAAAATATTAATGAATCCACTTTTCCCAATGACATCGCTCCTTGATTATTTAGTGTATTTCAATTTTTTGAAGCCAACTTTCATTTTAAAGTTAGAAGAGATACTTTCAATTCTTCAACTCCTCACACTTTCTGGCTTCGAGATCTTATGCAAGCTGACCACTCTGATAGAAATCTTGACCCATGCACCTCCACACCTAAATTCTCCTCCATGTCAGTCTGTGCTTCACTGCCTTCCATGACCTGCCTCTGCCCCTTCTTTTGTGGACATTCTCTGTGTCTCCACAGCACACTAATTAAACTCCTTCCCAAACAGTCCTTTACCCTACTCCTCAGAATTCTGTAGCACTTATCACACCACATTAATTGTTCTTTCTTAAGAATCTAATGATAGCTATGATCCTCTTTCCCCAAAAAAACACATATATAGTCCCTACCACTATCGTGCCCTGTTCAGAGGTTCGTAAGACCCTACATTATACTAAAACTGCCAATTTACTTGGTCTGTGTCCTACCTAAGAACAGACGGGATTAGGTCTTGTTCACTTGTCTGCCCAGAACCTAACACAGTACTTACAGGTAAGTGTTTAACTACTAAGATAAATGAATACATGAAAATACGCAGGGAAAAAAACTGACTTCGCTAGCCATTAGACGGAGAGGTTCCTTAAGGCCTGCTATCCCACAGCTCAGTTCCAGACACACTCATACTCTGGGAACAACCTTTATGCCAAAGCTTCCCAAATCTGCATCTACAGCCTAGGTTAGGCTTGCTCACTGAACTTTCCTCTCCTTGGGAGTCCCAAAGCCTCCTCAACTCAAAACGTCCCAAACTACACTCGTGATGCTCATACCAACAGCCCTCTTCAAGTTTCCTACCTTGGTGACTGGCAACATTATTACCATCTCTCCAATCTAAAATCAAGAAGTCACATTTTTCACACTGCCCATTTCCCTCTCCCACCTCATTCCAAATATCCATCCACATCCAACTCAATGTTTCTTTCCTAGCCTCAAACCTATCTACCTGTCTCTATCTCCATAACAACAATGCAAGTGCAAACCATCCATCTTTCCCACATCCACTTGTGCCTTCTACCTACCTTCCTGCTCAGTTGCAGCAGTCGTGTGCGCCTCTTTGCGACCCTATGGACCCTTTTCACAGCATTCAAATCTATTTTCCATACTCCAATTAGAATCCTCTTTCCAAAATAGAGATCTGGTTGTCACCTCTACCTAAAGCACTTCAGAGGCTTGTCGTGCTCTCTGGAGATCCAAATCCTTCACGTGGTCTACTAGCCCTGAATTACATGTGGAGTCCATTACTGTGTCTCTGCTTTCTCTGGCACATTCCTAGTCCTACACTCTACAGCCCCCACTTTCCACATTTGGACACACTGGCTTTCTTTCAGGTTCTTTACCTGCACCGTCTCCTATCAGACTTTCCCCATGTGGTGTGCTCTCTGCATTTCTCCACCTCCCCTTGTCCAGACAACTCTATTTGCTTCAAATCTTTCCTTTAATGTAACTTTGTCTTCCTTCACTTTATTCAGTCTAGGTTTATCATCTTAAGTGAACAGTCTTGGTGACTTGTTCTTAACTCATGTACCAGTTCATGACTGTACCTTCAACAATGTTAAGGGTTAATGTTTCTCTTCTTGACTTCAGCATAAATTAAATGAGAACAGGGACCATCTCCTTTCATTCCTAAATGCATCATATATACTCACATACCCCTAAAACATATTTTTAAAAAAATCAATAAAACTTTATTTTTGCTTCTGTGTTTTTCTCATTATTCTTCAAAGATATTGGTTCATGTAATTATGGTCAATATTTAAAGTGTAAAAATAATTAAAATAGCTCATTTATGGCTATATACATATGACTTCTAATTTTCAAATTATTAAGAACCCTGTATCTTTAACATTAACTTAAATATTAACCTGTATCTAATCTAAAATGTCTGTATCTGGATTTAGACATCCAATTACTGGATTCTCAGTAATTGTCCATACACTGTTTTTCAGGAAAAACACAACTTGACATTCTCATTTTTAATATTCCCATACTTTTCACAACCGGAACTGCTTTCAAGCTCTCAAAGTTATTCAACACATAAAAAGTATGACCAAATGGTAAAGTGTGATAAATACTAATAATACTAACATAGGTTTAGTTGCTCTGCTGCTGCTGCTGCTAAGTCACTTCAGTCATGTCTGACTCTGTGCGACCCCACAGACAGCAGCCCAGCAGGCTCCTCTGTCCCTGGGATTCTCCAGACAAGAATACGGGAGTGGGCTGCCATTTCCTTCTCCATTAGTCGCCCAGTCGTTTCCAACTTTTTGTGACCCCATGGACTGTAACCCACCAGGCTCCTCTGTCCATGGGGATTCTCCAGGCAAGAATACTGGAGTGGGTTGCCATGCCCTCCTCCAAGAGATCTTCCCAACTCAGGGATCAAACCTGGGTCTCCTGCATTGCAGGCAGACTCCTGACCGACTGAGCCACCCAGGAAGCTATTGAACACATATTGGCTGCACAGTAAATCCTAGGCCCTTATGGTAATTACTGTTTTCCATGAAAATGCCAAGTCAATGACTTTAATAACCGTAAGATGTATGTTCTATTATTATTCCCATTAATAAAGAAATGATGGTACAAAAAGATAAAAAAACAACCCTTCCAAGGTCATACACATTTATAAATGTGGACGGTGGAGATGAGACAAACCAAGGCAGTATAACTCCAGAGCCACAATCATACTGCCCACCACCTACACCCCACAAGTGCTTACTTCCTCAAATATATGTGCAAGCTATAAATTAGACATCCTGAATAGTTTTCAACACACACATTAAAGTGAGCCAGAAAGAAATACTATAGAAGTTGACTTTCACTACTAAGCAAACTAAAGCCATAAATTCCTATAGATTAAGGGGAACTTAAAAATCGAAGAAGAAAAATGATATCATGACAACCCTAAATACTCTCTCCTAAAATGGTTAAAGGAAATCAAAGTCACCAACCCTACCTTTCTCAATATTTTTAAGATTAAAATCTTTAAATCTCAAAGTTAGAAATAACATATAAACAGATCAAACAATTAAAAGGCTACCACAAAATTTATGATCACTCTTTTAAAAATTTTAAAGTCAACACTTATCAGGACTGCTTGACTTTTTAAATCTATGCTCCTCCCTTCGACTGACATTTCATCTCTTTCCCCACAAAAATGTATGAGCCTGCTATACGGATGTAAACCCACTCCGCCACCTCCAATCCCAATAAGAAAAAGCAACAATCTTTGGTTAATTGTCCATAATTAATAGTTAAAACATGCATTAAATAAATGCATCCTTTCTGTAAACATGCTGCATTATCTAGAGCAGAGGTAAGAAAACATTTCCTGTGAAGGGTCGGACAGTAAATATTTTAGGCTTTGAATGCTACCATCTCATATATACATATAAACAACTCTTTAAAAATTTAATAACTCCAGCTCAGGGGCCTTGCAAAAACAGGTCTTCTGCACAACTGACCTGCAACAGTCCAAATTCACCCATTCCTAATCTAAAGAATGATCCCTGGCGTCCTGCCACAGAAGGGGAACAGAATTCTGTGACACAAAGGCAAGTCTGCTCTTGCCTTGCCCATCTTGGCCCAGATCATAAACTCAGGTCACTCGTTTCTCAGACTGCACATACGTTTTCTAGGATTATCAATTACAACAAAACCTTCTGAAATTGTGACTTCTAGCAAGAAAGGAACAAGGAAGAAACTGAGCTCTTTGAGTGTGTTTATTTTCCTGTATTTTTGGCGAATCCGATCTGCTTCTGCTTGATATGCTGCTTTGTATGTGGCCACCCTTTTCAGCCAAGAACATTTTGCCATTAACAGTGGGAAGTATTGTAAAAGGTGTTATTGGTGGGAAGAGAATGTAAAGAACCTGGAAGCTGCCAGCCATACTGTCATTAAAAATTTCTCTTCTCAGTTTATAAAGAAATGGTCAACAGTTTGAATTAAGAACTCTGAAGTCAAGAGCCTCAGTGTAAATTTGCTGAGTGGGAGGAAAACATCTACCGGATGTCCTAATCCCTCCGAACAGGAAGGCAACAGCCGCTACCTGGGAGTTGGTCACAGTACCTGACACTAGAGTTGGCTGTTAAAACACTCCACATTACATACTTTCATGTTGAGAAAAATCCTTCTAGGCCTAAACAGAGAAAAAGAAACTTGAATCTTTTTAATGACCTTTTAAAAATGAAGTTAGGTCAATATATTCATTCCAACTTCTTGATATACCTGTGAGACCTAGAAATGTCCGTCTTTCCTCAGGATGTAATTAAGAAGTCCTAATGAAAACAAGATCCACCTAGTCTTTGGCACCAATATGATCTGATTTGACCAGGTTTTTCACTTCATCCCAATGTATTGAACACCTGATTGGTTCGAACACAGTTTTTCAGATTTTCTCACATATTTTTTTCTCACAATTTTTTCAGATTTGAAAGGCTAGCTGCTTATGCTTTCTACTATAGTTCTGAGTTATAAAAAGGTCAGCTTAATGTAATACAGTTCTTATTTTTAGTTTTATCGTAGCATATAAACAAAATCAGGAATCAAAAAAATTCTATTCACTGTTTAATGAGGTCTATCACTAAAACCCAATCCATAAAAAAATCTCAAAACTTCTAAACTTTTAACTTATAAATGTTACACCATTATTACAAAGCACAGGTTAAATTCCATTTATACCCTTTAAAACAAGTTTACATTTTCTGAGCTTTTTAAAACTCTAATAGCTTTTCCACGTAGGAAAATTATTCTTGTTTAGCTGCTAACTTGTGTTGGAATCTTTTTCGACCCCATGGACTGTAGGCCACCAGGCTCCTCTGTCCATGGGATTTCGCAGGCAAGAATACTGGAGTGGACTGCCATTTCCTTCTTCAGGGGATATTCCCCACCAGGAATCAAACCTGAGTCTCCTGCACTGGCAGGCAGATTCTTTACCACTAAACCACCAGGGAAGCCCAAGAGAAAAAATTTAGAGTACTTATATTCTCAACATTTATTTATCTTCACAAGCATAAAAGGTTAAATGTTGTCCTCATTGCATAGAATGAGTAGGAGAAACAGTAAAAAGTGGGACAAACAGTATTCAAACCCAGGTTTCCTGATTTCAAGTTTAGTGTTATTTCTATTACCTTATAGTTTCCTTTTCAAAACTTGAGTTTCTCCCTCACCACCAAAAAGGCTTTATGATTACAAACTTAACAGAACCTATATAACCACTTTTCAAGTTAAATGCTATAAGCTGGGTAACTAGTCTCAGAAGGACTCTCACAAGCTTATGATTTACTTGTACTAAGGGTATAGTAAAATTAATACATAATCGTACATGTCAAAATTAATTGTGGGGGTCCATTTACTCTTAGGTAACTATGAATAAACATGTTTGAAAGTCTGTGTCTTACAGTCACAGTTTAATCAATCACCCAAGAATGCATTTCGATAATTCAGTTAGTATTATCAATACACATTGGCCATTTAAATGAAATGCAATACTGTTTCTCAAAATTTTATTCACTATTATACAATCTGACTGTATTTGTTTAAAAAAAAAAAGCAAAACTCTATCCAGATTTAAGATTTCCACAAGCCACAAAGGATGCTCTATAAAAATGATTTAAAACAAAACGACAAAGTTTAACTTTTTAAAATAACATTTTAAACTTTTGTTTTTAAATCAAGTCATTTGCTAAGCAAATCTGTGCAATAAGAAATCTTTAAAACTTAGTGAAGCATAAAACTCAAATTTATGATTCTGCTAAAAAAGTTACTGTCCACTACCTTAAAGATTGAGAATCCTTAAACCGCGTATTCTTCAAGTACCCAGTAAATACTCTTCAGAGAAAAATCAGTTTCATTTTTAGTAATGTTTCAGTTTTAAACACGACACTCAAAATAACTAACATCACACATATAATGGCAGTGTAAAGTTGTTTCAGAAAACACATATTTCTCCAAGTTGCCTAGAACTTAGGACCTTCACACCCCAAAACTAAACCAGAATCCAGTGACACAAGTAAAGGTGAGTATTACTGGGATTTTTATTATAACCTCTGCCAAGACAGGCTATGTGTCTGTTCTTTATCCGGATGGAGACCAAATGGGTCATGCTACCGTGACCACGGCCATCTGGAGGCCAGAACATATGGATTCTTTATATGCTTCCTTTGCAGCAGGCTGCTTCATCCATGCTGCAATGAACAACTTACGCCTTAAACTACAAATCTTACTCCTCTTAATATTTAAATTAGTTTTAACTAAGGCAGAAGCTTCATCAGAAACCATGTTGAGATCCCAACTTTCTTAATACCAAAAACTTCTCATCCAACCATTCTTATCTGTGATCCCTGAGCTCAAATAAAGCTGCTTCTGTGTGTACATGTAGTGTGTGTAAGACAAGTAACTAAAGGTGGACCAGCTTCACATATGATGGCTGCATTCTCTGTAAGGACCAAAGGTTCTCAGAATTTTGTATTTCACCGCTCAATGTCACACAATTTTTTATGTTTAATACCCTGAATTCTCAAATGCCATAATGAAAAAAATTATCATTTTCCCTAACCTGTTAGGAAATACTTACAGTCCTCTATATTCAATATGCTTAATAACATATTTATTTCAAAATAATTTATTTTCACAAATCACTCATATGTCACCAACATAGCTTCTCACCAACAAAACAGAAACTTTACACATTTAAAACTTTCTGAATTTTCAATTTGCTTCCTATTATATAACAGCCTTTATCACTTTTAGATATAATTACAAAAACAGCGTAAATATCCTTTTTCTCTAATACACTCATTTTTAATGTCTGACTTTCCTAAAGTGAATTAAAAGTACATTAAAGATAGAAAATTATTCTAAACGTTTATGCTTAGCCCTCTTAACTAACGGCCACTTTCCTTAGTATTAGGGGTATTTTTCTATGAATTCTAAAATTTGTATATGAAAACTACTAGTCACAATGAAATTCACCTACCTGGTATCACTTATCCAAAATAAACTGTGCAGAATACAGTTTTATTTGCTATTAATTCTGTAGTGACAGGATAGATAACAACAGGAAAGAGAAAGAATGACTGCAGAAGACAAGAAAAGTTTCTAGATAAAAGAAACAAAAACTTGTGGTCTGACAAAGAAATTCTATATGGACTAAAAAACTGACATTCATAGGATTTATTTAACCTAATACTCAAGAATAAATTCAACAAATTCTTTTAAAAACTCGGCTTAAAACAGAATCTTTAAGCCAGATTACAAAACATCTCCTGAAAATTTCCAAAAGATTAAAACTATTGTGATGATTTTAAAGTATGAAAATCTCTCTACAGAAGGAACCAGATGCAACAGCCAAGCTCCCTTTACGTATTTCCAAGTGCCATCTGATGATTACCAGCAGGAAGAGCTTCATATATCCTCTAATCAATTCTGCATACTTCAACCACCCAAAAATTTCTTAATGTTAACTTTTCCACAAATACAGTTCATGGTTAGACTTACTATATAGACCAAAAAAATTTTGCTAGAAATCTATCCACAATGCTTTAAAACTGATTTATTTTTTACATTTACTATACTTTTTTCTTTACATCTTAGGTTTAATGATTTCATCCTTGAATCTACAAAGTAACTATGCTAATAGCGTCTTTTAAAGACCTAAGCAGCCAATCTTACACAGTAAATACTATATTTATAAGTTTTATGAATATTGTTTCTGAAATATTACTTTTTCTTAAAATTTTGTACATTATAAAGCTATAGTTGGAACAACCTCTACTACTAAAGTTCTGATTACAGCAAACACAAACCCTTATATAATACTTGATTTGTACCAGTCAGTTATCACTCACGTAATAATCTTACAAATAGGAGCTGTTACTAACTCCTTGTACAGACTGGGAAACAGATTCCAACAGTGTTTTTCTGCCTCATACCAATCATAAAACACCATTATGCAGTTGGGAAAGGGATAACCTAATTCCTCCTTTATATTCATGCCACTTTACAATGATTCAAGAGTGCTAAGAATTTAACAAGTACTTATTTTCAAATTTTTGTAAATGCCTCCAACTCTTTAAAATAATGGCATAAATATCAACAGAATAACTGCATGTATAAGAAAGGATGAAGATTTACTTCAGTCCTTCAAGGAAATATACTATTCCCTTTACATCTAACATTATTTCTTCATTATAATGATTGAGACATTAACACCATGTTACAAAGACTACCAAGCAAAACAGAAAAAATAAGTCTACAAGACATTTACTTCATTATATGCCACCACCTTTCAAAATTGAAACTGGTTAAATTTTGACACTACTACATAACATGTTAAAGATGATTTTTGAATTAGGGATTTCCATTCCAGATAATATGGATATGAATAATAGATAATATGAATCCCTAATTCAAAATCATTTTTAACATGTTATCTATTTTTTTAACTTAAAACTGGTCTCCTAGGTTTTATACCTACGCTTTCACATTAATCAGCATACTCTAAGTAAGTACTTAAGTAAATCCTATTCAAGACTTCTGTTGATCTCTGAATTTAAAACCACCAATAATTTATGAAACTAGAACTTAAACCATGGTGAAAACACACTAATTATAAGAAAGAAGTAGTCTACAAGGTGGTCATGTCTCAAAAATCTTCATCTTTTCAAGGAAAAACGATACAACAACCTAAGAGTGGCGCTACAAAAAGTGTTTACACAATTTCCTAATATGAATGATTTGTCTAGGTCTACTTTTCTGTGTTTTAGATAATTCCCAAGTTGAAGAGTTGGGCTCTTAAAAACAATGCATTGCTACTTCTAGTTAAAGATCAGATTTCAATCCATTTATGTGATAAAAATGCGATAACAGGGGCCCAGAGAAATTTCTGACTTGCCAGATGTTAACCTGTAGGCTAACTGCTGGCAGGGCTAGGATCACAACACACAATCTCCCTATTTCCAGTGCTTTCCCTTGAACACAAAGATTCAGATTTTTAATAGAGTGGAATCATTTTTTAAAAGCAAATACCACTACAGAAAAAATTATAATAATTATATCTAACAGATTAGCAAAACAAGCACAGTTTGGAAAATACCTTGCAAGCAAGAAATGTAATCAGAGTCCCAAACCTGGCAACACTTAAAAATCTTGCCTTAAGATCTCATAAGCATGCAACTTAAATATGTCATCACTACTTAAGATGACAACTGGAGAGCAAAATTTAATAAACCAATTTCACTGTCCAAACTGAAAAATAAATAACAAAGATGTCTCTTAGCCCCAAAATTAATTGTTTTCTTATTCTGTAAAGTTTGCCTCCTGCCTGACTCCACTTAAAAATAAAAATTCCAATGAAAGTTTAAAAAAATGCCCGTTTGATTTAAAAGCAACCTCATCCTTTGAAGAAAAAAAAAAAAAAAGAAAATCTGATTAAATATATACCACTGGGCTAAAAATAAAATAAAAATGCTTTAACTTCCTATCAAATTCCATCCACTGTTAAAAATGTTTTATCTTGAGTAGAATAATCATAATCTTTTACAATACCTTTATCAATGACACTTGAAATAAAAGTATTAGTTTTTCTTTTTTTACTCTGGAAACTTTTAAACTGCTCTTACAATTCCACTTTCTGCTTGGTCAAAACTGTGAATTTTATCTGTAACCTGACTTCAGATGCTGATCTATGCCTTTTAAGCTCCCAAGTACAAATACTATACCTCATCCTAAATAGCTGTAATTTGAGGTTCTCCAGAAATTTCAATTTGACATACAAATTCTTACATTTAAAATACTATCCAATTTATCAGTTAACACAAGCAACGAATTCCCAAGTAGAGGCAAATGCTACTGAAACCACAAAGAACAGTTGTTATTTTGGCTTCAAACAGCAGAACAATCTTCAAACCAATGTTAAATAAACTCAATTTGATAGGAAATAAAACTTCCAGTCTTAAAAATAAATTAAGACAATAGAGAATGCTGTACAAGAGACTTTGCATGTGCTCACCTAGCTCACCACAGAATCACAAAATCCTACTGTTAAAAACGTGCTCAAATACCTAGGGCTCCAAAATGTTTTTAGAGCTAACTAAATTTCAATCAAAAGTCAAACAAAATTTAACCAAATATCACCCACCTAGATACACGGTTTGACGGCTATGAAAGCACCTCAAATGGTCCCTCGAATCCAGTTATACAGACTGAACAAACGCAACGAGAAAATGTGCCAGAGAACTCCGAAGTCTAGTGGGAATCCTTAACTATCTCATGAGCACGCCAACACGACTGCTCTGGTAAAAACATATGGGAACACCAATCAAGAAACACTACTTCCATTCAAAATAGGTGAATATTGATAAGATAAAGAGAACTTATGGTATCCCAAATCTGATGAAGAGACAAGGAATATAAACTCATTTTATTAATATTTGAGAGATAAGAAATTCGCTCAAAAAAAGTTGAAAAACATTGGTAACCTTGTTTTTATTGGAAAATCAAATGATATTCCTACTAGGATTAGACAGTCCCACAACCGGGCCAGATACCATTGGCCGCTTCATCTAAAAAATACAAACCTAACATTAACCAATAATCTCCACATTAAAAAAAAACACGGCCACCTTCAGTGACTTGGGGTTTGTGGGGCTTTATGAAATGCAAAGATGAGTTTGGTTAAAACAGGCCAAGATGAATTTTGTCTCTCCAATTCTTAAAAATGGAATATTACAATCTTGACAATTCTTAAAGTAATAAGAAAAACATGGACACCCACGCAAGATTTTGTAAAGTATTTACAAACCTAAAAATTAAATACTGCTGTTACTGAACCTTTACGTTTGCTTCAAATTCCTTTCATTTTAGCCTAGTAATGAGTAACACTAGCCGAAATCACTATATACTTAAACCTGCTGTATGGAAATTGCTGCGCTTATTAAGTCTTCATTAAATTAACTAGACCTGAGTATGTTTCTTTCAATACCTGGAAACTCTTACCAACAACCTATATTAAATTCTAACACATTTACAAAGAAAGTCAGATGTTCGTCTATATGCAGATGAAAGAAGAGCCATCAAAAATCTTGTCATGCCTTCAATCTCGAAGAAGACATTCAAAGCGAGTTGCAACTTCCTGATCCTTTTAGAAGCCCAACTGAGGTAAGCAACTGAGGTAACCTTGTTAACTGTCTCAAAACATCAGCTACAAACATTTCAGAAAAATCAAGGCACTGCAGAGATTTCAAAGGCTTGCTCTTTGCTCTGCCCCCGCGACTGCCTGAACTGCCCATCACACACAGAGACAGACCACCTCCATGAGTTCGAGAGGAGAAATTAGCACGGAATACAAAACTCGCCAATACAACTATCCTACTGGGCCCTTCCCAATACTTCAAAGTGATAGGTACACTTTCAATTTTTTTTAGAAATGACTAAAACACTCACTTCGAAAACCCACAAAATTAAGACAGCTATTTTCAACCTAAAAAACAAAAGACGTCCCGCTAGAAACTGAAAAAGTTTTACTTGCCCATCTCCACTCCACAGTAAGGATAAAATTGAAAAAAAAAAAAAAAATCAGAACTCTTCAGTGGCTTCCAACGCTAGCTTTTAACTGAACGAGGGGCCTAACGCGAGAATTAGCAAAAGGAGGGGGGGAAAGCCTGGTTCAACGCCTGGCTTTAGGGTTTACAGGCTTTCCACTTCCGTGGAAGAAAAAAAAAAAAGCTTGGGCAGATAGATGTAAGAGGCGCCGATGGCCCACGATCATCGCACATCCGAACCCTTCCGATCAAAAAAAAAAAAAACACCTAGGTTTCCCCCCCCACCAAAAAAAAAAACACGAGAGATTAAAAAAAAAAAAGCACACGCGTCTCGCTGCGGTTCCGCCAGGGCTGAATAGCCCGCTTGTGAAATGCTAATGCCACTTCGGAGCAGTTAGTCACCAGCTATTGTGTGCCGCTGGAGAAAGCCGTGCCGAGCGCGCGTGCAGAGCGAGCGCGCCCGCCTCCCTCGCGCCGCTCCCGCTCCCGCCGCCGCCTCGCGCGCGCCCCCGCCGCCGCACGGCCGCGCGCGCCGGCCCCTCCTCCTCCGGCCTTGCACTGCACAACACTCATGACGTATCTTTATTTCTAGCACGTTAACAAAATATCGCAAGTAAATCGTCGGCAGCCCCTGCGGCCCCGGGGTGCGGGTCCCCCCCCCAGCACCACTAGCCCCCTGCAAGCCCCGCGCGCCGCCCCTCCCCAACCCTCCCCGGGGGCCTCGGGAGCTTTCGGGTTCTGGGGCCAAGTTTTTGTCTCGGTTAAAAAAAAAAAAAAAATTGCGGGAAATTCAATTTTTATTCGACTCGGGGAAAAGTTTCTTTGCTCCGCGACGTGAATGTCTCACCAGATTCTGGTAGGTCCTGGGATGCTCCTTGCCGGTCCAGTCGGTGCGCCGCGGCAGCAGCTGCGGGGTGCAGGGGGAGAGGACGCCCCGTGAGCCCGGCCCCCCGCGCCCCGGCCCGCCCGCGCCCCTCCCC
>ML662442.1:17034417-17058847 GCA_007570785.1 Antilocapra americana
TATTTCCAGTCGAAGATGTCGGAGCCGGAGCCGCCGGTGGGCTGGAAGGCGCTTTCTCTGTGGAGGCCGGCCGCGGGAGGGAGCGAGCGAGCGAGCGAGCGCGCGAGGGGGGCCGGGCACGGCGCCGCGGAGGGATCTGACGCACGCGGAGCCGCAGCACCGGCTCTATTCAGCGGCCGCGGGCTGGGGCTGAGATGGAAGTTAGTTTCCCTGGGGCCGCGATAGGAGACAAATGGAGCTAAACTGCCCAAAGCGGGGGAAATGCCCCGAGGACCGGGCTCGCGCTCACGCGGGCTCAGACGCCCCCCCGCAGAGCGCACCCTCGCGCCGGGCCGCCCCGGCGTCGCGCTGCCCGGCCCGAGTCGAATGCTAGTGTGGGGTTTTCTGTCTCTTTGCCATGTGCATGTGTATAAATGCTGCGGAGGGGCATCTGTGTAAGTCTTGTCCTGCGTTATTTCTGCAGCCTGTGCAAAGTGTTGTGTAATTTATTGGAGTGCTGTGTATTGCCGTGGAGGTTTCAGGCGCTTTTTGTTACAAGCGCTTGCGTTTGCGAGCCCGTTATTTGCTGTAGCCACCTCTGCATATCTTTTATTCCTGCCATTGCCTTAAGCGTACATTTTAAAAGTGTTTCTTTTTTTTTATTATTATTAATGTTATCTGGGCACAGCGAACTCCTGATCTGTACTTCAGAGACTCTTTTTCCTCTTACAAAAAAAAGGCTAGTAATGGCTAATTAGGGATTAAAGAACCTTAGAGCTTTTTTAAGTGTTTACCAGAAGGGGTAATGTAAACCTGAGAGAAAGGCAAGAACGCTAATATTTATCTCTTAACTGATCTGGAGGTAATGTAGTGACAGATCAATAACCTAACCGAAGGATAATGAAAGAGTATAGAACACGTTAGTCGAGGTGACTGGTGATTAAATAATCTAAATTATCTGTGTATCTTGCAGTTGACTTCGTCACGCTAATTAATGGCTTCTAATTTAAGGTGTAAACCATTCCTGTTTACAGTTTCAAAGGGAAGACTTCTTGAAAACTGATGAAAAGAGAAAGAAAATTAATCTTTCGTAAATTAGTATGTAATTACCGGGTTTATATGCTAAATCATACGTCTGTCTTTTGCTGATGAGGATAAGGGCCTTGTTTTTTAAAAAACGAATATGGGTGAAATTAATGGAAACAATGGAAAAAGCCATTTGTTAGGCAACAAGGACACCAAGTGATATTTATCTCCAGATGATTTAAGCACTTTTCAAAAAGACTTGAGAGTTGATTTTTGTTTTTAAGGATTGCATTTTAAAGGGAATTAGGATAGTGTTTCTTTTGTTAACATTTAACAAAAGAGGCTCCCTAAAAAAATTTAGATAATAAACTGCATTTTATGGACCCGGTCTAAAAAGGTTATTTGTGGGGAAATGACCCACAAGCTGCATTGTGGTTTTCTAGATTGCTTCCTCAACCCATGTACCCTCCAAGCTCCTTACATTCCTAGTGGGAAATACTTGCTGCAACTGCCGTGGGCTGCATTGCAAGACTGCACCGGTGTGATGCCTTGTACTGAAACAGCCAGAAGTCACCATACATGCGAGAGGGGGGAAAACACCTAAACCTCTTTGGAATAATGGGATATAAAAAATTGCCTTTTGTAACAATCTTAGCCAAATGGTTTTAAAAAGAGAAGTTACCATGACTTGTGCTATGGCAGCCGAGTTATCAGATTCACTATTATTTCTTGAAATGGCTATCTTTCAAGTCCTGAAAACATTTGCATTTTTAAAGACATTAATTCCATTTTATGTATTATAGGTAAAGTAGCTTGCTTCTAGCTGGTTAGGTTTGAAAAGATAGACATTTAATGTGCTCTTTTTGAAATTCTGTTTCTTTCTATGACGGATGCTTCCTATTTTATCTTAACTTTTTAGAAGTATCTTGCTTCAGTAACTGTGTTTGTTTGCTTCTTTTGCATTATGATCTTCAAATAAGCAGATTTTTAGAAACTAAACATTACAGTTAGCATTTTGAAGTTTTAAAAATACATGTATTAGCCTGATTCTTACTAATAGATGTTTTATCCTTGCTAAGGAAAATAAACCAAATTATGACATGGAGTATAAAATTACTCTGGGTAAAGTTTTCTATATATATCTTGTGAGTATTATGTAAACATGGAGCGCAAGTATGAATATCTCATGTATGCTTTTCATTTATAAGCTTTTCTTAGTATGCTACTAGTACTTAGCTCCTAAAACAATTTTAAGGAAAATTTTCCTTGTAAATTTTCTGAATATGATGTTCCTGTCATTTTGACTAACCTTTGACAATGTTTATAGTTTTCTTTTTCAAAGACCTAATTTAAAGATAGTTTTAAGACTGCCTTTGAACTAGTTTATAACCATCAATCTGTTATGAGAAAATGTAGGTTAAACTGCTAAAAATGAAAACTTTTCAGCTGAATAAAACTATTTGTTTTTAACAGTAGATGTTAAATTGAATTTTACTAAGTTATTCAAATGTAACAAATACTCCTTTATAACATTTTAATATTTCTTTAAACATAAAACATTTATGGAATCTGACATCATCAGTTAACTATAGAGTTTATTATGTCATTTGTTGTGCATGTGTACACAAAAATGTCTGCACATATCAAATAGGAAGAAAATCTTACTTTGAAGTCCTATGTTTTAGTTCCCAGGGCAGTGGCATTCTCAGCTAATTCTTTTGCACTTCTATAAGTTCAAATTCCATCTATATCCCTTTCTATTTGTTTATTTTAACTTTTTCATGAGCTTCAGAAATAAAGTGCCAATTTAAAAAGATTTTCATGCCTTTTTTTTTTATAAGAAGGCTAGCAAAAATAGTAAAAGTTTGGAAAGCCAACAACTGCTGGTTTTGTATGATACAGTCTCTAGAAGACAATTCTAATGAAATAATCAAATGCTGCCATTCAAGTTCTTCCTGAAACAAGATTGGATAACTTACAAATAAAAAGATTCAACCACAGTCATGAAATTTAGTTTGCCTTCACTAGTATGGTGAATTAATATGTAGCTCAAAAACACTTTACAATTACAACCTTTAAGATTATGTATTAAATCTTTTTTGTGTGTGATATGCTTTTTTTAATAGCAAAAATTTTTCCTGTAAGGTATAGAAATGGAAAAGTAGAAAACACTCCCCTTCAAAACCACCTTCTTTTTTGATCCACATCTTCCCTAACAACAAAATAACAATTGTCAAAGGAGTGTAGTTTTATACACCACACCCCTGCTTCTGGATTGCTCCCCAATGTGGTTTCTGTCCATGTCAGTCTGACTTTCTCCCTCTCAACATACATACTCTTTTTCCATCACAAAGGTAGAATACGTATTAGATTTGAACCATGTAAGCATGTATACTGTGGCCGCTACAGGAAGAACAGAGATAACCGACTTTATTTTAACACTTTGCATTGTATCTCTTATGAGACAATGAGAAACATTTTGACTTAAATTAGAACACAATTCCTTTTCATCTGTAACAAAGACTAGCTGGTTGTCAATAACTATATAATCCCTTACTTATTTAAATGTTATTAGTATTTTACCACTAAATTCTTTTCCTCCAAATTAAATTATTCTAGTAGTTAGATTTTTAAAAATATAAGTCTTAGTTTGCATGAAAAGGAGAAATACATATCTTAATTGAAAAAAACGTGTGTGTGTGTGTGTGTGTGTGTGTGTGTGTGTGTGTGTGTATCATGAGTTAACAGTACAACTACAAAGATTAAAGGAGAAAAGCAATTTTAGAACATATTCCCCTAAGATTTGGAGCAACACAGTGGATGAAGTAGAAAAAGCTGTTCCAGATGGCAGGAAACTTAAAGGAGAAGTCTGTAGGCATGTTCTATTATATATATGATGGTGTCTGATGGATTGAGAGTGGGCTGGACTGAACGGGCAACGGTGAAAGAAGAGAAGGAAGACGCAGGAGAAGAGATGCAAGACTTGAGAAATTACTAGTGGTAGTGTATTAAACAAAGCATGATATTATCAACGTGATTTTAAGATGGAATTTGAGAACGGAAGTTAATGCCGTCACTTGCCTTCATATGTACCTGAATTCATAAACCTCAAGAACTCTCAAGAGGAAAAATTATTTTATTCATGGAAAGGGACAGGTTTGCCTGACAAGTGAGTGAGGGACTTCTAGATAATCAAGGACACCAAAGTAGACACTGTTGATAAAGGAGAATGGCTGTTAAAAAGAGTAAGATCTGAACACCAGAGTGCCCACAAGGCTGCCTTGAGATTCAAATAGGAGAATAAGATGCATGAAAGTAAGATCCAACTAAAAATTGAGAGTGAAGCCAATTTAGATGTAAACTGACTTTGTAATCAAAAATGGTGTTCCCAGTTTCTGAATTTCTATAGAAAGTCATGTCTCATTATACCACCTTGTTTGTAAATTACCCTTATTTTTCTTTATATATATATATATATATAATGTATATATTTGGCAAAGATCGCCTTGACTTATGCCTCTGTTGCTTTATTTTCTTCAATGGGTATAATCATACCCATTTATTGAAATGGTGATTAGCTAACTAGCCCAAACAAAGAATGAGTTCTGTGATACAATTACAAAATTTAAAAGAATATCGATATTATTTTAAAGTAAGATCTTTCAAATGAGGTGTGTGTTCAAAATTTAAGAAAAAAAGAAAACCTTGGACTTTGATTTTGAGATTACAGCTACAAATCCCATTGCATTCAGAGTTTTCCTGCTTACATTTGAACACACACGAAGGTGCACATTAAGTGGTTATAGTGGATTTTTTAGTGCTTATCCAAACTTACCAACCGACAGCGATTTATAGAAAGACTAATATAGCCTCTAATTGGAATCTCCTGGTAAGAACATATGTGTTATTTCCTCTCAACAGTTATCAGAAGTGGTGTCACTGAATATCATTAAGGAATATCTTTCTTAAGAATATTGAGTAAATGGTATCATATGAGAAGGAGGAAGTATGTTGCTTTTTTGTCTTGCCATCCTCACCTCTCCGGTTTGCATGTGTTGTATTTCAGATTGTTTTGTCATTCAATGTTTTGGAGTTTTGGTAAGTGTGTGTGTAAGAGTTCTACATTTCCCCGATCCCCAGGTTTTCCATGGTTTTTTTTTTTTTTGGTGTCTCTATAAAATTTTCCTTCTCTTTCATCACTGAAACTTTAATGGTAAACCAAGTAAGGGAATTAAGATATGTAATTAATTTGAATATGTCCTAAGAGCTCTAAGAGTATGAAGATGAATTTATTATTTATTTCTGATAATTGAAACTCACACATTAAAATGTTCCACACCCCTACTACAGTTTATCCCCCCCGCCCCCCGCCCCGGATGTTTTACAAAAGACTAGAGAAACCATTTACATAACTGGTGTGAAAAAAACAAGTCTTCTTTCCTTTCTTTACTTCTCCATAAGTAAAGAAATGAAGTGCCAAGTGGTAAACATTGTTTGTATTTGAAGTATACGTATACAATTTTGTGTTACTAAAGTTTTTGTATTTAAAATTTTTGCCAAACTTGAGGTACATGTGGCCTCTTTAGACATTAGATTTTCTGAGTTAGAGGAATTACTGATTTTTTTAAAAATTATTTTTAGAGTAATTTATGCATCTTTCAGACTCTAGTTTGTAAAGTTTCCAATCTAATAGTAGCTGAAGAGGATTTACATTGACTCAGACCACTCTTCGGTCAATACTGCTCAACTTCACCTCCTTGAAATATTTAGGATGTAAATTCACTTCATTTCAGGCCAGATCTCATCATGCCTAAAAAATGTTTGAAAAAGAAATCTGTGATGAACACACAATGGCAAATTTCCATGGCAAAACAGTAAGATATTTTTCCCTAATGTCTGTTTACATCACGTTTTTTTGTTGTTGTTGTTGTTTATTAGGGTAATAATTACAAAGGTCATTTCCCCTTTCAACCAACCAGTTTCTCCTGTGGCCTCTTTTTCCTTTTTATTGTTAAGAATGCTTTAATATAAGTTTAGTTTTTAAATATGAAAAAGAAAAGGGAATAAAAGCTGTTACAAGTTCCAGCAACCTGTATGGCTTCTGTGAAGCTATCTTTCTTTCTCCCAGGCAAAACTGTTTGAGTTAACTTAAGGATCCAAAGTTCACCTTCAGTGTCTCTCCCTGGTCTTTGTGTGCCGTTCCTCCTGCCGTAACATCCTCAGTGCAGCATTCTGTACATCAGCTAAAGAGCCATTATTTAAACAATGGTTTGCAGTTTGACCTTCACTGTGTACTTTAGTCCAACACAGGGAGATTCCTTGTTCACTAGAGGCTGATAATAGAGATGAGAGTTAACCGGAAGTCGCTGAGACCCGCTTTGATAGCTACACCTGAAAAGCAAAGGTTTCGGCGGTGGTAGTTGGGCCAATCTCCAGATAATGATCAATTATTAAAACCTGACTTTATTTAGTAGCAATAGCAATTATTGAATGGACTATAAGAGATATGAATCAATGGCTATACATACCAATCAAATTTTAACTACAAAGAATTCACATTCCTGAAATAGAAACAAACTTCTTATAGACTGTTTTTGTGTTTTAACCTAATTGCTTTTAGTATAAAATGTTCATATTTGATAAATATTAATACTAGCATGATTAAATTCCACTGTTATTTTTATTAACTACAAAGTAACATAAAATGTTGTGAAATAATCAATTTAGTGTGATATAGATTAATCTGAAAGCATTTTTTGGAAACATGTTTTCAAATGAGTATATGATTTCCATATTTTTAAAAAATGTGACAACTACCTTCTAACAGATTAGTTTTAGTTCTACAGTATAAACTATTAAGAGGTTTGAGTCAGGAAGATTTCTAGCCAGGTTGAAAATTTACAAACCTAGAGTCAAGAATTGCATTGACTCTGAAAATTTTTATAATGTTCAAGGTTTTTCTTTTCCTTTTAGTTTCTTAAAGTTACACTTATGTATCATTCTTTTAAAATTTAGTTCTTTTTAACTAAGTTATTTGTGTTTCAAAACATTAATATTTGAAGTCTAGACATCATCTCTTAAACTCAAGAGACGTTTTTAAAACCTTTTACTTGGGTAAGAATATCAAACATTCCAAAAAAGTCAAGCAAATAGGAGTGTGATCACCTGATACAGATTCCCAGCATTCATAATTGTCCCCATTTGGACAATCCTATAGTATCTATCCTCCAACCACCCCCTTTCTTCTTTTAAAGTAAATGTCATTATTACCCTCTAAATAATTTGGTATGTAGTCCAGAAGCAAATTCTAATGAGTTTAATTCCCTCATTGATTGGTTCTTTAATTTATTTACCACCTCATAAATTAAGCATTTGTAGAGTATCTACCATATTCTAGATTTTGTATTAAGCCCTGAAAGTTGATTGGCTGGATATAGTCATTTGGAACTCTTTCTAAGAAGTTTTTATTGAAAATGTAAACTATTAAGAAATAATATCATACCACTCAACTGCTTAAACCCCATCCAATGATGCTTCATGAGCTCCCGCACAGTTGTTAAGTATGATATGTGAGATCCCTCATAACCTAACCCTCTCAACCTGTCCACACTCACCTTTACCCACGGGACCAGGAGCTCTCTCAATTCCTGTATGAAAATGGCTCCCCAAATAGTGTCCTTTCAGTTTTGAACATGGTGATCTCTCTCCAGAATTTTGGTCTCAAAATCCAACCAATTCTTATGCAGTTTTCAAGACATCATCAATAATCACTTCTTTGAACAAGCCTGTATACCTCTCCTCCAAGAAAACAAATGGCTTGGTGTTCATCCTCTGTATCCCCAGAACATCTTCTGTATGTCTCTACTATAGCACAGCTTTCAGATATATCATAGTTTTTTTATTGTCCTGATGCATTAACCAAGATTTTTTTTAAGACAGTCTCTGAATTTTGGATTTCTGTATCCCCATTATATGCAATATATATCAGAATAAACAACAGGCACCTAATACATTCAGTGTTTTTTTTTATTGGAATATGTTTATCAGATAAACAAAATTTGACCCCAGTTTGCCATGATTTCACAGGGCTACCGGAGGCTCATGAACCAGTGATAGTTTTCTCATTGAAAGGAAGCAAACAAAGTAAATGTAATACTTAAAGAAACACCAGATATCATGTGACATTTGGATATCAGCTCTGCCCTTTCAGAGTGTTTATTCCAGTATTATTTGAATATAAAATGAAGGGATGAACTGGTCACTGAAAGGTCACAGAATACCAAAATAATGACAAAAAAAGGAAGCCTAACCTAAAGTGAATGACTTCAGGTCATTCTCCCCCTTGCCACTTAACTTTAACTTGTCTCTTTTTAGTACACTTTTCTTATGGATCTTTTATCTCCACCTTATATCTTGTGCCCTAAATAACCAAGGGGAAAACAAATATACAAGTAAATAAGATATCAAATAAGTGGAATAGTGCATCAGCAAGCCTCCTATAGCAAATAAATGAGAGGGTCTGTGTTACTCCATCCATAATTATGGGGATGCCACACGAAGGATCATAGAATTTTAGAGCTGGAAGAACCCTAGAGATTATCTAGTCCAGATTCCCTTTCAAAGAGATAAAATGATATAGACAAACTTACAGTCTCCTTTTCAAATGTCTCAGCCTTGCAACCTTTCTGAGGTTATTGGTTAAAGGGTAGGATATAGCTGAATAACCAAGAGAAAATAACTTAGCTTGGAGAAATCAACATGATTTCTGTACAAGAAGTGATATTTGTTGGTTTCACTAGAGTTGTTTGAGGGGATAAATAGGTATGACTGAGGAGATTTAGAGAAAACATTTATATTTACACTTTCAAAGAGCCTTTTGACAAGTTCCTATATCAGATTATTTAAACAATCCTCACAAGAAAGTGGCTTGGAGAGAAATAAGGAGAAATTTGAGTAGATCATATCATAGATAAAGAATCAGGTCCTATTTCTGGTTTTTACAGAGTGTTGTTGAACAAATTATTTTGCCTCACTTATCATTTTCCCAGAAATAATATGAGAAAAGTAATTTCACTTAACTCACTGAGTTACTATGAGGATTGAATGAGATAATAATACTGTTTATAATAAAAGCTAACAGCTTGTTAAGTAATAACAAATATTATCTCAGCCCTTCCAAAGAAAATACTGTTATTACTTACCACTGTAAAGATGGATAAGAGACTTGTCTAGAGTCCTGAAGCTAATTACTGGTAAAGTCAGGAATTGAACCCAGGAAGGCTGGTTCTAGAGTTCTTCCTCTTAGCCAGTCACCTTACTTTTGTGTTATTAATATGCACAAACCCCTTTTCATGCACAGACCAGGTATGTAATAAGGACTTAATTAAGTTTAGTTATTAATATGTTCATACTTTCTCAGATGGAAAAAAGAAAAGAAGGGCTAATATTGACTGAAGACCTACTTTAAGCATAATGCATTCTCTTTACAACCAGCCTGGAAGGCCATAGATGCCATAGAGATTCCATGGTTCAACCCAGTCAGACCTGGAATTCGGGGGCACATTGGTCTTGTTCCAAAGCCTATCTTCTTTTTACTGTGTTCCAGTCTGTTCTCTTATTTGTTATTCCTCTTGTACCAAAAATACACTTAGGCATATGAATAGGCATGTACCTAAGATGTGACGCATACATATACATAAAATCAGTGTTTTATTTGACCTATAGGTGAGTATGTTTTAGCAGAGAGCAAATAATAGAAAAGAAAGAATTTAGGAAGTTTCTGGAGAGCAAAACCTGATGGTTGCTCTCCCCAAAGTCAACACTGAAGCCAGTGAAGTATCCTATTTAGAGAGTGATGGCATAAATATTAACACATAAAAATAGATCAATTACCAGTTGATAGTAAGCTGTTATACAGAGAAAAGGGCCAAGCCAATGATATCAGATGGTAGGATCCTAAGATGAACTGGTAGGTGGTGGTGGTGGTGGTTTAGTTGCTAAGTCATGTCCGACTCTTGCGACCCCATGGACTGTAGCCCACCAGGCTCCTCTGTCTGTGAGATTCTCCAGGCAAGAATACTGGAGTGGGCAGCCATTTCCTCCTCCAATGGCCTGCTAGACAAGGGATCTATTGTCATTTTAGGTTATTCCCTATAAAACATTGTCCAAAAAAACTTTTGTACCAAAAACTAATGCAAAGTGCCACAAGGAAGAATATTAGAAATAGAAAGCATTATCCCATTATACTGTACATCAGGATTAGAAATATTTTGTGGTTCTAGTCACCACACCTCAAGGAACACAAGGCCATAAAGTTAGAAAGCATCTAGAGAAAGATAATTAAAATGACAAAGATATAGAAAGTTGACTGCCGGAAATTGACTAAAACTATTAATACCTTTGAAAACTAAAAGATGATACAATAAAATATAATGAAGTCAGGATGAAAATGAGTCGGATGAATGCAAACTTACTCAACAAAATCTAGAATTCCAGAGCCAGCAAGTACCTTGTTGTTCTTCTTAACACCTGAAATCTTCAGAATATATCTTCCAAGAGAAAGGGTATCTACTTTACAAGGATCACGTGTATTAATCCCACTTAGGAAACTCAACGCTAGTACTACAATATAACATATAATCAGTCTGATTTCATTATCGACCATCTCATGATGTCCATGTGTAGAGTTATCACTTGTATTGTCAGAAGAGGGTGTTTCCTGTGACCAATGCATTCTCTTGACAAAACTCTGCTAGCCTTTGCCCTGCTTCATTTTGTACTCCAAGGCCAAACTTGCTTGTTACTCTAGGGATCTCTTGACTTAACTACATTTGCATTCCAATCCTCTATGATGAAAAGACATCTTTTTTTTTTGGTGTTAGTTCTAGAAGGTCTTGTAGGTCTTCATAGAACCGTTCAATTCAGCGTTTTTAGCATTAGTGGTTAGTGGATTAATGGTTAATCCAATGGTTAACCGTTGGATTATTGTTATACTGAATGATTAGCCTTGCAAATGAATCAAGGTCGTACGGTTGTTTTTTGAGATTTAACCCAGGCAGTGCATTTTGAATTCTTTTCTTGACTATGACAGCTACTCCATTTCTTCTAAGGGATTCTTGCCCAAAGTACTAGATGTGATGGTTGTCTGAATTAAATATGCCCATTCCTGTCCATTTTAGTTCACATCCTAAGATGTCAGTGTTCACTCTTGCCATCTCCTGCCTGACCACGTCAATTTACCTTGATTCATGGACCTAAGATTCCAGCTTCCTATACAACATTGTTCTTTACAGCAACAGACTTTACTTTCACCACCAGAAACATCCACAATTGAGCATTATTTTTACTTTGGCTCAGCCTCTTCATTCTTTCTGGAGCTACTTATCCACTCTTCCCCAGTAGCATATCAGACACCTACCCACCTGGCAGGCTCATTTTCCAGCAAAATATCTTTTTGCCTTTTCATACTGTTCATGAGATTCTCAAGGCAAGAATACTGAAATGGTTTGCCATTCCCTTCTCCAGTGGACCACATTTTTGTCAGACATCACCACATGGACATCACCAGATGGTCAGTACCAAAATCAGATTAATTATATTCTTTGCAGCCAAAAATGGAGCTCTATACAGTGAGCAAAACCAAGACCTGGACCTGACTATGACTCAGATCATGAGCTCCATATTGCAAAATTCAGGCCTAAATTGAACAAAGTGGGAAAACAACTAGACCATTCAGGTACGATCTAAATCAAATCCCTTTAACCTCTTCGTCATGACAAATAGATTCAAGGGTTTAGATCTGTTAGAATGCCAGAAGAACTAGGGATGCAGATTTCTAACATTGAACAGGAGGAGGTGATCACCAAAACCATCCCCAAGAAAAAAAAATCAGGAGGGCAAAGTGGTTGTCTGAGGAGGACTTAAAAATAGCTGAGAAAAGAAGAAAGGCAAAGGAGAAAAGAAGATATACCCATCTGAAATACAGAGTTCCAGAAAACAGCAAGGAGAAATAAGAAAGCCTTCTTAAGTGGACAATGCAAAGAAATAAAGGAAACCAATAAGATGGGAGAGATTAGAGATCTCTTAAAGAAAATTAGAGATAGCAGGGGAACATTTCATGCAAAGATGGGCACAATAAAGGAGAAAAATGGCAAGGACCTAACAGAAGCAGAAGAGATTAAGAAGAGGTGGCAAGAATACACAGAAGAACCATACAAAAAAGGTCTTAATTACTCAGATAATGATGATGGTGTGATCACTCACCTGTAGCCAAACATCCTGGAGAGCGAAGTCAAGTGGGCCTTAGGAAGCATTGCTACAAAGCTAGTGGAGTCAATGGAATTCCAACTAAGCTGTTTCAAACCACAAAAGATGATGCTGTTAAATATTTCAGCAAATTTGAAAAACCCAGCAGAGATCAAATTGCCAACATCCTTTGGGTCACAGAAAAATAAAGAAATTCCAGAAAAACGTCTACTACTGACTATTCGAAAGCCTTTGACTGTGTGGATCTCAGAAAAGTGTGGAGAATTCTTAAAGGGAAGGGAATACCAGGCTAACTCATTTCTCTCGTGAGAAACCTGTATACAAGATAAAAAGCAACAGTTAGAACTGGACAAGGAACAACAGACTGGTTCCAAATTGGGATAGGAGTACATCAAAGCTGTATATTGTCACCCTGCTTGGTTAACTTCTGTGCAGAATACATCATGCAAAATGCCAGGCTGGATGACTCACAAGCTGGAATCAAGATTTCTGGGAGAAATATCAACAACTTTAGATATGCAGATGATACCACTCTAATGACAGAAAGTGAAGAAGAACTAGAGAACCTCTTGATAAGGGTGAAAGAGGAGAGTGAAATGGCTGGCTTAAAACTTAACATTCAAAAATGAAGATCATGGCATCTGGTTGCATCACTTCATGGCAAAGAGATGGGGGTAGAGTGAAAATCAGTTCAGTTCAGTCACTCAGTCATGTCTGACTCTTTGTGACCCCATGGACTGCAGTACACCAGGCCTCCCTGTCCATTACCAACTCCTGGAGTTTACTCAAACTCATGTCCTTTGAGTTAGTGATGTCATACAAGCAGCTCATCCTCTGTCATCCCCTTCTCCTCCCGCTTCAATCTTTCCCAGCGTCAGGGTCTTTTCAAATGAGTCAGGTCTTTGCATCAGGTGGCCGAAGTATTGGACTTTCAGCTTCAACATCAGTCCTTCCAATGAATATTCAGGATTGATGTCCTTTAGGATGGACTGGTTGGATCTCCTTGCAGTCCAAGGGACTCTCAAGAGTCTTCTCCAACACCACATTTAAAAAGCATCAATTCTTCAGCACTCAGCTTTCTTTATAGTCCAACTCTTACATCCATACATGACCACTGGAAAAACCATAGCCTTGCCTAGATGGACCTATGTTGGTAAAGTAATGTCTCTGCTTTTTATATGCTGTCTAGGTTGGTCACAACTTTCCTTCCAAGGAGTAAGAGTCTTTTAATTTCATGACTGCAGTCACCATCTGCAGTGATTTTGGAGCCCCCCCAAAATAAAGTCTGTCACTGTTTCCCCATCTATTTGCATGAAGTGATGTGACCAGATGCCATGATCTTAATTTTCTGAATGTTGAGCTTTAAGCAAATTTTTTCACTCTCCTCTTTCATTTTCATCAAGAGGCTCTTTAGTTCTTCACTTTCTGCCATAAGGGTGGTGTCATCTGCATATCTGAGGTTATTGATATTTCTCTCAGCAATCTTGATTCCAGCTTGTGTTTCATCCAGCCCAGCGTTTCTCATGATGTACTCTGCATATAAGTTAAAGAAGCAGGAACAAGTAACCGAAGTGCTGGCTAGAACTGTTCTTGCCAAGTTGTGATCAGGAAGTCATTGCTTTGAAGGCTGATATTTTGGATGTCAATCAGATATTTAAAGATTTGGCCATGATGATCCACGACCAAGGTGATCTCATTGACAGCATAGAAGCCAACATGGAAAGCTCAGAGGTGCATGTAGAAAGAGCCACTGACCAGCTACAGCGAGCTGCTTACTATCAGAAAAAATCTCGCAAGAAAATCTGTATCCTGATGCTTGTCCTGTTAGTGATTATTGTAATCTTGGGGTTTATTTTGTGGCTAGTTAATAAATGAAGTGGTTGCCTCCAGCTTTCTGCTGAGCTGTGTTCAAGGGCAAGTGCCTGTTGGAGTCTTGCCAGAACAAACTGATCATAAGAAGAAAAAACACACCAGAATGTCTTGTAATAATTTAATTAGAAACTAACTACTAACTAGTCCTTGGAATTAGTGACCTTTGGAGATAGTATTTATCAATTTATGTATACATTTTATTGATTTCTCAAATTAAGAATTAACTTAGGTGGATTTTTCTTTTCTCTTGTATTCTGATTGCTTATCATCCCAAGTGTTTATGGAACATTCCATTCTAGATAGTCTTGTTTTGGCAGGTAACACTACAGCCTTGTAATATTGTCTTTTTATGTATATACAAGATTTACCTTTTTACTAGCAACTGAGATAGAATTACTTTTGGTCACCCACAAACTTTTGGAGTTTGTCAGAAACTGTATAATAAGCCATCAATGTTTACTATTTAACATTTTAATGTGAATTTCTAAGAAGCCTGTTCCCTATATGCTTTGAAAACTTTTGGCAATATATTTAACTAGAGAGTAAAAAATTGTATATGTGATCCAGATTAAATGAGAAGTAATGATTTGAGCTGGCCAGCTATTGGGGATATGTGTTAATCTGGGTTTAAAGTTTATTACTTGTTGGTGTCATTGACTGCAGTTCATCCATATATATGCTAAACCGTCTTGTCCACTTTTTGAAGAGGTTAATTTAATTAACATTATGATGCTCTGTGGCATTCCTCTCCCACCGTCTGTATAGAATAGGAGAATTAGACAAAGCATGCTTTTGGAAAGCAAATAGGAATTGTTTGGAATGATTTAATCTTTGTTGTTGTTGCTCAGTTGTGGTTCTACATTCCTGGTAAATGATGAATGCTGCCATCAAAAGGCTGCCCCCTACCCTAATAAGGTTTGCTGGGCACTTGGTGGCAGGGAAATTTTAAAAGCTAGACTGAAGCTGGTTTAAAATTTAGTCCTGTGAACTGGCAAGAAAGCAAAGGTTCTTTTTCTTAAATAATATTGGTTTGGAATAGTGATGTTAGAATTACCCTAATTTATGAACAAGAGGTTAATCTCTCCATGTATAGTTTTAGACCAAAAAAAAGTTTCAGTAAAAAATTGCTGTCTTGTAATACAGATGTTGTCCACTCCCCTTTTTTACAGGTCTAAGGAAGTTACAGGGGAAGTACTTTTTTTAGATTCTTGATAAATGTGAATTGGGCCAACAATTTCAGTTCATCCTTTAGTGAATTAGAGGATTTGGCTGGGTATATTTATATTTACTTCTTCCATTCCTTTTAATGTTAGTTAATCTTCTTTTACTAAAATAATGTGAACAGCAGGGAAACAAGGGCTAAATACTTAAGTTTCTTTGCACTCGTGCACCATTTCACCCTTGTAATACAAATAAACATTTTTAAAGCTTCTAAAAAAAAAAAGAAGAAGAAGCAGGAAATAAGTGGAAATAGTGACAGATTTTATTTTCTTGGACTCCAAAATCACTGTAGTCAGTGACAGCAGCCATGAAATTAAAAGACACTCACTCCTTGGAAGAAAAGCTATGACCAACCTAGACAGCATTTTAAAAGCAGAGACATCACTTTGACTGTATGGAAAGGTCCGTAAAGTCAAAGCTATGGTTTTTCCAGTAGTTAGGTACAGATGTGAATGTTGGACCATAAAGAAGCTTGACAGCCAAAGAATTAATGCTTTTGAATTGTGGTGCTGGTGAAGGCTCTTGAGAGTTCCTTGGACAGCAAGGAGATCAAACCAGTCAATCCTAGAGGAAATCAACCCTGAATATTCACTGGAAGGACTGAAGCTGAAGCTCCAATACTTTGGCCACCTGATGCAAAGAGCAGACTCTTTGGAAAAGACCCTGATGTTGGGCAAGATTGAGGGCAGGAAGAGAAGGGGGTGACAGAGGGTGAGATGGTTGTGGGGCGTCACTGACTCAATGGACATTAGTTTGAGCAAACCCTGGGAGATAGTGAAGGACAGGGAATCCCTACGTGCTGTAGTTCATGGGGTTGCAAAGAGTCAGTCAAGACTCAATGACTGAACAACATTCTGGGTCTTTTGCTTCCTTGTATAAACTTTCATATCAGTTGGTCAGTATTCACAAATAACTGCTGAAACTTCAATTGTGATTACATTGCATTTATAGATCAAATTTGAAAGGAATGACAGCTTGACAATACTGAGTCTTTCTATTCATAAACATGGAATATCTATGTTCTTCATTCATCTTTGATTTTTTTTCATTAGAGTTTTGTAGTTTTCCTCATTACACCATGCCCATATTTTGTTAATTTATACCTACATATTGTGTGATTTTGGGTGTTAAAGAAATGGCATTGTGTTTTCAGTCTCAAATTCCACTTCTTAATTATTGGTATATAAGAAAGAATATTTTGTTAAAGATCTCTTCATCTGTTCCCTAAAGATATTGGTCAGTCATTTCTTTCAATGTCTTTGTCTGGTTTTCCTATTAGGGTAATGTTGGTCTCATATTTTAAAAGAAGTATTCTCTCTGCTTCTATTCTTAGAAAGAGATTGTAGAGCATTGGTATAATTTCTTCCTTAGATGTTTGGTAGTCTTCACCAGTGAAGCCATTTGGGCCTGGTGTTTTCTGTTTCAGAAAGTTATTGTCAATTCAATTTGTGTACTAATATTGGGCTTCCCAGGTAGCACCAGTGGTAAAGAACCTGCCTGCCAATGCAGGAGACACAGGATACATGAGTTTGGTCCATCTATTTCTTCTTGTATAAGTTATGCAAACTATCTTTCAAGGAATGGTCCATTTCATCTAGTTTGTCAAATTAGTGGGCATAGAGTTGCTTATAGTATTCCTCTATTATTCTCTTAATGTCTATAGGATATGTAGTGATGTCTCCTCTTTCATTTCTAATATTAGTGTTTTATGTCCTATCTTTTTTTTCTTTGTTAGTCTGATTAAAAGTTTACAAGTTTTACTGATGTTTTCAAGGACCAGCTTCTGATTTTGTTGGTTTTTCTCTGTTGAACTCCTGTTTACTCTTTCTCTGATTTCTGCTCTAATTATTATTTCTTCTGCTTACTTTAGATTTAATTTGCTCTTTTTTATTTTCTAATACATGCATTCAATGTTTTCAGTTTCTTCCTAAGCACTACTTTCACTGTATCTCACAAGTTTTAAGCTATGTGTTTTCATTTCCCTTAATTGAAAATATTTTTAAATTTCTCTTGAGAATTCTTCTTTGATTCATATATTATTTGGAAGTATATTTTCTAGTTTCACATTCTTTGGGAATTTTCAGTTATATTTCAGTTATTGATTTCTAGTTTAATCCCATTATCACCTGAGAGCAGATATTGTCTGATTTCTATTGTTATAAATTAGAGTATGTTTATGGCACAGAATGTAAACTGTTTTGTTGAATGTTCCATGTGAGCTCGAGAAAAATGAGAATTCTGCTGTTGTTGGATGAAGTAGTCTATAGATGTCAATTATACCCAGCTGATTGTTGGTGTTGAGTTCAACTATATACTTTTGGTTTCCTGCTTGTTGATATGTCCATTTCTGGTGGAGGAATATTGAAATCTTCAACTTCAAGCAGATTTCTATTTTTCCTTGAAGTTCTGTCAGTTTTGCCTCATGTACTTTGACATGATATGGTTAGGTAAATACACATTAAGGATTATGGGTTTTTTGGGAATTGACTCCTTTATCATTATGTAATACCCATCTTAATTTCTGATAACTTTCTGTGCTTTGAAATCTACTCTGTCTTAAATTAATGCAGCTACTTCTGTTTTGTTCTAATTAGTGCATGGTATGTGTTTCTCCATCCAGTTACTCTTAGTCTATATGTATCTTTATATTGAAAATGGATTTCTTGTGTAAAATGTATAGTTGGATTCACTTTATCTGTATTTCAATTGGTGTGTTTAGGCCATTGATATTCAAAGTGATTACTGATATAGTTGGATTAATATCTGCTATATTTGTTGCTAGCTTCTTTTTGTTGTCCTTGTTCTTTGTTCCTGTTTTTATCTTCCGCTCTTTTTCTTCCTTTTGTGGTTCTATATGAACATTTACATGATTCCATTCCCCTCCCTTTATGTATATCAATTATACATCTTTTAAGCTTTCTTAGTGGTTGCCCTAGAGTTTGCAATATACATTTTCACACAACACTATACCACTTCATAAGTCAGGTGAATACTTTATAATAACAAAATAATCCTAATTCCTCCCTCTAGTTCCTTGTATCATTACTGTCATTCCTTTCACTTATATATTAGCATAAAAAACTGGCAACAAATATCCTCAGTATCAGTTTGCCTGAGAAAGTCTTTATTTCTCTTTCACTTTTGAAGGATATTTCACAGGATACAGAATTCTACGTTGATGGGTTTTTTAAATCTTAGCACTTTAAATATTTCACTGTACTCTCCTCTCACTTGCTTGGTTTCTGAGGAGAAGTCAGATGTAATTATAATTCTTTCTCCTCTATAGCTAAGGGAATTTTTTCCCCTCTGACTTCTTGCAGCATCTTTTCTTTATCTTTGATTTTCTGTAGTTTCTAAATAATATACCTAGCTATAGAATTTTTTTTTATTTCAGTTACTCCACATCCTCATGGACACTTGATATGTTCATTATTGTTTTTTTTTTACTTCGAATATTTTTTCCACTTTATTTCTTTTTAAACGAAAGATAATTGCTTTACAGAATTTTGTGGTTTTCCGTCATACATCAACAAGAATCAGCCATAGCCTTTTGAATAGAGATGGAATGGTATCTTATAGTTTTAACTTGCATTTCTCTAAAGATTAATGATATTGGGCATCATTTCATGTAGTACTTATTTTCTATCCTTATATCTTTCTTGGTGGAGTGTCTATTGAAATCTTTCACAAGATTTTAAATCATTTTAAAAATTGTGTTATTTGTTTTCTTATTAATGAGGCCTGTTAGGTGTTTTTTTTCATATCTGGATATAAATTTTTATGAGATATATGTAATGATTACTTACTTGCATTTATTTTCTCCCAACCCATGGTTTGGTCTCTTCATTCTCTTAACAGTGTCATCTGAAGAGTAATTTTGATGAAACCTAGTTTGTCAATTTTTTTCTTTCACGCAATCTGCTTTTGTAATTATATGTGTAGATTTTCTTGTATGTTTCTTCTAGAAGTTTTATAATTTTAGATTTTATTAAGTACTATGATCCATTTTGAATTAATTTTTGTGTATGATGTGAGATGTTGATCAAAATTTTTTTGTACATGAATATCCAAATTTTCTAGTATCATTTGTTGAAAAGATAATCCTTTCTTCGGCTTCTTTGTCAGTTTTTTTTTCAGTTTTTAATTTTTCATTGCTAGTGTATACAAAAACAGTTGAATTTTATATAATGAACTTGTATGCTTCAATCTCAATAAGCTCCAGTAGTTCTAAATATTTTATGTGATTCCACAAAATTTTTCTGATAGGAAGATCATGTTGCCTATGAATAAAGGCAATTTTACTTTCTAATCTCTATACCTTTTACTTCTTTTCCTTGCTCTATCCTCCAGTGAAATGTTGAATAGAGATGGTGAGAGCAGACATACTTGCCTTGTTGCTGACATCAGAGTACAAGCAGTCAGTCTTCCACCAATGAGTCTGATGTTAGCTGTGGGGTTTTCATAAACATCCTTTATCAAATATCAGATTAAGTTTCCTCTTTTTCCTAGTTTGTGGACAGATTTTTTTTTTTAATCAAGAATGGATGTAGGTTTTGCTCAGTGCTTTTCTGTACCAGCGAAGTATGTGATTTATCTTTTTAGTTGTTAATATAATGAATTACATTGATAGAGTTTCAAATGTTAAACCAATCTTGCATTCCTAAGAAAAATCCATTTGAAACCCACTTTTTTAGTTCAATTACTAAAATTTTGTTAAGAATTTTTACATCTATGTGTATGAAAAATATGTCTGTAGTTTTCTTCCTGTAAAGTGTCTGGTTTTCATATCTGACTAAAGCTGGCCTCATAGAAAGAATTGGGAAGTTTTTTTTTTTTTTTACTTTTCTGATAAAGCATTTGCAACATTTTTATCTTTTTAAAATCTTTGGGTAGAATTCACCAATAGAGTCATCTGAACTTTGAGTTTTCTCTGTAAAAATTCAATTTCTTGAGCAGATAGGTAACCATTAAAATGATCTATTTCTTCTTGAGTGAGCTTTGTTAGTATCTGTAGGATATCTCTGTTCATAAAGTTCTCCCATTTGTGCCCTGAAAGCTCTAGCATCCTTGGCCTCCCTGGACTTCAACTATGCTTTCTGAACTGAAAGAGACTGCCCTGTCTCCACCTGAATTCTTCCAATCTGTGCCACAATCTAGAAATTGTTTCTAGGCAATAAACTCAGAATGTCTTGGTGCTCATGTGATTTGTTTCCTGTTTTTTAGAATCACAGTCAACTCATTTCCTGATGTCCAATTTTTTAAAAATCAGTGAATCATATATTTTATTAAGCCTTCAATTTGTTTCAAGCAGGAAAGTAAATCTAGCCTCTATTATTCCATCTTAACTGAAAGCAAAATTCTGTTCTTCAACTTTTAAAATATTTATCTCACCCAAATTTGACTAACTTATGCCTCTTACTTTATGCTTATCTTTTTAGTAATATTTTAAAACTTTGGCACTGTAAAAACTGTGACTTTTCCCCAAGGAGGAAAAAAGCTTTTCACTTTTGTATTCATCTCAATACTTGACTCATATAATTTTCACCCATCAGCTTCATAAAAGGTCTTCAGTGTAAGCTATTGGGATCAATTTGACAGTAAGACTTTGTATGATGAATGCATTCTCTAATTGTGGGAGAAAAAAAAGTCTAAGCAAGAGATTTAACTGCTGTGCCTAATTCTTCTTCATCACTGCACTATTCTTTGCAAAAAAGCTTGGAAACCAGCCATACTCTCTTTTGTGTATTTTTTTTTTTTTTTTTTTGCCACTAGGGTTAGTTAGTTGGAATGTCATAAAGACATTTTTTTAGCCATTTAAGAGAAAAAAACTATAAATTATTCTACAATTACGTATGTATAGCATACATTTGTATATCAAATCTACCATGAAATCAAGAACTAAACTATGAGTATTAGACAAAATTGAGGGTTGACTTCTTTGGGGCTGTCAGTGATGACAGACTATTTCAGGCTTGTTCATTTTTTGTGTGTGTGCTGGTGTGCACCCTTCTGGAGTTTACTACTGCCAGACAAAGCTCCTCTTATTTGCTGTTCTATCCTCCTGCAAGCATTATACCTACTAGCAGGCGAGACTATCATATTATGGAAGTTATATAGACTTCAGTGGCAGAGGAAAGACTGTGTGCCCACATTAATTTCAGAGCATATGTGACATTACAAAATAATTTCTTAACCTGGAACCAGGTACACAGAGCTTTGTGATCTGTGAACATCTTGTAACTCTCTGCAAATGTTTCTGTTTGTGTGCATATTTTCGGTACATGGAATCTGTAACTTTTATTTGATACACAGAGCATTTTTAAATGAGTCCTCCATGTAGAGTAGAACAACAGAATAATGAAATCTATTGTAAAAGTACTGTAGTATGACATCCCCACCAAGTTATCCTCTGAGGATAAATTAGGAATCTAGATCACCCAGGCTTCAGAGTAGACATTTTTGGTCTGATGATCTCCTGCCATATATCAAATTATAACTGGCAGTTTAATACCAGATTAATCAGATCTTTTGGTGCCTTAAAAATTTGACTGTCTTGTAATTGGTTTTTATTTTTTTATGTCATGTTAAATATATAATATAAAATATAAATAAATATATAATCAGGCAAAGCTTATGTTTAAGACTATAAAACATTTCTAGGAAACTCACATTAAAAAAGAAAAAGTTGTTCATCTGCATGATCAACTTTTCAGGTGAAAGCAATGAGGTGTTAGTTTATCAGTGCCATAGTAAATCATGAAACCAATTTGAAAAGATTAATTACATTATCAAGACTTGAAATATTTTTAAAATCACATCATTCTTTCTCACAGCCAGCCATTTCTAGGCTACTGTCCTCTTTCCAGTCAAGTAATACTAGGTCTCAGGTTGTAAACTAGTCATTTTAATCATTCTAGAATAATTGACTTTATCTTGACTTCTCTATTTATATAGGGGAAGCACTGTTATTTCTATGACATTTCTAACAAACTAGACCCTTCAAAACAGCTTATATGCATGAGAAAGTCTGTTTCCTTATTTTTGAATTATGCTTATTAAGCACCATATTTTGACCTAACACTCCATTTAGTTTAATTTTTGATACATAGGAATATTTCTCTGGTGAAAAGAATGATAATAATGAAGTCATATTTAAAATTTTTTTTGCATCATCTATTCATATTTTTACTTTCCATGTCATGTCTCAGACCCAGCTTACACTCAGCTCTCCCTTTGGCAGTTTCTCATTTTGGTTTCTTCAATTCAAGAATTAAGCAGTGTATATCAAAAAAGCAGTTCACACCATAACAGCAAAGTCTGTAATATACCAATATCAAATATATTTCAAGAGGGAAGTGCTTTCTTTGGTCATTGAAGCATTTTCAGTTCAGTTCAGTTCAGTCGCTCAGTCGTGTCCGACTCTTTGCAACCCCATGAACCGCAGCACGCCAGGCCTCCCTGTCCATCACCAACTCCCAGAGTCCACCCAAACCCATGTTCATCGAGTCAGTGATGCCATCCAGCCATCTCATCCTCTGTCGTCCCCTTCTCCTCCTGCCCCCAATCCTTTCCAGCATTAGGCCTTTTCCAATGAGTCAACTCTTCTCATGAGGTGGCCAAAGTACTGGAGTTTCAGCTTCAACATCAGTCCTTCCAATAAATAGCCAGGACTGATCTCCTTTAGGATGGACTGGTTGGATCTCCTTGCAGTCCAAGGGACTCTCAAGAGTCTTCTCCAACACCACAGTTCAAAAGCACCAGTTCTTCAGTGCTCAGCTTTCTTCACCGTCCAACTCTCACATCCATATGTGACTACTGGAAAAACCACAGCTTTGGCTAGACGGACCTTTGTTGGCAAAGTAATGTCTCTGCTTTTAAATATGCTGTCTAGGTTGGTAATAACTTTCCTTCCAAGGAGTAATTATTTGAGGATATATCTTATTTGCTAAATATCCAATATAATAATTAGAGGTATTTGGAGTTTTTCTACTAAGTCTTTCTCTCTTTTGGTAAGAATTACATTTTTAAAATCTTTATATGTGTAATAAGTAAATATTGCTTAAAAATACAAATGGGACCTAATTAAAATTAAAAGCTTTTGCACAACAAAGGAAACTATAAGCAAGGTGAAAAGACAGCCTTCAGAATGGGAGAAAATAATAGCCAATGAAACAACAGACAAACAATTAATCTCAAAAATATACAAACAACTCCTGCAGCTCCATTCTAGAAAAATAAACAACCCAATTAAAAAGTGGGCCAAAGAACTTAACAGACATTTCTCCAAAGAAGATATAAAAATGGCTAACAAACACATGAAAAGATGTTCAACATCACTCATTATCAGAGAAATGCAAATCAAAACTACAATGAGGTACCACTTTACACCAATCAGAATGGCTGCCATCCAAAAGTCTACAAGCAATAAATGCTGGAGAGGATGTGGAGAAAAGGGAACCCTCTTACACTGTTGGTGGGAATGCAAACTAGTACAACCACTATGGAAAACAGTGTGGAGGTTCCTTAAAAAGCTGCAAATAGACCTGCCATATGACCCAGCAATCCCACTGCTGGGCATATACACCGAGGAAACCAGAATTGAAAGAGCCACGTGTACCCCAATGTTCATCGCTGCATTGTTTACAATAGCCAGGACATGGAAGCAACCTAGATGCCCATCAACTGACGAATGGATAAGAAAGCTGTGGTACATATACACAATGGAATATTACTCAGCATTAAAAAAAAATTCATTTGAAGCAATTCTACTCAGATGGACGAAACTGGAGCCCATTATCCAGAGTGAAGTAAGCCAGAAGCAAAAACAACAATATAGTATATTAACGCATATATATGGAATTTAGAAAGACGGTAACGAGAACCCAACATACGAGACAGCAAAAGGAACGCAGATGTATAGAATAGACTCGTGGACTTTGTGGATGAGTGTAAGGGTGGGATGATATGGGAGAAGGGCATTGAAGCATGTTAATTTTCATATGTCTAGTCAATCGCCAGCCCAGGACTGATGCTCGGGGCTGGTGCAGCGAGATTTCCCGGGGCGGGG
>ML662442.1:17058947-17568172 GCA_007570785.1 Antilocapra americana
CAATGTATGGCAAAAACAATTAAAAAAAATAATAAATAAAAAAAAATTAAAAAAAAAGAAACAAACAAAAAAAAATACCAAGTCTTTTTTGAAAATGAAAATCCATCTCTCATATATGTTCTTTCTAAAGTTACTAATTTAAATAATTATTTAATTACTCCCGTTGTAACCATTGTATTGGGTATTTTTCTCCTTGAAAGGAAATTATCATTTACCTATGTAACAATGATATAAATACCAGGGTTCAAAAAATCTAATCTAATACCAGCAATTGTAATCTCAAAGTAGTATATATGATTGTAGGAAATGCTTTTAGTCTGTTCTCTTAACTTACAGACTATAGTAACAGTGATAAAGATAATAAAGTCTGGTCATGCTTTTATGTGGCTTCCCTTGAACAATGGTGGGCAGTTGATGGCACAGGTGACAAAAGTGACAAACTACAATATCTTAGCATGATATGGAGACTATTTTAAGATCCATCCCTGTGGAAACTTAAGCAGATCAAAGGCATTGAATCTGATGTTATATCAAACTACAGTAATCCATACTTCTTTTTACTAGGATCCTGATAAACAAAGGTTTTCAATTAGTTTTTTTTTAATCTTTACATAATGAAATTTGCTTTACAAAGGGCATATTGACATTTACGTATGACAATTATTCAGAAAACAAAAATATGAAAGATCTAAGAAACCTATATATTCTTTAAAAAAATTTTCTTTTGTTGGAGTCTAGTTACTTTACAACATTGTGTTAGTTTATTCTGTGCAGCAAAGTGAATTGACTTTATGTATACATATATGCCCTCTCTTTTGGATGTCCTTCCCATTTAGTCACCACAGAGCATTGAGTAGAGTTCTTTGTGCCATACAGTAGGTTCTCATTAATTATCTATTTTATACATAGTAGTGGTAGTGGTTTAGTCGCTAACTCATGTCCGACTCTTGTGACCCGACAGACTGCAGCCCGCCAGGCTCCTCTGTCCATGGGATTCTCCAGGCTAGAAAACTGGAGTGGGTTGCCATTTCCTTCTCCAGGGGATTTTCCTGATCCAGGAATTGAACCCAAGTCTCGTGCATTGCAGGCAGATTCTTTACCAGCTGAGCTACAAGGGAGGCCCCATACATAGTAGCATATATATGTTCATCCCAGCCTCCTAAGTCTTCCCACCTCCCTCCCCTGCCCCAAGTATCCATACATCCATCCTCTATGTCTGTGTCTCTGTTTCTGCTTTGAAAATAAGTTCATATATATCATTTATATGAACTTTTATATATTTATATATATCATTTTATATATATTTATAATTTATATATAAAATGTTATATATAACATTTATATATATCATTTTTCTGAACTCCACAAATAAGCAATATTATATGATATTTGTTTTTCTCTTTCTGACTTACTTTACCCTGTATGACAGTCTCTAGGTCCATCCACATCTCTACAAATTGCACAATTTTGTCCCTTTTTATGGCTGAGTAATATTCCATTGTATATATGTACCACTTCTTCTTTATCCATTCATCTGTTGATGGACATTTAGGTTGCTTCCATGTCCTGGCTATTGTAAATAGTACTGCAGTGAACATTTGGGTGTGTGTATCTTTTTGAATTATAGTTTTCTCTGGGTATATGCCCAGAAGTGGGATTGCTGGATCATTTGGTAGCTCCATTTTTAGTTTTTTAAGGAACTCCATACTGTGTTCTCCAGTATGGCTATATCAATTTGCATTCCTACCAATAGTGTAAGAGGGTTTCCTTTTCTTGATACCCTCTCCAGCATTTATTGTTTGCAGATTTTTTTTTTTGATGGTGGACATTCTGACTGGTGTGAAGTGATTCCTCATTTTAGTCTGATTTGTATTTCTCTAATAATTAGTGATGTTGAGCATATGTTTATGTGTCTCTTGACCATCTGTATTTCTTCTTTGGAGATATGTCTAGCTAAGTCTTCTGCCCATTTTTTGATTGAGTTCCTTGGTTTTTTTGATTGAGTTCCTTGTTTTTTTGATATTGAGTTTCATGAGCTGTTTGCATATTTTGGAGATTAATCCCTTGTTAGTTGTTTTATTTGCAAATATTTTCTGTCATTCCAAGGGATGCCTTTTCATTCTGTTTATGGTTTTCTTTGCTCTGCAAAAGCTATTATATTTAATTAGGTCCCATTTGTTTATTTTTATTTTCATTACTCTAGGAGGTGGGTCAAAAAGATCTTGCTATAGTTTATGTTAAAGAGTGTTCTGCCTGTTTTACTCTAAGAATTTTATAATGTCCAGGCTTACATTTAGGTCTTTAATCCACTTTGAGTTAATTTTTGTATATGGTGTTAGGGAATGTTCTAATCTCATTCTTTTACATGTAGCTGTCCAGGTTTCCCAGAACCACCTTTTTTTTTTAATTGTAACAAATTCAAGAAAGACTATTTTCTTTACATTATTGTATTGGTTTTGCCATACACTGACATGAATCCGCCATGAGTATACATGTGTTCCCCTTCCAGAACCCCCCTCGCACCTCCCTCCCAATTCCATCCCTCTGGGTCATCCCAGTGCACCAGTCCTGAGCACTCTGTATCATGCATCAAACCTGGGCTGGAGATTCATTTCACATACGATAATTTACATGTTTCAATGCTGTTCTCCTATATCATCCCACCCTCGCCCTCTCCCATAGAGTCCAAAATACTGTTCTATACATCTGTGTCTCTTTTGTTGTCTCACATACAGGGTTATCGTTACCATCTTTCTAAATTCCATATATATGCATTAGTATACTGTATTGTTGTTTTTCCTTCTGGCTTACTTCACTCTGTATAATAGGCTCCAGTTTCATCCACCTCATTAGAACTGATTCAAATGTATTTTTTTTAATGGCTGAGTAATATTCCATTGTGTATGTGTACCACAGCTTCCTTATCCATTCATCTCCTGATGGACATCTAGGTTGCTTGCATGTCCTGGCTATTGTAAACAGTGTGGCGATGAACATTGGGGTACACGTGTATCTTTCAGTTCTGGTTTCCTTGGTGTATATGCCCAGCAATGGGATTGCTGGGTCATATGGCAGCTCTATTTCCAGTTTTTTAAGGAATCACCACACTTCTCGATAGTGGATGTACTAGTTTGCTTTCTCACCAACAGTGTAAGAGGGTTCCCTTTTATCCACATCCTCTCCAGCATTTATTGCTTGTAGACTTTTGGATGGCAGCCATTCTGACTGGTGTGAAATGGTACCTCATTGTGGTTTTGATTTGCATTTCTCCTATAATGCATGATGTTGAGCATCTTTTCATGTGTTTGTTAGCCATCTGTATGTCTTCTTTGGAGAAATGTCTGTTTAGTTCTTTGGCCCACTTTTTGATTGGGTCATGTATTTTTCAGGAATTGAGCTGCAGGAGTTGCTTGTATATTTTTGAGATTAATTGTCTGTTGCTTCATTGGCTATTATTTTCTCCCATTCTGAAGGCTGCCTTCTCACCTTGCTTTTAGTTTCCTTTGTTGTGCAGAAGCTTTTAATTTTAATTAGGTCCCATTTGTTTATTTTTGCTTTTATTTCCAATATTCTGGGAGGTGGGTCATAGAGGATCCTGCTTTGGTTTATGTTGGAGAGTGTTTTGCCTATGTTATCCTCTAGGAGTTTTATAGTTTCTGGTCTTATGTTTAGATCTTTAATCCATTTTGAGTTTATTTTTGTGTATGGTGTTAGAAAGTGTTCTAGTTTCATTCTTTTGCAAGTGGTTGACCAGTTTTCCCAGAACCACTTGTTAAAGAGATTGTCTTTTCTCCATTGTATATTCTTGGCTCCTTTGTCAAAGATAAGGTGTCCATAGGTGTGTGGATTTATCTCTGGGCTTTCTATTTTGTTCCATTGATCTGTATTTCTGTCTTTGTGCCAGTACCATACTGCCTTGATGACTGTGGCTTTGTAGTATAGCCTAAAGTCAGGCAGGTTGATTCCTCCAGTTCCATTCTTCTTTCTCAAGACTGCTTTGGCTATACGAGGTTTTTTGTATTTCCATACAAATTGTGAAATTATTTGTACTAGTTCTCTGAAAAAGACCCCTGGTAGCTTGATAGGAATTGTACTGAATCTATAGATTGCTCTGGGTAGTATACTCATTTTCACTATATTGATTCTTCTGATCCATGAACACGATATATTTCTCCATCTATTTGTGTCCTCTTTGATTTCTTTCATCAGTGTTTTATAGTTTTCTATATATAGTTCTTTTGTTTCTTTAGGTAGATATAGTCCCAAGTATTTTATTCTTTTTGTTTCGATGGTGAATGGAATTGTTTCCTTAATTTCTCTTTCTGTTTTCTCATTGTTAGTGTATAGGAATGCCAGGGATTTCTGTGTGTTGATTTTATATCCTGCAACTTTACTATATTTATTGATTAGCTCTAGTAATTTTCTGGTGGAGTCTTTAGGGTTTTCTATGTAGAGGATCATGTCGTCTGCAAACAGTGAGTGTTTTACTTCTTGTTTTCCAATCTGGATTCCTTTTATTTCTTTTTCTGCTCTGATTGCTGTGGCCAAGACTTCCAAAACTATGTTGAATAGTAGTGGTGAGAGTGGGCACCCTTGTTTTGTTCCTGACTTTAGGGGAAATGCTTTCAGTTTTTCACCCTTGAGGATAATGTTTGTTGTGGGATTGTCAAATATAGCTTTTATTATGTTGAGGTATGTTCCTTCTAGTCTTGCTTTTTAGAGGGTTTTTTATCATAAATGGATGTTGAATTTTGTCAAAGGTTTTCTCTGCATCTATTGAGATAATCATGTGGTTTTTATTTTTCAATTTGTTAATGTGGAGTATTACATTGATTGATTTGTGGATATTGAAGAATCCTTGCATCCCTGGGATAAAGCCTACTTGGTCATGATGTATGTTCTTTTTAATGTATTGTTGGATTCTGTTTGCTAGAATTTTGTTAAGGATTTTTGCATCTATGTTCATCAGTGATAATGGCCTGTAGTTTTCTTTTTTTTGTGGCATCTTTGTTGGGTTTTAGAATTAGGTTGATGGTGGCCTCATAGAATGAGTTTGGAAGTTTACCTTCTTCTGCAGTTTTCTGGAAGAGTTTGAGTAGGATAGGCCAGCACCATTTATTGAAGATACTTTGTTTTCTAACCCATTGTTTATTCTTGTCTCTTTTGTCATAGATTAGGGGACCATAGGTACATGGGTTTATCTCTGGGTTTTAAGAAAGCTATGCATTCTTGACATGGGCCACAAATTCTAAATAGGCTATAGAATTCAATTAAATGAGAAATTCTCAAATAAAAAAATCTCAAAACTGTTACAACTCTGTGCTAAAGACCACTTAAATGTTCTCAGTCAGTTCAATTGATAATGGAAGAAAACCAGTGGTATGCAACACCCACTGCATGGTCAGCCATAGCTACTATTTGCCTTACTAATGAACCCTTTGTCTCAGTTAGGGATCTAGCCACTAACCTTAAAGCTTACAGGTTTCTATTTTTTTAGAGCCATGTCATTCAAATGTTTCAAAGTTGGTGATTTCTTTTTGTTTCAACCCCAATTAATTGAAATCTTCATGAGAGTTTAAAAAGGATTCCCAAAGTGACAATGGAACTCATTTAGTCATCACCAATTGTTTTCAAAGACGTCCTGGTGAAAAACCTCTCATAAAAAAGTTTTCCAACTATTTCTAAAAAAGAAAAATTTTTAAATATAGTAGCAGAAACCTACAAAACCTTGAAGCTTCAATGTGTTATTAACTAATCATATCCTGGAAGTTTTAGAGGATGAAGAGAATAAGATTATTTGTAGAGACTTCAACTGGACCTGGGTATATTTATTCCAACAATGTCTTTTAGACCCATGTATTTGAAAAACAGGTACTAGAGTCACAACTAGCAATCTGTTAGAAGCACAAGAAAAAATACATGAATCCCTCAATGATAAGTTGCCACCTCACCCATTTTACACTAGCTTTCAAGGGTAAAAACTATATTAAATTAAAATAATTTCCTTTAACTTGCCAGTAATATCATTCTTTTATCCATATATTTACATATTTATTTCTTTCAGCAGCAAATAGAAATTTAAGAGTAAATCTTCTGCATTTGTTGTTGTTGTTCAGTCACTCAGTCGTGTGTGAACTCTTTGCAACCCCATGGACTGCAGCCTGCCGGGCTTTCTTATCCTTCACCATCTCCCAGAGCTTGCTCAAACTCATGGCCATTGAGTTAGTGATGCCATCCAACCATCTCATCCTGTGTTGTCCCCTTCTCCCCCTGCCTTCAATCTTTCCCAGCCTCCGGGTCTTTTCCAGTGATTCTGTTCTTTGCATCAGGTTTGACGTCTAAGAAGTCAGCTTAGTGACCAACTGCCTGTCATAATTCCTGTTCAGACTTTTATCTCTTTAACATCTTAAAACCTGACAGAAGACTCTTTGGGCATATTGAGGAATACCAGTGTTTCCCCTGTGCTTTCTATTTGTGTAAAATCATAGGGGTTTGGTTTTTTGTGTTTGTTTTTTGTAAATTAAAAATTATCTCTCTTAAAAGCCAGCTGGAGCTTTTGACAGGTAAATGTCCAATGCTTCAGTGAAAGACTTTCACTTCACATAAACAAGGTTCTCATTTGACTTAAAATTCAACAGTAAATAACAAGTTGAACAGGTTCTCTTGAAACACAAGTTTGCGCACGCGCAGACAATGACACCAGGGCTTCCGTGGTGGCTCAGACAGCAAAGAATCTGCGTGCAGTGCGGGAGACCTGGGTTTGATCCCTGGGTAGGAAGGATACCCTGGAGAAGGGAATGGCACCCCACTCCAGTGTTCTTGCCTGGAAAATTCCATGGAGAGGAGAGACTGGCGGGCTACAGTCCATGGGGTTGCAAAGAGTCAGACATGACTGAGCGACTAACACAGACAATGACAACGTGCTTTTTGGTTTTTTGTCTCCTGATACTGACAGGGTTTTAAGAAAATAACTCTATAAAATACATTGCAACTCTAGACACATTAAATGTGAAGACAGAAAGCTAGAATTGAGAAAATATGGTAACATTTCCGTTTCTTTCTTTTCTAGTTTGTGTGTCAGTCTGAGTCCCCAGGGCTTCATGTTCCTGTCACACTTGCGCATATTGGCTATGGCAGCACATGGAAACAGTTAAAGACTTGAAGCAACGTTAATGTGAGCAATAATTACAACACAATCAATGGCAACTTTATAATAATATCTCGTAGTGTCTATAAAAGCAGAGACAGTTTTCAGACAGTTGACTTAATTGTTCTTTCAACACTAGGTTGCTGGTGCCCTGACTAATTTACTCACTAGATAAAGTTTTTGCATCTTCCCATGCTCCATGAGTTTCTTCTTTGTTGCCAACTTGATGATGCTTTCTTTTCTGTACTTTTCCACATGACCAGCTCAGCTCAGCATCCCATCTGAGAGATATCACCTCAACCACGTGAACCTTGGTTGTAGCAGATATTAGCTGGATGGTGAGAGAGGTCTCAGTTTTTACCACATTAAGGCAAAAGAAAAAAATAAACTGGCTCATGTAATCCGAGGAACTATTGAACAACCAAATCATCCATAAATCAGAAATCACTGAGCCTCAGAACACTCTGGAAGCACATACAGAGGCCGTGGGCTAATGTTAGTTATGTGGATAAAAAGAGAGAATTTTCTGGAAGAAGGGAATGGTAAAGAACAAACTTGTGGACACAGTAGGGGAAGAAGAGGTGGGACAAACTGAGAGAAACATGGAAACATATATCATCATAGATTCAAGAAGAGGAGTGTTAGATACTTCCAGATGTTCCCTACGTAGCAAAAGATAGAGCTTACACGTTGTTTATAATTTGTGAAGGCTCTGTGACATTCTAGGTGGGAGAATCTGGTGTATAAGTACTATGTGCATGCATGTTAAGTTGCTTCAGTCATGTCCGACTTTTTCTGACCCTATAGACTGTAGCCTGCCAGGCTCCTCTGTCTATGGGATTCTCCAGGCAAGAATACTGGAATGGATTGTCATTTTCTACTCCAGGGGATCTTCCTGACACAGGGATCAAACCCAAGTCTCTTATGTCTTCTGCATTGGCCACTGGGTTCTTTCCCAGTAGTGCCACCTGGGAAGCCCAGTCAATCAGTCAGTCACTTAGTCATGTCTGATTCTTTGCAACCCCATGGACTGTAGCACACCAGGCCTCCTTGTCCATCACCAACTCCTGGAGCTTGCTCAAACATGTCCATTGAGTCAGTGGTGCCATCCAACCATCTCATCCTCTATTGTTCCCTTCTCCTCCTGCCTTCAATCGTTCCCAGCATCAGGGTATTTTCAAATGAGTCAGTTCCTTGCATCAGGTTGCCAAAGTACTGGAGCTTCAGCTTCAGCATCAGTCCTTTTAATGAATGTTCAGGATTGATTTCCTTTAGAATTGACTGGTTTGATCTCCTTGCTGTCCAAGGGACTCTCAGGAGTCTTCTCCAACACCACATCAATTCTTCGGTGCTCAACCTTCTTTATAGTCCAACTCTCACATCCATACATGACTACTGGAAAAACCATAGCTTTGACCAAATGGACTTTTGTTGCTAAAGTAACATCTCTGCTTTTTAATATGCTGTCTAGGTTTGTCATAGCTTTTCTTCCAAGGAGTAAGTGTCTTTTAATTTCATGGTTGCAGTCACCATCTGCAGTGATTTTGGAGCCCAAGAAAATAAACTCTCACTGTTTCCATTGTTTCCCCATCTATTTGCCATGAAGTGATGGGACCAGATGCCATGATCTAAGTTTTCTAAATGTTGAGTTTTAAACCAACTTTTTTACTCTCCTCTTTCATTTTCATCAAGAGGCTGTTTAATTCTTTTTCACTTTCTGCCATAAGGGTGGTGTCATCTGCATATCTGAGGTTATTGATATATATCCCAGCAGTCTTGATTCCAGCTTGTGCTTCATCTAGTCCAGCATTTCACATGATATACTCTGCAGAGAAGTTAAATAAGCAGGGTGACAGACAATATGCAGCCTTACCATATTCCTTTCCCAATTTTGAACCAATCTGTTGTTCCTTGTCTCGTTGTAACTTTTGCTTCTTGACCTGCATACAGGTTTCTCAGGAGACAGGTAAGATGGTCTGGTATTCCCATCTCTTTCAGAATTTTCCACAGTTTGTTGTGATCCACACTGTCAAAGATTTTAGCATAGTCTATGAAGCAGAAGTAGATGTTTTTCTGGAATTCTCTTGCTGTTTCTATGATCCAACAGATGTTGGCAATTTGATCTCTGGTTCCACTGCCTTTTCTAAATCCAGCTTGAAGTTCTGGAAGTTCTCAATTCACGTACTGTTGAAGCCTGGCTTGGAGAATTTGGGGCATTACATTACTAGCATGTGAGATGAGTGCAATTGTGCAGTAGTTTGAACATTCTTTGGCATTGCCTTTCTTTGGGATTGGAATGAAAACTGACCTTTTCCTGTGGGCACTGCTGAGTTTTCCAAATTTGTTGGCATATTGAGTGCAGCACTTTCACAGCATCATCTTTTAGGATTTGAAATAGCTCAGCTGGAATTCCATCACCTTTACTACAGTTATATTCTGTAAAGCATTGCAGTTATGTTCAATAAAGTAAAATAAAGAAAGCATTGCAGTACTGGATCACTGACACATTCTGAAATTCTGCTCTCCAATGACTAACTTTTAAAGTTTTAAAAATTCATTGCTTTTTAGTTGCTAAGTCATATCTGACTCTTTGTGACTCCACAGACCGCAGCACACCAGGCTTCCCTGTCCTGCATAACTTACAGTGATACTAGTTGTTTTTCTCCCAATGCCAGTGGTCATTTAATCTCTCTTTTACTGCTTCAAAACCCACAAATATCAGGGAACACAAATATCTAGTGATTTTCATTTTATGTCCATAGTTGATTAGTATTTTGAGACTGATTACATAATCTAAGGAATGACAAAAGTGTCAAAGCAAATGTGTTTCCTAGCATCCAATTTTGTTAATGAATAGCTAAAACACAAGAGGAGCAAGAGAATGTTGCTCCAGGTAGAAGGGGAAGAAAAACCAAGCAAATGATAACGTCCAAAGAAACATATTTTCTTCCCCCACTGTGTCCACAGTGAGTTCTCTATGCCTTTGTCCCCATTGTTGCCCTGCAAATAGGTTCATCAGTGCATCTTTCTAGATTCTATATACATGCATTAAGAAACAATATTAATTTTTCTCTTTCTGACTTACTTCACTCTATATATTAGGTTCTCAGTTCACCCACCTCATTAAGACTGACTTAAGTGCTTTCTTTTTTATGAAGAGAGTGAAATGAATTGAGAGAGTAGCATGGAAACATGTACATTCAGTTCAGTTTAGTTCAGTCGCTCAGTTGTGTCCGACTCTTTGCAACCCCATGAATCGCAGAACGCCAGGCCTCCCTGTCCAACACCAACTTCTGGAGTCTACCCAAACCCATGTCCATCGAGTCGGTGATGCCATCCAGCCATCTCATCCTCTGTTGTCCTCTTCTCCTTCTGCCCCCAATCCTTCCCAGCATCAGGGTCTTTTCCAGTGAGTCAACTCTTCACATGAGGTTGCCAAAGTACTGGAGCTTCAGCTTCAACATCAGTCCTTCCAAGGAACACCTAGGACTGATCTTAGGACATGTACATTACCATGTGTAAAATAACCAGTGGAGCTGTATGATATAGGGAGCTCAATTCAGTGCTTTGTGACAACCTAGAGAGATGGGATGGGTGGGGGATGGGAAGGAGTTTTAAGAAGGAGGGGGCATATATATGCCGATGGCTGGTTCATATTGATATATGGCAGAAAGTGAAAATGTCAGTTGCTCAGTCATGTCCAATTCTTTGTGACCCCACAGACTGCAGCCCGCCAGGCTCCTCTGTCCATGGAATTCTCCAAGCAAGAATACTGGAATGGGTTGTCATGCCCTTCTCCAACAGATCTTCCTGATCCAGCGATCAAACCCATGCAGAGACCTACAGTATATTGTAAAGCAGTTATCCTCAAATTAAAAATAAATTTAAAAGAAATACATTTTCAAGAAGAATTAAACTGGTGATGTGGGAACAGAGAAGAAAAGGAAAATTATTTTGGAGTAATTTCTTAAAGTCAGAGGTATTCAAATCATCAGAACAAAGAAAACATGAAAATCAAAATTTTATAGAGTTCATTACACCTTAACCACAATGTTCACATCGACCCTATTATTATCCCTGTTTGGTCACAGCGACCAGTGGCAGAGCTAGAGTCTCAATCCAAGACCTCAGGCAGCAAGTTTGCGTCCTCTGTCTTGCTCTACCCTGTCTCCCATTCAAGCTCTTCACAGGCTTGAAATCAAGCTTGCTTCCTACCTGCTCAGAATCAGAAGTCCTGCTCCAATGCCTAAGAGCTCAATGACCTCAGGCAAGTTGCTTTAACCTCTTCATACTTCACATTACTCATCTATGCAGTGAGAATCAGGACACCTTTCCTGTCATTACTGAGTTGTTGGAAGATCAAATAATAACAATAACATTTATATGTGTAAAGGGATTGTTATAATTAAAATGCATAAAGAAAAGGTTGATGAGATTTCCCAGCCACTGGTTATTTTCTTTAAGGACTCATGGTGATGGCAATGATTGGAAATCATTTCTCTCTCAATTAGTCACACATTGGGCCATTGTGGAGTTAGTATTTCATTCAGTTTATGTTGCCTCACCTTGAGGATGCTACGAAGTGGAGAAGTTCAGAGTATTTTAATAATATGATTAAAGTAGTGAATAAATAAGACCCAAGAGAACAGGTGGAAGGAGTTGGAATTAATTAGTCTGGAGATAATAATAGCCTCCTAGTACATGAGACATTATCATAACAAAAATGTAGACCATTTTTCCCCATCTTCTCTAAGAAATGACTGGAAAGAAACTGGAAATACAGTATGGAATAAGAAAGAATTAATGATTGGTTTGTTTGTTAAAATATTAAAACAGGCTGTTAATAGATGTGGAGACTATTTTGTTGATGACTTTTCCAAAGACAAATAGACACAAATCAATTTGGTATGGTCAGGAAATAGATATACTTGCAATCAGGAAACTAGAAAAGCTTTTACTGAGATCTTTTAGTTCTCAAGAATTCTACAGTTCTCTGGCTAATTTTCCTGATTAATCATAAAATTGGTAGGTAGCAAGTTTTTGTAGTTATTCTTGTTTATGCATAGCATATGAATTTGTTACCATCCTATAATGTGCAGAGTTCTCGTTTCTTTTTTTGTCTTTTCTTATCTTTTTTAGAGGAGGGTCAGGTAGATGCAGAGGTTGAATTAATCTAACTTTCATGGCACAGTATCATCATTGATTTGCGCAAGGCAAAAAGCAACTTTAAATGGATTTCCTCCCTTTATCAAATTGCTTACTCACATATTCCCCAACAGGTAACTGCTCTAATGTGTTTAATGTATATTCTTAAGTTTAAATACATCTTTGAAAATATGTGGTGTCATTTTGTTTGTGTGTATGTATATATATTTTATTTATTTATTTTTAATTGAAGGATAATTGCTTTACAATATTGCATTGGTTTCGGCCATACATCTACATGAAACAGCCATTATTATACATTATATCCCCTCCCTCTTGAACCTCCCTCCCACCTCCCACCCCATCCTACCCTCTAGGTTGTCACAGCAAATTCCCACTGTGTATATTACATATGTAGTGTGTGTTTCCATGCACACTCTCTATTCATCACACCCTCTCCTTCCCCTACCCCATGTCTGTAAGTCTGTCCTCTATGTCTTCATCTCTATTGCTGCCCTGCAAATAGGTTCATCAGTACCATTCTTCTTGATTCCATCACTTCAGTTCAGTTCAGTTGCTCAGTCATGTCCAACTCTTTGCAACCCCATGAGCTGCAGCATGCCAGGCCTCCCTGTCCATCACCAACTCCTAGAACCCACCCAAGCTCATGTCCATCGAGTCAGTGATGCCATCCAGCCATCTCATCCTCTGTTGTCCCCTTCTCCTCCTGCCCTCAATCTTTCCCATCATCAGGGTCTTTTCTAATGAGTCAGCTCTTTGCATGAGGTGGCCAAAGTATTGGAGTTTCAGCTTCAACATCAGACCTTCCAATGAGCACCCAGGACTGATCTCCTTTAGGATGGACTGGTTGGATCTCCTTGCAGTCCAAGGGACGCTTAAGAGTCTTCTCCAACACCACAGTCCAAAAGCATCAATTCTTCGGTGCTCAGCTTTCTTCACTGTCCAACTCTCACATACATACATGATCACTGGAAAAACCATAGCCTTGACTAGATGGACCTTTGTTGGCAAAGTAATGTCTTTGCTTTTTAATATGCTGTCTAGGTTGGTCATAACCTTCCTTCCAAGGAGTAAGTGTCTTTTAATTTCATGGCTGCAATCACCATCTGCAGTGATTTTGGAGCCCAAAATAATAGTTTGTCACTGTTTCCACTGTTTTCCCATCTATTTGCCATGAAGTGATGGGACCAGATGCCATGATCTTAGTTTTCTGAATGTTGAGCTTTAAGCCAACTTTTTCACAATCCTCTTTCACTTTCATCAAGACGTTCTTTAGTTCTTCTTCACTTTCTGCCATAAGGGTGGTGTCATCTGCATATCTGAGGTTATTGATATTTCTCCCAGAAATCTTGATTCCAACTTGTGCTTCCTCCAGCCCAGCATTTCTCATGATGTACTCTGCATATAAGTTAAATAAGCAAGGTGACAATATACAGCCTTGAAGTACTCATTTTCCTATCTGGAATCAGTCTGTTGTTCCATGTCCAGTTCTAACTGTTGTTTCCTGACCTGCATACAGGTTTTTCAAGAGGCAGGTCAGGTAGTCTGGTATTCCCATCTCTTTCAGAATTTTCCATAATTTATTGTGATCCACATAGTCAAAGGCTTTGGCATAGTCAATAAAACAGAAATAGATGTTTTTCTGGAACTCTCTTGCTTTTTCGATGATCCATCGGATGTTGGCAATTTGATCTCTGGTTCCTCTGCCTTTCCTAAAACCAGCTTGAACATCTGAAAATTCACTGTTCACATATTCCTGAAGCCTGGCTTGGAAAATTTTGAGCAAAACTTTACTAGCATGTGAGATGAATACAATTGTATGGTAGTTTGAGCATTATTTGACATTTCCTTTCTTTGGGATTGGAATGCAAACTGAACTTTTCCAGTCCTGTGGCCCTGCTGAGTTTTCCAAATTTGCTGACATATTGAGTGCAGCACTTTCACAGCATCATCCATTTGAAATAGCTCAACTGGAATTCTATCACCTCTACCAGCTTTGTTTGTAGTGATGCTTCCTAAGGCTTACTTGACTTCACATTCCAGGATATCTTGCTCTTCGTGAGTGATCACACCATCGTGATTATCTGGGTTGTGAAGATCTTTTTTGTACATTTCTTCTGTGTGTTCTTGCCACCTCTTCTTAATATCTTCTGCTTCTGTTAGGTCCATACCATTTCTGTCCTTTATTGAGCCCATCTTTGCATGAAATATTCCCTTGATATCTCTAATTTTCTTGAGGAGATCTCTGGTCTTTCCAATTCTGTTGTTTTCCTCTATTTCTTTGCATTGATCACTAAGAAAGGCTTTCTTATCTTTCTTTGCTATTCTTTTGAACTCTGAATTCAAATGGGTATATCTTTCTTTTTCTCCTTTGCTTTTTGCTTCTCTTCTATTCACAGCTATTTGTAAGGCCTCCTCAGATAGCCATTTTGCTTTTTTGCATTTCTGTTTCCTGGGGATGGTCTTAATCCCTATATGCTATACAATGAACCTCTGTCCATGGTTCATCAGGCACTCTGTCTATCAGATCTAGTCCCTTAAATCTATTTGTCACTTCCACTGTATTATCATAAGGGATGATGTCCATGTGTAGAGTCTTCTCATGTGTTGTTGGAAGAGGGTGTTTGCTATGACCAGTGTTTTCTCTTGGCATATATATGTGTTAATATTTATATCATATATTATTTTTATATCTCTTTCTTACTTACTTCATCCTATTGTAGGCTGTAGATTCATCCATCTCATTAGCACTGACTCAAATATGTTCCTTTTTATGGCAGAGTAATATTCCATTGTATATGTGTACCACAGCTTCTTTATTCATTCATCTGTCGATGGATATCTAGGTTGCTTTTATGTCCTAGCTATTATAAATAGTGCTGCAATGAACTTTGGGGTACATGTGTCTTTTTCAATTATAGTTTTTTCTATATATTTTAAATTTACATACATAGATTTCATTCTTTTTCTTCCATTTCCACCAAACATTATGTTCTTAAGATAGCTTTTAAGAACTGTGTCATGTTCAGGAGGGTGCATCCACAGCTTTTTTCCTCTTGTGGTAGACAACAAGGTTGTTTCCAATTTCCTGCTTCCACAATGTTGTGAAAAATATATTCCTTTGTGTGCTTCTATTTCTATAAGTTTCTCTCTTTCCTTTTTCCTTTAGGGGTGTGCTTGGATAATCATAGATAATTGGTACAAGTGCAGTTATGGTGCCAGATTGTCCTCCAGGATGGCAGTGTCCAAGTGTGAAAGAGTTCTTGGTTCCCCATTAACACTTAGCATTACAGAAGTGGGCAATCTTCCCCTATCTTGTGGATGTAAAATAGTATATCATTTTTGATTTTCTTCTGTACTAACTGATACAATATACTTGTTATTTATTCATATATATTTCCATCTGTCTAGGGCTTTCAGTCTTATTGATTCCAGGAGTTCCTTTTATGGTACTGCTATACTCATTATTCCTTTATCTATTCTTATATCTATTCTATTCATCTTTTGTCTGTTTCAACTGACATTTGGATTGGGGTTGCAGAGTAATTCAGAGATAGTTGATATCTTTACTCTGTCAAGTCACTCTATCTATATACATGAGCTAGATCTCCATTTATTCAGATCTTTTTTAATGCTATTTGGTATTAGAGGGCTAAGTCATTAATGATATCTCACCTAATATGAGGGCTTCCCAGGTGGTGCTAGTGGTAAAGAATCCACCTGCGTGTGTAGGAGACATAAGAGATCTGGGTTCAATCCTAGTATTCTCGCCTGGAAAATTCCATGGACAGAGGAGCCTGGCAGACTTCAGTCCATGGGGTTGCAAAGAGTCAGACATGACTGAGTAACTGAGTACACACATACACACCCCTAACATGTAGTTATCTCTTTACAATTTGGCATTATTAAACTAATTTAATGTACATGTTCAATACTATCCCTTTTCATACCCTTTATGTCTGGAGTGTTTGTAAACTCAAGACAAGATCTGTTTAACTTTATCTGTATAGTGTCTACACAGATGCATGTAAAGATAGACATTGATATGTACTCTTGATTAAATGATTTCTTTTTTCTCATAAAATGCTTCAAAAGTGATCAATTCTAAGGCCTAATTATTTTTAGAATAAAGAGTTGCTGAACTAATAATAATGCACTCAAGTATTTGAAATATCAAGTCTCACATTTATATTACAAAATTTTTTAAAATATATATAGTCTATTGAAGTATAGTTGACTTACAGTGTTTCAGGTGCATAGCAAGGTGATTCAGTTATACAAATATACATATAAATTTTTTGAAGTTATTTTCCATCATAGGTTATTGCAAGATATTGACTATAGTTCCCTGTGCTATACAGTAAACCTTTGTTGCTTGTTGCATATCTAGTTTTTAATTAGAAACCTAGCATTCTATTCATATTAAGTCAAACAAGTGGAATCAACATGTCATAATTTTTTTAGTTAGGCAAAAATTCATAAGTTGTCTAAAATATATATATTATTCATATGTATATATGTATACAAAAGCTTTACTACTACATTTAATAAAGGCTTGAGAAAGAACATCAAAAAAATGAAGAGATGGAGAAATTGGAGAATATAAACTAAATGAAATGGGAGCATTGAATATGAAATAGAAAAAGTGAAGCAAACTAGATAAAAGTAAAAGATCATCGTATAGCCAGTTGTTTTGAAACATGACTGCTCATTAGAAACATATCTGAAGATCTGGTGAAAAAAGCAATATCTGAGCATTTGTAATTTTCAAAAAATTTCAAGATAATTCTGATATGCATCTGGATTTTAAAAAGTGATTACAGGTTTTTCTATTGGATCCTAGTTTTGGTAATATAGAGTTCTGTTATTTTTCCTTTGGCCAATCATGATAAAATGGTAATAAGTGAGTAATAGTTATATAATCACAATAGTAAAAGATGTTTATCAGTTTTCACAATCAATAGCCAGACATAAAATAAAAGGTAGTTACAATTGCAAGCCATAATGGGAACATGACTAACATATAAAATAATTTAAATATAAAATATAAATATAATACATATTATATAATATAAAATACAGTATAAAATAACTGCATGCAGTTTGGGGGGTTCAAGCAGAGTGATGTGGTAAGTGGAACTGCACACCTGTGCATGGTTTCATTCAGCCAGCCAGTCTATGTCTTTTGGTTGGTGCATTGAATCCATTTATATGTAAGGTAATTATCAATATGTATGATCCTATTACCATTTTCTTAATTTTGGGGGTTTATTTTCTGTAGGTCTTTTCCTTCTCTTGTGTTTCCTGCCTAGAGAAGTTCCTTTAGCATTTGTTGTAAAGCTGGTTTGGTGGTACTGTATTCTCTTAACTTTTGCTTGCCTGGAAAACTTTTGATTTCTTCATTAAATCTGAATGAGAGTCTTGTTGGGTAGAGTATTCTTGGTTGTAGGTTCTTCCCTTTCACCACTTCATGCCATTCCCTACTGGCTTGTAATTTCTGTTGAGAAATCAGCTGAGAGCCTGATGAAAGTTCCATTGTATGTTATTTGTCATCTTTCCCTTGTTGCTTTTAATATTTTATCTTTGTCTTTAATTTTTGTCGATTTGATTACTATGCGTCTTGGTGTGTTCCTCCTTGGGTTTATCCTACCTGGGACTCTGTGCTTCCTGGACTTGGTTGACTATTTCCTTTCCCATGTTAGGGAAGTTTTCAACTATTATCTCTTCAAATATTTTTTCAGGTCTCTTCTCCTTCTGGGACCCCTATAATGTGAATGTTGGTGTATTTAATGTTGCCCCAGAGATATCTTTAGCTGTCTTTTTTTTTTTTCATCCTTTTTTCTATATTCTGTTCTGCCGCAGTGATTTCCACCATTCTGTCCTCCAGATCATTTATCCATTCCTCTGCCTCAGTTATTCTGCTATTGATTCCTTCTAGTGTATTATTTATCTCCGTTTGTTTGTTTTTTCTTTATTTCTTGTAGGTCTTTGGTAAATGTTTCTTGTCTCTTCTCAATCTTTGCCTCCATTCTTTTACCTAAGAGCCTGGATCAGCTTCACTTTCATTATTCTGAGATTCTCTTTTCTGGAAGCTTGCCTATCTCCACTTCATTTGGTTGTTTTTCTGGGGTTTTATCTTGTCCCTTCATCTGGGACATAACTTTCTGCTTTTTCATCATGATTAACTTTCTGTAATATGGTTTTTGTTTTAGCTGCTGTGAGACTATGGTTCTTCTTGCTTCTTCTGTCTGCCCTCTGATGGATGAGGCTAAGAGGTTTGTGCAAACTTCTTGATGGGAGGGACTGATGATGGGAAAAACTGGGTCTTGCTCTGATGGGTAGGGCCTTATTCAGAAAAGATTTAATCCTCTGCCTGATGGGTGGGGTTGCATTCCCTCCCTTGTAGTTGTTTAGCCCTGGGGTCTACAGGCTCTATGGTAGGGTTAATGGTGAACTCCAAGAGGGTTCACGCCAAGGGGACCTTCCAGTGCCCCTGTCCTTCTGGTGAGACCCTGCTGACCCATACCTCCACAGGAGGCCCTTCAACACTAGCAGGTAGTTTTGCTTCAATCTCCTGTAGGGTCTCTGCTTCCCTCTTCTGGGACACAAAATTTTGTTTGTGTCCTCCAAGACTGCAGGCTCAATTTCCCCCAGTCCTTTGGAAGTCCTATAATCAAATCCCTCTGGCCCTCAAGGCCAGATTCCCAGTTCCTTTGTCAGATCTCCAGGCTAGGAAGCCTCATGTGGGGTTCAGAACCTTCATAATTGTGAGAGAACTTGTTTGGTATTATTGTTTTCCAGTCTGTGGGTCCCCCACCTGGTGGGTATGGGATTTGATTTTATCGTGATTGCTCCCATTGCTCCTCCTACCATTTCACTGTAGTTTCTTCTTTGGCTTTGGACATGGGGTATCTTTTTTTTAGTTGGTTTCAGCATCCTCCTGTCAATGGTTGTTCAACAGCTAGTTGAAATTTTGGTGCTCTTGGAGGAGGAGATGAGTGCACGTCCTTCTATTCCGCCATCTTGAACTGGAAGTTTATGTTACAAAATTTTTATGAAAACTTCCTACGTTTGAAATTTGGCAGGCTGTTATGTGTTCTGGTATGTTCCATGGATTCCTGAGACCCTTTCAAGAGGGCTGTGAAATAAAATTATATTCATAACAATTCTAAGATTTATTTGCTTTTCCCACTGTTTACATTTACATGGATAGTACAAAAGCAACAGTGAGTAAAACTGCTAGAGTCTTAGCATGAATCAAAGCCATAGCACCAAGCTGTCCCACAGTCATTGTGTTCTCCACTGACATGCATTCATAGTGAAAAAGTTTAAAACACCAGTAATATTAAGAATTTCCTTGATGAGGCCGTAAGATTATTAATTTTATCAAATCTGATGCTTGAGTATTTTTTTCATGTTTTGTGACAAAATGGAAAGTATACATATGGAAGTACAATGGTCATCTTGAGGAAAAGGACTTTTGTATCATTTCAAATCTGAGTTAGCTTTTTCATAGAACACTGTTCAAAATAGAAAAAATAATGTATATATGTCAATCCCAAACTCCTAATTCATCCCACTAATACTATATATAAAATAGATAACTAATGAGAACCTACTGTACAGCACAGGGAGCTTTACCCTTTCTCTATGGTGACCTAAATGGGATTGAAATAAAAAATAAAGAGCTATATGTATATGTTTGGCTCAGATGGTAAAGAATCCGCCTGCAATGTGGAAGACCTGGATTTGATCCCTGGGTTGGGAAAAACCCCTGAAGGGAATGGCTACCCACTTCAGTATTCTTGCCTGGAGAATCCCATAGACAGAGGAGCCCGGCAGGCTATGGTCCATGGGGTGGCAAAGAGTCAGACAAGACTGAGCGACTAAGCACAGCACAACACATATGTATATGTTTAGCTGATTCACTTTGTTTTAAGTAGAAACTAATACAAAATGGTAGAGCAACTATACGGTAATAAAGTTTTTTTAAAAAAATAATTGAAAAAATGACTGATTGACAAACTGTGATTATCAGACTTGTCGTTTGGCAAATATTTTCTCAAAAAATGAGAAAAGTGAATATTTCATTTCAAACGAAGCATTAGATGATGCCAATTAAAGCTAAGCTTCCAAATGAAAATTAGAATTTTGGAGAATTTTTATCCATCACTATGAGCTTGATGACTTCCCAGTATTTAAAGACTTTCTGATGAGAATAGAACAAATGTGATTTTTTGATATTGCCTAATAAAATGTGTCACATTTGAAAAATCTTCATAAACTAGTTAGTAAATAACCAATGCACAAAATTACAAAATCATTTGGTGGCAACTGATCCATTCAAATTTCAAAATAGACCAATGAATTTTAATACACAATGAAAAATTTGATATAATTTCAGATTGCATGTTGCAACTATCCTTTAAGGAACTACTTTAAACGTATACAGATGGTCCATGACTTTTGAGGGTTCAACTTACAATCTCTAGACATTTTGACGATGGGGAGTGATACACATTCAGTAGAAACTATACTTTGAATTTTGAGTGTTTTTCTTTTCCTGAGCCAGTGATACGCCTGACCTATGATACTCTCTAGAGATGCTGGGCAGAATCAGTGAGCTGCCAGCTCTGAGTCAGCCACTCAATCACCAGAGCAAATAACTGATACACTTACAACCGTTCTCTACCCAGACAACCATTCCATTTGTACTTGCATACAGTATTCAATGAATTAAATGAGATATTCAAACTTCATTATAAAACAGGGCTTGTTTTAGGTGATTCTGCTCAACTGTAGGCTACTGTAAGTGTTCTGCACACATCTAAGGTGGGCTAGGCTAAGCTATGATATTCAATAGGTTAGATGCAGTAAATGCATTTTCAATTTATGATATTTTCAACTATAAGTTGAATTTTTTGAGTCATAATCCTATTGTAAGTTGATGAAATCTGTACACAAGTATCTGAAAAGCCTATAAAATATACTTCCCTCTCCAACTATATGTCATTGTAAGAACAGATTTTCTTCACATATTTCAACCAAGAAAACACATGACAACAGATTGAATGCAGAAGCATATATGAGAATACACATGTCTTCTATTAAACCAGACACTAAAAGTATTTGCAGAAATGAAGAATACTATTCTCATGATTTTTTCTGTTTTAGAAAATATAACTATTTTTCATAAAAATGTTATTTGTGCTAACATGCAGTAGATTTATTGTTGTTGTTTTAAAATAAGGAATACATAAATAATTTTCTAAATTTATCAGTTTAAGTTTCTGATATGTAGTAGATAATAATAGATATAACTCACTTATACTAAAGCTCCTTGGTTCCTAAGTGGTTTTTAAGAGTGCAAAGACCCTAGGAATTCCCTGGCAGCCCAGTGATTAGGACTCTGTACTTTCACTGCTGAGGGCACAGGTTCAATCTCTGGTCAGAGGACCAAGATTTCACATGCTTCATGGTGTGGGCAAAATAAAAAAAGAGTGGGAAGTCTCTGAGATGAATACATTTGAGAAATACTGCTCTAAGATTAAACAGGAAAATGAAAGAGACAGAGTAGAGTCTTGGACCTCGTCACAATGAGGATATACAGGTAAACAAATGTATAAACATGATTTCAGATGTGTAAGTCTCTAAAACAAATGGGGTGATGTGATTATTGGTAAAAATTCTTTCAATACTGAGCTCAGGGAAATCTCTGAGAAAGTTGCCATTTGATCTGAGACTTGAAAAATGAGTAAAAGTGACCAATTAAAAGAGCCAGAGGAAGAGCATTTCAGGTAGAAGAAGAAATAATTTCAGCAATCTGAGACAGAAAGAGGATGCATGTTTGAAAATCAGAGATGAGGCCAGTGTGGCTGGAGTACAGTGGTCAGCAGAGAAAGCAGTGCTAGAGGAGGCTGGTGAGCCAGGCAGAGGAGTGAAGACCCTGGTGGCCATCATTTGGACTAAAACAAAAGTTCAGTGGGGAGTCAGTAAAGGCTGAAACAAGGGACTACATAATTTGATGAAGATGTTGGAAGGTGACTCTGGCTGCTGTGTGGAAGTTAGATTGCTGGGTAGTAAGAATTTAAGCAGGTAGACCAATTAGACAGCCCAGACCCTGGCACCAAAAGGAGACAACTGACTAAGCCAAGGTGGTGGCCATGGGGTTTGAGAAAAAGTGATAGAGACAGACATAGTGGACGTAACAGTAGGATCTACTGATGAAATGGTTGTGCTAAATGAAAAAAGGAAAGAATGAAAGTTGACTCATACTTACAGAGGAGCAACCAAGTGATTAAGAGGGCATTTGCTGAGAAGGCCAATCCCTTGCACCTCTCCATCAAACCTACCTAGAAAAACCACAGACCTGGTTGACTATATCTCCATTGACTCTTCATCTGCACCAGAGCAATGCAACATGAATGGAGAAAAAGGACATGCAAGCTGACTGATCTCACTTCAGGACCTCAAACTTCAAATGGGCTTCTGTCCTTCCATGCAATCCTTCTCTAACATCTGGGTAATTCATCATCCTGCTCTCCTCAGTAACTATTTTATATGTTCTTCTCTCTCCTTTAACCTCTGTTACCTCTCCATTCTCCATCTTCTCAGCTGATCATGACCTTGCTTTCTATTTCAGTGAAAAGTGAGCTTCCGTGTCTCTGGCTATATCTGCCAACTTACTTAAAATGGCCCCTTCTGCTTGTTCTCCAATATCTCTGGTCTTCCACTTAAACCCACCATCTCCATGTGAATTATGGGCCCCGTCTTTCTTGCCTAATTGTGAACATTGCCTCAACAAGTAACGCCTGTCTTTCCTGGGTCATCAGTCAGCATCTGTAGCACTGTAGTTAAGCTTGCACTCCCTCTGTTCCACTGAAATTATCCTCTCAAGGTCATCAGTGACCTCCAAACTATTAATCTAATGATCATTTTTCAGACTTCATACTTCTTAGCAGGATTTTACTTCTTAGCAGATTTAACACAGTCCATCACTCTCTTCTTGAAACACCCTCACTTTCCCTCCTGGCACCATCTTCTCTTCCCTTTCTATCTCACTGGCCACTCTATTTCTTCTCCTCAGTGAGTTCAGCATCTTCACATCAGTAAATGTGAACCTCTCAGATCTCAATGGTTGGAGCTCTACACTTTTTCTATCCACTCTCCCTCCCTTGTTGATCTAATTTAGCCTTGTGGCTTTAAACCCTGTTCATACACCAATGAGCCTTAATTAGTATCTTCCACCTACACAGTCCCTCAAACCCCAGACTACCACTTGGCATCACCATTTGGTTGTGTTACAGTTATCTCAAATTTAGCTTGTCTAGCTGAACTCCTGTCCCCCTGATCTCCACCCCCAAATACTTGTTCCACTTATAGCCATTATCATTTCAGTAACACTATCAATTCCATTTGTTCAAGTCAAAAACTTGGAAATGTGCTTGACTCTTCTGTTGCCAAATCCAGAAGTAAAATTCTGTTTGCTCTAACTTCAAAGCATATCCAGAGTCATACCATTTCTCACTGAAACAGGAGGGAAGAGGCAGGGCACAATCATTAAAAGAATTATATAGCCACAGGACATGCCAGAAACTTGTTCGAACCAAATAGGTCCAAGATGGTGGAAGATTTGACTTCATTATATGCTCATTGTAATACAAAAGCATGCTAAATGTCACACACACCAGCTCCATGACAGTTCTGATGCTAACCATGAAAGGCCAAAAATGGACATTGGTTCAATCTCTGGAAATCTCTACCCCTTCCCCAAAATAATTGAAATAATCCCCCCATTCATTAGTCTGTGAAATTACCCAGTCCATAAAAACTAACCATGCCATATTTCAAAGCTCGCTCTCTCTCTCTTGACTTCTGAGATGGCCCACACTCTGCCTGCTTACCTATCACTTTGTCTCCAGATTCTTTCATGATGAAGCAAGAACCTCAAATTCGCCAGCAACATCACCACATCTATGGCCACCATTCTAGCTCATCATCTCTTGCCAATACACTCCTAAATGATGTCTCAGTTTCTGCCTTCATCTCCATACAAGATATTGTACAGCAGTCAGAGTGATACTTTAAAACATAATTTAATGGTGTCTGCTTAAAATCATCAACAGCCTTCCCATTTCATTCTGAATAAAATTCAAAATCTTTACCAGGGCCTCCAATAAATGACCTGGCCCCTCGCCACCTCTCTACAACTCTTCGCTAAATCGCCTTCCCTCTCCATCCTACCATCAGCTTCACTCTGGCATCCCTAGGCTCCTTGCTGTTCCTTGAGCGCATTAAGCATACGCCCACGTTGGGACCTTTCTCACTTGCAACTGCCTCCATCTGGGATGCTCTTTTTTTAGATATCTGCATGGCTTACTTCCTCACTTACTTCCGCACTGCTTACAGGTTTCTGCCTGAATATCATTTTCTCCTAAAGACATTCCCTTTACACTTCATCTTCTAAGTGAAGATGGGAGATTGAACACACCATGTTCCTCAGCACTCTCTTCAAACTCCACTAAACAGCAGTTAATGACTGTATTTTAAGCCCGTGGACTTAAAAAGATAAAGAGAGCAAAAGAGGAGACACTAATGATCACATTTTGGAAGCTGGAAAGAGGAGATAACAGAAAATACACACTCAAGACTACCCACTCCACTTGCTTAGCTTTATTTTTCTCAATAGCACTTAACCTGGCTAAAAGTGGATAAATACAAACATAAGGTACTTCAGTTCAGTTCAGTCACTCAGTCGTATTTGACTCTTTGCAACCCCATGGACTGTAGCATGCCAGGCTTCCCTGTCCATCACCAACTCCTGGAGCTTGCTCAAACTCATGTCCATCAAGTTGGTGATGCCATTCAACCATTAAATAAGGCATATATTTACTTTAAAGCTTTCTTTGTCTCCTCCTCCTTCCTTTACCCCTCCAACCTGGAGGATGTAAGCTGTATGACAGCATTCTTTTCTATTTAGTTTAGTGTTGTATTCCCTGGCTTTGGAATCTTTAGATATTTAATACATATTTTTCACTGAATAACTGGTGTCCTGGGCAAGGTACAGTCTGTGGAGGGTGTGGGATTGTAGCAATCCAGATCTTTGCTTTGAATGTTAAATTTGAGATACTATTAGATATACAGGTGAGGATATCAAATGGGAATCTGTATTTCTGGAGCTGAATGCAGAGATCAAGGCTAAACATAAATTTTGGCTTCACTGACATTTGCATTAGGTAAGATCACCTGGGGGAGCAGGAACACAGAGAAAAATGCAAAGCTCTGAGCCTTGGAGGATTCCATCACTTAGAGGTCAAGCAAAGTAGTGGTCTTAAAACCTTTATCAGCTCATATCATTATCTATAAGAAGAAAAAATAATACTTGAAATTGAGCAGGGGCATAGTAGGTTTTTATTTATAAATGATATACATATTATTATACAAATATACTACATGTATTATAAAAAACACAGGCATAATATTTTTTTAAAAAGCATGAACTGAAGGACTTCCATTTAAAGAGGAAATATTGAATACATGCATTTTTTAGCTCCTTCCTGGAGACCACTACAGTAATAGTAAATGGATTTTTAAAAAGAAGGTATAAACCCACAAGGACAAAGAAAACAAGAGTAAAACAATAGCACCAGAGTATGGGAAGCTAGAAGAAGACAGATGAATGGCAACTAACTTATCAGTCACAGGAGAGCTGAGGTTGCTCTGGGGAGAAGCCAAGAGGCAGCCTGATTTACTCAGAATCCTGTCCCTCATCTCCTCCGCCAACCCCAAGGAACAGGATTTGGTGTCTGACAAGGACTTCCCTTGTGGCTCAGCTGGTAAAGAATCCTCCTTCCATGTGGGAGACCAGGGTTCAATCCCTGGGTTGGGAAGATCCCCTGGAGAAGGGAAAGGCTGCCCACTCCAGTATTCTGGCCTGGAGAATTCCATGGGATCACAGAGTAGGACGTGACTTTCACTTTCACTTTTTTTAGAGGAGGTAAGTGCAGGGCAACAACAGACTTGGATGAAAGTCTGTTTGAGAAGCAGTTACAGCCACAGCACCGTTTCCATTCTGCATTGCAAGTGATTAACCTTCTCCTACACAGCAAAGGATTGGAGGTTTATTTTCTGGAAAGGATTAAAGAGAGGGTCTTGACTGAAGAACAAGAGGCACACAAGAAGATGAGAACTCCAAATACAAAACAGGTAGATTCAGTCAAAAGGAACATTAAAATGCTTAAAACTGAATTATCAAGAAGAAGCTCTATATGTTGCTTAGGGATACGGAGGCAAATAACAAAAAGAAAATTATTCTGATGTGTGATTGCCAGTGACATACGCCCGCATAAAGGGAACTTTAAGAAATGAATGCTACATAAAATTTTCTTTACTTCTTGGAGCCATTTCACATATTTACTTCTATTTCTTTTAAAGTGCATGGACTGTCTGAACATTATTTGGTACACAAATACAGACATTTTAAGTAATTGCATTTGTTGTATCCTGGATTGCAAGTAGGTATAAATATTGATTTCTCCTGTTGTATGTAAATAATGACACAGAGTCTACTTTGAGTACCAAAGCATCACCAAAAGTTATTTATACATTTCACATGGTGTCTATAGCTAGAGAATCAATCCTTTAGAGATATAATAATGATACACTTTGATATTTATATACCTTGATTATCCAGTGTATTCTGCACTTCATTCACAGTGAAACTTTTGCTGTTCCTGGAAATCATTATGCTTTTATTATTCTTTTCTTGCAGTGTCCTTTCCTTCCTTATCTGCCTGGAAAACTTCCACCTATCTTGTAAGAACTATCTCAAATATGACCTCTTCTTTAAGGGTTTCCTTGCCTCACTTCAACCATTTTTGCTCTCTTATTTACGTAATATATCACCTTGTTTATATTTTCAGTATGGCAGTTCCTGTGTTGGTTTTTATGGGCTTCCCAGGTAGCACTAGTGGTCAAGAACCTGTCTGCCAATGCAGGAGACTTAAGAGACATGGGTTTGATCCCTGGGTCAGGAGGATTCCCTGGAGAAGGGCACAGCAACCCACTCTAATATTCTTACATGGAGAATCCCAAGGACAGAGGAACCTGGTGGTCACAAAGAGTGGGACATGACATGAAGCCTGCGCATGTTGTTTCATTAGTTACAAGTCTGTTATCTCTCTTGGACTGGGTTTATATTTGTGGTCTTTAACCTACCATAGTGCTGGGCAAACAGTAATTTTTCAATAAGTGTTTATATGGATATTTGAAAATGATTTTGTATTCATTATCTCATTTGATTTTCTCAAATTTATCCTGTCACTACACCCCATTGCTCTAAATATTTATTATTAAAATATCCATCACTTCTTACTCCCTACCAATGTCTCCTGCCAAGAATTCATACTCTTGCTGTCTTGTTTGGACTACTAGCATCTTAACCTGATTTGGTCCCTAGTCTTACTTTCTTCTTATCAATACTTTATTTGCCCACTGCTGCTGCTGCTGCTAAGTCGCTTCAGTCGTGTCCGACTCTGTGCGACCCCATAGACAGCCTCCCACCAGGCTTCTCTGTCCCTGGGATTCTCCAGGCAAGAGCACTGGAGTGGGTTGCCATTGCCTTCTCCAGTGCGTGAAAGTGAAAAGTGAAAGTGAAATCCATCAGTCATGTCCGACTCTTCGCGACCCCAGGGACTGCAGCCTACCAGGCTCCTCCGTCCATGGGATTTTCCAGGCAGGAGTACTGGAGTGGGGTGCCATCGCCTTCTTCATATTTGCCCACTAGAGTGACTTAACTATACATTTCCCCATGTTCTCTACACCTTCAAAGCTTTAAATTGGCTACATCCGCTGCTAGACATGATAGAGCAAGAAAGTTTATCAATTTCCACTAACAATTAGAAACTGACAAACAATTTTTAGACATTTAGACATATTGATCCCTAAGAGATGTCAGACTAATAATGTGAGTCCTTTGATTGCCCCAGCTAAGTGACAGGGAAGAGTGAGAGACAGCCTAGCAGCCTTGCTCAGAGAGATGTAGGTGGCTAGAATTTGTGAAGCAAAATGCTGAAGAGACTGGAGAATTTTATTGGTGGTGGTGATAGTAGCTCCAGAGGTCTTCCAAGGGTTCCCCACAAGTCTTGAGGTTGAATACTGATTTGTGAATAAGTGAAAGGAGCTGTCTGAGACTGAAGAAAAGTACTTTAGGAAGAACTAGGCTAAACAATCCTTAAGCTCACACAGGCAAGCAATAGTTTGTATTCCAACTAACCAGAGTGAAACAACCTCTGAATTTATGGGCATTAAATAGAGTCCTTAGAAGGATGATGCCTCAGCAATGGGAACACATTAGCTCAGATTGCTTCACAAAGCTTAAAAGCAAATCTTTAAAACTGATATCAAGCAACTAAGCCCAGCAATATTTAAGTGAGTACTACAAAATTCAGCATCTAGCAATGTAGACAATAATATTGTCAGCATCCAACAATCAAATATTTTCAGATATGCAAAGAAGCAGAAAGTGCAACCCATAACCAGGAGAAAAATCAATCAACAGATACAGACCCAGACATGAGAAGATAGTAGAATTAGCTAACAAGGATATTAACATAGTTGCTATGAATATATGTTACATGTTTAAGAAGGTAAAGAAAATAAGGCCATGAAGATGAGAGAAATAGAAGGCATTAAAGAAAAACAAGTTGAACTTCCAGGTGTAAAAAAACACATGATCTGAAATGAAAAGGAACTGAATGAGATTAATAGTATTTATACACTACAGAAAAAAATAGTGAATTTGATGATTCAGCCAGAGAAACTATCCAAAATGCAATAAAGAGAAAGAAAAAATTTAAATAATTGTAAGATTAATGAGCTGTGTGACAATATCAAACAATCTAATAAGATATGTATATCTGGAACGCCAGAAAGAAAGGGCAAAACAGAAAATATCTTAGAAAACAATGGCCAAGATTTCTTCAGCTCTGATGAAAACTGTATATCCAGAGATCCAGGAATCTCAATGAGCCTCAAGTATAAACATGACGAAAAGCACATCAAGACATATTACAATCAAGTTACTAAAAATCACTCATAAGATAAATATTAAAAGCATGTGGAGATACAGGACACATTATAAACTTCTTGGTTTGTAGAGTGTTTTGGTTATGTTTCTTGGTTTTATTTCAGCAAACATGTCTGCTTTTGATTTATTTTGATAAGTGATACACACCTATGCATGAGTGTGTATTTGCCTTTTAACTGTAGATGTTTAAAAGTAGGCAATTTATGTATTTCCACAGTTGACATCTGATGTAGACCTCATTCTCTCCCCATCTCCACCCTCATCTTTTCATACTTCTGTATTGGTTCTAATAAATGGTTGCTTTTCAAATTTAGAAAAAAGGAACAGAGTTAAAAATGACAGCAGACTTCTAATCAGAAACCATACAGTCCAGAAGATGATGGAGGAACTTCATTAGATAAATGAAACCAAAATAAATAAAAAAATTTTAACCTGTATTTCTATACCCAGAGGGAAAAAAAAAACTTTTAATAATGAAGAAAACTTCTGCTTTCTCTTGGAGAATTTGTAGAAAGTTGGAAAAAGTGCCGTTTCTATCATAATGAGGAGAAAACATTTTAACAGTGAGTTACAAATTCGTTTTCTTGAATCTATCAGAAAGCTAAGATTACAGGGCAACCACGAGGTCTGAAATCCAAAACCAGATAGGCTCTGCAAGGAGAGAGAGAATGTGAGAACTGGTTTGTCAATGGCATAGCACAGGAAAAAGAGACGATATGGATCATAAAAGCATGTAAGACGAATTCAGCTAAAAATGTAAGAAACTGATAAAAAGGCTGAGTGTGGGCCAGTATGACAGTACAAACACCTGGGAGCCAGAGACACAAGAGGAGTCTGCACTGACTCACAAACCTTTTTCCACGGGTTTCCATTGGGTGCTCACAAGAAAGAGTGTGGGCAGGACAGCAGACCAGAAAGGGCTTCCTTCAGTGGTACAGGGTCACTGAAGGGGTTTGGGAGCTGCTGTGGAAGAGGGATAAAGCACCTCCTGAAGCTTTTACCCCTGGAAACAAGAGCCTAAGTCATGGAGGTAGAAGCAACAAACTCAGATGCTTCTAAGACACATCTGAAGTGCCACTGTGGCTAGTGAAAGTGTAAAAGAAAAATATTCTCTACTTATAAGAGAAAGGCAGGAAATAGTCATAGACACAGATACTAAATCAGTGGATACCATTAGAGGGTCATAGTGCTGGTGGGTAGAGGAGTGGGCAGGAAAATCTGGAAACTCCTGAAAAGACCCCCTAAGGATACAAGGCAGAGTTTGACTGTCATAAGGAAGAGGGAGGAACTTCAGAAAGTCCCACCACAAAGACCCAGGCTCACGGAGAATAGCTAGCACTGAGCTGACCAGGACAACAACAAAACTTCCTGCCCTCTCTGCAGATAGCAAACACTGAATAATAAACAATACTAGATTCAGTTCAGTTCAGCCGTTCAGTCATGCGACCCCACAGACTGCAGCATGCAAGGCCTCCCTGTCCCTCACCAACTCTCGGAGTTTACTCAAACTCAGGTCCATTGAGTCAGTGATGCCATCCAACCATCTCATCCTCTGTCATCCCCTTCTCCTCCCACCTTCAAGCTTTCCCAGCATCAGGGTATTTTCCAATGAGTCAGTTCTTCGCATCAGCTGGCCAAAGTATTGGAGTTTCAGCTTCAGCATCAGTCTTTCCGATGAATATTCAGGACTGATTTCTTTTAGGGTGGACTGGTTGATTACCACGGGGGAATAGGCAATATTGTGGAGAAAGATTTCCAGTGTGGCATAGTTGCACAGGAAAGATCAAAAGCTGAGACTATTTCAGGGACATTGGGAAAAAAAATTCAAACCATTCAGCCCAGAGTCTCCAGATCTAATCACAAGGTGAGGCTAGAGGAAACTGAAACCAGTGGAAAGAAAATTGTTATCACAGAAACAGCAAAACCAAAAACCCTATTCAATTTCTGACTAGATTGGCTCAACATCCAAGATTCATGATCTTACAGAAAAAGTGCGTAAGTGTGTGCTGTCGTGTCCGACTCTTTGTGGCCCTATGGACTCTAACCCGCCAGGCTCCTCTGCCCATAGGATTCTCCAGGCAAGAATACTGGAGTGAGTTGCCATTTCCTCCTCCAGGGAATGTTCCTGATCCAGGGATTGAAGCTGCATCTCCTACATCTCCTGCATTAGCAGGCAGATTCCTTACCACTGTGCCACCTGGGAAGCCTATAGAATAAGTGTGCCTATTTCCATGCACAGTTGGCCCTGGAACAACATGGGTTTGAATTGTACAGGTCCACTTACACATGGAATTGTTTTTTAACAGCAAATCCTACAGTATTACACTATCTGCATGCAATTGGTTAAATCCATGAATGCAGAACTGCAGATATGGAGGACCAACTGTAACGTGATACTTAGATTTTCAACTGTATGGAGGACTGGCACTCTTTATTCCCTTGTTTTTCACGGGTCAACTGTTTAAATAATTATCTACCTCAATTTCTACTATTATACACATACAGTCTGGGTGCTGTACTTAGTCGCTCAGTCATGTCCGACTCTTTGCAACCTCATGGACTCTAGCCCAACACACTCCTCTGTCTATGGGGATTCTCCAGGCAAGAATACTGCAGTGGCTTCCATGCCCTCCTCCAGGGGATCTTCCAAAATCAGGGATCAAGCCCAGGGCTCCTGCATTGCAGGCAGATTCTTTACCATCTGAGCCACCAGGAAAGTCCACGAATATTGGAATGAGTAACCTATCCCTTCTCCAGGGGATCTTCCTGACCCAGGAATCAAACCGGGGTCCCCTGCATCACAAGCAAATTCTTTACCAGCTGAGCTACCAGGGAAGCCCCCCACACACTGTCTAGTATTCAGTAAAAATTATTAGACACAAAAAATAAAGAGAATGCAACTTCTTTTCAATAGACAAAGCAATTAACAGAATCAGGCTCAGATAGGATGTAGTGGTTGAAAGTCATGCAAGGAATTTAAAATAACTACTATGAAATATGAAATGACCACCTGATGCTGGGAAAGATTGAAGGCAGGGGGAGAAGGGGATGACAGAGGATGAGATGGTTGGATGGCATCACTGACTCGATGGACACAGGTTTGAGCAAGCTCCAGGAGTTGGTGATGGACAGGGAAGCCTGGTGTGCTGCAGTCCATGGGGTTGCAAAGAGTCAGACAGGACTGAGCGACTAAACTGAACTATGAAATGTGGGCAACAAACATGAGCAAAAGGGGAGTTTTAGACAGAGATTAAAATCACAAAACAGTCTAATAAAATGCTAGAATATGTTTTAAAGGCAACAGAGATGGAGAATGCTTCAGTGTGCTCCTCACTTGACTTAACACAGGAGATAATCTGGGTTGTAAATATTCTGGGTTGACAGTTTTTCCCTTTATTACTTTAAAGGTATCAATCCACTGTCTTCTGCCTTGCATAATTTCCAATGTAATATCTGAAAATGGTTAAATAAAAATTATCCAGACTAAAACACAGAGAGAAAAAAAAAGTGGAAAAATTAAATCATAGTATCCAAGAGCTGTGGGGCAATATACAAGAGGTTTAACATATGTGTAACTGGAATTGCAGAAGGAAGAGAATGAGATAATGGTACAAAATACATCTTGGAAAAGAAAACAGCCAAACTTAGTTAAAGAAGACAAACACAGAGCTAAGAATCTCAGAAAATACCAAAAAATCCCAACGTATCAAAAAGAAAAACACCCTAGACCCATCATATTCAAAGTGTGTAAAACTGAAAATAAAGAAACAACTTTGAGGGTATCAGGAGATAAAACACACATGGCATACAGGGAGATAGAGGTGATAATTAAAGCAGATATTACATCAGAAATTATGCAAGCCAGAAAACAATGGATTGACATTTTAAAGTAATAAAGGAAAAAATTGACAATCCAGAAAATTTACTTAGAAAAAATGTTTCAAAAATAAAGCAAAATACAGAAAATAAAGATTTTTTTCATAAAAACAAAAGCTGAATGAAATTATTGTCAACAGACTTGTGCTATAAAACATGTTAAGGGAAAATTTTCATGTAGAAGGAAAATGATACCATGCAAAAACCTAGATCTATGAAAAGAAATGGGGGCTCCAGAAATAGTTAAAATGAAGTTAATATAAAAGACATTTCCCTATTTTAAATAGCTTTAAGAAATTATTGACTGTTAAAGCAAAAATAGAAGCAATGTCTTGCAAGTTTACAGCAGATGTAAAGGTGTAATGTATGACAAAAATAACATAAAAGAAGGGAGGAATTGGAAGTATCTTGTTATAGGAATTTTATACTGTATAATAGAAGTGTAACATAATTTAAAGGAGCCTGTGGTAAATAAGAGGCTTCCCCAGTGGCTCAGCAGTGAAGAATGTTCCTGGAAATGTAGGAGATGCAAGAGACTCAGGTTCGATCCCAGGGTCAGAAAGATCTCCTGGAGGAGGGCCTGGCAACCCACTCCAGTATTCTTGCTGGGAAAATTCCATGGGCAGAGGAACGTGGTGGGCTATGACCCATGGGGTCACAAAGAGTCGAACATGACTGAAGCAACTGAGCACACACACATGGGAAATAATTTACTGTAATGTACCTTAATGTACATTAAATACATTACAATGGAACCCTAGGGAAGCCACTAAAACTTTTAAAAATTATAAGTAATAAGCCAGTAATGTATAAAAGTGAAATAGTAAATTAATTCAAAAGCTGGCAGAGAAAGAAAAGAAAAAGGGAAAGAGTACAAAATAAAAACCAAACAGCAAGATGGTAAATTTTAATAAAATCATACTATTAAATAAAAGTAGTCTAAACCTGTGTAGTCCAATAGAACTATAATGTGAATAGAGTATGTAAAATTTTCTGGTACTCATGTTAAAAAAGAAAAAGAAACATATGAGGTTAATTTTAATCATATATTTAACAGCATCTATGCAATATAGTATTATTTCAACATATAATTGATATAAAATTGTTAATGAGATATTTTGCATTTTGTTCTATAAAATTTCATGTGTATCTTACACTTACATCTCAATTCAGACCAGTGATATATCAAGTTCTTCAAAGCCTCATGTGGCTGGGAGCTATCTTACTGACACTATAGTTCCAGTTAACCACATAAGTTGAAAGAGATTTTCTGATTAAATTAGAAAGCAAGCACCAACTAAATGCTATTTATAAGAAAGCCTCTTTAAATACAAACACATAGGTAAGTTAAAATGACAAAAACTAAAAGAATGGAAGAATAGGAATATCCCCTGGAGAAGGAAATGGCAACCCATTCCAGTATCCTTGTCAGGAGAATCCCACGGACAGAGGAACCTGGCAGGCTACAGTCCATGGGGTCACAAAGAGTTGGACATGACTGAGCGACTAACACTTTAACATTCATAGTCAAGAGAAAGCTGAATTTACTACATTAATATCAGACAAAGACTTTGTAATAAGAAAAATAGACATTACATAATAGTAATGACCCAGTTTACTAAAAAGACATAACATAATGTGTATGTACCTCATAAAGTTTAAAATGCATAGAACAAAAAGTGATAGAGCTAAAAGGAGAAACTGACCAAGCCAGTTATAGTAAGCCCAGTGTCTTCAACCTTTTTGGCACCAGGGATCAGTTTCATGGAAGACAAATTTTCCATGGGGGGGGGTGGATGGGGAAGATGGTTCAGGTGGTAATGTGAGTGATTTTTATGTGAAGCACACATAAAAATGTGTAAGTAAGTGGTGTGATTATACATTGTAGTAACAGAAATAATAGGGAGTAAGAAAAAGCGTGTGAAGTAATTTATTTTATATGTGGGTCTCAGGGAAAGTCTTTTCAGGGGGGTGATATTTAAGTTGAAGTCTGAAGAATGAAAAGGAGCTAGCTATGGTGTGTGTGTGTGTGTGTGTGTGTGTGTGTGTGTGTGTGTGTTTGTGTGTGTGTGAATGCTCCAGAGGAGAGACACGTGTAAAGCCCTGCAATGGGAAAAAGCATGGCAAATAAGTGTGAGAGGCTGAAGGAAGGCCAGTGGATGGTTCCAGCAAGAGCTGACACTGGAGAAGCAGAGGCATGATCACACAGGACTGTCTGAAACAAAGCAATCCTTACGGGTTTTATTCTACTGACATGGGAAGCCACTGAAACATTTTTGGCAGGTAAGTAATATGAACAGGGCTGAGAACCTGAGAGTAAAAGGATCCAGTTTAGGTCTGCCTTCTCCCTTGATCAGGGTTGTAACAGCCAACAGATATCAGGGGCTGCTCTTTAGGGAGCAGCCCTGGGCACAGAGAAGGCATCCATGCCGGCCGATTGAATGAATGAATGGAATATTACATTTTATGGTATGGCGTACTCTTCTATTTTAATAACACTTAAAATAGTAACTAAACAGAAGGTGAGTGCATTCAAAGAACTTGCACTATGGGACTTACTCTTGTTTTATTTTTACGTTTCGAATGAGGTAGAAAATGAAAACCACATTCAACCAGGCAAAGACGATGAAGAGCAGAGAGAAGAGTGATGACAATTTTTTTCCTTTTGCCCACGATCCTATTTCCTCCAACTCATCTCTCTGTGAATGTCTTTGGCTAATTTAAGGAACCTATTCTTGACTACAAGAACCATATGCTGTTTCTAAATGTTATGCCCTTAGAAACAGCTAAAGTTTTTTTTTTTTCAGGTTACTCATACTTGATCTCTATAAATAGCATCATTATGATAATAAATAATTTGAGTAGGAGTATAATATTTGAATGTTTTATGGAAATAGTAAGATATTTCACTTTTGCTTATTCATTAAAGCCATGAAATTCAACTATTAACTGTGGATACCCAATATGAGGTGGACTTTAATTCTGTGATATCCGAGTTTTAAATAACGGGTCATTTGATCCAACAATTATTTGGTTTACATATGGAGGTCCACAGCTCTGGAAAGATCAGAAATACACTTCATCTGTATTTCACATGTCCACTGTGGGTATGCTCACCTAGTCTAAATGATTAAAAACAAAGCCTACTTTGGTTCTTCATACATTACAACCGAATCACTTGTCTATTATTTCTATTTAATTTGCTTTAATAATTTAAAAAAGGCTTCATTAAGATTAAATGGCTCTTGTGGCCAAAATTATGCCCAGGTCAAAGATGTGGGTTTTTGGATTCTCTGTGAATATATCCAATTCGATAATGACTTAGAGTAGGAATGGGACACCCTTGAGTTCCTTGACATCCTTGAGTTTCAGACCCTACTTCTTCAGACAAACATGCATGGATGGCCCAAAACCTGGCCAATCATACGTTCAGAATCAAGCATCTTGAGTACAAGTCAGGGAGAATTTTCATCCTTCTGGAGTGGCCTCTACTTGGAAAGATCCCACAAAGCAAAATTCTCCAGTAAGTTAGGTAAATGAAAACTGTTGTATTTATAAAGTAAACTACAATTGCTTGGGCTTCTCTGGGGGCTCAGACAGTAGAGAATCTGCCTGAAATGCAGGAGACCCAGGTTTGATCTCTTGGTCCAGTAGATCCCCTAGAGAAGGAAATGGCAAACCACTTCAGTATTCTTGCCTGGAGAATCCCATGGACAGAAGAGCCTGGTGGGCTACTTACTTACGCGTTTTTATATTTTTAAACTCTGTTAATAGCATTGTTGCCTCTGATAATTCTAATCCAAGATCGAGGTGTAGTTGTTTCATCACCATCAGTCATTACCATCATCATAGGATTACTACTTTTTAATATATTGGCTGATTACTACAAGCAAACTCTGAGCTGAGCACTTTTAAATATCATCTTATTTATTCCTCACAACGACCCCATGAGCCAGATATTATCATCTCCACTTTACTGGTGAAGAAGTGGAAGCTTTGTGCTCTTAACCATGACTTCTTAAAGCCTCTTACATATGTGCTTCCTTAGAGAGGAAATTGGTTGGAATATACTACTCTCCCCACTCTTGGAAGAGACAGGCCGATATCTTTGTCACGGTCACACGAGTTCAAAGATCTCATCTCTAGATAACCTGGGATTGTGTGCCAGGATCTGTCTTAAATTAGTAGCAAGGTATTTCTATTTGACAGTTGAAAAAACTGAAGCTGAGAGTTAATGTCTATCTTGCTCAGGGTGAGAATCATAGCTTTGGAGCCAGAGATACGTTTGGCTGTGACTGGCTATGATTCCACCATTCACTAACATTGTTACCTTTACTAAACTTTTAAACCTCTCTGAACCTCTGCTTGCATTTAAATCATGTTGATAGTAATGCCTATTTGTTGTTCAGTCACCAGTCATGTCCAACTCTTTGCCACCCCATGAACTGCAGCACACCAGGTTTCCGACTGTTCCTGACCATCTCCCAAAGTTTGCCCAAATTCATGTCCATTACATGGGTGATGCCATCCAGCCATCTCATCTCCTGATGCCCTCTTCTTCTCTGCCCTCAATCTTTCCTAGCATCACGGACTTTTCCAATAAATCAGTGTTTGCATCGGATGACCAAAAAACTAGAGTTTCAGCTTCAGCATCAGTCCTTCCAATGAATATTCAAGATTGATTTCCTTTAGAATTGACTGGTTTGATATCCTTGCTGTCCAAGGAGTGTGCAAGAGTCTTCCCCAGCACCACAGTTTGAAGGCATCAGTTCTTTGGTGCTCCACCTTCTTTATGGTCCAGTTCTTACAACTGTACGTGACCACTGGGAAGACCATAGCCTTGACTATATGGACCTTTGTCGGCAGAGTAATGTCTCTGCTTTTCAACACGTTGTCTAGGTTTGTCATAGCTTCCCTGCCAGGAAGCAAACGTCTTCTGATTTCATGGCTTCAGTCATCATCCACAGTGATTTTAGAGCCCAAGAAGAGGAGATCTCTCACTACTCCCACCTTTTCCCCTTGCATTTGATATGAAATAATGTGGACAGATGCCATGATCTTAGTTTTGTTCATATCCAGTTTTAAGCCAGCTCTTTCAGATTAACCTTGCAGAATTAAATTCATATAAGAATGCCTACTTAATAGGATCCTAATTGTCAGGATCCTATTGTGAAGATTTAAACAAGAACCTATGTCAGTGCCTGCTATAGAGTAGTAATCATTATGATTTTGATTTGCCAGTCTCACACAAGAGAAAAATGGATGCCCACTTGTCTCTTCAGCATTCACAGACACCGTCTGGGATAGGTTTTCCTTGTTTATCTTAGGAGGACAATTCCATGAAGCCTCCACCATGCAAGAATTCTTGGCCCATGTTTCCTCCTGGAAATTAATCCAAAATTTCATTTTGCCACAGGATAGTAACTGCAAAATATGACCAATGAGTTGTGTAGATTTACGTTCCTAATGCACCATCAAATCTTTAATAAAATAAACAAAATGGCAAAGAGTTGACTTGAATACTTTCCACTCATTCTTATTTAGTAGAAGATAAATGAATCGGTGAGATGGAATAGAACATATAGAATGAGTGGCAAGTATTTGATTACTGTCTTCCAGGGAGAAAAAGCATGTATGTGTGTGGGTGTATGTGTGTGTGTGTGTGTGTGTGTGTACATATAGATATATTCCTCTTGTATGTATCAAGTGAAGTGAAAGTCACTCAGTCATGTCTGACTCTTTGCAACCCCATGGACTATATCGTCCATGCAATTCTTCAGGCCAGAATACTGGAGTGGGGAGACTTTCCCTTCTCCAGGGGATCTTCCCAACCCAAGGATCGAACTCAGGTCTCCTGCATTGCAGGTGGATTCTTTACCAGCTGAGCCACCATGGAAGCATGTATAGATGTATAGATATAGATATATTCCTCTTGTACATATATATATATATATGTATAGATATAGATATAGTCCTCTTCTGGGATGGAATTTGAAACAACATATTGGACTAAAAAGACTTGTATGAGTTTGTAAACAATTCCTCAGTGTTATAAAGTCTCAGTCATATGCTTTTACCTTTGGAGCTTGAAATGTTAAGACCTTTACACTTTCTCTTGGAGAAAAAGGAAATGCTTGTGAAAGTTGAAATGTCAGAAGCCATTCTTCTTGCCCTCAAGACCTGAGATCAAAAGCCCCAGGATGGGAGGATTAAGAATAAACAAAAGCAGAAGCAGAATGAGATGTCCAGCAGAATTCTAAACAAGGGCCCTTGCTCTTTGAACTTTCCTTCTGGCACTACTTCATTCCGAGCTAACTGCTCAGTCCCTTCTTGATTCTTGTACTGTGTTTTTACTAGACTCCTTGCTTGGTCTTTTCAATTTTTCTGTCTCCTAGGGCTCAACTTGATTTTGATCTTTGGCTTCAATGTCTCCCCTTGATTCTTTTTGGTTCCTGACTCCTATTTCATGGCAAGCCTTTGATGAATATTTGCATACCTAGCTACCCGTCCTGATGGCTTCCTGGCTCTTCCCCAGCTCCCTCCAACCAGTTCCAGGATATGTTAACACAAAGGAGGATGGCAAGCTTAATAATCAATAGTCTCCCTTTGGGGGACGTAATGAGATCAGTTTATGAAAAAACCTTAATTTTAAAAAGCATTTTCTGGGGTGGGTGGGTGAGTGGGAGAGAGGCTCAAGAAGGATGGCATATATTTATACTTATAGCTGATACACATTCTTGTGCATCAGAAACCAACACAACATTGTAAAGTAATTATCCTCCAATTAAAAAATTTTTTAAGTATTTTCTAACAAAAGCAAGGTCCACATTGGCTAAATTCTATATGGATGAATTATTATGAGTGAATAAAACAATGGTGTTTTATTTGGTCAGGATCCTCTTGCCTATTTGCTTATGTGCTTCTTACTCACTCAGTTGAATTCAACTCTTTGCAATTCATGGACTGTAGCCCGCCAGGCTCTTCTGTCCATTGGGATTCTCCAGGCAAGAATACTGGAGTGGGTTACCATGTTCTCCTCCAGGGGATCATCCTGACCCAGGAATAGAACCCATGTATCCTGCTTTGCAGGTGGGTTCTTTACTTGATGAGCCATTGGGGAACCCTCCCCCATTTGCTTGTAATTTAAGACAAAAGAAAGGGTCAGAAGATAATCATTTTGTCCTGCAATTCAAATGAAACAGTAGACTGTGATAATCAAGTGAATAAGCATTATAAAAATATTCAAAATAAGTGGTTGAAATAATTTCCTAATATTTTAGCTCTATTCATAACCCTAGTCTTACCATCTATTTCAAATTTAAATTTCAAAAACTCTGGCTAATAATTATAATTTTCCTCAGAATATTTAAAAAGACCTTTCCTTAAACAATTGGCTAGCTTTATTATAATTATTAATTAGTCAACTCTTTTCCAACATTAAGATTATATATTGAAGGGGACATGCTTATTTATAACATCGATACTTCACATAGAAGTAAAATTCACTTTTATCTTACTGTTATAAACATTATCACCAATCATAGGAGACATGCCAGAGTACCCCAGCCTTTATTACAAGGCATTGTATCATAAATATGGAGGCATACTTCAGCTCCTTGAAATGGATACTTTGTCTAATCTGTACTTTGTGTCACACTATGTTTATTTAATGTTGCATAAATGATGCACTATAATATTCTGAGTAATTCTTTGCCTCATTCTACTTCTGCTATCAAATAATTTTTTAATAATTATTTATTATGTTCTCTGGAAATGAAACAATTCTAGTATAAATAATACCTCAAAAATTGCAACAGACACACTCCAGTGTCAGTTTTCAGAAATTTTAGTATTTACTGATTTATTCAGCCATTTAAACATTTACTGAAAGGCTTCTACATGCCAGGTACCACTATGCAAGTTTCTACTGTGCTGTGCTTAGTCTCTCAGTCCTGTCTGACTCTTTGTGACCCCATGAACTGTATAGCCTGCCAGGCTCCTCTGTCCATGGAATTCTCCAGGCAAGAATACTGGAGTGAGTAGCCATTCCCTTCTCCAGGGGATCTTCCTGACCCAGGGATTGAAGCCAGGTCTCCCGCATTGCAAGCAGATTGTTTACTGTCTAAGCCACCAAGGAATCCCAAGAATACTGGAGTGGGTAGCCTAAACCTTCTCCAGGGATCTTCCTGATCCAGAAATTGAACCAGGATCTCCTATGTTACAGGCAGATTCTTTACCAGCTGAGCTACCAGGGAAGCCCATGCAAGCTTCTGAGTACAGGGTAAATAAAATATGATTATTCACATCTTTTCCTGTGCCTCAATCTCCTCATAGCACATTTTAAGCTCCACTGAAAGATTTTTGTGATAACTGAATGAGTCAATATACGTAAAGCTCTTAGAGTAGTGCTTGGCATAAAGTACTCTATACGTGTGAGTTCTTATTAATATAGTGGTAGAAATTATGCTGCAGAAGGAAATGGCACCCCACTCCAGTACTCTTGCCTGGAAAATCCCATGGGCAGAGGAGCCTGGAGGGCTGCAGTCCATGGGGTCACAAAGAGTTGGACATGACTGAAAGACTAACACACACACACAGAAATTATGCAGCCATGGAAATGCGTATTGAGGTGTAAAGAGATGAGCACTGTGGGTGGAAATGGGGCTAAGAAACTGAAGAATGAGAGACTTGGTGAATGTGAGCACTGTGTGTTCTCAAGATGCTGAGGAGAAACAAAGACAGTTGTGAGTGAGTGTCATGTCCATCCTTGGTTGATGCCGTGACATCATAAGAGAATGTCCACGAGGAGAGGAGAATGGCATAACTGTCGATGACCTTCAAGACTTTGAACTTAGTAGTCTAGGAAGACTGTTCGCCCCTACAACTTGTTGAGACACAGAGCACAAGAAAATGATAACCTCTCCTTTCAAGAGTTTTCAGAACCTTTGCTGGAGAGGGTGTGGAGAAAAGGCAACCCTCCTACAGTTGTTGGGAATATAAATCGGTGCCGTGACCATGGTGAATAGGACAGAGGTTCCTTAAAAAACTAAAAATAGAGTTACCGTATGATCCAGAAATTCCACTCCTAGGCATCTATCTAGAGGAAACTCTAATTCAAAAAGATACATGCACCCCAGTGATCACTGCAGTACTATTTACAATCGTCATGGAAATGACCTAAATGTCCACTGACAGAGGAATGCATAAAGAAGATGTGGTACACACACACAGTGAAAAATTTGTTGTTGTTTAGTCGCTAAGTTGTCCAACTCTTTGGAACCCCAAACTCACCCATAAAAAGGAATTAAGTAATGCCATTGCAGCGACATGGATGGACCTAGAGATTATCATATGGAGTAACTCATATAGAGACAAGCGCCATATGACATTGCTTATGTATGGAATCTAAGAAGATGATATAAATGAACTTATTTACAAAACAGAAATAGATTCACAGACATAGAAAAGAAATTTATAGTTACCAAAGAGGAAAGGTGGGGGAAGGGATAAATTAGGAATCTGGAATTAAAAATATATATATATATATATTACTATGTATAAAATAGATAACCAATAAGGACCTACTGTATATCACAGGGAACTATATTCAATATCTTGTAGTAACCTGTAATAGAGAAGACTCTGAAAAAGAATATATATGTGTATATATTAATATGGAAAAAAAGAGTTTTCAGTAACTTTTATCAAGTAAAAGCCATATTTGGGACTTCCCTGGCTTTCCATTGATTAGGACGCTACAATTCTACTGCGGAGGGCGCAAGTTCCATCCCTGGGCAGGGAACTTAGGTCCCACCTGCTGCACAGCTCAGGAAAAACAAAAAAAAGAAAAGAGAAAGAAAAAGCCATGTTTTAGTCAATGCAGTGAGGAGGAGAAGAAAATGAGAGAAAACAAAACAAAGCTGTGGATATTGATGAATGAAGAGTTCCAAAGTCATATGGGAAAAGGTTTTTTTTTTTCTTTTTTCTCAGCAGAATCAGTAAGTGCAGACTTGGAGAAAGAAAAGGTAAGAAGCTTTCTGAAGGGAAATGGAAGAATACACACCCTGAGCCATCATCATGGGCTAAGAGATGGAGGGTTAAGTTACTTTGGGTCTTCATATAACTTAACGCATCCATTTTCTTTTCTATGTTGACCATTTGCATTGTTATTAGAATGTATGGATTCTCAGGTATAACCTAGAGCTGACAGCGGTGCTCTTTTATTATGTAAATTAAACATACGTACATTGATCACATTTTAAATTACTGAAGAATAAGTAACTTCAATGTTGTTTAAACCATTCTAAATCATAGAAAATTATACTAAGCTTGTTAATATATTGTATGAACCTGGCATAATGTTAACAGTAAAGGTAAATAATAATAATAAAAATAATAGTACAATTTCACTTAAGAATACAGATGTAAAATTATTAATAAAAGACTAGCAAATAAAGTCCAGTGTGTGTTAGTGATGAACTAGTACTGCTAAGGTGAAAAGATAGTCTCCTGTCAGGAACTCTTTCAATAAGAGAGTTCTTAAAATAACATAACTTCCATCTGAGACACCAAGGAAGCCCATTACACCAGTATATTAATGGATTAAAATGATTCAAATAGATGCTGAAAAGGCATTTGGTTAAATTCAGTAACCATTTCTACTAAAACTCCAATCAAAATAGAAATAAAAGAAAATCACCTAAATATGATAAATGTTACTTATATAAAACCAATTTCTATCTATTTTAAAACTATTATAAGGGAATTTAGTAACAAACCTGTAGACACAATATTTCAAAAGCAATAATGGTTCTTTATTAGAAATAATCAGAATTAGAAATGGAAAAAGAAGCCACATACAATAATACAAAATTTTTAAAATATTTTGAAATAAATTTAATAAGAAAGCTACAAAGCCCATTAAAAAGAGCCATAGAATTTTATTAAAGGGCTACATCAAGGCTGAACAAATGGAAAAACATACCTGGTTCTTGCAAGGGAAGATTTAATTTTACAAATATGTCAATTCTGCCCATATTATGACATATTTAGTGAATTTTCAATTAAAATCTCTATGGTCTTAGAAAATTGAATTATCTTACATTTTATATGGAAGAATAAATGTCCATGAGAAGCTAAGAAATGTACAAACATGAAAAATGATGATGAGATTCCTTGCCTGATATTAAAATATTATAAAGTCAGCATAATCAAAAGTATTGGTTATTAACATAGGGACAGACTAATTGATTAGCAGAACAAAACAAAACTTGCAGAATATATAGGAGCACCACATAGGAAAAGGGTGGTATTTCACTTCAATGGGGAGAAAATGGTTTAGCAAATGAGCACATTTTATGTTAGTAAGTAGCATAATTAGATATTCATTTGAAAAAAAACTACAAATTGACCACTACCTCACATGGTACATAAAAGCATTGCATTAGTCATTATTTTTTAATCAAAGTTTTATTTACTCTCTTACATGTCAGTAGTTCTCAGAATGTTATACCCACTTCTTACCTGAGCTTCAGGCATACCTTTTCAAGTGCCCATTTCACATTTTCACTAACATACCAAGTCCTTATGTCCAAAAAGATATGATATCCATCAACCACTCCCAAAACAGGCATGCTCGTGTCTAGTGCTTGGGTGCTACCATCCAAATTTTTACATTAAATTCCTCAATGGGCAGGTATAATATCCACCATGGGCCAATCCCTGGTTCGGGAAGGTCCCACATGCCACAGAACAGCTAAGCCATGTGCCAAAACTACTGAAGCCCCTGCTCCAGAACAAGAGCAGACACTGGAGTGAGAGGCCCAGGCACTGTAACTAGAAAGGAGCCCCTGTTCTCTGCAACTAGAGAAAAGCCCGTGCAGCAGTGAAGACCCAGCACAGCCAAAAATAAAAATAAATGAATAGTTTTTAAAAGTATCTTCAACAATTATTTCTCCCACTTGACCACATTTCCAATCATTAAATCCTATTGATTTTGCCTATTGTTAATAAGATCCCTCAAACCAATTCATGTCTTTTCATCTCCTTAACCATTTTCTTAGACAGATAGAAGATACTTTAATTTGATCACTGCATTTACCTTGTAAGTAGTATTTCTACTTCCAGTTGCGTACTCTCCTACTCATTTGTAAAAAAAAAAAAAAAAAAAAAGAAAAGAAACAAAAAGAAAGAAAGAAAGAAAGAAAAGAAAAATGCCATCCTTCTTAAAGAACCGGTATATGGAATATATAAAGAAATTTCAAAACTAATCCATAAGAAAATGAACAACCTAATCTAAAAAGGGCACACAATTTGAACACTGCACAATAAAAGATATAAGGCTGGCAAATAAACACATGAAAAATGGTTGATATTACAATTCAGCAGAAAGATTCAAATCAAAATCACAATCACACGTCACGACAAACCCTCTAGAATAATGATAAAATATCTGATAAACATCTAGTGCTTATAAGAATGAGAAAGAGTAGTAATTCTTATGTCTTCCCCTGGGAATGCAAAATGACACAGTTACCAACTTCTCAAAGCAGATTCACAGTATTTCATAAGATTAATATTATATTTATCATAGAATCTAGAAATCCCACTTCTACGTATTTTTCTAAGTGAAATATGTCCACACATGAACATACATCAGTGTTCATAGGAGCATTATTTTATAATAGCCACATCCACTGAAAGATGAATAAAGACACTGTGATTTAGTCATACTATGGAAAACTCTTCATCATTAAAAAGAATGAAACATGAATACAGCAACAACACGGCTGAATCCCAAAACCATTATAAGCAAGAAGAGTCAAATGCTAAATGTTACATACGGTGTGCTTCTATCAATGTTTTTATAAAGGTCAAGAAAGGTCAAATTTATAATGATGCTACGTAGATCACTGGTTGCTTGAACTTGGGGTGAGAGTGGATATACTAGTTTGCCAGGGTCGCCATAATGAAGTACCACAGACTGGGAGGTTTAAACAAAAGAAATTATTTTCTCACAGTTCTGGAGGCTAGAAGTCTGAGATCAAGACATCTTTGGCAGGGTTGATGTGATAGAAAAGGGCTCCCCAATCTCTGGGATCTAATGCCTGATGATCTGAGGTGGGGCTGATGTAATAATAATAGAAATAAAATACACAATAAAAGTACTGTGCTTAAATCATCCTGAAACCATCCCCCACATACCAGTTGGTGGAAAAACTCTTCCATGAAACTGGTCCCTGGTGCCAAAAAGGTTGGGGACCGCTGTGATAGAACATATAAAAACATTGCATTAGTCGTAAAAGTTAAAAAAAATTTTAAATAAACAAAGCTTTAAAAAGATTAAAATATAGACCATATATAAAATGTATGTCCATAGATACACGTATGTGAGTTGTTCAGTTCAGTTGCTCAGTCCTGTCTCTTTGCGACTCCATGGACTGTAGCACACCAGGCTTCCTTGTCCATCACCAGCTCCAGAAGCTTGCTCCAACTCACATTCATTGAGTTGGTGATGCCATCCAACCATCTCATCCTCTGTCGTCCCCTTCTTTTTCTGCCTTCAGTCTTTCTTAGCATCAAGGTCTTTTCCAATGAGTCAGTTTACATCAGGTGGCCAAAGTATTGGAGCTTCAGCTTCAGCATCAGTCCTTCCAATGAATATTCAGGACTGATATCCTTTAGTACTGACTGGTTTGATCTCATTGCTGTCTAAGGGACTCTGAAGAGTCTTTTCCAACACCACAGTTCAAAAGTATCAATTCTTCGGCGCTCAACTTTCTTTATGGTCCAATTCTTACATCCATACATGACTACTGGAAAAACCATAGCCTTGACTAGACAGACCTTCGTTGGCAAAGTAATGTCTCTGCCTTTTCATATGCTGTCTAGATTTGTCATAGCTTTCCTTCCAAGGAGCAAGCATCTTTTAATCTCATGGCTGTAGTCACCATCTGCAGTGATTTTGGAGCCCAAGAAAATAAAGTTGTCACTGTTTCCATTGTTTCCCCATCTATTTGCTATGAAGTGATGAATTAGATGCCATGATCTTAGTTTTTTGAATGCTGAGTTTTAAACCACCTTTTTCACTTTCTTCTTTTACTTTCATCAAGGGGCTCTTTAGTTCCTCTTTGCTTTCTGCCATCGGGGTGGTGTCGTCTGCATATCTGAGGTTATTGATATTTCTCTCTGCAGTCTTGATTCCAGCTTGTGCTTCATCCAGTCTGGCATTTCGCATGATGTACTCTGCATAGATAAACAGGGTGGCAATATACAGCCTTGATGTACTCCTTTCCCAATTTGTAACCAGTCCGTTGTTCCATGTCTGGTTCTAACTGTTGTTTCTTGACCTGCATACAAATTTGTTAGGAGGGGGTAAGGTAGTCTGGTATTACCGTCTCTTAAAGAATTTCCCACAGTTTATTGTGATCCACACAGTCAAAGGCTTTAGTGTAGTCAGTGAAGCAGAAGTAGATGTTTTTTATACATATATATGTAGGGCTTCCCAGGTGGCACTAGTGATAAAGAACCTGCCTGCTAACACAAGAGACATGAGAGACGTGGGTTCAGTCCTTGGGTTGGCAAAATCCCTGCAGGAGGGCATGGCAACCCACTCCAGTGTTCTTGCCTGGAAAGTCCCATGGACAGAGGAGCCTGGGAAGCTACAGTCCATGGGGTCGCAAAGAGTTGGACATGACTGAAGCAGCTTAGCTTGCTTGCTCAGTCATATATATGTATATAACTGCATGCACTTTTAAAAGCTAATTAGTAAGCTTTTAAAAATACAAGATTGACCTGACTAATAGGGCGTATTATATCTTTGTTAGTTAGGATGCATTCAGCTTCAAGTTTCGAAAAATTCAAGTCATACAAACAATAAGGAGTTTATAGGCTCACATGCTGGGAAGTCCAGAGGTACAATGCCTCAACTCAGTGTCTTCATCAGAATCATTTTCTGTGATTCTCCTATCTTTGCCTTCTTTTTTTCAATTGGCTTTCTAGAGGCTGGTATTGAGGTGGCTACAGCAGTTTTTCTGGAAGTGGCATCTATACTTAACAATGGCTGGGAGGAAAAGAGTCGATTTTTTCCTATTGTCTATTCTTAGAGTGAAGGAAAAAAGCCACAGCAAGTTTCTTCTCACACCTCATTGGACCCAGCTGGCCACCTTTCTGAGGCCCTGTGGGGAGGGAAATGAATTTACAGGCTTAGGCCTAGGTGTGTATGCATAAAAGGATTGTCACAAAATTTGGTTTTCTCAGTGTGGAGGATTCTGTGTAATTTTTACTTTCTTTTTTAATATCAGATTGAATTTTAGGAATAAACATATATTATTACTTCAATCAGAAAAAAATCATAAAGCTATTTTTTTGTGGAAAAAAATGTATCTCATAATAACAGCCGGAGAGAGTATGGATTTACACAGATTTTTTTTTTTAATCATTTCATTTCCATCTTTGTCCTGGCAGGAAGTCTTTTTTAAAAATGCAATCTTCCTTTAAAGTGAAAGTGAAAGTCACTCAGTCGTGTCCAACTCTTTGAGACACCATGAACTTTAGCCCGCCAGGCTCCTCTGTCCATGGGATTCTCCAGGCAAAAACACTGGAGTGGGTTGCCATTCCTCTCTCCAGGGGATCTTCCCAAACCCAGGGATCAAACAGGAGTCTCCTGCATTGCAGGCAGATTCTTAACCCTCTGAACCACCAGGGAAAGCCCTAAATATGTATAGCATTATTGTTATTTAATCTTAGTTTGGCCACATAGTTCCCTGGCCAGGGATTGAACCTGCGTCCTCTACAGTGGAAGCGAGGAATCTTAACCACTGGTGACCGGGGATGGCCCCCAAAACATGTATGTATGAGACAAAGTCAGCAGTGAGTTTCATTATGTTTTAAACGTTAGCAGTTCAATTAACATTTACTTCTCATCAAACTTCTCTACTTAGTTGAAACAACAATAGGTGGACAGACAAGCTTGAATTATATTTCTATGATTACACTTGTTTTATGCCCTTGAAACAATGATAAGTTATGCCCCTCTCATCTGAAAGAGAAAACACACTAGTTCCTTTTGATCTGGTCTTTCCAAGAGTGGTGATGAACCAGTTCCTGCCCAAGTCTCAGGACTTCAGCAGTGGGTGTGGGTGGGGTGTCCCCTGACTGCTCCAGAGTCTGATCATCTCGCCTCACCAGTTGTTTTTACTCGGCCTCTTCTACCCCAGGAAATGCCACCAGCGCCATCAGGCAGGGTGGGCTATTTTTAGCACTGGGCCTGCCTGGGGAAACTGGAGAACTTGAACACTCACTGACAAGGAAGTGGTAGAGAGCAAAGGCTTAAGAGAGAAAGATGAGATGCTTTATCTTTTCCTCCTGTGATTTTATTTGGCAGCTAGTCATCCAGTTAGCGAGGTCCAGGAGATAACAAAAGAGCTAAAGTTCTGAGTAGCGAGATGGCTGGGGGAAGGGAAGACAGTACGCTGAGGGGAGTAGTGCGGGGCATTTTTATGCGGAAAGAAAGCAAAGCTGTGTAATTGAGTTACTTACACACGGAATGAAAAGTTAAGGGCATAGAAGTTGTTTTGGGAGACGTCAGTCAAGACCTGAAGTGAAAATCTTTGAAGTTTGTTTTCAAAAAAAGTTTTGCAAAGATTGGCTAAAATCAGCTATGACTTCTGATCACTTTGTAGCCGTGCAAATTTAGACAAATTACTTAAACCTCTGTGAGGACTCAGGGTTTTTTAATTTATAATATATGGGTATTAGCTACCTACCTCAGAGGGTTGTGAGCCTTAAGTGAGCCAAATGTATGTAAAACACTCAGCATGGTGCCTAGAATATAGGAACCACTTAAAAAGGTGATGATGATTATTACTTTGCTTTAATTTCCATGTTCTGAATAAAATTGCTCTATGTTCATAAAGAGGCCAAAAAAAAAAAAAAAAAAAAACCCATGTGGCAAAGGAGACATTCCCCTGTTCCTCATACACATATACTTACACACAGGGAAACAAATTACAGATGCGTTCTGGTAGCATAATCCATCCGGAATGAGGCAATGCTTAAAGCAGTTGTTATACTACATTACCTGAACGCTGTCCACCTCTGTTTTGTAGTTTTTCAGCAACGAGGGAAAACCTGAACAATCATGAACATGGATGGGTTAAGTGGAGTATGAATTTGAGGACAAACCAAAACAAATCAATGTATTTCCTTTAGACATTCTGTGTTACCTAAGTGTAATAGATCCCAGGGGCAAGATTAAACAGGAGATGGTAAAAGCATCAATATTAACACAGTTGCGGAATAATAAAAAGCAGTGTAATGGAGATAGCCTCAAGTTAATATTTAACAAAGATTATTAAACTTCAAAATAAGAAAATATAAAATTAATATTATATTTGTATGTCCTAAGCAAAAGTACTATTATTCCCAGAAGATATTCCTGCACTGGCCAAGACTTTATGACTTCTAAGATCCTTCCAACTCTCAGGAAAAAATAAAATTATTATTATTCCTCTGCACTAAAAAAGCATGACAAATGTTGTCTCTTTCAGTCTTACCGAATTTTCTTCAACTTGATTTTCTTCAGTTTTCTAGGGAAAAGCAGTTGACACTAAATGTCTTAGAATATGGGATTTCCCAATCTGCATATATACCTCAGCTCTACTCTTCAACATGCCACACATCATTTTGGTTTTTAGAGAATTTTATAAGATTTTATAGTTTGCACTTAAAAAATCATCAGCAACTTTCTCTTATACTCCTTTTTTATTTTTTTGTTTGTTTGTTTAAAATTTTTTTCTTTACATTTTATTTTTAATTCTATAAGTTCTCCCAGTATATCTACATAAAATCCTCCTCAGTGCAATCTAGGAAGAATAATTATGAAACATTTTTTCTCCCTCTTCTTTTCCATCCCCTGTAATAGTATCCCACTGACTGTATCCCAAATCTTGAAATCAACAGAAATAAGCTATAATTATTTCCCTATGTGACTTGTTTGAAGCAAGGTTCCAAGCAATCTAAAATCCCCCCTCCACTTTTAGGTGTTTGGAATTGATAGGTAGATGGATGAAAAATACATATAATCACAGATAGAAGAAGTCTAAAGGTAACTGTTGCAGGATAAGTCCTCCAGGAAGTAGACTCTGAGATAGAGATTTGTGTGCAGAAAATTTACTGGGAACGAGTCTTGGGATTGACAGCAATGGGAAAAGGGAAGGAGGCTGGGTGGAACTGAGAAGGTGGGCTGTAATCACAAGACTTTAGCCAACTGCTGAGATTAGGTTAGGAGATTGAGCCACCCTTTATACTGGATATGAGATATGAAAGGGAAGAGGTTTGAACCTAGGCTAAGAGGCTCTCTATAGCTGAGGGCAATTCCCAAAGAGCGCTCCAAGCTGATAGCTGTCAGCAGGCAAAATTCCTAGGCTCCCCAGAGAATAAGGCCTTTAGTCATGGAAGGGGAATCTAGGCGGCGCAGCACAGGATCTGGAAGTCATGGGGAACAGGTGTCATTTTTGGGGCAGGTGTTGGCTACAGATATGAGGTGGAGATAATATTTGAGTGGTCCCCTCCTCCTCATACACATTCCTACACCCCATACTTCTCTGCCATTGTCTCTGCAGAAGGTTGAAACAGCAGAATGCAGAGAACAAAGGGATCAATTCTTTGCTTTTGAGTTTCAAACATCGGCCTTGGCAAAGATAAAGTATTTGGAAGAAGGTAGAAAGTGTCAGAAGAGAAGTTTTCCCAATTCTTTCCAGACTAGACAGCGATTCCCTTAGCTTTGGAAAGGAACATAAAGAGACTGAGAAGCCTGTAGATTCCAGGGGTACAGCTTAGGGAGCTGAGAGGACAGGAGTGAAGAAGCCAAGACCCCTGTCCCTGCCCTCACAGAACTTACAGAGAAGATACATTCAACAAATAAATGCAATAAAACAAATTAAATTATTATGATAGAACATATAAGAAGGGAGTCTCATCTGGCTTATGAATCTGGGGACAACTCATTTAAAAAGTGATATTTAATTGGAAACCTGAAGCATAAGTAGATATTGTCTAAATGGAGAGTAGAGAGAAAAAAATCATTTCAGGGAAAAAGATGACTACTATGGCCTGTTTTAGCAGTGAAGAGAAAACTGAGATAGTGGCTGGAAGGCAGAAAAAGAATAGTAGGAAAGATAGGAAATGTACACACTCAGTCACTCAGTTGTGTCCAACTCTTTGCGACCCTGTGAACTGTAGCCCCCCAGGTGCCTCTGTCTATGGAATTCTCCAGGCAAGAATACTGCAGTGGGTTGCTATTTCCTATTCCAGGAGATCTTCCCGACCCAGGGATGGAACTTGAGTCTCCCGTTACAAATTCAGTGCTGTAATCAAGAACGGGCTTCCCTGGTAGGTCAGATGGTAAAGCATCTGCCTACAATGTGGGAGACCCGGGTTTGATCCCTGGGTGGGGAAGATCCCCTGGAGAAGGAAATGGCAACTCACTCCAGTATTCATGCCTGGAAAATCCCATGGACCAAGGAGCCTGGTGGGCCATAGTCCATGGGGTCGCAAAAAGCCAGACACGACTGAGCAACTTCATTTCGATCAAGAATGGAAGAGAGGGACTTCCCTGGTGGTCCATTGGCTAAGTCTGCACACTCCCACTGCGAGCAGCCCAAGTTTGATTCCTGGTCAGGGAACTAGATCCCACATGTCTAAAGAACTAGATTACACATCCTTAGGTCTCACCTACTCACAAAAATAGGTCTTCAGTGAAAAAGTTTGAGTAAATGAATCAATAAGTGGAGCTCACTAGAGAGTATAACTTTTGAGCTGCCAGGAAAGTAAACTTCCATGAGACTCAAAACTTTTCCTTCCCTCCACCCTCCTATTTCCACTTAGGAAATTGCTGGGATCTTTAGATCTAAAGACCCGAGGATGAATAGCAATTAAAGAGCACTGAGTACCTGGCAGCTCTTTCAAAGCTGCCTCCAAATCACTAGCCCTAAAGGATCACCCCTAAACATAATTTCATTTATCAGCACTGTAGGATTGAAAATATGCAACTCTTCAAATTAGATTGAAACCTGCCCAATTTACTTTTCTTTCATATCAGGCTCCCAGTCCCATTTTCTTACACCATATACAACACAGATTCATAGACTAAAGAGTTAAAGGTAAGACCCTGAAATCATAAAACTTCTAGAAAAAAATAGAAGAAAAACTTTGACATTGATCTTAGCCATATCTGGGGGAATATGTCTGCTCAGATAAGGGCAACAAAAGCAAAAATACAACAAATGGGACTACATCAGACTAAAAAGGTTTTGCACAAGAAAGGAAATCATCAACAAAATGAAAGACAACAATCTTAATGGGAAAAATATTTGGAAATGATGGTACATTTGATAAAGGGTTGATATCCAAAATATATGAAGAACTCGCACCTCTCAGTATTAAAAAATAAAATCAACAATTTGGTTTAAAAATGGGCAGAGGATCTAGTAGATATTTTTCCAAGGAAGACTTACAGGTGAGCAATAGATACATGAAAATATGCTCCAACATCATTAATCATTTAGGAAATGCAAATTGAAGCAACAGTGCAATATCACCTCACATCTGTTAGAATGGCTATTATCAGACATAAGAAATAACAAAGACCGGCAAGAAAGTGGAGGAAAGGAAACCCTTGAACACTATTGCTGGGAATATAAACTGGTGTAACCACTGTGGAAAACAGTATGTAGGTTCCTCAAAAGATTAAAAATAGAACTACCACATAATCCACCAATTCCTCTTTTGAGTATTTATCCAAAGAAAACAAAAACACCAATTCAAAACCATGTATGCTTCCTATGTTTGGTGGTGGTGGTTTAGTCACTAAATTGAGTCTGACTCTTTTGACCCCATGGACGGTAGCCTGCCAGGCTCTTGTGTCCATAGGATTCTCCCAAGCAAGAATAGTGGAGTGGGTTGCCATTTCCGTCTCCAGCCTCCTATGCTTGCTGCTGCTGCTAAGTCACTTCAGTCCTGTGCGACTCTGTGCGACCCCACAGATGGCAGCCCACCCAGCTCCTCCATCCCTGGGATTCTCCAGGCAAGAACACTGGAGTGGGTTGCCATTTCCTTCTCCATTGCATGCATGCATGCTAAGTTGCTTTAGTCGTGTCCGACTCTGTGCGACCCCATGGACAGCAGCCCACCAGGCTCCTCTGTTCATGGGATTTTCTAGGCAAGAAGACTGGAGTGAGTTGCCATGTTCTTCTCCTCTCCTATGCTTACTTCTGCATTATTTATAATAGCCAAGATATGGAAGCAACCCAAGTGTCTATAAATAGATGAATGGATGCAGAAGATGTGGGATACATATAGAAGGCCATAGAAAGAACGAAATACTGTCAGTGGTGACAGTGTGGATCTAGATGGTATTAAGCTAAGTGAAATAAGTTCCACAAAGACAAATACTGTATATTCTCACTTACATGTGGAATCTAAAGAAACCAATAAACAAACAGAACAAAACAGAAACAGACCCATAACAAACTGCTTATTGCCAGAATAAAGGGGAGTGGGTGTGGGTGAAAAGAGTGAAGGGGACTAAGATGCACAAACTTCCAATTATAAAATAAATAAGTATGTAATGTACAGCATAGGGAAAAAAGTCAACAATATTGTAATTTGTATGGTGACAGATGGTTACTAGACTATTGTGATCTGTTCATAATGTGTATGAATGCCAAATCACTATGTTCTACACCTGAAATGAATATAATATTGTATATCATCTATAGGTCAGTTTAAAACAAGAAATGCAAAAAATGAAACTACTGAAAAACTAAAAAAAAGAAAAAAATCCTGAGTTAAAAGTAAAAATGTTTCCTTTTCTCCACTTCCTGACCATTGCTCCTTTCCCTAAAACATTTTCCCACCAATGTAGCCATGAATTCATGGTTTGTTGTTGTATATTTTTTCCAAACCTCACGATATGTTTTATGTTTAAAAGTAAAGATTTCTATCTCACAAACAATAAGAAAATAGTTTCTTTAAGATCCACTCTCAGTTGAAAACTGGCACAAAAGAGCAACACCAAACAGGTGATTAAATGGAACACACACATTTCTAGTAGTTTCTACAAAATTACTAAGCACAGAATTCAAGGAAACCAGGACTGTCTTCTTAAAGATTCAGCCAACTCACCAAACCATTTTACTAATTGCTATCAGAGAATGTTTGCTAAGCAATATTGCACATACAACCTCAAAGTAAACCCTTGCTGACAACTGTTATTTCAGCTTCTTCTACAGCTCAGGGTGTGAAAGGCAATGGAAACTAACATTAAATAAGGAGAGGAAGATGGTATTAATATCAGCCTCATGTCTCTTTAATCTTTCTGCTGAGTTGTAAATATTATGTATGAAGCTCCTGTATTGAGGAAGAAATAAAACCTAGTATTGACTTGTATGCATTTTTTAAAAATTCCAGAGTATGCCAAGAGAGGCTGACATTTTAACCATTAGAAAAAATTTTAGAATGTATGTATATATTTTATACAAATGTATTATAGGCATTATAAATACTTCTTGGTGAATTTGTAGGTAATTTCTTCCTACCCTTATGAATACTGCTTCAGAATTATTTCCAGTGCTTGATGTAACATCCTGCTTGCAAAATATAATCACCCTAGAAAGAGTTAATAGACCACATGTCTTAAAATTTCACAACCAAAAGGAGAGATGGTAAAAATCCCCCAGTGTTATTTATTGAAGACCTCTGTGTCACACTTTTCAAAAAAAAATCATTTTTCATAGAGAGCATAGATTATTCTTGTCGGTTAATTCTTAGAGACTTTTCATAATTTTTTTTTTACATAAACACCTTTAGTGAACTTTCTAGCTTATTAAGTGGAATTAAAAATTAAAAAAACAGCTACAGTTCACGGTGAAATAATTAACATAAGATTTACACAGAATTTTGCATATAGCTATGTATTCATAAAGGGCAATGGATTTGTAGCTCAATGTAATAAACATGAATAAATTAAGCTACAATTACATATTATTTTCTCTGATTTATAAATTTGATATGTTTTACTATTATGATATAAATAAGGTGATTTCTTTAAAATATTAAATTTGTAAGGGAAATATATGTCAGTTCACAACCTAGATTTAAAATGTATACTATAGAAAGAAACCTGTAATACTGCATAATATGCTTTTGTAAAAGAGTATGACAACTTTAAACATGCAAGAAAATTGAGTAATTAAAATTCAAGGCCATCTTCAGAGACATTTCCATGGTAAAGTCATAGTTGGCCTGTCTCCACTTTGTATATATAGTAGCACAAAGCCTGTTTTCTCTTGTGCAGTTATATACTTAGAAGTACACACACACACACATGCATACCTTTTCCACATTCCTTTCTTTTTCTGCTAGTTTGCTTTGTAGACAAACCAACTTGCAGTCCAACCACCAGTAGAGTTTAGTTGCAAACAAACTCTACCACTTCAGCAGTAAAGAAATTTGTTGGAAGGGTATGGGTCAGCTCACAGAATCAAAGATAAAGCTGATAAGCCACCTGGTGAGGACAGACCTTAGAAGAGTTCCCAGGATCCTGGTAGGAGGAATCCATAGATTATCCATAGAATCCACAGCTTTGGAGGAATCCAAAACTGCCCACAGAAAGCTTATTGGAAGGAATCTGTGCTTGCGCGTTTATGTCTGAGTGCCTCTCAGCTCAGGCTCTACGTTCCTGGGAGACAGTCTGATCTGCTTAGTTCACAAAGCCACACCTTGCTGGGGGCGATCTGGACATCTTCCCTGAAATGACCATGAAGAAGGCTAGCAGCTAGGAAGACACAGACCCCCAAAAGGGACATATAGGTGTGGTCACCCAAAAAGGAGAGAAGATTCTAGGTAGGCAAAAGCAGTACATGTTTTCAGATTCTAAAATATAAGATACTAAGACATTTATTTATAATTGCTCTATATATGGCTTTGATCATTTATAGTTAAAACATTCATATGGGAGGATATTGTAACTAGCAATGACTTTTGTTAAGACTAACAAATAAGATAAACAAGAACATTTCCTGTTTATTTAATTTCCCTTCTCCATTCACTCCTTCCTCCTAAGCTTTCCATGGAGCATGCAAATTTCATATGCAAAATCTCTTTGCACTTGAATATGTATAGAATATGAGCCAGGAGGCGTAAACTGTATTTCCAGTCGCTTCTCTAATATTCTAGAAGATCCTGACAAGTAGAACTTTTTAAAATTTTAATTTTTTGTTTATTAAACTTTTGATTTTGTACTGGGGTATATCCGATTAACAATGTTATGATAGTTTCAGGTGAATAGCAAAGGGGCTCAGCCATAGATATATATGTTTTCATTCTCCCCCAAACTCCCCTCCTATGGAGGCTGCCACATAACACTGGGCAGAGTTTCATGTGCTACACAGTAGGTCCTTGTTGGGAGTTGAACCTTTTTGAGGGTTTCGCTTCTTCCTTTGTAAAACAAAGGTATTAGGGTACAGGAAGTTCCAGCGACTGCATTCATTCAGTGGTCAGACGGTAGCAGGCAGAGTTCTCTGCTATTGGATCCTGTCAGCCTTTCCCAGGGTCAGGCCACTCTTCAGAGGAGCCAGGGGCCTGTGCTGACAATTCCTGGAAGTTGACAGGTGGTCAGAGCTTCTCAGGGCTCTGCTGAGGAGTTGGCACGTGTCCAGTCATTCATTCATCCACTCATTCAATCAATCATTTGCCAAGCATCAGGTGATGCAGATGAGAGGTACTACTCTCAAGAAGCTCACAGATTCTGGCTCAAGTAACTCCTAAGTAAGAAACAAGAACTTGTGAATTTGAAGAAATGTAAAGGGAAAACAGTGTCATATACAGATCAACCAAGCCTACAGTGTTCACTGTAGTAACTGGTGTTCATAAGGGCTTACGGGGGCAAGAAGGAGGGCTCTCTCTCCAATACAGGAGAGCATCAGGATCTGGGGATGGTGCTGAGGAGACTGAGACCAGAACTAGAAATCTGGTTCATTCAACCTTTACTTGAGCACCTTCATGAAGACACCATGCTATGTTAGGCAATGAAAATGAAAGACAAATGATCTAGGAGACGGGAGTGGAGGTGGCAGAGGAGAGGAAAGAAAAGAGGTTTTAGACAGAAAAGTAAAAATAGAAACAAAACAGTATGCCTAAAGTTATCACTACATGAAAACTGAATGATACTAAACGATTGACACTTAGTAATTGTTCTTTGCTAGGGATAATTTTAAGTGCTTTTCATGTACCAGTTTATTTTTGAGACAGGTACTGTTATTATTCCTGTTTTACAGTTGAGAAAATAATAGAGTTGAAGCAGTCTTCCCAGGGTAATGTTCTAAAAATTCAATGAGTTTGGGATTTGAGGCCAGGCAAGTTGAACTCTAGGGTCTGGGGTCTGGGCATTTAACCCCTATGGTATGTCATCTCTCTGCACATACATAATAGCTGAACAACCATCCAATACAAATTTAGTTGGGTTTGTCTGCTTTAGACCAATTCTTAATTCTAAGGCAGTTTAAAAGAATAAATTAGTACCCATAGCTATAATATTCTTCTTAAAATTACACTATTCTATTCTTTTTATTGTTTTTACCCTAAGGCTAAATCTCTCCCAAAGTTAGCCTTTATGACAGAATCTTTGGCCAGAAATTAACACTTGGCTAGGAAAACACTGGGGAAAATTTGATCTATCTGGATCTTCTTGTGTTAGAAAAAGGAAATTTCTTTTGAAAATTGAAAAGTGTAGTTATTTTGAATGAAAAGCAGTAACTCTGGGTCATATTAATATCTAAGTAAGAAACAAAATCTTGTGAATGTGAAGAAAATCTTAAGGAAAATACATCAATGTACATTTGTAGAAAAACTGGTCACCTTTTCACACTCAGATTTAAGCTATAACATTATTGTTAACAGTTATATAACTTTATTCATTACAGAGTCTTTTGTTAGTACCACTTGTTTTTATAAGTATGAGTTTATATAGATTCATTATCTGGAGATATACAGTCATGTGACATATTGTTTTGTTGGGTTTTCATTGGTAACTGAAAGAATTCAGAAACTAAAAATCATCAAAAATTAAACAGCATGGCATACACAATAGACCAATGGAGTCATACAGCTCAGGTAAGAGATAAGTAACTCTTTGGTCTTTGTATAATTTCTTCTAAATAATAAAAATCTTCACTCTAAAGCCTGAACTTTTTCTTTCAGAATTCTTTCTAGACCCTCGCAACCTGTAGATACCTTTTCTTCCACTGAACTTTCAAGATATTCACTCTTTTCAGCCTATTTGACCCTCATCACACCTTGACTGAATGGTATGACTATTGTTCATACAATGTTGTTGTCATCTTGCTCTTATTTTTGTTGTTTAGTCACTAGGCCATGCTTGACTTTTTTTGCAACCCTATGTACTGTGGCCTGGCACGATCCTAGGTCCATGGGATTTTCCAGGCAAGAATACTGGAATGGGCTGCCAATTACTACTCCAGAGGATCTTCCCAAGCCAGGGATTGAACCGGGGATTCCCGCATTGGCAGGCGGATTCTTTACCACTGAGCCACCAGGGAAGCCCTGTTATTATCTTGCTGGAATACAAAGGCTCGCTAGATAGGGACAGTGTTCTGGAGGATTTCTCTGTATCCTCTAGAACAACTGAGTACATAGTAGGTCCTCAGTAAATATGTATTAATATTTGATCAACTAGCTGCCACATGGATATTTCAGGCTAAAAAATTCATTCAAGAACACTATTTAAACTGTCTGGCAGTCTGCGTTCAAATAGGTGACTTCAAAGTTCCATTTCACATGGTACTCATGTGTGTCTGGATGAATCTACTCTGTAAAGAAATAACCTTGGGACTTCCTTGGTGTTTCAGAGGTTAAGACTCTGAGCTCCTAATGCAGGGGGCCTGGGTTTCAGGGAACTAGATCCCATATGCAGCAACTAAGACACAGTGCAGCCAAATAAATAAATTAATTAAATTTTTTTTAAAAGAAATTAACTCACATACACCTTAAAAACTGCACAATGTTATATGCCAGTAAAACATATCCCAATATTATATATCCCAATAAAACATAAGAGATATTAATAAATGAAATTACCTCACAAATGAACTGAATTCTATAAGAAATGATTAAAACTTGATTTGTGGCTTGAAAAATACCTATATCCCCATTCTATTAACATTAATAAGAAACTAGAGAAATTAAAGCATTTTAATTGTAAGATTACAAAGAACAATATATAATTTAAAGTAAACATGCATTTAATGATTTTGTTAGAAAATATGTCATATCAAAAAGCACGTAACAATTGAAATCAGTAAACTGAAATCAGATTTCTTTTTTAATTACTAAGTACCTATTTAATATTAAGAATGATATTCCTAGTTCACACTATACTTTGAAACTTTGTTTTTATGGTGTGCAATAGGGGGGAAAAAAGGCCATTTTCCACAGCTCTATTGAGGTAAAGAACAGGATGCGGTCCCTGTTTTTCAATAGTCAGGCATCTTAAATTATACCGACCACTGTCAAATTTGCATCTCCAGCCCAGATCTCATTTTAGAACCCCAGATCCAAGGAGCCAACTGTTTCTCCAGGGCTCCATTTGGATTTCTACCAGGAATTTCAAACTCAGCAAGTCCCAGCTGAACTCAGTGTGCCTTTGCCTTGCTCACCTGTTCACTGTGTCTCTGGGGTAGCTTCCCCAGGTAAACCGCACCACCAGCTGCTCAAGCCAGAAAGCTGGACTGGCTCTGAGTGCCTCTTCATCAGCCCCGAGGTCCACTCAGTCCCAAGCCCTTTCATTGGCACTTGCGAAAGAGCTCTTGCATCCATCATCTTCTCCGGCTCCCGCAGTCAGAGTCCCCAGTCACTGTGGGGTCTCTGCTCACTTCTGCTACATCCCCACCTCTCCTTTCTGCACATCCTCAGGGTGGCTCAGCATGTGCAGATTCCACAGCAAGCAACCCTCTTCCCTTTCAGGTCTTTGGCCATGCTGTTTCCTTGACTTGGATCACCTTCACCCTCTGATTCACCTGTGCATTCCTTCAGGTCTCAATTTCAGTTCAGATCAGTCGCTCAGTCATGTCAGACTCTTTGCAACCCCATGCACTGCAGCACACCAGGCCTCCCTATCCATCACCAACTCCTGGAGTTTACCCAAATTCATGTCCATCAAGTCTGTGATGCCATCCAGCCATCTCATCCTCTGTCGTCCCCTTCTCCTCCTGCCCCCAATCCTTCCCAGCATTAGGGTCTTTTCCAGTGAGTCAACTCTTCGCATGAGGTGGCCAAAGTATTGGAGTTCAGCTTCAACACCAGTCCTTCCAGTCAACACCCAGGACTGATTTCCTTTATGATGGACTGGTTGGATGTCCTTGCAGTCCAAGGGACTTTCAAGAGTCTTCTCCAACACCACAGTTCAAAAGCATCAATTCTTTGGTGCTCAGCTTTCTTTATAGTCCAACTCTCACATTCAAAATGACCACTGGAAAAAACCATAGCCTTGACTAGATGGACCTTTGTTGGCAAAGTAATGTCTCTGCTTTTTAATATGCTGTCTAGGTTGGTCATAACTTTCCTTCCAGGGAGTAAGCATTTATTAATTTCTTGGCTGCAGTCACCATCTGCAGTGATTTTGGAGCCCCAAAAAATAAAATCTGTCACTTTCCACTGTTTCCCCATCTATTTCCCATGAAGTAATGGTCTCAATTTAGATATTGCTTTTACCAGGAAACCCCTCTGGCAACATCTCCCCCTCCATTCATTTCTATGTTCTCCAGGACAACCTCCCACATTGCAGGTCCTCCATGAATATGTATTAAGGAAATGTTTGATCAGCTAGACACATGCTGGCAGGGTCAGGGTAAAAAATGCACCCCCCTAACCATGTCCTTTCTCTGTGCTCCCATATCGCCTGTTATTGTGCGTTTTCTAATAAATTTATTTATTTTTAATTGAAGGACAATTGCTTTACAATATTGTGTTAGTTTCTGCCATAGATCAACATGAGTCAGTCATAGGTGTATGTATGTCCCTTCCATCTGATACCGCCCTCCCAGCTCCCACCCCTTCCCACCCATCTAGATCGTTGTAGAGCCAGGTTTGTGTTGCCTGAGTTATACAACATATTTCCCTTGGTTATATGTTTTACAATAGTAGTGTATATGCTTACATGTTTCTCTCTCCTTTTCTCTCTCTCTCTCCTTCCTCCCCACTACTGATGTCTATAAGTCTGTTCTCTATGGCTGCCTCTGCATTGCTGCCCTGAAAATAGGTTTATCAGTTGTGTGCTTGTTTTAAAGGTCCATCTATGTGTCTGTGTTCCTACGGATAGTTAACAATGGCTCCTTTATTACCTGACAGAGAACATGGCATCCCCAAGGGGCCATAAATATGAACCCATTTATATTTATGGCAACCTGGTCCTTTAGAATTCCTGAAGCAATTTTTCCCCCAGATTCTTGCAAAAGCTCTCCTTCCTCAATTTGAAATTTTGAGAAAAGTTTTCTCATGAATGAATGATCCTGATCTCACTTAGCTTTATGATTTATCCTTTCTGTATTTCTCAGCTATGACATATGCTTCTTAATTTTAATTCAAGGCTCTCTCTCCATGCTACTAATAGTCATACTCAATGCATACTTCCAGGTGAAACTGCTTTTAGATATACAATATTTGGATCATACACCCAATTAAGGAAAACATCAGGTAGTCCTAGGCTGTTGTCTTCCCTGGAGACTATAGCCCCTGTTTCCTCAGAAGGGAGGTCATGCTCAGACCTGGTCCTCTGCTACCGCCTGGCTTCCCTTTCACAACTTCTGAGCTGAATCCACTCTTCTCATCTCCTGGTTTTTTCTACTTTGCGGCTTGTAATTGGCCTGAACTTAGCCTCTTGTCTGTGTCTTTGCCTCCTGGCCCAGGGCTGTGCTGTGCCCACTGCTTGTCTGGTTCTGATAGTGAGTGGGTTTTATATTTACAGATTCACTGTAACTGAATTTGGGTGGTTTACTCAGTCTCTTTTGGGAAAATGCTAATTATTTAAGAATTTTCTCTTCCCCTTCCTTAGCTCCAAGACATAGTCATGATGTCATGAAAGGGGGTGGGGGTGAGAGGAGCAGTGGTGAGAAGGATTCAGATGGTGACCTCCATGGACCCTCCCTGGTCTCTTCAGTTGAATGCCTGGTCTGGTCCCTGGACGCGTGATAGCTGGTTGCTCATGGTCGCATTTGCCCTGTGAGTCACGGTGTAGACACACACCAGTGGACCCCTTGCCTCTGTGCCTCACCATGAACCGTACTGGTCCACGGGGCCTTTCTGGATCTTTGTTTTCCCCACCAGGACACACACTCACTTCTGGATCCCTTGCTCGCCACACACAGCCCAGGGGAGCTGCGAGTCCAGACCCTAAAGGTCTAGATAACTTCTTTACACCAGACACTGTTGTGGGTGCCACTGTCATCCCCTGTCTCCTCCCAGAGTCCCACAGAGGGAGCAAAGCAAAGGCCCTCTGCTTGTAAGGGTCTTTAGCATCTTTAAAGCACCTTCCCTTCTAGAGCAGCTTCTGCCTACAAAGCAATGGTTGGGAGTGGGTCTTCCTTGTCATCTTTGTCTCTCTCCTCTGGCTGCAGATCTTCCCTAGGACAAAAGAGATAGTCTGAATTTTCTGCGGCCTTGGCAAACTATGAGATCTTCTCTTAAGTCTTGTCCTGAATCCCATCTATCTCAGGTATTTGATAACTGCCATGAACAAAGTCAACATGGAGCTAAAACAATTTGGAAAGTTGCAGAGTCTTTTGACAAAACCTGGATTTTAGAATTATTTTCTTACTGCAGATTCAAGCTGCAAATTGATATGAAAAGCTGTAAATTGAAAGCCTCTATTTTTGCATTCCAGATATAACATAACCCAGGGATCAAGCCCAGGTCTCCTGCATTACAGGAGGATTTTTTGCTGTCCGAGCCACCAAGGCTAGGATTTACATATTGTGTGTGTGTGTATGTATATATATATACATATATACATGTATGGGGCTTCCTGGGTGAAGCTAGTGGTAAAGAACCCGCCTGCCAATGCAGGAGACAGAAGACATGCAGGTTGGATACCTGGTTGGGAAGATCCCCTGGAGGAGGGCATACAACCCACTCCAGTATTCTTGCCTGGAGAATCCCATGGACAGAGGAGCCCAGTGGGCTACAGTCCGTAGTTTCACAGAGAGTTGAACATGACTGAACTTAGCATGCACAGCACACATATGTAAATATTTAAAACACATATATGGCTATATGTGTGGATATAACATATATTACACATACTTGTATATGTCAAGTACTTTACATGTATGAGGCTTCTCTGGTGACCCAGACAGTAAAGAATCTGCCTGTAGGGCAGGAGACACAGGTTCAGTTCCTGGGTTGGGAAGATCTCCTGGAGATGGGAATGGCTATCCACTCCAGTATTCTTGCCTGGAGAATTCTGGAACCTGGCAGGTTACAGTCCATGGGGTTGAAAAGAGCTGGACACAACTGAATTACTAACACTTTTACTTTATATATACGAACCAATTTATGTCTACAACTCATGTTACAGAGGAGACTTGCCCCCTGTAGATAGTTGGTAAGTTTTTTGCTAGAGTAGCCTGGCTTTGGAGTCCTGATAACTTTTATAAGCCTTGCTTTAAAAAATAAATTAGATAAAGAGACCTCTAACCAACAAATGAAAAAACTGTAGCTAGTATAGTTTGTATAGAGATGACACTCCTTGACAATGTTTTCTTTTATTCTTCTGGTATATGGTACAAAACTTTCCACTGTTTATTTTTTTAAGAAGCATTTCATAAATTTTACAGTGAACATTTTTGCTACTGATTTATCTAGTTATGCAGAAAAGTCTACCATAGAAGTTAAACATTTATGAATTTTTAACTGGATGATTTTCATAGAACTAAACATAATCACTCCTTATTATATTTGCTTATTTATCTACTTTCTTTAGATACTTTGTAATTATAAGATGTCAAAATATTTAGTCAATTCACTTAACATTTTTTAAAAAACAGTCAAAGGTCCCACACACTGAACATCACTTAACCAAATAGCCACTCGAACTGATTGAATGGGCACAATGTAGAAAAATTCATGTTTTCAGACTCTGAGTTTATTAAAGACATACATAGAAACAAAACTGTGCAATTATTTGCTTAAAATAAAAGGCTCCATATTCAATATAGGCAGAAATTTTTGACTAAAAATGACTTTTGCAAATTGGAATTATAAAGTATCAAAAACTTACAATAAAAAACTGTAACAAAAATAATCCAAAGTTTTCAAAACAGACTAAATGGCAGCAAAAGAATGATTTTAAAATATTTTATTAAATTTGGTGCCCAGATCTTTTATTCTCCAATAGAAGAAACCAGGGCTTCTTGGAGAAATGACTGATTCTAGGATGGAGGCAGGGAATATTCATAATGAACTTGGGGTATCTTGTGTGCCTGAAAGGAAGTGTTTAAAACATACACCCCGCCCCGCCCCGGCACACAATGGTGGGGGTCTGACAAATGAACCACCTGAAAGAGCTCCCAAAGACCAAAGCTGGAATATTTTGAGCAACAAAATAAATAACATAGTTTTGGATTATAACCGAAAGTATAAAATAAATAACCATGAGTCCATACTATTATAAATACATGTATGCTGCTGCTGATAAGTCCCTTCAGTCGTGTCCGACTCTGTGCGACCCCATAGACGGCAGCCCACCAGGCTCCCCCGTCCCTGGGATTCTCCAGGCAAGAACACTGGAGTGGGTTGCCATTCCCTCCTCCAATGCATGAAAGTGAAAAGTGAAAGTGAAGTCGCTCAGTCGTGTCCGACTCTTCGCGACCCCATGGACTGCAGCCCACCAGGCTCCTCCATCCATGGGATTTTCCAGGCAAGAGTACTGGAGTGGGGTGCCATCGCCTTCTCCTATAAACACATGATTAAATATGTATTCAATAAATAGAAAAATTAAGAAGAATTTTAAATAATGTATGTAGTTACTCCACCTAAAGAAGATGCGTAGTAATTCTCCACTCTGAATAGGGGATTCAGAAACAGCTTTCCTTCGAAAGGGTACTGTAGGGAAAGAGGGGATAAAACGAGTAAGTTTATAATGGAGAAGTCTGACAAACACAACTCAGCCAGGTGACAAGGGTATTATCAACAGTGATAAAACATGTGTATAGGATGTACCTCTGATGAAAATGGCACTTCGCTTCTGTACTCTTCCTCCCCAAAGCTCTTAAATCCCAGTTTAATCATAAGACATTCCAATTAGGGGATATTTTACAGAACGCCTCCCTGGTACTCCTCAACACTGTTAAGGTCATCACCAACAAGGAAGGTCTGATAAACTGTTACAGTCAAGAGGAGGCCACGGAGCTGTGACAACGCAATGCAACATAGTTTCCTAAATGGGGCCCTGGTTACAGAGAAAGGACATTAGGTAAGAACTAAGAGCATCTGAAGAAAGTTTGGATTTTAGATAATCATAGTGTATCAATATTTGTTTATTAATTATAACAAATGTATCATGCTAATTTCAGATGTTAGTCATAGGGGAAACTAGGTGTGAACTTTTTGTACTGTCTTCACATTTTTCTGTATACCAAACTATTCTAAAATAAAAAGTTTATTTTATAGAAAGATGTTACATGCAGATATATTGTTAACTAATAATATTCAGGAAAGACATAAGACTGAAAAGCAAATTAAACCATACAACAGCTTGCACTCAGTAATATCTAGGCTGTAGAAAAGACCACGAGACAAATGACCCAGTTTCTTCAACAAATAATTTGCAAGAGGGAGAAAAAAGAGAATTGGAGATTAAAATAGAATTAAGAGGCATTTCAACAAATTGCAATGTGTGGCCCTTATTTGAATACTAAATGAAACAAACTGAAAAAATCATAATATTAAAAAACAGTTGGAAATTGGAACACACACTGAATGTTTGATACTATTAAGGAGTTTTGTTAGTTTTATTTTGGGTGTAATAATGCACTATTAGGGACTTCCCTGTAGCTAATATGGTAAAAGAATCTGCCTGCAATACAGGAGACCCAGATTTGATTCCTGGGTTGGGAAGATCCCCTGGAGAAGGGAATGGCAACCCACTCCAGCATTCTTGCCTGGAGAATCCCATGGACAGAGTATCCTGGCAAGGTATAATCTGTGGGGTCGCAAAGAGTCAGACACAACTGAGCAACTATCACTAATGCTATAGTGGTTATTTTTTTGAGGAGGGGAGGTGAATCCTTATCTTTTAGAAATATACACTGAAAAAATAAGGATTAAATTACATGATCACTGATGTTTGATCCAGAATAATATGGAGTAGGGAAGGGTTGAGGTGAAGCAAGACTGACTATGAACCATTAATTGTTGAACCTTGGTTAGGTATATGAGGATTTCTTACATCATATCCTTATGCACATTTAAAATTTTCCATATTAAAAAGTTAAATGAAATGAAAGCTACAAAGTGAAAACAACTGTCTAATAAGACTTACTGTATAGTACTCTATTTCTAAATAGTAAAATGTTCTCCACCTACACATCACCAGTTCTCAAAATAGCAATTTGAAGATAGAAAGTGACATTTAAACTGTGTCTACAGGAAGCCCAAAACCTACTGGTTGATTTGATTAATTCAGACAAAGAGCTAGTTAATTTAGAAGAGGGAAAAAATAAAACTGCTCATTTTGCGAGTTTACCAAATAGTACTTTGTACAGTGCTAGGCACATAATACATGATTAATGTTTGCTGGTCAGTAAATCAATGAATTTAACATTTATTCTGACACCTTTATGGATATACAATTTGACTGTCGACAACCAGTATAAGAGAACTCAAAACAAAGGGAAAAGCCTAGCTCTAGGCAAAACTATGGAGAAGACAATGCTTATTTTCCAAATATTCATGTGTAGTTAACATCACTATAAATGAATACAGCCTAAGTTGAAGATAAGGCCAGGATCATGAAACTATCATAAAATTAAATATTTTAAAAACTCAACCAAGTGTTATAACAATATATATTTATGCTGAATTGGTATTTCAATGATTTATATGCTATTTTATATATTTTTAAAGCCTAATGTAAGGACCCTAATGGCTAGGACCCTTTAAAATTTGCAAAGCACTTTCACCTTGCAGTATATCATGTTACCTCATGTTGTGAATCAGACAAAAACAGGTAACATTATCTCTGTTTTTCAGGTACAGAACCTGCTCTAGGAGGCATGCAAGTGCTGTCAGTGCCAGAACCAGATGAACGGGGACTGAAACCCAGGTGTCCTGGCACCAAGTCCAGAGCTCTGTGTTACACTTAGCTGTTTCTCCAGGGGAAATACACAATATATTCTTGTCACTTCCACTTTCATTATAGTGGAAAGAAAGTTGGCATGAATAAATGTCTCTAATTTAGGAACACAGATAACCTTCTCTTTTTCCAACCACTAGTATTTAAATTGTATCAGTAAACTGGTGCTTCTTTTTAATGATTGTAATATTACAAATAGTCAATATTCTGGGCAAAGCAGTGCTCCATTAATATTACATTCTGTTTGTTCAGTGATGCACAGCTGAAATCCAGAAATTAAGCTCTGTGAGGATGCTAAACACTCCTTTGATGTTGAAAGCGAATATGTATTAAGGTATATTAAAATATTATATAGTAACTGTATAATGCCAATGAATACAAAGCTCATCATTCTGGTTCATTATTTGGCAAATAACTTTATTATTTCAGTGTCTTTCTCCAGGAGGATTTCAGTTCTTTCTCAACAGAGTTAGCCCATTTATTTAAGACACCTTCACTGCTGCCCGAATCCTTTTGTCAGCCTATTTTGTGTGCAAAGAAAACCAATCATTATAGCTTATGTGTGACTGTTTTTTACTTCCAGTCAATGACCATTTTCATTCAAACTATTTTAAACAATGCTTCGGAATCAGCCCATTCTTTACCTTTGCATCTATTCTATACTTTTTCCTAATTCTCCCAAATGACTCACTCTTGTCTTTGTTTTTAATTAAAGTTTCCTGTAAGGTTTCTTCCTGTGTATCCCCTTTGGAATGAGACAGATAACTTGCTTTGCACAGCAGTGTGTCCAGCAGAAAACAAAACAAAACAAAGACAGGCATGCGTTGTCACAAGGTTTCAGTGGGTTTAATCAGAATGCCGTCAAACAGTTCAAATATTTCCTGGACCACAGAAACGCTTAGCCTTCTCTGCTCTCTGTTTCAGCAGCATGAACAATCCAAATTGGCAAACACTGTACCAGTGGAAAATGAATGTACTTCCCAAACATTGCCCTGATCCACTACAAACAGCTTGATCACACTGAAGAATGTGACCCACAGGGTTGCCCAAGTGGATTTTCCCACTTTATCTCACACAGAATAATCAGACTAAGAGGATCTGAAATGTCACTTCACAAACACAAACTGAGGAAACTGGAGGAGATAAACTAGAAGAGATTTCTGGTTTGGAAAACACGCCTGGTGGTCCATGGCAGGGTGGTGGCGTATGTACCTGGGAGAGCCCAGAAACTTGGGAGCTAAGATTTGGGGGATTTGAGCTCCCTGGAGCATTCACACCAGGAATGGAGGGCGCCATCTGCAAGTGTCACTTGCCTGCTTCACTGAGTGTTTTGATTTTTACAGCTACAGTAACCAACTGCAACAAAATGTGTGGCTTAAAGAAACACACTTACTGGACACTAACGGGACTTTTGACTTTCTGTAGGTCAAAAGTCTGGTAAGAATCTCACTGGACTAAACTCAACGTGTCAGCAAGGCGTGTTTGCTTTTAGAGATCAGCACCACCAGTCGAGTCTCTCTCCCAGGTCTCGCTGACAACATAGTCATCACGTCTGTTTCTCCTAGCACAGCTGGGAAAGGGTTTCTGCTTTGAAGGAGTCCTGTCCTTAGATGAGGCCTATCTGGATAGTCCCTGCACTTCCCTGGTGGCTTAGCGGGTAAAGAATCCCCCCTGCAATGCAGGAGACCTGGGTTTGATCCCTGGGTCAGGAGGATCCCCTGGAGAAGGGAATGGCTACCTCCTCTAATATTCTTGTCTGGAGAATTCATGGATGGAGGAGTCTGGCAGACTATATAGTCCATGGAATCACAAAGAGTCAGACACAACTGAACGACTAAGCACATCATCTTGATCAGTTCAGTTCAGTTGCTATGTGTTTGACTCTGTGGCTTCATGGGCTGCAGCGTGCCAGGCTTCCCTGTTCATCACCAACTCCCAGAGCTTACTCAAACTCATGTCCATCGAGTTGGTGATGCCATACAACCATTGGGATATTCCAGGATAATTTCCTCTATTTCAGGTCCATAATCTGAACATTATTTGCAAGGTCCCTAACATATTCACAGGTTCTGAAGATTTGGACACTGATGGGCAGACACTGCCTACCATCCGCTGTGAAGAGTAGAGTGATGAAGACTTGGGAGGTGTTCTTTCTAGCCTCCATCTTTCACATTATCCTTAGGTCTTAACCTACTAATGGATCTGGGATTACCACCAATCACTTCAACACATGTCAGCCTTGGTCTCTTCTTATCGTTTTGTTTCAACTTACCTGGCTTGAAAATCATACTGTTCTTTCATTATTCTCAACAATATTTGGGGAGTGCAGAAAATTTATAAGAAATTACTTTCTGTGTAGGCTGAAAAAGACATCAATTAATTTTAGTAGAAATCTTGGGTCTTCACATTAGCTGTCTTCTGGGGTCATCATGGGTCATAATATAACAATGGCAACCAATTGGATTCTTTGAATGAACAAAAATCGTTTTCTTCAAATGAAGACCTCTAGGGAATTCTTACCTTCCTTTAAGTCTGTGACCTCTATGGCCTCCGGAAGACAGAGATTATTTTATTAAATTAAATCCAAATTAATAAATGACCATTTGCCCATTAAAAACTAGAATATATTATTTTTAAAGAATTTGTGCCAATAAAAGTTTTAAAGTGGATGATGCAAGTCTTAGCAAACCCCAGGAGACAGTTAAGGACAGGAAAGCCTGTTGTGCTGCAGCCCACGAGGTCGCAAAATGTTGGACATGACTGAGCAATTGAACAACAACAATATATATTTTGCTAAAGTTTTATTGATGAACAGAATCAGAGTTTTTCCAACATATATTCTGAAGGCAAAATTGAATTTACCATGAAGATAATTAAACTTAAACTTCAGGGTCTCTAGTTTTGAAATAGTATTTGATCACATTTCTTAAAAGGATCACAAAAATTGCATGTATTTAAGCCCCATAAAACGAGTCCACCACTGACTGGAGTTTTCTGTTGGAATTCCCTAAGGGTTTAATGATCATAATGTTTTCTTTAAAATAAATGTATTGGTCATATTATCGTGCTGTTTTCTACGTGTTAGGTGTGATAAATATTTATTTGTTCACAACTTTTCATTCCTCTCCTCTTTAGCCACATGCAACAAACTTTCTCGTCCTGCTGACTTTGGACTTGCTTTGGTCAACAGAAGGTGAGCAAAGGAGAAACACACTATGTTATAGCAGAAAATTATGACACCCTAGTGTGGTTTGGCTCTACCTCTCAACTTCTGCCCTCCACTATAAGTACTGCAAGCCCAGACGGCAGCTGCTCTTTCTACTTGGGTCCCAGAATAAGACACCCTGGGTGCAGCCAAATTCAGCACAAGTCCAGTTGACCTACAGCCCTCATGTAATGTGAACAAGAGATAAATATTTGCAGTTGCACTGAGATTTGGCTATTATTTGTTATCCTAGAGCAATTCTGCCTATTTTCTCATTTCACTACACGAGTTATCTATCTGTCCATCCATCTATCTATCTACAGTAGTATTTTCCTGGATTTGCGGTATATATTTTATACTCTTTGTTGCCTTTCACTAGCATACTTATTGATGGTTGCCAAGGTCTGAATCATTAAAGGCATACCTTCTTGCCCCCTGGAGACTGTCCTTTGTAAATGTTTTCTTCTTTTCTTTTTTGAAAAGTGTATTGCACAAGGAAGGAAGCTTGTGTCACTGGGGACCTCAGACCTCAAGCCTGTACATGCTTACCACCCTCTGAAAATGCAAAATCTGCTTTCTTGAAGTCATTTTATAAAATATGTGATGTTTGTTTTCTAATTATTTTTAATTATGCCCCTATAGAATTAGTGCAAACTCCCCCTACTTGTTTATCTGAAAACCCATTATGTGAAGTGAGGCTGTGTTCCCTGATGGGCACTATTTACATTTTAAAGCATCTAAACATGGGTCTTTTCTGCAGATCCTCTCCAGTGTGGCCAAATTAATGCCATTTCAATTTTTGCAGTTCCACTAAATTTCCCTAATCAGTGATAACAGATGTTATTTGTGTGTGTGAGTTCATTAAATATGTTATTTCCTTAAACACACAAGCTTTTTAAGAAATCTATCCCTTCCCTAAAAGGTGGTATGATTCTAAATTACCAATTTTTTGAATACTTAAGATGTTTCAATCCTTAGGCACTGGAATGTATATCTGTTGGAAAACTCATCCTTGATAGAAGGACAAGCTATCTTTGAAAACAACATGATATTCCCTTTATTTTATAATTGCTTTGATGGACCTGATTTGAATGTGAACCCTGAACCCATTACAAACCTCTCCTAAATCTAAATGGTAAAAACAAGCTTTATTTAAAGAAAAACAATTTTTAGAAGTAACCAGTTGCAGTTATGTAAAATCTTAACGCTATTTAAAACATACTAAATTTAAGCAAAGGAAAAGAGTAAAACAAAAAGTTAATACTCCATAAAGTAGATTAAAAAATAATCCAGGATGTAGAAACTGCCAGAATATCTTTCTACCTTTTTATTGTGTGAGTTCAAATGTATTCTTACACTAAAATTAAAATGTCCATAATAGGGGAAGAAGGATTTCATGGGAGGTTAGACCATAAATTATAGTAGGTACTCAACAAATGTTGAAAGAATAAATTAAACTGGGCTGAAGAAATGTATCTTTTTCTTTTCAGGGGATAAGAAAATGGAAAAAGGCACTTTTGGAACATTGCACGAATGTCTAAATTTAGGTTAGCTGGATACCTATTTGGAATTGTGATAGAATGCATTTAATTGCTCAACTGTCTTTTATTCTTATATTAACTGGAATGCTCTTTTAGTAGAGAACTTTTACTTCTTTTAGGTCAAGATCAGTGGAGTGTACAAGGTCACCTGTGAACACTGCTGCCTGAGGCTACTTTTGCATCAGTAAGGACAGCGCCCTGTAACTGACCAGGCACCAGGCGGACCCTATCAACAGTGCATTCAGGTGGCAGGAGCTTCAGGGTGAATCTCAGCCCTGGAAGGCACCAGGACATCTAGGCCAAGTATTTATTTTTCTAAATTTCAACTTATTCACTTATCAACAAGAGCTAGTGATGTCCACTCATCACAAGATTGCTGGAAAATTTAACACATTTCTGGAATAAAGTGTAGTGAGTTGATTGATGGCTCACCACTCCACAAAGATATACATATGTGGAAGCATGCACGCATGCTCAGTAGCTCAGTCATATCCAATTCTTTGCAACTCCCTGACCTGCAGCCCCCCAGGCTCCTCTGCCCAGGGAATTTTCCAGGCAAGAATATTGAAGTGGGTGGCCATTTCTTCCTCCAGGGAATCTTCCGGACCCAGGGACCGAACCCACGGCTCCTGTGTCTCCTGCATTGACAGGTGTATTCTTTACCACTGAGGCGTCTGGGAAGCCCCCAAGATAGCCATATTCTAATCCTCACAGTCTGTAAATGTTTGGGAAAATGGCTTTTGACATTTAGCTAAGGACTTTGAGATGAGAAGGTCATCCTGGCTTGGACAGGTGTATCCAAAATCCAATGACGAGTGTCCTTATGAAAGAGTGAGATAGGAGAAGAGGAGGAAGCCACTGGGGTCAGAGACTGGAGGAAAGGAGCCCAAGTCCAGGGAAGCTGGCAGCTACCAGACACTGGAGGAGCAGGGACTGCAGCCTCCCCTAGAGCTTGTGGCAGGAATACAGCCCCTCCAAAAGCTGGCACCCTGATTTCAGAGGTCTGACCTCCATAACTGTGAGAGAGATCTGTTCTTCTAAGGCACCTAGTTTAGGGTAATCTGTCACAGCAACCATAGGAAACTAATAAAGTTATGTGGTACATAACAGGTTTTTAATAAATTTAAATTTTCTCCTTTTTTCTCAACCCATCATCACTGAAATGTACATTTAAAAAATCTATTGGAATATAGTTGATTTACAATGTGTTCATTTCCGCTGTACAATAAAGAGCTTCTTTATGATTTTATGGTCCTTAATGGCAAAAGGAACAGAATACAGAGTGGCTCTTGGAGTTTAGATATATCAACACAAGACTAGCCCAGTGTGTGTCACCGGGAGAGTTACTAACATTAGCGTCTGAAAAATTACTTTAAAAGAATAGTCTCAGCCATGTGATACCTCTAGTCTTTCTTGCCCTTGCCCACTAAATGCCAGCACTATGCTCCCAATCACTGTGACAACCCCAAATATCCCCCCTCTCCAGGTGCCCCCCAGCTGCTATACCAGCCTTGTTGAAGCCACAGCTTGCATTTTAAGTCCAAACTACCTCAGGCCATTCAGGCTAGTTCTATATTTCCTCAGAAAAATCACTCTCTGCCTTGCCCTTTGCCCCCTAGACCTTTGTTTAAAACCAGCTCCATGGTTGCTTGCTACCTGGTACAAGTAGAGGAAGCTACTGCACCCCAACCTGACCCCTCGAAACCCAACCTGCAGTACTGGCTGTCTGGTACCCCAACAAGGAGGGGCTGGATTTGGAAAGGAATGTGAAAGCCAACAAAAGAGCTCAACATTAAATAAAAGCCCAGGGCTAGACGGCTTCACAGGTGAATTTTACCCAAAGTTTAGAGAAAGCTAACACCTATATTGCTCAAACTCTTTCATAAAATTGCAGAGGAAGGAAGACTTCTGAACACATTCTGTGAGGGCACTATCACCCTGATACCAAAACCAGACAAAGATGCCACAAAAAAAAGAAAATTATAGACCAACATCACTGATGAACATAGATGCAAAAATACTCAACAAAATTCTAGAAAACAGAATCCAACAACACATTAAAAACATCATGCATTGTGATCAAGTGGACTTTATCTCAGGGATACAAGGATTCTACAATACACATAAATCAATCAATGTGATACACCATACTAACAAACTGAATGATAAAAACCATATAATAATCTCAATCAATCCTGAGGAAGGATCATACCTCAACATAATAAAGGACTTATATGACAAACCCACAGCAAACATTCTCAGTGATGAAAAACTGAAAGCATTTCACCAAAGATCAAGAATAAGAGAAGAGTGCCCACTCTCAGCACTATTATTCAACATAGTTTTGGAAGTCCTAGCCACAACAATCAGAGAAGAAAAAGAAATAAAGGGAATCCAGATTGGAAAAGAAGTAAAACTCTCACTATTTGCAGATGACATGATACTATACACAGTGAGTGACTGAACTGAGCTGAATCAATGAATATAGTAAAGTCATAGGATATAAAAATAATATGCAGAAATCCCTTCCATTCCTATACAGTAGCAGTGAAAAATTGGAAATAAAAATTAAGGTGATTAAAAATTAAGTCTCATTCACCATTGCACCAAAAAGAATAAAATACATAGGTATAAACCTATCTAAAGAGGCAAAAGACCTGTATGCAGAAAACTGTAAGACACTGATGAAAGACGTCAAAGGCCACACAAATAGATGGAGAGATATACCATGTTCTTGGATGGGAAGAATCAATATTGTGAAAATGACTATACTACCCAAAGCAATCTCCAGATTCAATGCAATCCCTATCAAACTATCAATGGTATTTTTCACAGCACTAGAGCAAAACATTTTGTAATTTGCATAGAAATTCAAAAGCCAAAGCCATCTTGAGAAAGAAAAATGGAGCTGGCGGAATCAACCTTCCTGACTTCAGACTATACTGCAAAGCTACAAGTCATCAAGACAGTATGGTAGCAGGACAAAAACAGAAATATAGAGCAATGGAACAAGATAGAAAGCCCAGAGATAAACCCATGCACTATGGGCACCTTATCTTTGACAAAGGAAGGAAGAATTTACAATGGAGGAAAGACAGCCTCTTCAATAAGTGGTCCTGGGAAAACCAGACAGCTACATGTGAAGGAATGAAATTGGAACACCTCTAACACCATGCACAAAAATAAACTCAAAATGGATTAAAGCCTGAAATGCAATGCAGGAAACTATAAAGCTCCTAGAGGAAAACATAGGCAGCACACTCCTTGACATAACAGCAAGATCCTCTTGGACCCACCTCCTAAAATAATGGAAATAAAAACAAAACTAAGCAAATGAGACCTAAATAAACTTAAAAGCTTCTGCACAGAAAAGAAAACTATAAATAAGATAAAAAGACAACTGTCAGAGTGGGAGAAAATAATAGCAAATAAAACAACTGCCAAAAGATTAATCTCCAAAATATACAAGCAGCTCATGCAGCTCAATATCAAAAAAACAAACAACCCAATCAAAAAGTGGGCAGAAGACCTAAACAGACATTTCTCCAAAGAAGACATATGACTGTCTAATAAACACATGAAAAGATGCTCAACATTGCCCATTCTTAGAGAAATACAAATTAAAAATACAATGAAAAAATACAATGAAATATCATCTCACATTGTTCAGAGTGGGCATCATCAAAAACTCTACAAACAGTAAGTGCTGGAGAGTGTGTGGAGGAAAGGGAACACTCCTGCACTGTTGGTGGGAGTGTAAATTGATGTAGTCATTACGGAACAATGTGGAGATTCCTTAAAAAACTAGGAATAAAACTACTATATGATGCAACAGTCCCATAACCGGGCATATACCCTGAGGAAACCAAAATTGAAAAAGACACATGTATCCCTATATTCATTATAACACTGTTTATAATAGTTAGGGCATGGAAGTACCCTAGCTATCCATCATCAGATGAAATGAGCTCAAATTCAGTGCTCTGTGACCACCTAGAGGGGTGGGATGTGGTGGGAGGTGGGAAGGAGGTTCAAGAGAGAAGGGACACATGTGTACCTGTGGCTGATTCATGTTGGTGTATGGCAGAAACTAATACAATATTGTAAAGCCATTATTAAATATAAACTTAAAAAGAGCTCAACATTATAAAAAGTGTAATTCATGTATTAGTATATTTTAAGCCACATACATATTTCATACCATTTTAAAATATGATAAGTATGTAAATTTTCAGAAGATAGATATAATGTATCTCAAATGTTATTTGATTAATATTTTTAAATTTACAACACAACATTGTAAATCAACTATACCTCAATAAAAATGATGAAATTATAGAAGAGAAAAAACACTTTTTAAGTCATAATTTTTTAGAATGAGAAAAGACATATCAAAAGCCTTAATATTCATAATCTTTAACTCAGTGGTGCCACTTCTAAACTCTTTCATAGGAAATAATATTAAATATGACCAAAGAACTATACATAAAATATGCATTGGAATATTGTTCTTTATAATACAAATTTAAAACAATCTAAATATCCAACAATAGAGGAATGAGAAAGGTCCGTGTTGGTTATGGCAGTTCTGGACGATGGACTCATATGTGGTAATTATGAATGGTTACAAAATATTTTTTAATATTTGCTGGGCAGAAGAACTGAATAGACATTTCCCAAAGAAGACACACAAAATGACCAATAGGTATGTGAAACGAGGAAAGCAATAATCTTTAGGGAAATGCAAATCAAAACCACAATGAGACAGCATCTAACACCTGTTAGAAAGGCTTTATCAAAAAGATAAAGATAGCAAATGCTGGCAAGGATGTGGAAGAAAGGTAACACTGTGCACTGAAGGTGAAAAGGCAAATTGGGATAGCAACTGTGGAAAATGGCATGAATTTCCCCCCTAAACTTAAAAACAGAACCACCATGTGATCAGCAATTCCACTTCTAGCTATACACCTGAAGGAAAAGAAATCACTATGTTGAAAAAATATCTGCATTTACATGTTCACTGCAGTATTATTTACAATAGCCAAGATATAGAAACAAAATAAGTGCCCATCTATGGATAAATGGATAAATAAAATGTGATATGCATAAATAATGGAATATTATGCAGTCATAAAAGAGGGAAATTGTGTAATTTTTCAACAACCTTGATGGATCTAGACAGTATTATGCTAAGTGAAATAAGTTGGATAGACAAAGATGAATATTGTATGATCTCACTTATATGTGGAATCTAAAAAAACTCATATTATGTTAGTGCAAATGTAATTGTGGTTTTTGCATTGCTGAAATTTGCCATTTGATATTGGAATATGTTCTCAATAAATGTTATGTTATACATCATTTTAATGCACATTTATCACATCATGTTTTTTGCAAATGACTTATTTGTTGCTGCTTATTTTATATTAATATTTATTTTAGACTAAGAAAATGGTGGCAGACCAAAACAAATTCGAGTGATTTTCTTACTTGAGATCAAAATGGGTCATAAAGCAGCAGAGACAGCTTGTAACATTGACAATGCATTTGGCCTGGGAACTGCTAATGAATGTACAGTGTAGTGGGGGTTCAAGAAGTTTTGCAAAGGAGAGAGCCTTGAAGATGAAGAGTGTTAGTGACCTGCCATCAGAAGTTGACAACAGCAAATTGAGAGCAATCATCAAAGCTGATCCTCTTACTACTACGTGAGAAGTTGCTGAGGAACTCAACATCGACCATTCTGTGGTCATTCAGCATTTGAAGCATATTGGAAAGGCAAAAAAGCTTGGGTGCCCCCGCAACTGCAAATAAAAAAAATCATCGTTTTGAAGTGTCATCTTCTCTTATTCTAGCAACAACAACGAACAATTTCTTAATTGGACTGTGATGAGCAACAAAAAGTGGATTTTATATGATAACTGATGACAACCAGCTCAGCGGTTGGACCAAGAAGTTCCAAAGCACTTCCCAAAGCCAAACTTGCACCAAAAAAAGGTCACGATCACTGTTTGGTGGTCTGCTGCCCGTCTGATCCACAACTGCTTTCTGAATCCTGGTGAAGCCATTACATCTGAAAAGTATGTTCAACAAATCAATGTGATGCACCGAAAACTGCACCATGTACAGCTGGCTATGGTCAACAGAGAGGGCCCAATTCTCCATGACAGTGCCCTACCACGTGTTACACAAGCAGCTCTTCAAAAGTTGAATGAAGAGAGTAGCATGGAAGCATATACACTACCATATGTAAAATAGATAGCCAATGGAAATTTGTTCTATGATTCAGAGAACTGAAACTGGGGCTCTGTAACAACCTAGAGGGGTGGGAAAGGGTGGGAGGTGGGAGGGAGGTTCAAGAGGGTGGGGACATATGTACACCTGTGGCATTTCCCTGATGGCTCAGATGGTAAAAAAGCTGCCTGCAATGTGGAAGACCCGGGTTCAATCCCTGGGTTGGAAAGATCCTCTGGAGAAGGGAATGCAACCTACTCCAGAATTCTTGCCTAGAGAATTCCATGGACAGAGGAGCCTGGCGGGCTATAGTCCACACGGTCACAAAGAGTGGGACACGACTGAGCGAGTATCACACACATGGCTATTCACATTGATGTAGGCAGAAATAAAACCAATATTGTAAAGCAATCATCAAGCAATTAAAAAAAATAAATATAATTTTTTAAAAAGTTGAACGAATTAGATTACGAAGTTTTGCTTCATCCACCAAATTCACCTGACCTCTTGCCAACCAGTTACCACTTCTTCAAGCATTTCAACAACTATTTGCAGGGAAAACACTTCCACACCCAGCAGAAGGCAGAAAATGCTTTCCAAGATTTCACTGATTCCCAAAGCACTGATTTTTATGCTACAAGAATAAGCAAACTTATTTCTTGTTGGCAAAATTGTGTTGATTGTAATGGTTCCTATTTTGATTAATAAAGATATGTTTGAGCTTAGATAAAATGATTTAAAATTAATGATATAAAACCACAATTACTTTTGTGTCAACCTAATAGAAGCATGAGGTGGGAGTTGGGAAGATGGGTGAAGGTGGTTACAAGGCATAATCTTTTAGTTATATAAATAAGTTCTAGGGATGTAATCTATAGCATGGTGACTATAGTTAACAATACTGTATTGTATTCTTGAAAATTGTTAAGACAGTTGATCTTAAAAGTTCTCCTTACAAGCAAATATGTGTACTTATGAGATGTGATGGATATTAACCAAATTTGTGTTGTGGCAATTATTTCACAGTATATACATGTTTCAAATCATTACATTGTACATCTAAAACAAATACAATATGATAGATATCTCAAACAGGAAAACAATTATTATTTTAAAAGATGGATTTTTTCATCTAAATCCAAAAAGAAGAAATAAAATTATTTCTGTTTGCAAATGACATGATCTTTTGTGTAGAAAAACCTAAAGAGTCTACACACAAAACAAGTTAGAACCAATGAACAAATTCAGCAAAGTTTTTGGATATAAAAATTGACACAAAAATCAGTTGCATTTCTATACATGAACAACGAGCAATCTGAAAAGGAATTAAGAAAGCAATTCTATTTACAATAGACAGTCACAAAAAAGACAAATGCAGTGTCATTTTATTTATAAGAGATATCTGCATGCATGCTAAGTTGTGTCCAACTCCTTGTGATCCTATGGACTGTTTAGCCTTCCAGGCTCTTCTGCCCATGGGATTTCCCGGCCAAGAATACTGGATTGGGTTGCCACGCCTTCTTCCAGGAAATCTTCCCAACCCAGGGATCACACCCTGGTCTCCTGCATTGCAGGCAGATTTTTAACCACTGAACTACTGGGGAAGTGTATGAAGTATCTAGGGTAATCAAATTCATAGACACAGAAAGTAGAATGGTGATTACCGGTGGACAGAGAGAGCAGGGAATGGGTGTTATTCAATGGGTTTAGAGTTTCAGTTTTGCAAGATTACAATGTGAATATATTTAACACTACTGAAAAGTTCCCTTGAAGTAGTTATGATGGAAAAACTATTTATTTTGGAAAGCCTTTAGAAGGTTTTATAGAAATACATATAATAAAATAAGACTAAATATAGAAATAAGAGAAGATGGAAAGTAGGACAGAAGAAATCTGAATAGAAAAGCATAAAATTAAGCTGGGAGTGAGTTTTGTCCACAGCACAAATGTTGTAAGTCTTTGTACTTTTGATGCTAGGCTTTTCAGCAGTTACTGCCTACAAGGTAACTAGTTATATGATTCCTATAATCCTCAAAAATGAATTTACAGTGTACTCTCCACTAGGTAAAGAAAATGATATATATAATTTTAGAGAGAAACATGCTAAAAAAATTTTAAAGGTTATTATTAGGTGATGGCTGTATTTTTTTCTTTATAGTTTCATATATTTTCTGAAATTTTCACAATCAACTTATGAATCATTAGGAGAGTATTGTCGTGTATTTTGATGACTTAGGTAGAGATTTGTTAAATGCCTCAAAGGGTGAAAACAAAAAAGTTTCACAGGTGCCGATCTAGTGCCAGATAAAACTGGCTTCAGGGAGAAAAACAAATTTTTAAGGAGGAGGATTGGTCTCAGTGTGGTTGAAGGGCCCTGGGCCTTATTCTCCATGTGGAAGAGATTTATGAAGCCCTGGGTCCTTTCTGGGGGTGGAGCACTAGGACAAACAGTTCCTGAAGCACAGGCTTGTCTCCCAGCCTCTTGCCTTGAGTAAGCAACGGGGTGCAGGAGAGGACTCTGTGAGAGCGGGGAGACAGGCTGAGCTTCCAGCATTTCTTCCCCAAGGCAAGACATACAGTTATTGTTTGCTTTTGTTATTCTTTCTCAAGAACCCAACTTTATTCTCAGGCTGTAAGATTCCATTAATTCAGACTAATTTGGTGTAAAGTCAAATGGAAAGTTATGGAGTTTAATTTATGATTCTGACAAATGTTAATAGCTTTTGTGAGACACAATTTATATATCATAAAATTCACCCATTTAAGCGTATTATTAAATGATTTAATATATCCTATACAAAGTTGTGCAACCATCAGCAAAATCTTTCTTCACTTCAAAAAGAAATCTCATATCTCCTAACAGACACTTATTCTCCTCCAGCCCAGCCCAGGTAACCATGAATCTACTTTCTGTCTTGAAAGATTTGTGTCTAATGCACATTTCAAGATAAATGGAATCATATAATATATGGTCTTTTGTGACTAGCTTCTTTCACTGAGCATAATGGTTCTTTGAGGTTCATTCATGTTGTAGTACATATCAGTATTTCATTTTTTTATGGCTGAATAGTATTCCATTGCAGAGCTATGCCATATTTAATTTATTCATGGGCATTTGGATTGTTATAATATTTCCATTTGGTGGGTAGATTCTTAAACTGATCATTTTTTCTACATACAGCTTATTTCTTAAAATTTGTTCTCTATGAAAGTTTTATTGGTGATTAACTCATTTATTTTAATCAAAGACATTAAATAGCTGTACTTCAGGGTTTCCAAATAGCCTGAGATAATCAATTATCAATCAATTATTCTCTGAGACAATAAATTACTGTCCTAGGCTGATGTAATCTCAGTCAAAAGACGGAGATTTGACAAAACAGACAGCTCATACAGCTTTAAGTTAAATTTCCCATTTCTGAAAGGTTTTCTGCTATCATGAAAATAATGCACAGATTCCCCTCATTACCTCTGAGGCCATCAAGGGGCCTGGAGATAGGAGGTTGGGCATCCGTGTTTCAAATTACAGAAGACTATAACAGGCACTTAGCTTTATTGTTTTCAATTACATAAAGTAACAAGGACTAATTTCCAAAGCATAGGCATAAAATGGCCCCAGGGGATTTGGTTTAATGAACAGCTAAAAGTGATCCACAATAAACATATTTGCAATTGTATATAAATGGTGCTTCTAAGGGCTTTAGAGTTTTCTTCTTAGGGAGGTGAAATCTGGTTCAGCCTATTCATATTTGTTGGTGCACAGAAGGGGAGTGTCACCAGCGTGGTCTGTCCCAGTGATGGCCAGGTGGTCCCCAGAACAGTGAGCATGAATGAGTCTTCTCTGCTGCCCTTCTACATAGCTTGCTCCACCCAAGGTGATTGGAGGAGGGCTGATCCCAGTGATCTGACTTCAGCATGTGGAAGGGTCTACTTTTCCAGGGGTGGAACTATCAAAGGAGTCCAGCAATTTCAAGTAGGGTCCTTTTCTCTGATTCCATTTTAGCTCTTTTTTCCTTTCACCAACACTGTATTCAGCTTTGCTGCCCTCACCGGAGAAGCAGAAGCAAAGCAAAGGGAACTGGCAACTCTTCTTGTTTACTTGTTTATTTTTGGCTGCGCTGGGTCTTCCTTGCTGTGAGCAGGCTTTCTTTAGTTACATCTCAGGAGCTACTCTCCAGTTACAGTGCTTGGACTTCTCATCGTGGTGGCTTCTCTTGTTGCAGAGCACGCCGGCTTTAGTAGTTGTGTTAGCGGGCTTAGCAGTTATGGCGCATGCACGGGCTTAGTCGCTCTGCACCACGTGGGACTCTCCCGGACCAGGGAGGGGAAGCCATGGGACCAGGGGAACCCATGTCCCCTGCATTGACAAGCAGATTCGTAACCACTGGACCACCAGGGAAGTCTGGGGATGGCAACTCTTAAATGAATTTTTGAGGAGAGTCCAATGTTGATGGGAAGAAGGAAGGTAAAATGTCATGAAACTTAGCTATCTGAAGATGACTGCCCTTTTCCATACTCCCCTACAAATCCAACTTGGTCTGCCTTTGTCCAGAGGCTAGATCTCCTCGACTGAGCTTTTTGCCTTTGTTAAGAAGATCTGTAGCAGAAAGTTTAGGTTAGCTGTTACTACCTCTTAATTTCTATTGGCCAGAACTCACGTGGCCCCAGCCTAACTGCTAAGGGTCCCAGGAGGAAAGAAAGTAAAATGGGTTTGGTGAAGACTTGATAATGTCTCTTTTGGCTAAATGGATGAAAGATACTTTCTATTGCTCTCTGGAGGTCTGATTTCATTGTCTCTGGGAGAGGTTCCTTGTCACCTTTCAGTAATAAATTCTGAGATTTGGGTTTGAATTTAGTAATTAATGGGGACTCATCTGAGGTTGGATCCCTATATATTCCTTGTTCTACAGGCTGAAACATCATCTCAATAACATCTACTACTACCCAAATCAATTATGAATAAGTAAAATCCAAGAGCTTTTCTAGAAATACCTGTTTAAGTGGATTTTATTTCACATTATAAAAGGAAAAATGATCTTTACTAGAAGACTCTCTCCTCCCTGATTTAACTTGTTGGGTTTTTTAAATCACTTACTTAAAAATTGAAATATAGTTGATCTACAACATTGTGTTAGCTTCAGGTATACAATATAGTTATTCAATATTTAAATATATTACAAAATGATCACCATGATTAATCTGGTAACCATCTGTTCCCATACAATTTTATTACAGTATCATTGATGCTATTTCTTACGATGTATAGTAACACATAACATATATTTTCTGATTGGAAGTTTGTACTTCTTAATTCACTTCACCTATTTCACCCAGTCCCAGAACCTCTGGAAACTACCAGTTTGTTCTCTATATCTTTAAGTTTGGTTTCATTTTCTTTTGTTTGTTTATATTATTTTTTAGATTCAACATGTAAGTCAGATCATATGGTGTCTGTCTTTCTCTAACTTATTTCTCTTAGCATAATTCCATATAGATCTATCCATGTTGTCTCAAATGGAAAGATTTCATTCTTTTTATGCCTAATATTTCATTGTGTGTGCATATCACATCTTTGTCCATTCTTCTCTTGATAGACACTTAGGTTGCTTCTACATCTTAATTATCATAAATAATACTGCAGTGGACATAGGGGTGCATGAATCTTCCTGAGTTAGTGGTTTTGTTTTCTCCAGGTAAATACCAAGAAGTGAAATTACTGGATTTTGTTAATACAGTGATTCTACTTTTATTTTTTGAGGTACTTCTATACTGTTTCCACAGTAGTCATACCAATTTATAATTCCATCAACAGTGCACAAGTCTTCTCTTTCTTTGCAGCCTCACCAACACTTGTTATTTCTAGTCTTTTTAACAATAGCTATTCTGACAAGTGTGAGGTCGTATCTTACTGTGGTTTTTGATTTGTATTTCCCAGATGATTAAAGATGTTGAGCATCTTTTCATGTGCAGGTTGGCTATCTACGCGGCTTCCTTGGAAAAAGGTCTGCTTTGGAAAAAGGCCTTCTGCCCACTCTAGCTGTGTGTCATCTAGCAGCAAATAAAATGGAGTTTAGTCACACACAGTGAATTTGCCTTTTACACACTAATTCAGGAAAAGCTATCTGGCCCTGTGCTGACCCCATCACATAGATGATTGCAATTTCACCTAGTACTAAAAGGGCACAATCCCAAATTACTCTTTAGCTCCTGGACTCTGTAAGGACACTGTTGGAGACAGAAATGTATCAGAAACGGATGTACTTTATTAAAACCCTTTTTGAAAGTCAATTTGTTTAATTTTGGATGCCCATTAAAGATGAATAATGGACTATTCTTAAAACAAATACTACATAAAAGAAGAAAATTTGAAATATAACAGTATGGTATGTGGTTACTCTGCAACTTCCTTTGAGATTTAAAAAGCCTAATTAACATTCATTACTTCATCCTGAAGTTCATTCAGTAGCCTTTTTCATAAATTACATTTTTAATGAATGCTTTGTATTAAAGCTATAAGAATTGTTTCCTTTTGCTGCTCTGCTTATTGAGCTCATTTTTTAAATCCAAAGTGGCCATTGACTTGCCATGATTGAGGAATTTTCACAGTTCAATATCATTAAAAGAAGCTGCATGACTTTGCGGGGAATAGCAAATGTTTGTTATCAGTGATAGTAATGATGATGATACTTTTTTGATAAAAGAGAGCATAGTCAACTAGCTTTTCTTGGATATTGTATAACCATTCATTTTCACATTGACAACTTTGGTGAACTTGACACGTTGACAATCTTACATCCTTTCTCAAAAAAGAAGAATTGCAAGATGTTGCATAAAAGAGAGAAAGGATACACTTTAGAACCAGGTAGACTCTGGTTGAGATTCTTTCTACAACTTTTATTAACAGCTTTGGATAAGAATTATTCCTAAATTCATGTTTCTTTGACTTATTATGAAGATTAAAGTTCATAATGTAAACAAAATGCTCAGCAAAGTACCTGGCACAGCTGCTCCTTGTGACCACAGACAAGATGTTAGTTTCCTCAGTAAAATATCTCTCTGTTGGGGAAGCACACTGACTGAAACCACCCACCTTGACCAGGCATCATAGTAACCATTTGTATGAGTTGTTTCACGACAAGGAGGTCCTGGTAAGGAACACGGAACTAATAAGCCAGTACCAATCGGAAGAGTTCAGGAAAGGTCTAAAGGAGACACCACATGTCTGACCACCTCCCACAATCCTTCTCTCTGGCATCCATCTTGGCTGAATAAGGCATGCACCACCAAGAAGGACTCTAAGTCAGAATGATCGGCTAAAGATAATCCAGAAACTAATCCCATCACCATAAAACTGGAGACTGTGAGCCACATGTCTGAGCAGTTCTCCTGGGTTCCCTTACCCTACTGCTCTCCACCCAGGCACCCCTTGCCAGTAAAATCTCTTTCTCAGCATGTGTGTCTCCTCAGACAATTCATTTCTGAGTGTTAGACAAGAGCTCATTTTCGGGCCCTGGAAGGGGTCCCCCTTCCTGCAACATTTCCACAATATTAGGACAAGTTTATGTCAAGGCCTAGTACACACACACACACACACACACACACACACACACACACACACGTATAATTCTTCTTCTTCTTCTTTGTAAATAGTCGACTCTCTTTGAACCAGAGTATTTGGCTAACATAGTACTCCTAAAATATGACTGATAACAAAGAATTACTGTATTTATCACAAGTCTCTCAACAGTTCTCAAGTATAAAAAAAATTAAAAAAGAACAAAATCAAGCTTAAATATACAGTGTTCTTGCCTGGATAATCCCAGGGATGGGGGAGCCTGGTGGGCTCTATGGGGTCTATGGGGTTGCACAGAGTCAGACACGACTGAAGCTACTTAGCAGCAGCAACAAATGCCATAGAATCAGTTCATGAATTGCATTGTTGCATTAAAAAAAAAGAGAGAGAACGTTTTTGTTGAGCACCTGTTTCTTTTAATCACCAAAGAATGAGAGATTATATCTGAAAACTTTGTCTCTGAGCCCAGAATGTAAATTTACTCCACTGATGGTTTTCATGATATTTCTAAACAGGAACTACACATTCTTCATGAAAGTATTAAATATTCTTACAGTTGTTCCTAGGACTGTTTTATATTTACAAATGTGATTTGAACTAAAAGTGTCTAGGGCTTTGAAAAGCCTAAGGCAGAGGGCCATTGGTAAGAACTGAGTAACTGAATGGTGCCATTTACACTTCCTGCAAAGATCATGTGTAGGTGCTCAGGACTGTGTTTTCAACTTGGTGTGCAAAGATATTCGGAGTTGTGAAGAGTCAACTGTTGAGAGTTGTGCATTCTATTCACTTTGATTGTCAAAGTCAGGACCCCTTGTTGGTGTTCAGTTGCTCAGTCATGTCTGACTCTTTGTGACCCCATGGACTGCAGCATGCCAGGCTTCCGCATCCTTCACTATCTCCTAAAGTTTGCTCAGATTCACATCCACTGAGTCAGTGATGCCATCCAACCATCTCGTCCTCTGTTGCCCCCTTCTCCTCCTGCCCTCAATCTTTCCCAGCATCAGGGTCTTTTCCAGTGAGTTGGCTCTTTGTATTAAATGGCCAAAGTTTTGGAGCTTCAGCTACAATATCAGTCTGTTCAATGAACATTCAGGGTTGATTTCCTTTAGGATTGACTAGTTTGATCTCCTTGCTGTCCAAGAGACTCTCAAGAGTCTTCTCCAGCACCACCATTTGAAAGCATCAATTCTTTGGTGCTCAGCCTTCTTTACGGTCCAACTCTCACATCCATACATGACTGCTAGAAAAACCATAGCTTTGACTATACAGACCTTTGTCAGCAAAGTGATGTCTCTGGTTTTTAATATGCTGTCTAGGTTTGTCATAGCTTTTCTTCTGGTACAAACAGCTGACTGTGTCTTAGAAGTCGAGGATATGATTTCCTTCCAATCAACCAGGGCCTCTTATCCCATTAGGGTGCAATCCAACCCCAGGGAATACAGATCCTAACACCTCAGAACTGTCCTTGATCTTTTTTTCTTTTTTTTTTTTGTGATCAGGCTTATAAGTGCCTTGCCAAACAAACAAGTCCTGCCCACTGGTGTCAGTGCTGAGGTTTATGATGCTTGCATCTCTCAACTTCCACTCCAGGTATGACCTAGAAATACCCCAGGCCAGGCTTCACCCCTCAAGGCTAGGGTATTTGATACAAGAGACTACAACATAGAAATCAGAAATATATAATGAGTACATCCTCTTTTTATGGAGAAAAAAACCCCTTTTATTGATTTTTGACATCTCCCAATTTAAAAAAAACTATTGAGGAAGAATTTACATACCATGAAATATATTCATTTTAAGTGAAAAATGATTTGGGGGGGGTTAGTTTACCAAGTTTTGCAACCATTGCAAAAGTCCCAGTTTTAGAACATATTGGATTGTTCATTGTTAGTGAATATACAATTGATTTTTGTATATTGATCTTGCATCCTAAGATTTTGTTGAGTTTATTTTTTTCTCCTTAGTTCTAACAGTTTGTGTGTGTATGTGTGCTTCCTTTAGGATTTTCTATATACAGGATCGTGTTGTTTGTGAATAAAGACAGCTTTACTTTTCCCCTAATTTTTAATCCAGTCATATATATCACATCTGGTCTTTTCATGGGAAGGAGGTGCTGGTAGGAGGTATTGATCTTGGCCCATACAAGCCTTCAGAGGGTATGTGTGTGTTCAGACACCTAGTCTTGTCTGGTGTATGGCAACTGATAAACATCAAGAGCCTATTCTTTGGTTTCAGGAACAGGCTACCCCTTCACAGTTATTTATTCATAACTGTGGTTATTTATCAAAGTTAATGAGGATGTTTTCTTTCTTAGGTTGAAAAAGAAAGGCTGGCAATTCAAATACTTTCCAATGGCATTTATGGTATAACCTGTTTTTCATGGGTATAACATGCTATATGTTACATACATAGTATATGTTATGCACTATAAATATTGCACTATGCAGTATGCAGTATGCACTATACTGCAGTATGCACTGTGAATACTAGGTATTCATCACCATTACTTCTTACCCAACTGGGCAATGAAAGAATCACTCACCCCCCAGAAAACTGTCTCTTCTTTTTTCCTTCATAATTTCTCAACAGCACTTGATAACTTCATCAACCCCCTTTAAGTCCATGTCCATTACTAATTTAGTGCTAAATCCCACTCCTTTTTCTCACCGTATTGCTGTTAACCTGATCACTTTCATTGTTCCTCTTCCTCTTTCTCCTTGACCATCTAGAAAGCTAATGATATTTTCTCCACTATTAAAACTACTAATGGGGACTTCCCTGGTGGTCCAGTGGTTAAGGATCTGCCTCCCAATGTAGAGGATGTGGGTTTGATCCCTGGTCAGGGAACTAAGATCCCACATGCCGTGGGGCAACTAAGCCCACGTGTGGCAACTAGAGAGCCTGCAAGCCACCACAAAGACCCAGTGCAGCCAAAGTAAAATAATAATAACTAAATAAAACTACTCAATATTGTTCCAGAAAAAATATCCATTCATACAGTTACCATTTCCCACCTCAATTAATGTAAACTTGTCCAGTTAGCCTTACTTATAAATCACTTCCATTCACCAAAACTCAAGTTCCATCCTTGTTCTTGTAAGAAAATACTGTTACTGGCCTCCTCTTAACTTCAGTCCCCTAGCAGGATCTTCATGATTTTGTGAATCGGGTTTGTCTGTATGTGTGTCTCTTTCGGTCTGATTTGTCTAATCTTTCAAATCTGAAGTGTGAAGCAGCCAAATCTGAGAAGACATGAGTCTCTGTGTAGCTGTCCTACTGAAGTCACTGGTCCTGTCTCCATTTCAGAGAGTATCACACATTCACAGGTTTACCAGCTGGGGGCTTGGAAGGAGGGAAGGTGTTCCGTCCTGGTCGTCTGTGTAGCCGGGCACAGACGATGCCACAACTTCCAACTGATGACCTGCTGGGGTCTGCGGACAAAAAGAGGAGGGAGAAACTGCTTAGGGCAGTGTGAAAAAGACGCCTAATGAGTTACTGTGATGAGTGCCAAGATGGAGGCACTGAAGCTTGGAGAAAAGACCTGCGTGGGGAGAATCAGCAAAGGTTTCAGGAAGAAGGTGCCATGGGAATGGGACCTCAAAGGAGTTTTTGTTAGAAGGGAATCTAAGCGGAATAATCCCATGACACTTCAGCTGTCAAAGCAAGGTTAGAAACAGCCTAAGAAAGCAAACATCCTGGGCTCTAGTCCTGTCTTTGCTATTTTACAATCGTGTGGTCTTGGCCATGTCAAGACCACATGCCCAAGGGGCTTATCTGTGTTCTCATTTCCTATCTTTTACATGAGAATGAAACTCAGGGTATCCCTCTCAAAACTTTTGCAAGGGTCACATGATACAATGTCTGTGTAAACTCACTTGTAAATTCTCAAACACTATATGGGAATAGCTTAAGTGTAATAATCTGCTATACACATGTTCTGAAAGTTTATTTTCCCTATTTGAAAGCCAATAGATAATATTTATGATTACAAATTATTTGAATAACCTACAACATATCATTATATATAGCATGTAATTAAAATGATTATGATTTAAAAAATCATACTGTAGGGGGAGGAAAACACATTATTTAGAATTATGGAAACAAATATGAGAGAAAATATCTGAGAATATATGCCTTTGGGAAGAGGGCTTGGGGTAGTGTGTAGCAGGGAACTGTTAAGACTACTTGACTTTCAGACAGAGAAAGACAAATATGTGATATCACTTCTAAGCAGAATCTTAAAAAATGATACAAATGAAGTTATTTTCAAAACAGAAATAGACTCACAGACATAGAAAACAAACTTACAGTTACCAAAGGGGAAAGTGGGGTTGGGGTGTTGGAGGGGTGGTAAATTAGAAGTTTGACTTAATACATTCGCACTACTGTAAATGAAACAGAGCAATAACAAAGATCTACTACATAGCACAAGGAACTGCATTCAGTATCTTGTAATAACTTATAATAGAAAAGCCTCTGAAACAGAATTATCTGTATGTATGTATATATAACTGAATCCCTTTGCTGTGCATCTGAAACTAACAACACTAGTAAATGAACTACACTTCAGTAAAACATCTATTATTTCAAATAATAGACTAGACTTCCTGACTTTTAAAGCATTTGATTAAAAACAATAGCATACAGTAAGTCCCCTACACAGGAATCCTGAAGTTGTGAAATTTCAAAGATGTGAATGCGCTACTACCCAGAATCACTGGAAAGTTTTTCTTTTTTTTTAAGAGTGTAGATAGAACTGAATCCATCAAGGAACCAGGACCTGTGCTATCAGCATCAGGCATGAGTGAGACTGTAGCTTTCCCCTGGTGATCCTTCAGCTCTACCATCTCCTACCTCCTCTTCTCCAGTCAGTAACTCTTCTTGCCTGCTCACTCGACACCTGCCCCTGGATACCAGCTGTTGCACTGTACTACTGTCCTTTTCAAGGTACTATCCTGTAATATTAAACAATGTTTTCTTTATTTTTGTGTGTGTTTGTTTTTTATGTCTTATTTGCATGAGAAGTATTATAAGCCTCTTACGGTATAGCACTATATAACCAACTGTGTTAGTTGGGTATCTTAGGCTGTCTTTGTTGGACTAATGAACAAATTGGACTTATGAATGCGCTCTCAGGATGGAACTCGTTCCTATGTAGGGGACCTACTGTAAATTAAAATTTTTAAGTTAGAGTGGAAAAACAAAGAGAAGGAAGTTTATCTGTGATCTCAAACCTCCCATTCCATCCTACTCCCAAGGAAGAGCACAGACCTCATCCCTTGGGGCCTGACCTCTCACTCTGACTTCTCGGGGGAGGTGACTGGGGTTTCAGAGCAGTACATCTTACCATGGGCTGTACTCTTTTAGTTGTCACAACGGCCGGAGTAGGGAGGAGAGTGAGGGTGGTCCCCAGAGGAGGACTGGCATTTCCTGGGCAGGAACCAGGGATGCCAGACATTCTGCCACGTGTGAACAGTCCTGCACAGCGTCACATTGCTTCTACATCTTTCATGTAGAAAGTCCAGGATTTTTTCTTAAAACCCCTGTTTAAAAGTTTCTGAGCCTAGAATCTAACTCTGTTTTGATATCTACACACTGAGTATTCTGACTGCTTTTTGCACAGTTTTAACCATTGTGCTTAGTTTGAAAACTTTAAGAAGCATTGTGCACCATTTCAGGAAATCACATCACCAAGAGCAATGCCATTTGTAGCATCTGAATCTCTGAAGCCAATGCAGCTGTGGCATCGCTGTGATTCCAAGCTTAGAAATAAACCTATTTATCTCCTATTTTGAAGTCTCAAGTGTAAAGGAAATATACTGATAACTCACTGAATATGTCTTACTTTTCTTAGCTATGACCTTATTTTATGCATCTATCTATACCTTATTACATCTTCTTGTGAAGTCACACCCAAACATTTACATATTGAAATACATAGGTCATCATAAATGACTTTGATTTACATCCTTCTTTATTTTACAGTTAGAGCAGTCTTCCAAGGTTTTTTTTTTTCTTTTTTTTTAAACTGAGGTCTGACATACGATATTAGTTTCACGTGCACAACATAATGATTCTATATTTGTATCCAATGTTATATGATGACCACTGTAAGTCTAGTTAGTGTCCTTCCACCATAATATCACAGACATTTTTCTGGTAATGAGGACTTTTAAGATCTACTCTCTTTCAAATATGTAACACAAATGCTGTACTCTATATTCCCAAGACTTACTTTCTTTTTATAGCTGGCTGGTAGACTGTACCTTTTGATCCCTTGACCTATTCCCAAATCACCCTTACCTTGGAAGCCCCAGTCTATCTGCGATCTTGGTTTTTCTTGTTGTTTTTACTTGTCTTGTTTTTTAGATTCCATATATAAGTGAGATCATGTGGTATTTGTCTTTCTCTGTCTAACTTATTTCACTTAGCATAATGCCCTCCAAATCCATCCATGTCACAAATGACAAGCTTTCGTTCTTTTTTATGGCTAAATAGTATTCCATTTTAATATATCATCTTCTTTATCCATTCATCCATCAGTGCTTATTTCCATATCTTGGCTATTGTAAATAATGCTGCATGAACATATATCTCTTCAAGATGCTGTTTTCATTTCTTCCAAATAAATACTCAGAAGTAGAATTGCAGAATCATATGGTAGTTCACATTTTAATTTCTTGAGGAACCTCCATACTATTTCCATAGTGGCTGCACCAATTTACAATCCCACCAATGATGTTAACTTTTAAATGCCTGTAGGCATGGTATATTGTCTGTGAACAATATACCAGGACAGTAAAAGGAATGTTAACGAATATTTGTTATACAAAGTGGGTGGGTCTGATAGGGTTGAATAACACTACTCAACTGAAGGCCTGAAGGTTCTTCTTTGTTATTAGACTTGGATCCCTCCTGTCACCGTTTAATGCCATTTTCCATTTTCAGTCTTCCCCTTCTCCCTTTGGAGATGGGAAAGAGCTACTGAAAACGGCCTTAAAAATTCTCTTTCTTTTTTTATGTCCCAAAGTGTACATGATGTAATATCTTATGCTCACTAGGTTTGGCATTACAAAGTCTTTTCTGGGTATAAATAAAATTTTGCATGGCTCAAAGTTCAAAATCCACATTCCTGTGGACTCAGCTTTTCTGCAGTCTTTTCACTGCAGCCTTTCGTGAGCTGGCCAGCTGCAGGAAGGTTCCTGCTTCGTGCTCCGGGAGCCTCCTGAGTCCCCACGCCCGGGGCTGGGCCCACTGCACTGTGCATTCTGGCCTTCGCTCTCCTAATTCACCAAGCTAATTGGGCTAGTTAAGAGTCCATAAAGGCAGAAATCTGTTGGAGTTTAGTCTCATTCATTTCTTTCAGAAAAATTTGCAAGGAAGCTCCTGTCAGCTTTTGGAATGGGAACCGAATCTCCCAGGCTTGGCCTGGGAAACAGTTGAAGGCGCCAACCTGCCAGGCCAAAAGATTCTGGTCACAAAGAGTCCCAATTCAACTTTTTCCCTTGAGGCAAACTTCAAAGTATGCAGGAATCAAAAACTCATATTATGAAAATAAACCCAGGAATATCGCACGTAGCTAAGAATTGCTGGAAACACATTTCTCCCGGGGCACCTCAATTCTCTCTGCCTCTAGAACTGCCTCGTGGTACTTGGTCACTTCTGCAGAGGACAAAGGCAGCTTCTCTGATGGTCACTTCATCCCACTGGTGCTGCAGAGTCTCTTACACTTGTGTTCAAACACTTTTATTAAATGAAGTTATATAGTTTTTCTACATGACCAGCGCTGTTCTAAGCACTTTTAAAAATATTAATTCATTTAATCCTCATAACAGCCCTATGAAGTCGGCACTTTCATTCTTAGTTAATAGTTGAGGAAACACGTAAATACCATTTTCTATTTTCCTTTGGTGGTGGTTCCTTTCTCTCTTTCTTCCTTTTCTTTTTTTGTTTCCGTTTCTTTTTTTATTCCTACATAAGGTTTTAGGACTGTGCCTAGTAACACTTTGGAACCAATTTTTTTTTTTAATCATTGAAAAAATTGGAAAATGACTACAATTTGGAAAATGGAAAATTTGAAACCAAGTTTATAGTCATTGAGAAAATTGGAAAATGACTTTTTTTAATCATTGACAAAAACTGGAAAATGAGATCAGAGCAAAGCATTATCTCAAACCACAATGTTTGAAGTTGCAGAGTTTTTTGTTTCATTTTGTCTTAGGTGAAATACAAGCCACTTTAGGAATTCCACCGAAGAGCCCAAACTAAAACCTCTTAGAGATTCATTTGGCCATCAGGCTCACGTTAGAAAATAAAGCAGCAGCAGAGATTTAGTCTCTTGGATTTCTCTTGTTTTACTGTGCTTTTGGCATTGCCGAATTTTTCCCCCACTAGTGAATTGCTTACCTCCAGGCTTTTTGGGGGGTGGCCAGGGAAGAATAGCACCCTCACAACCTGCGTCAGGGCATTGCTCACACATCAATGCACATATTCAAAGAGCAAATGCCCAACTTCATGACTACTGCAGAGGGTCATTCACATTTTTTGCTTGCATCTATACAGTACCATCTATCTGGAAGCTTTTGTGACAATTTGACTAAAATTTAATGCACATTCAGCTAGTTGGGTTTACAAAATTACCAACGTGCTGGCAAAACTGTGACATTTGTGACCTGTTAAAATTAAACCTTTCCTGCAAAAGAAGAGTGTTCAGGAGCTTCACTTGTTAAATCTTCTTCCCTCATATACTTTCTTTAGGGTATTGAAATTTTTACCACCCTTATTTTTGAATTCTGAAGAGCATGCCATTCTGATTTGGATTATTGTCAACTATCAATTAGTAGAGAGAGGTGTGGGACTGAAAGCAATTTTTCCATGCCACTGATATTTTATAGCAAGCCTCCTGTTAACCAGGATGGCTAGAGAATGTGGAGGTCTCGTTACTTGGACAAGGGAGAAGTTTATGAGAAAGCCCATTCTGTTAGAACTCTTGGACTTCTTTACAAAATTAATTAGTCCACTTAATGACCTTAGCAAAGAAAGTGTGTAGTATTAAACATCACTGAATCTTTCTTTCAGGGCTTGCTGTCTTATTGTGCCTTAGGGTCTTTATCCTAAAGGTCCATTATTATTGTACAGAACTGTAGTTAGAGAATGGAGAAGACAGGATCTAACCTGGACCTACCTACTCTGGAATCCTATTCACTTATTTCCGTGAGATGAACTTGCTTCCTTATTAGCAACAGGTACAAGCTCTGGTGCAGCCTGGTAAGGGTTAAATGCTCGTTTCACCATTTACTCACTGCGTAACCTTGGGCAAGGGAATTATCTGGTCCTAAGTTTTTCTAATCTGTAAAACAGGCAAATAGAAGGCCCCTCACAGTTTATTATGCTCATGTGAGGAGTATTAAATATTCATACACAAGTACAGAGTAGAAGGCCTGAGCCCTAAGTAGCCAAACTGCAAAGTCTAAGGACACGGTCTCCAAGACAATCCTCACTTCTGACCTAACCTCACCTCTGAACAGCTACAGGTTTGGAGGTTCTCATAGCCACCCCCAGATTTGATAATGGGATGAACTGGAAGGACTCACAGAGCTCACTGAAGACAATTACACTCATGGTTACCGTTTATGATAAAGGATACACATGAGAACCTGCTAAAATAAACAAAGAGCCACATAGGGAAGAGCCTAGGAGGGTTCCAAAGGCAAAGCTTTCATTGTCCTCAGGAAGTGTTCAAGGGCTAATACTGATGCTTGACCATTCACAGCGGGAATTACAAGCCTGGGGTGTTCACCAGGGCTTTGATGTGCAGAGGCTTTACTGGGGTTTCACTATAGAGGCATGTTTGATGATTGATTGCCCTTGTGGTTGAACTTGGTTTCCATTCTCCCCATCCCCAAATTGGACTGAAACCACATGGCCCGGGGGCTCACCCTGAATATCAAAGACGCTAGTATCAGTTGCAGAATTCCAAAGGTTTAAAGGTTACCCCTCAGGAGCTAGAGACATAGACCAGATTCTTTACTGGCAGCCATTAAGTACTGTCCTAATAGGTATGATGAGATTACAATGTAAGGAGCACTTGTATTCCCACCACTAGATCCAACAATTAACATTTTGCTAATATTTGTAGTATCCATGTAGATAAATATATGTGTACAAATGGGTGACTACATATAACAGACATTGTACATACATGTACTATATATTCATATATACTATATATACATTATATATATTCATATATTATATACTTATTATATGTATAGTATATACATCATATGTATACCATGTGCTCAGTTGTGTCTGACTCTTTGCAGCCCCCCTGCAGCCTTCCAGGTTCCTCTGTCCTCCTTCTCTGCCAGTTTCCATGCCAGGAGATCTTTCCGACCCAGGGTTCAAAATTGTTTCTTAGGTCTCCTGCATTAGCAGGCAGATTTTTTACCACTAGTGCCACCTGGGAAGCCCCATATATATACTATATACACTATGTGTATATATACATGTGTATATACACACACACTTATTTTGAAACAATTCAGATGTAGACACAGGTATATTTCTATATCTGAATTATTTGAAAATAAGTTGCAGCTCTCAGAAGCTTTCATCCATAAAAAAAAAACTGCAGCACACTACACATTTCCTAAGAATAACTACAATATCATATTTTACCTTAGAAAACTAACTATAGTTCTCTAATATGCAATATCCAGACTACATTCTAATTAAAGGGAAACTAGGAGTTAAGTGAGGAATCCAGTTCATTCTCGGGCTCCTTTTCCCTGCATAACATGTTCATTTGATCAGATCCCTGGGGAAGAATCTAGGGTGGGTCCATGTTTCAAAGTTAAGCACTGGTGACCACAGTTCAAGGCCTCTCTGACCATGTGGACACAACTGAAATGACTTAGCATGCACTACTTTGAAAAATGATTTAAAAAGCCATTAATCAAACCCAACCTATCATTTCGCAGAAAAAAATGGAAGCAGGAAACAGTGAATCTATTTGCTCAGGTACCCAAAACATGGTTTTAGGAGATAAATCTACTCCAGATGTGACTGCACGTACTTCCCTCCAGCCTTATAAAGGTTGTTCCCCATCTGACAAGTTCTCCTGCTACTCTCAAGACTCATCCAGACCTCCTTCAAACATCAGGAGCATATGTGCATAATCCACCATAATCCTTCCACAGCTACTCAAAATGGTTCCCTGCTCTGGTCTAGAGTCTTTTTTAGACTGAATTGCACACACATATAACGATTGATTTTTTACCCTGGAGTCTTTTATGGTATTATAGTATCAGACAGAATGGACTCAGTATAAAATATAGGTCAAGAAGGTGTTTTAAGAATGCAAAAGGCCAAAGCAACGCATTGTGACTGAAAAGATCAGTCAAGTGTCCAATTCTTTCTTTCCGTCATGGGGACATTGTAGCCACTCAACAGCTACTGATCAGCTGAAGATTTTACACAATCTGATTAATCATTATTCAATGCACTGTAAAAAAAAAAAAAGAAAGAAAACAAAAAACCTAGAAGTGTATATGGCCAAAGGTCTGTCTGCACGCTAAGAATGAAGCCCCAAGTGACATCTCTTCTTGGGTTGTTATCAATTCTTTAGCAAAGTGCTCAGAACGCCGCAGCAGCCCAGCAACTGCTGGTTAAATGTAGTTTTGGGGGGCTTTGTACATGTCAAGTAAACCAGTTTTTAAGAGCCCTGTTCATAATGAATTACTCAAGCTGAATTCAACCAAAAAGAATGAATGAATACTGTAAAAATTTATCTTATCCTGATTTAGATCCTACTAGGAAAAGACCTTAAAAATGTCACAGGTAAAAAAGCAATTCTTTTGGAATTCAAAGGCGACTTGGCTCTAAAAATAAAGGTACCCATATAGGTCAGTTCCACCTCAGTTTCCTTCCTCTCATCCTCTATTCTCCCCAAATTCCGTTTTATCTTTCAAATCGCTCCAGTTCCACAGGTCATTGGGTGACGGGCTGGAGTCTTTCAGCCCAAAAAGATATCAATGGAAGAGCCACAGGAAGTATTATTCAAGATCAATTATTTCCTGGAAATATAGCTAAACATTTATGCTAAGTCCAAGGAGTAATTTTTCACAGGCACTCTACAGCAACCAGGTAAATAATATTTTAAAGTGCTATTCAGTAAATTAACTTACTTAGTTTTATGTATGTTTGTTTGTGCCTAAAATCTGTTCACAAAATGAAATCCATTAGAGTAATTATATGAAGGTTTCACCGTGGAAAAGGTTAGGATTCAGTAATGGCTTTTATAAATACACATTTGTGTTACTAAGTAACTAATAGCGTTAGCTTCCCCACTAGACTCTGAGCTCCTTAACAGCAGGACAGTGACCTTCTCAACACTGCGTCCCTTGCACCTTGCAAAACGCCCAGCGTTTAGATGTTCAGTATGTTTTTGATGAATAGATGAACGTGGAAGACAGACTTTGGTGCAACCCCGATATGTCCTTTGTCCTGAAAACATACTTCTTACAAGTCAGGATGAATTCACAGAAGACACACTAATCAAATTTCCACAAAGGGGAAAGAATGAGGAAAAGGACCAGCTGGATCACGCAAAATTGCTGGTTTTGAAGGTCCAAAAATAAGATAGGCATCTCATACAGTTAGGCCTAATGTGATTGTTTAAAATTTTTTCTGCTCTCATTTCTCAATCAGTCTGACTTTATGAGACTAATTTAAGTACATTATATTTTAAAAAGAGATCTTTCCTCCTATCATTATAGAGGAGTTTAGGAAACCAAAGTGTCTCCAAAGGGATGTAACAGGTGTCTTCAGACACATGAAGGGTCACTGGATGAGGAATGTTAGTTCTCTATGTCCCTGAACCTAGGGGACCTGACATCAATAGTTGGCAGGTACAAGGATAGGGCTTCCCAGGCGGCTCAGTTGGTAAAGAATCTGCTTGCAATACAGGAGACTTAAGAGAGGTGGGTTCGATCTTTGGCTCAGGAAGATCCCCTGGAGAAAGGCATGGCAACTCCCTCCAATGTTTTTGCCTAGAGAATCCCACGGACAGAGGAGCATGGACGTCTACAGTTCATAGTATTGCAGAGTCAGATACAACTGAAGCCACTGAGCAGGTACCCAGGATACAGTTCTCAGCTCAACAGTAAGTACTTTGTGTCAGAGCTGTTTGAGGGCTAATGTCAAGATTGAAGGAACTCAGTAAATCTAAGAAACTCTTCGTCACATTGTAAAGGGGACCTTAAACCTCCTTAGAAGGGAGTAAGATGACCTCAGGGGTTCTTCCCATCTTCAGAGTTCATAACTCAGCTTCAAGCAACTCAATGAGACCCATCAACCTAGGCCGAAGTGTATTTATCTCTATGTGACTATTTCCTGTTAAATTGTTAATTTGTAAGCTAGAAGGAAAGGCTTACACAGAACATGGTGTAATTTTTGTAGAAAAGGGAAGCTGGGTTTAAATTAAAAAAGAAAATGTGAGTATACAAGTCAAACTAGCATTGTCCCAAGCCTAGTACCACAACCAAAAGAGATGTTCCTAGAGTTATGATGTGCCTGCGTGCGTGCATGCTAAGTCGCTTCAGTTGTGTCTGACTCTTCGCAACCCCCTGGATTGTAGCTTGCCAGGCTCCTCTGTCCATGGGATTCTCCAGGCAAGAACACTGGAGTGGGTTGCCATGCCCTCCTCCAGGGGATCTCCCCAACCCAGAGATTGAACCCACGTCTCTTATGTCTCCTGTATTGGCAGACAGGTTATTTACCATTAGTGTCACCTGGGAAGCCCAAAACTGGATTTTAAAAGGCTTAAGTTTAAATACAAACAACCTGCCGGCAACTCAGGAAACCCCAGTTCGATTCCTGGGTCAGGAAGATTTGCTGGGAAAGGGATAGGCTACTCACTCCAGCACTCTTGGGCTTCCCTTGTGGCTTAGCTGGTAAAAAATCCACCTGTAATGTGGGAGACCTGGGTTCGATCCTTGGGTTGGGAAGAGCCTCTGGAGGAGGGAAAAGCTACCCACTCCAGTATTCTGGCCTGGAGAATGCCATGGACTGTATAGTCCATGGGGTCGCAAAGAGTCGGACACGACTGAGCAACTTTCACTTTCACACAAAATCAAGATGATTTAACTTTTGCATTAATTCCAAGGAATATGATGAGCCTGAATTGTGGCTTATATGTTTGGGTTACACTGTCCAGTTAGCTTAATTTGGAGACACATAGAGCAATGATAAAATCCTGAGCTTGGTTCTTCTCTGTTTACTGGAAGACCACACTGAGTTCAACAAGTATTTCCTCTGCCTTTACCATATGTCACAAAGGTGAAAAAGACAATGTTCAAGGCCACCCAGGGACTAACATCTCACCTGCTGCATGGTTTGACTCATAATGCTTCCTGAACACTTATCATGTAACACTTTTAACACCCAATGAAGTAAGTACTTTATTTATAAAGAAAGCTGAGCACCGAAGAATTGATGCTTTTGAACTGCGGTGTTGGAGAAGACTCTTGAGAGTCCCTTGGACTGCAAGGAGATCCAATCAGTCCATCATAAAGGAGATCAGTCCTGGATGTTCACTGGAAGGACTGATGTTGAAGCTGAAACTCAAGTACTTTGGCCACCTCATGCAAAAAGCTGACTCATTTGAAAAGACCCTGATGCTGGGAAAGGTTGAGGGCAGGAGGAGAAGGGGACGACAGAGGATGAGATGGCTGGATGGCATCACTGACTCAATGGACATGGGTTTGGGTGGATTCCAGGAGTTAGTGATGGACAGGGAGGCCTGGCGTGCTGTGGTTCATGGGGTCGCAAAGAGTCAGACAGGCCTGAGTGACTGAACTGAACTGAACTGAAAGTACTATTTTTCTTTTCGTTTATAAACAGGAACTCTAAGATATGCAGAGTATAGAGAGACTAAGTAACCTGTCCCTGGTTATATGGAGAGTAAGAAATAAAGACAGGATTTGAACCTAGGCAGTCTGGTTTCAGAGTTTACAAGCTCAACCATTATATTATATTGCCTATAATATATTATAGTGCCTTTGACATGAAGCATAATTTTTCCTTTTGCACAATGACCTAAGACTGACCACCTATGACAAACATACCTGATACATGCACCAGCCCGCACCTACAAGGGCCGTTCGTATTCATCCAGTTTGCATTGTTGGCATTTATGAAAAATCTACTGCATTTAGGCACTGCATTACGTGATTTCATAGTAACTACCTCATTCGCCACTAACAGCTTTGTCGAACAGATTTTAATCTCTATTTTAGGGATGAGAAACTGAGAAGCAGAAGTTAAATGACCTGGCTGGCTTCATATAGGTGAGCAATGGTGACCTCCTGAGGTCCCGTGCTTTTAGTAGCCTCATAAATGTCATTTTTAATGGTGTACAGTCAGTGGCTTTTAGTATAGTTACAAGGATGTACAACCATTTTTAAATTCCAGAACCTTTTCATTATCTCCCCCAAAGGAAACTGTTTCCATTACCAGTCAGTTCTCACTCCCCTCATGCTACCTACCATGAATGTATTTTCTGTCATTATAAATTTGTCAGTTTTGGACATTTTGTATGCATGAAATCATATAATTGTTTTTTTTGTGACAGCCTTCTTTCACTGAGCACAATGTTTTCAAGGTTCATCCTTGTGATACTATGTATCAGCAACTCATCCTTTTATAGGGTTGAGTAATATTCCACCAGGAGGCACATTTTCATTCATTCATCAGTGAGTGAACATCTACACTACTGCCACTTTGGAAAAAGGAAAAAATACTGCTATAAACATATCATGCGCCAGTTTTTGAGTGAATATGTGTTAGATTTTCTTGGGTGAATATACCTAGGGGTAGAACTCCTGGGTCATTTGGTAACTCTTTCCTTTTCTGAGGCACTTCCAAATTGTTCCCCAAAGATGCTGTGCCATTTTACATCCCCACCAGCAACAAATGAAGGCTTCAGTTTCACCAGGTTCTCCCTAACACTTATTTTCAACTTTTTAAAAGGTATCCTAGTGATTGTATTGTCTCCTTATGAGTTTGACTTGCATTTCCTTAATAATTTTGAGCATCCCTTCATTTAAACATTGGCTATTGATACATATTGTTGGAGAAGTGTCTGTTCAAATCCTTTGCCTATTTAAAATTTTAAAATTGTTTGTTATTGGGTTTTAAAATTTTGTTACATATTCTGGATACTAGGTCCTTATCAAGATATATTATTTATAAAAATGTTCACCCATTCTGTGGATTGTACCTTTACTTTCTTCAAGTTTTAGATTTTGATGTCCAATTTATCTAGTTTTTTTTCTTTGGTTGCTGTGTGTTTTGGATCTCATACTTAAGAAACCACTGCCTAATCAAGGTCATGAAGCTTACTCCTAAATATAATCCTAAAACTAGCTTTCACTTTCTCTTCTCATACAAGGGAGAGATGTATAATCCCAAATTCCCTTTGCAGTTTTAAAAGAGCCTGAATCTCTTCTTGGCACTGGAAAAGAAGGCCCATTTTTACTGAGGCATAGGAGCATCATATTAATAAAGAATTCACAAATTTTTTCCCAAATTAATTTATAAAGTGGTTATTACAGGGTATTAAATAACTTGTGGCTACTTGTAATTATTATCTTAATCATTATAATTATTGCAAGATACTTTGTATCAGTGTTCTGGATAAAAGTTCAGAGCTCACAATTAAGAGAGAGGCACTCAAAGTGATACCTTAGCATAGGTGACAGCTCATCACTGAGATGGCCTCCTTATATCTGCTGGGATTGGAAAGTCCTGAAGAACAGCACTTGTACCCCTAGTCGAGAAAAACATCTCCTAAAATTTGAGGATAGGAGAAAAAAACTTTCGTTTCATAAACCTGTTTCAATGTTATAAAACAGTTCGCCTACTGTCTTGCTGATGTATCTGATGTATCTTTTCAGTTCACACGATCTTTTCAGAGAACATAAAAATGAGAATTACAGAGCCACTTGCTTCTCAGAGCCCACTCTTATTCTGCCACAATCCACGGGCTCGCCTCAGGGAGAATTTCAGGACTATTATGACTGGACAAGCAGCGCACTGCTCCACCATGGCCCTGCCATTTGACTCAAAGTCACTGTAGAGCCAAAGAGTTACGATTTTCCAGCATGTTAGGCAGACAAGTGGGCTTTCCAGGTGGTTTAGTTGTAAAGAATCCTCTGCCAATGCAGGAGAGGCAAGAGACGCAAGTTCGATACCTAGATCAGAAAATGGCAACCCACTCCAGTATTCTTGCCTGGGAAAATGGGTTGCCACTTCCCCTGGAGTAGGAATTGGTGACCTACTCCAGTATCCTTTCCTGGGAAATCCCATGGACAGGGGAGCCTGGTGGGCTGGAGTCCATGAGGTCGCAAAGAGTTGGACATAACTGAGCACAGCACAGCAGAACACAAGCAGACAAGTATTTTGGAGAACAGGTATTTTTCTAACTTGTATACATTCCCTGAAAGGGTAAGCAACGTGGCAGTAGATGGGATTCCCAAACCTTCATTGCATTTGCAGGCAGCGCACTCATACCCTTGGCAGTGTATCCTTAGGTCTTCAAGTTCTTGGGAAGCAATGTGGGCTTCCTGGGTTATTTTGGTAGCTGTCTGCTCCACAGTATTCCCTTGCTTTGTCAATGTGGTGGTAATAATACCCATAACTTTAAGAGACATAGACCGATGGCCTACAGAACCCTTGATCTTTGTGCGTCTGAATCAAAAGTAATCACAGTAGTGGTCATAGCAAATAGGACTTAAAACACACTGATTCCCCAAGAGAAAAATATCACAATTCATAGAAGAAATTAAAGTGACACTAAACATAGGAAAAGCTGTTTTACTAGTAATAAATTTAAAAATTAAAACAGTACAGCATATTTTGCATTTATGAGACTAACCAAAATAAGGGTGTTGACAAACGCAGGAAGAAATGGCATTTATATGCTGTTGATGGAAGTGGATAGGGACCACTTTTTCGGCAACAGTGAGAACATCGAATGTATATTCCCTTTGATTCAGACATTCCATTTCTAGAAAATGATTTGAGTTGAAATATGTAAGTAGGCAAAACTTTGAGTACAAGGATGTGTCCTGCAGTCCTACTGGCGATACTGCACTGTTAATCTTTATATCTAATACAATTTATTGGTTGAATTAAATTCAAAATAGAATGCATATTTGATTCCTTCTTTTAAAATTATATGCACAAATGTACACATGTGCACACAAGGGCTTGTATATGCACATATACACAGAGTAAAATAGAGAAAATGATGGGCAGTGATTACCTCTGGAAGATATGAAGGGGGAAAAGGAGGAGCTTAACTTCATATATTGTTGTAATGTTATTTTTTTAAAAAAATATCACCAGCAGCACTTTAGAAATTAAATGTAAACCTATGAAGTTTATATACTTCACTTTGGAACCGGAAGCTAGCCAGAAATGTACTTCAACTGTGTAAAACTACACAATGTAAATATTTTTGTCAAGTGGTCATAGGATACCAGCTATTTTCCTTTGGGGTAAAAGTTCTTGGCATACCTAACACTCATCAGTCAAGGCACATTTCATAATCAGAAACCAAAGAAACTATACATGAGATGATCCTTTATATAACAAGGTTGCTATTTGCAGGAGATTAATGCCAAACTGGGGACAATGACACAGGTGTAAATTCTGAGTCCTGAAATATACCTTGGAGGAGGGAGCTTGTTTTTGTTGATAAGAGAGAAGCATGGAAGGCCCTGGAAACAACAGCCTTTGTGCAAGAGGCCCAGAGCAGCACAGGCAGTAACTATAGTCCATTTTTTCATCCAAGAGGAGTCCGCAGATTTCAGCTTTTCTGGGGTGTTCTTGCAGTTACCCAACTTCTCAGGAATGCAAACAAACAAACAAATTTGCATTTAGAAAACAGCTCTTGCGTTCCTCGGTCCTTCCAGAAACAGAAAGACACGGCTATGGCCTGCATGCTTGTGACCTCCCAAAGTTCCTATGCTGAAATTCTAACTCCCAAAGATGATGGTAATAGGAGGTGAGGCCTCTGGGAAGAGCTTCACTCATGAGGCTGGAGCCCCCATGAATGGCATCAGTGCTTACAAAAGAGAGACCCCCAGCCCCTTCCCCCATGTGTGGACACAGATCTGAGGGGGTCCTCACTAGATCCTGCTGGCACTTAATCTCAGACTTCCAGCCTCCAGATCTGTGAGAAAGAAATTTCTGCTGTTTCTAAGCCATCCAGTCTGCGGTATTTTGTTAGAGCAGCTCGAACAGACTAAGACGGATGCTATTCAAAAGATCCGGTTCCGTTCTGGACTGTGCTCTTTCCTGAGGGTGTGGAGTAAGTCACATACCCTCCTACTTCTTAGCCTAAAGAGTGCTCTAATACCTAGGCCAACTCCTTTCCCAAATGTGGTCACTTGGGTAAAGAGCATTCAAAACTGTGAAATTCTCAACGAATGGGAAAGTATTTTAATATGAATGTAACTTAGTGTTGGCTTCCCAGGTGGCACTAGTGGTAAAAGGACCTGCCTGCCAATGCAGGATATCTAAGTGATGTGTGTTCCATGTCTGAGTTAGGAAGATCCCCTGGAGCAGAAAATGACAACCCATTCCAGTATTCTTGCCTGGAGAATCCCATGGACAGAGGAGCCTGGTGGGCTACTGTCCATAAGGTCACAGAGTTGGACACAACTGAAGTGACTTAGCACAACACAGCACAACTCAGTATTATTTTGAAAGTGGGAACCTTTTTAAGGATGAGTCAGAGTTTATGGTTTTTCACTAGTTCTGGTTTAGCAGAATACTATTCTATTTATAAGGATTTCAACAAAATAATGTTGCATTAAGTTTTATTATATGGTGACTACTGCTGACCACTTATGGTATAAAGGATATTAGAAATAATTCTACACTGGCACTCATAGATGATTCTATTAAAATAACATTTTTAAAGGCCAGAAAATTAAGAAACAACCCTCTATGAATTATTAGAAAAACCATCATGGGACAGACTATACAAATTCTTCCCATCTTCTGCAACAATAAAATGAAACACTGCCTAAATTTAGCAAAGACACTACTAAGAAACAGGTATTTTGCAGGCAGGAAAACCTTTTATTTTAAACCACAAATAATCAGCAGGTGGCCACAACTATCCATGTTTCATTAAAATCACATAAAACCTAGGTACAAAAGCACCACTGATTATTGCTCTAGAAAAACGGCATGAAAAAATCCAAATACGCACAGTAAAAGCACCACAGTATGCACAGGACTAAATTTTTAAAGCAAGTGCATGGAATGCTGAATCAATTTTACAGACAGCTTCCAATATTAAACTGGTATTTATTTTATTCAAGGATGATGGAAATTTCCAAAAAGCACGACTATGAGAAGGTAAAATGTCCATCCTTATATATTTTTGTATGCCAACTAGTAGAGTCCTAAAAAATTAGCATTTACAAAATACTTGGTAAAAATAGCTTTTAAAAGTTGTCCCAAGAGGTACATAAAATCAACCCCAATTTTCATGACCATTCATTCTCCCTCGTTAGCTACAGATTCAGTTTTCTGTGCCTGTGAAAAAAAAAAGGAAGACAAAAAAGACAAGAGTTACTATTAAAGCTCCCATAAGCCAAAGAAGACTCCACCCGAGCAACACGCACAGTTTGGAACACCTGTTTTTAGCAGCTCTACTGCAAAACCGAGTTCAACTCTGGGTGTAAAACCAGACAAGGCACGGATATAGGACACAAACACTTGGCTGCGTTTGTTGCTTTGCAAACGACCACAGACGCTTTGCCTGCGGGGCTCCCGCGGTTCACGATGAAAGAAAAAGAACACCACACGACTATCTGAGGCTAGTCACTGCAAACGTGCGGAATTGTCTACTGTACCCTTCACTCTCACTGTTTCAATCTGCCCCTTTACTGACAGTGTGCTGGGTGGGGTACCTCTGGAGGCTGAGACACTAACAGCTGAGCGAGAGATGTGGATCTGCAATCACATTACGGGCAACAAAGAGACACATCATGAACGCGCGGTCGACGGCTGCAGGGTCCAGCAGTTGCTTTCAAGACACCGACTCAATCAGCGGGAGGTGTTTGGGCAAAGTACCTCTTCAGTCTTAGTGTCCCCATTTTCAGACGGTGCTGCGGTACCTTCCTTTCCAGCTTCCTGCTTCTCCTCCTTCTTCCCTTTAACACCTTTGCTAACCTTTGTTGCCGGTTCTTTCTAACAGGATCAAAGCACAGGGAGACAGAGTGTGTGAGACAGGGTGGGAGGGTGTGTCAACTCAGCCAGCCTCCATCCAAACACAAGGGGGAGCACAAACAAGGGTGATGGGGCGGCTCTCAGGGGACAACGGGAACCCGGTTCCGCTGAGCTCTGAGTGGGTTACACGGAGGCTCCCATGAAAACTTAACAGGCAACTTAGGAAATCCACTGGACTCTGATTTCTCCTCCAGTGTGTGTCTGGTGAGCATCCTCTCTTGATACAGTGAGAAGCGGTCCTGCCATGGGGGGCAACAGCTGCAGGGGGGACACAGCGAAGTCAGGGCAGACCCAGCAAGAGAAACGCTGCACGGGAGGACCTGCGGCTTAGGGGACAAGCAAGAAAAGCTGGGAGAGCCTTTGAGAAGGAAGGCCCAGAGGAAGAAAAATTCCTGATTTTAAGACCAAGCTGGGACTGCCCGGGTGGTCCAGTGGTTAAGACTCTAATGCGCTCCCAAAGCAGGCAGCCCAGGTTCCATCCCTGGTTTGGGAACTAAGATCCCAGATCCCACACCTCATGAGGTGTGGCCAAAAAAAAAAAAAAAAGACCAAAGCCACAGAAATGAGTTCCGCTTCACAATAGTCTTTTCATACCACAACACACGTCATTTCAAACAATGTACACACAACAAGGGACGATTCTCTGAAGAGCAGAGTAAAGAAAAGCCGTTTGGGGGTAAATTTCCTACTCCCGATAATTCTGCACTGCAATTTCCTCATCTGCCAAACAGAATATGTGTCCCTACCTTAGTGGGATTGATGTGTCTATGCATAGGATGGAAATGAAAGTCACTCAGTCGTGTCCAACTCTTTGCGACCCCATGGACTACACAGTCCATGGAATTCTCCAGGCCAGAATATTGGAGTGGGTAGCCTTTCCCTTCTCCAGGGGAACCTTCCCAACCCAGGGATCGGACCCAGGTCTCCTGCACTGCAGGCGGACTCTTAACCCGCTGTGCTACCAGGGAAGCCCATACATAGGATGAGGGTCTGGACAAGAGGCTTCCCAGGTGGCTCAGTGGGGAAACAATCTGCATGCAGTGCAGGAGCTAGAGGAGAATGTGGATTCGATCCCTGGGTCGGGAGGATCCCCTGGAGAAGGAAATAGCCACCCACTCCAGTCAGTATTCTTGCCTGGAGAATCCCCACAGACAGAGGAGTCTTGGTGGGCTACAGTTCATACGGTCACAAAGAGTTGGACAAGACTGAAGCGACTAAGTACACACACACACATAGGACAAGGGCCATATAACTGTTTGCTGGTATTACTTATTTGCTGTGTGTGGTTATTATTACTGTGTGTGTTAAGTCGCTCAGTTGTGTCCGACTCTTTGTGACCCCGTGGGGTGTTGCCTGCCAGGCTCCTTCTGTCCTTGTGATTCTCCAGGCAAGAATACTGGAGTGAGCTGCCATTTCCTTCTCCAGGGGATCTTCCTGACCCAGGGATCAAACCCAGGTCTCCTGCTTTCCTGGTGGCTCCACTGGTAAAGAATCCTCCTGCAATGTGGGAGACCTGCGTCCGATCCCTGGGTTGGGAAGATCCCCTGGAGAAGACAAAGGCTACCCACTCCAGTATTCTGCCCTGGAGAATTCCATGGACTGCACAGTCCATGGGGGTCACAAAGAGTCAGACACGACTGAGGGGCTTTCACTTACACTTACCTGCACTGCAGGCAGACTCTTTACCGTCTGAGCTACCAAGGAAGCCTTAATTATTTGGTAGTATTGATTCATTATTAGTCAGCAGACTGGCCTCCTAAGACCAGTTCTAGGAAGCCAGAAGCCCCTCCCAAGTCCTCCACCAGCTGTGGGCAGCAGGCCCAGGCTCACTGCTCCGGAGAACCATCTGAACTGGGTGTTTCATGAGGCAGCTACCAAACTCCACCTTGGACATGAGGCTTCTCGAGCAGCATATGCTCTGACTTCCTTTGCTGTATGGACCAAACGGAAAACACACTCCCAGTAAAGTGTGAAAACTGTGCTCTCTGCTTTTTGAGAAAGCCTGTCTTCAGCTCGGGTGAGTTTTCTAGTCCAGGCACTGAGCCTGAATCATTAAATGTGATCTTTCCTCGGATGACTCTGGGATATGGAACTATAATTTATTCACTGCTGAAAAAGCCAAAGTGGGGGAGGGAGCACCTCTTACCTTAGCAGATGCTTTTCTTGGTTTAGGTTCAGGTTTCGGGGGAGCAGGTTTCTGCAAAGATAAATGAAGTTATACAAATACTGAAAAAGACAACCCTCAGCACCAAAATAAAGAGCAACAAGTCTGCCAAAGACAACAGTCCATTTTGACTATGACGTTCATTTCAAAAGAAAAAATGTCGTCCTATTTTCAGCACCAGCAAAAAGACCTCCGCATTTCATGACTATTTTCATCCCGGGTTCTCAAGTCAACGTCAGGTGAGATCTGAAAGTCAATTCACTATTATTCCCTGGGCCAGAACAACTCTATGGGAACGCATTTAAGCTTCTGTCTGATGTCTTTTTATTTCCTTTTATCACAGCAATGCAGCAAGAGGAACGACTCAGGCCCTCAGCCAAATGACTCTGTGAATTCGGTTCACATCGGCCTTCCAAACAGTCTAGAAACCCTAGCACCATCACAGGCGAAGCCCATCGGGAATGAAGAGGGCTGACTGTGAAGTATTCCAAAACCAGCTCCACACTCTCCCACCTCTGATGTGGGTTTCAAATGCCTGTCTGAGCTTGAGCTGCTTCCTACTTTTCTCTCCCAAGGCCAGGTCAAGGTGAACAGAATCTCCTGGCCACCCAGACCCTGGGCTCCCTAGAGTCTGTTATTAGGAACACAATTACAGTGAGGCGATGTTCACTGTGCGTGTGTGCGCGCTCAGTCGCTTCAGCCGTGTCCGACTCTTTGCGACCCCATGGACTGTAGCCCATCAGGCTCTTCTGTCCGTGGAATTCTACAGACACGAATACTGCAGTGGGTCGCTGCGCCCTCTTCCAGGGGATCTTCCCGACCCAGGGATCGAACCTGTGTCTCTTTTATCTCCTGCACTGGCAGGCGGGTTCTTTACCACTAGTGCCACCAGAGAAGCCCACAACGTCCACTGTCGGCTCCCAAAGTTCGAGATCCTTCACAGGCCTTACGAGCCAAAGGGCCCACCAGGCGACTTCTGGAGGCAGTGCCCCCCCCTCGCCCTGTGGCCCCAGGCCCCTCCACCCAAGGCTTCAGCCCGCCTGCTCCCTAAGGACCTGAGATGAGATGGCACAAGGAGTCACGGGGGAAGTTTAAACTTGTGGTTTTTCCAAAGCTATCTTAGGGCAAATATTTCTCTCTCTCATCGAGCTAGGAAAAAATTATACCCCTCTCCTGGCACCAGGGAGCATGGTTTTTAAATAGAAAACATTGCCCAGAGTACCTCCTCTGCCACCCTACTCCTCACTCCCCTCCCCCCATGAAGAAAAACATGTGTCCCTCCCCGGTGCCTCCAGGTGTTCAGGATCACACTAAATCTGGCCCTTTCCATCAAGGTCATAAACTGAAATTATAATCAGTTCAATTCCGGAAGATTGGTCGTTGGACATAACCTTTCAAATAAGCAAAGGAAATTAAGTTTGAAAAGCAGGGGCTGTTTTCCTTAATCTTCTGACCACCATAAATTTGCTCCCCAAACATACCAGCTCGCATAGCTCCTAAATTTTCAGGACATAAAACATTTTACTTCAGGCTTTGATACATTGTATTAACATGTCCTTGTTTTCTCAATTTACAGCAAGAGGGACGTTTTCCCCCTGAACCCAGTATTGGTGTTTTAATGGGACAGGAAATGGTGATGTTTTTGTAGTCTGTAATCCCACTGGCTTCCGAGGAGGCTCTGTGTCAGCACTGCGGGCCATGATGTCAGTGGAAGGTATTATATTGCTGGACCCTTGTGCTCAGGAAAGGCCTTGTTTTATATTTTGGTTTCTGACTTAAAAGGTCTATCCCCTTGATAGGCTAAATATGCATGCAATACAATGGCTTTCAGCATAACCTACAGTGACGTCTATTAAGACATAGCTTTTCAACCATGGTGAAAATTACACCACTGAACAAGCATAACACCTTTTGTGTTGGTATATTATATTGGTTAAGGTAGCAGAATCTGCATTAACTATGTACGCATACAAACACACCTCCCAGGTCTTAACCTTCCAGGTGACTCTGATGTTGCTTCTTAGGTTGGAACTCATGTGGCGCTAGTGGTAAAGAACCTGCCTGCCAATGCAGGCGACACAAGAGACATGATCCCTGGGTCAGGAAGATCCCCGGGAAGAGAAAATGGCAATCTACTCCAGTATTCTTGCCTGGAGCACCCCAAGGACAGAGGAGCCTGGCGGGCCACAGTCCATGGGGTCACAAAGAGGCAGACACGCCTGAAGTGACTTAGCATGCACACATGCAGAACACTGGTTCAACCCAACCTAAATCTGGCTACACTTCCGAACTTGAGAATGGTCCCAACACCTATTTCTTTCCTTTTCTTTTAAATTTGTGAAACAAGCTTAGCCAAAATATATTGAGAAAAAAAGCCAGAAACTGACATATCTTTTTTTTTTTTTTAATTTGTGAAAGGTTTCCAATATCCATTTCGGCTTGGATTCCCTGCATTGTGCCAAGCACAGGTGTGGGCTGAGGAAGAAAGCCAGGCTTCCTTGAAGGTCACAGTGCCATCTAGTACGGGCTGTCAGCCAAGAGGACAATGCCTTTCCCTGCTACATCTCAGTGGGCAGCGCAAGTCCCCCACCAGAGAGCTGGGCTGAGGGTCTCTGTAGGAGGCCTGGCACACGAGCAGGGTGGGCGGGAAGAGCACAGGATTCAGCCAGGAGCACGGCAGGGTGAGGAGGGATGGGGCCAAGTCTTGTCAAGGCTTGATCACTGCCCATCTCAGCTTCAATGATCTTAACCCTTGACCCTTCCTGGGCTTGGCCCAGAGAGGGAGACCCCAGGTGGCAGAGTGGAAATGGTTCCTTTTTTAAAGATTCTCTAGTTCCGAAGTGAGGCTACAGTCTATGGATTCAGATGACTTTTTGAACATTCTGACTAAGGTATGGATTCTCTCTTTCTCGTGGAGAATCAAGACTTCTTGTCTCCTCTGGTACATCAGGTGTAGAATAGGAGATGAAGACTTTGCTAATAACGTCCTTCTTCATCACACGGCTCCAGCCATGTCAAACAACTTCCTGGACTTTGTATGCTTGCTCATTGGGCTGGGCACTGTTCTTCACCAGCCTATCTGATCAAGTGAACTGCTTGGCAACACTTGTCAAAACTGCTAGAAATTCTGACCCAGGTAATTTCCAAAATGGAAATTAAACAAAGCTTAAGGGAAACACCACCTTAGTCTTCATTCTGCTGCTTTGGAGGAATGTGTGTTCATAAGAGCTAACAACAGTGGGGCCCAAGTACTCACCGCTGACAACCTGGCAGACCGTCTGGTGGGCTACAAAGGAAAAGAAACACAAAACATCATTTTTCGTGACTATGTACAATTAAGCTGTTTAAAAAAAAAATTCATTCTTACTGTCTTACTTTGTTGAAAGAATAGAACACATGAGTCCCATTAATCCCCCTGTGAGCACAGTGAAACCTACCCCAAGTGCCCTGAGCACTGGAATGTTCCAGAAGTGTTTGTAAAGAGATACAGGTGCACTGTTCAAAGAAATGGCCTCACAGTGGAGGGTGCCATGGGCAAGGCAAGGAAGATGCGTTCAGGCTCCAACCCAAACCATCATTCACTTCTGTGATAAAATGGGCAGCAGGAGCGCTGAGGCGCTATTTAAGAACCAGTCCAGTCTGACATGCATTCCTTACAAATGGAACCACAGCTTATAAATTTATACAAAAAGAGACTTATATGATTGTGCAGAAACCAAAATAGCAGGAGTCCCCTCCCTGGTTACTATGTCAGAAAAGAGAATGACTACAAATCTTAGGCAGTTAACAATCACAGTTTCCTTTTACCTGTATCCAAATAAACACAATGATTGATCTATGAAATGCACATCGCTGAAAGATTTAAATAGGGTAAAATGCCCTTTTCATTTGGACGTTTACAAATTTAGAGAACCTGTCGCAATTGGAATTTTTCGAGGAAACCTTCTTCCTCAAAGATGGTGCAACTTCACAGCAAAGGAGATGGCAAAGAAAATTTCTAAGAGCAGAAATGCTCTACGTATTTCAGAAAAAGGCACCAACAACTGATACTCTACTCCTCACCAGCCAAAGTCGGAGCCTCAAGGGGATTTCACTTTGTACAAGTACAACTCCTTCCTTCAAAAGTGTTCCAGGAGCAAATACTCCACCCATTCTCTACTGTTCACAGTTCTAATTCTACTAGAAGGGTGTACCACCTAACATATAGTGGATATGCAAGAATACTCACGAAAAAAACAAAAACCAAACTCAAGCTTTTCTCTAATTTGCTGCCTTCTGCAGACTCTGCTCACGACAATAGCTTAAAGGTCTCAAAAATTCTTTTTGAGGGTCAGTGCAAATGGTCAGCAGGCACCTGGGTCACAATTCCAAGGAATCACGGAATTCTCAAGTCAGTCTGGGTGAGCTGGTCAAGGCCAAAGGGCCTTGGAGTGTTTCTTGCCATCTCCACATCGAAGAATTTTCTTGCTGAAAATAGCCAGAGGAAGCTCAAGCCGTCTTTCTTTAAACTACAGAAGGAAATGAAGGGCCAGAGCCTCCAAGAATAACTTTAACCCTGGGTTCGTGTGCACAGCTCAGAGGTGCACTTCAGGCGGGCGGGCAGAAGTGTGGAGTCAGGAGACCGTGCAGACACATCACTGCACAGGTCGGGGGTGCACAGCGCGACCCCCCCGCGTGTGTCTTCCCTCCCGCCCCTCGTCTGCACCCCTTCTGCATGGAGCCACCTTCTCTTGCACCTTCTGTAGCTCTGATGCCTGGCGGGGGGGGCCCTCAGCAAGTGTGGAGGTGACGGGACCGGGTGAGCACCAGACACGAACAGCAAGAGTGAACTCGCTGGGAGCGGTGCCAAGGCCACTACTTACTTAGGATCCAGTTTGGAGCCTGAAAAGGGGCCAACAGGTTAACCATTATTTACAACTGCCTCCCTATCAACCAACGAGCTGTACTGAGTAAGATCTCATTGAAGGGAAGCCAGATCTTGTGAAAAATTCCTCAACTCGAAGGTTCTCTGCTCCCTCCCTCTCCAGGCCCAGAGAGGAACACATTAACAGGCAGAGTGATGTCACCCCCCACCCCCAACCCCACCCTGGGATTTCCAGAGACATTCCAACAGAGCACTGGCCTGCCAGCTGTTCCGATCCAAATGACTCACTACCTTTTCATAATTCAGGTCCAGTACAAGAGTTTCAAAATAAAAAGCCTACAAAATGCATGCAAAACAAAGTCTGCCTTTCTAGGCTATCTAAATGGTGCCATATCTAAAAAGCATATATTTTACAGTAAAATGATTTTATGACTTCCTGCCTAAAATTTACCAGCTCTTCTTTCTATGTTAGGGAGGGAAAAAAAAAAAAAACACTTCTCTTAAATATTCTTCTCTTAAACCATCCTAAGAGATGCTCTTTCTCACTGCAGAGAGGGGAGGCTCAAATAACTTTCGCTCCCAGTCAGTAGTACTGACTTTGCTCCAGGTGAATATACCTTCCTGGAAAGTTTCATCACATTTCACAAATCTTCCTATAAATGACTGAACTGTATTTACTGGATATAAGACAGACCAGGCTGCTCTTCTCCCCTCTTTCAAACACTAGAATTCAGTATTCATTTGAGACTCAAGTTGTGGGGCAGAACTACTATTTTTAAAAAAGGTAAGAATTTCTCTCAATAAACAAGGGTTTACTGTATAGCACAGGGAACTATATTCAATATCTTGTAATAAATTACAGTGGAAGAGAATTTTAAAAAAGAATATAGATGTATACATATATGTGTATCACCAAATCACTTTGCTATGTGCCTGAAACACAATATTGCAAATCAACTATACATCAATCAAAAAAAGAAAAGAAAAGAATGTTTCTCCATTTGTTGATTGTGAATCCACAGGAAAAGTGGCCAAAAGAGCAGTTCTCAGGGGGAAAAAGGAAGGCTTTCAGAATGATGGGTCGCTAAGAGTTATATAAACAATGTGAGGGTTTGTTACTACGGTACACAGGTGCTGGACCAAATGGAATTATTCAGGAAGTATTTACTGATTACCTGATAAACTCCCTGGGCTGGAGAAAATTATAGTGAAGGCTACTATGAAAGATACGGAGTCTTTAATGTCCTGGTTGCAAAAGCAACACAGAAGTCTGATCTCGACATGACAGAATTCCCTGGGAGAGCTGGAGACAAGCAGAATCACTGGACTTAGCTGAATACTGCTTGAAACATATGGGCCATTCCAGTGGAATTCAGAAGTATATTTATTTTTATGAGATTTCTTAATGCTTCTGTGCTTCATCATGCACTTCCAAGCAAAGCCCACAAGTCAAGTTGCTTTTTAACTTTCAGAAACAAATGAGGAGCTAGGTAGAATTTCCCTTCTTTGCAGAACTGAGAAGTGGAGCAGGATGCGCATCAGGGTCTTGACTGGAGGACGGAGAAGACAAGAGAAAAGGCACTGAATGACCAGATTTTTGGGGTTTTTTTGGCCATGACATGGGGCATGCAGGATCTTATAGCTTCCTGACCAGGGATTGAACCCGGGCCCCCTGCACTGGGAGGGCAGAGTCTTAACCACTGGACCACCACAAGGTCCCATGACCAGATTTATGATAACCCCAAAAGGGGCATGCGGGCGGGGGATTTTGAGTCAGAAGACTTAGACGGCTTTCCTGGTGCTGCAACTGACAAAGTGTGTGTGACACCTGGGGGAAAAGTGGGCTGTTTCTCTGAGAACCTTTGTTCCTGTTAAATGGAGATAACAACTCACGCCTCTGTTGACCAAAACAATGCTTCTCTGACATAAGTTACTCCCTCTGATTGCTTTCTTTTTCTTCATAGCAGATTCCTGCTCATTTATTTACTCTTTCTCCCTTCTACAGTGGAAGCTCCACGAAGGCAGACTGTGGCTCCTTTGTTCACTTACTGCACAGCCCGGTGCATTCAAGTGGTCCGTATGTCTTTTGGTTGCTTTGGTCTGAATGCTGTTGCTGTTGTTCAGTCGTCAAGTCAGCCATGTCTGACTCTTTGTGACCCCCTGGACTCCGGCACATCAGGCTTCTCCGTTCTTCATCAGCTCCCAGAATCCACTCAAACTCATGTCCATGGAGTCAGTGATGCCGTCCAGCCATCTCCTCCTCTGTCGCCTCTTTCCCCGCCCGCCCTCAGTCTCCCCCAGCATCAGGGTCTTTTCCAGTGAGTCGGCTCTGTGCGTGGCCAAATGTCTCTATGGAAATCCCGAAGGGCTTGCTGCCCTCGTTCCAGGGTTAAATTAAGGGTCCGCTCAACAGTGGAGGTGAAAGGGCTTAGGAATCTGCCCAGTGTAATGCCTACAGCCTATCACTTTTGTCTGTTATTGTTCAGTCACTATACTCTGCACTATGCCCTTCAAATACTGTGGAGAAGATTTTCAAAAGGGGATCCTCCTTTGTAACTGATATTTACTGACGGTAGACTAGGCTAGGCACACTAAGTGACATAACTAGAAAATCCCATCAATTCAGTGGGGAAAATCAATCAATATATGATCAAACAGTTCTTATCCCAACGCATTTCTAATTAACCAACCTTTTCACTTTTTAAACAGTTGTGTTGGTGTCCTAAAGACAAATCATTAAGTTTTAATCTGGTCTTGTTTTAAATGATAGGAAGAGTCTTTTCTAGGAAAGATTTCTGACAGCAGTAAGATAATACATGCAATCAGATAAAATATTAAAAATAATAACATAAAAATATAAGTAATAAAAATTCTGAGGCTACAAGAATATGCATAATACAGTTCTATGAGCAAAAGTCTTTTTCATATATTCTAACCAGCTTGCTGACTTTTAGTGTTGAAAGGAGGGAAAAGTTGTTTTCACTATCCATGATCTGTTGTACACAATGGTTTCTAGGTTTTCTGATAGATCAATTTAAATAGCAGTCCCCAAGGAGAAACCCAAATGCATCTGTGCCCAAACCTAAAAACATTAAGGCGTATTACACCTAGTCAACTGTCCTACAGATTATATTTCACCATTTTCCAGAAAATTCAAGCACTGGAACTTTGGTATGATTAACACTTTTTTGTTTGGTTCTACCATTTGTTTAGTGACTTAACCTTGGACTGTCAGTTTTACCTCCCAAACTCTGCTAGACACTGAAAACTGGATAAAGGCATGGCGGGGACTTGGCTATAAGCAGTTCTGTTTGCTCTGCTTTTGAATTATTTCTTTACAGATTCTGTTGAAGATTTCCCATTCGGCAGAACGATCTTCTTTTTACAAATCACGTGTAGGGGTTTTGCTCTCATGACAACCTCTGAATTATTAACACAATATGAGTCACCCAATCAGAGAATCTGTAACTAGATATTGTTTTCGTCTCTCTCATGACCTCTTTTAGTTTATAAGTTCGAGTTAAGAGCTGCAGTGTTTCCACACACTGTAAAGCTCTGTGCAAAAGGGAATGGCTGTCATCACAGTTACCATCTCATTTGCTGCTTTGCTAGCTCATCTCCTTTTAGAAGTTCATGGTATTGCCATGCAAGGTCAAATGCAAGTATCTCTTCCAAGTTCCTAGCTTTTTGGAGTTTTCTGTAGTTTCATACAGAGCTTCTTTGACTTATTATCTAATTATCCCAAACCCTAAGAATTTTTCCTGGTTAAAAATGAAAAACTTTAAAATTCTGATATTTTACATATCTTTTGTAGTTTTTGACTTTGGAGATGACTGCTTTTAGGCAAATATTCAGAACCCGAACGGTAATTTATAGTTCACTCACTGGAGTGGAGAATTTATTAAATCAACAGTCTTTCATTTCCTTACTGTGAGAGGCGGACTTTGTCCTCCTTGATGAATTTACCTATTATCTCACTCTTTGCCCAGAAGGAATTCTCAACATCTGCTTTAACAGACAGCACTACCGACAAGCAGAAACATAAACAACACAGTAAGTGGAAAACACCTCCTGAGCGCCCCTAACTGAAATCTTCCCAGGCTAAGGGTGGTGACACGGTCACACGTTTTTATCTCTGGCTTAGTCTCAACAACCCAGTTTCGAAGAGGAGTCATTCAGATGCAGACAATCATAACAATACTGGAAATTCCAGTTAATAATTAAATACAGGATGTCAAAGATACACTTACCTCCTGTTTAGTTACTTTGGATCCATCTTTGCCCTCTGTATTCTCTGGAGACTAAAAAGAAAATATTTGGGTGAATTGTATTTAAGTTAGAAAATGCATATTAAAAGACCACATAAGCCAATGATAATCTCCAGGGAAAAGTAAATTTGTAAGAAGATACGTTTCACACACACACACTCACATTGCATTTATCTGCACAACTGCTCTAATATTAAACCAGAATTGCTGCAAGAACTGAGCTGAGCGCCTGTTCTCAATGTACATTCACTGGAAGCAATTTTCACTGATTTCTCTTGCCACTGGGGAAAGAACAGGGAGCCAATAGTCACTCTGTTCCCCTAACATGAGAGCAGGAAAAGCCTAGGCCAAGCGCAAAACTGTATTTTCAGCCCATATTCACCTAGCTTTGATTTCTAGCCCATTTCCTGATAAGACTTGACACATTTATCATGAATTCCCATTTTTCCATCAGTAACTCCAGGGTCTCTCCCACACTCCCAGCCTCAGCGGAAAGGCCCAGCACCCAGCCACCCTAGCTGATTTCTTTCCAGACTTTGATCCATCCCCCCGGGCAGCATCTGCCCACTCTTGTGATAGCTCAAACCTGACTCCTTTCCAGACTCCATAAATACACTTAGATTTACAAGACAAATAAATTATGTCAATATATTTCTATTGGCTAGACAATAAATAAGATGAAAACAATTCAAACAATCAGAAAATTAAAACTATTTGACACAAGACAGGAATAGAGTGGGTTACCCAAGTGGTACTAGTGGTAAAGAACCTGCCTTCCAGTGCAGGAGACTTAAAGAGACGCAGGTTTGAATCGTGGGTGGGGAAGATCCCCTGGAGAAGGAAATGGCTACCTATTCCAGTATTCTTGCCTGGAGAATCCCATGGACAGATGGGCCTAACAGGCTATGGTCCATGGGGTTGCAAAGAGTTGGAACACAACTGAAGTGACTTAGCAGACAAGCACGCAGGAACAGAGGAGTGGCTCAGACGGTAAAGAATCTGCTTATACTGCAGGAGACCCAGGTTTGATCCTTGGGTCGGGAAGATCTCCTTGAGAATGGAAGGGCTACCCATTCCAGTACTCTTGTCTGGAGAATTCCATGGACAGAGGAACCTGGTGGGGCTACGCTCCATAGGGTTGCAAAGAGCTGGACACAACTGAGCGACTAACACACAGGAATAGAGTTCCCAGGATGACAAAATACAAATAGCAAACTGACATCTGACACAATTCATGGCTTAGGAAAATAAAACAGCTATGTGGTAATGCCTAGTCTGATAAAATGAGAAAAACATTTCAAAGCTCCTCAAACCCACTGTTTGCTGGGGTTGGTGACACTGTAAATTAATGTAATATTTTCAAAGAACAACCTGGCAATATAAAAAAGACACAAGAGGACTAATCATGTGATGACGGAGTAATTCTGATTTTGGAACCAAGACTCAGAGAAAGAAACAAGACACTTTGTAAAAATATCATTTTGTTTGTGCTCTTTCTAATATGAAATAACTGGGAAAAACTCACAGGATCAGTAAATAACAGACAAATGTTTAGATAAACAATGCAATTATTAATGTAATGGGATTAAAAATAGTTAAGCTATGTGAACACATGGAAAGTCCAAATAAAGTAAGATTAAATTTAAACACTTAGATTATAGGAAAATCCCTGGCAGACCTGTGGTTAAAACTCCACACTTTCACTGCTGAGGGCCTGGGTTCAAGCTCGGGTAGGGGAACTAAGATCAGGTAAGCTGCACAGTGCGGCCAAGAAAATATTAATAAATAAACGCTTGGATTATAAAGTAACATGTAAAAAGTCAGGTCAGAAGGAGATAAAGTCTTTGAGAAAGACAAAAGCTTTTCTTCATTGCAAACACCACAGTAAACCTCTTCTTCCCTGGGGCTGCCTGTTACTCAGTCTACAGATTTATCTCTTTAGGACCTCCCACATCTATGGAGTTCTCTCCTGTTTCCACATCAACCAACTATTTTCCCCTCATTCATGGAATCCTCTCTATCATCAAGGAAAACAGAGCTTCTCTTTTCTCTCCCCACTCTCTTGCACAGGAATGTCTGGCTCATAGATCTTGGGCTCTATCAGCCGGCTGAGTTAGAGGCAGGAAAATCTTGGAAAATCTCATAGGTGAGCCATTTGGCTTTGCCCATTGCCCCAGTTACCGATGTGATCCTTCTGAGCACAAACCAGACACTCTGGTGTCTGAAGGTCTGGGCTCCTGTTCTTACTTATCAGGCCGCTCAGCAGATCCGATCTGGGCTACCCTCTCCCTGTAACTGACAGGCCTTTACAGGGGCAGCACACAGCTACTACTTACTTATTTTTTGGCCATGTGGGAGGTTAAATTTCCTGACCAGGGATTGAATCCACCCTCCTTGCATTGTAAGCGCAGAGCCTTAACCACTGGACTTCCAGAGACGTCTCCACACAGCTTCTACTGACATTAAATGACATTAAAATATTTTTTCTTAAACTGATATTAATGATATTATGTTCAATATGCTTCCAGGCAGTGGATTTGTGACAGCAATACGACTGATCACTCTCTAAACTTGCCTAATATTGTTCGTATTGGATGCAAATTATTGAAAAAGAGAAACTTGGAAACCACCCCCCTTCACTCCCCCCCAAAAAGGCAGGTATAACTGAATATGTTAATGCTTCCAGACAAATGAATGCGCCTAAGACTGGAGATGGGAAGAGAGACAACTGTAGCAAAGCTGGTTTCTCTGGCAACCACTCCATTTAAACCACTTAAACTACAGAGTTTAAGATCACTCTATAAACAAGCACATAGCAAACTGGTAGGCAGGAACAACCCAAATGATCTTCACCCTGGGATCTTCTGGGCACACGTGCAGGTCCAGACACCACTTCGCTCTTGGCTTTGCCTCAGAGCCGTGTGATCTGGGACAGTGACCTGAGCATGTGACTCCGCCTCTTTCTCTGATCGATGATAATAACATCTAACTCAAAGGGTCATGTTTACAATCAAGCGAGATATTGATCTGAATGGCTATACAGATGTTATACAACAAAACATATAAGATCCTAATGAGTCTTTATAGTAACAACTTTTATTTGAGTACAGAGGTAAAATAAAGAGCCACCTTTTAATCTTGAAATTCTGGACTTCCATACTTGTGACTAAGCCATATCTACTAAGCTGTATTCGTCTTAATGAGTCTGTAAATGATCAAACATGATATATTAAATTCAATAGAGCCTTGAGGTTGAGCGCAATTCCTTTCATCCAGACTCCCTGCAACCCTGTCATCTGTTTCTGATACATGGAGTAACAGGTATATGATTTCAGAAAGACCTACCATCTTTCAGGCTACCTTATCATACACTGTTAACTTAGCCATGGGGCTGGACAGAGCAGGTCATGGTATGAAGGAATCAAAAGAGAAGTCCGAAGCTTTTGTCTGAGACTTTGAGGAATAAAAACGAAGAAAAGGGAGAAATAAGGCTTGGGGATGTACACAGATGATCTCAGATATAATTCAAACACCCTGTGAGCAGAAGGGAAGGATGGAAGGCACAGCAGGGATTCTGGGGGAGTCAGAAATGCCACTGGGGGGTAGACTGCACCAGTCAGCAGGCAGCTGGACCACTGAACACCTGGTGACCCAATGGAAAAAGAGAATCAGCCAAGAGCATGAACTGTGTACGGCAAAAATCAACAGGTGGTTGAACTTTTTAAAACTACAAGTTCAGAAAAATCAAAGTAGGTTCCTTGAAATTAAAAAGAACTCAAAACATAAACTCTAGACAAGTTACAGCAGAAGCAATGACGAATTGTCATGGAGTGCTGGGGAACTAGCCCAGAATGCAAAAAAGAACAATAAGGAGATAAATAGTATGAAAGAGAGGTTAGGAGACACGGTGGTTAACTCCAAGGATCCACATATGTTTGATGGACATTCAGAAGCAGAGAACAGAGACACTGGTAGGGAAGCAAAGGCATAATGGGTGAGAATTTTCCCAAACTGAAGTCATGAGTCTCCAGATGAAAAACTCACACCAAGGAACAAACTGGAAACAAAACAAAGCAAACATATATAACAAGACACAATAAAACTACAGAAGGTCAAAGAAAATGAAGAAAGTCATTAAAAGTTTCCACAATTAAGAGATGGATTATTTTGAAAGAATTAACTCCTCAGCAGAACCTGTAAACTACAGGAAACTCCAAAGAAATGTTCAAGGAGTTGAGGAAAACTGTCAGCCTAAAATTTTACACCCAGCTATCATTCAAGAGTAAAGGTAAAATGAAGACATGTCAGAATACAAATACTAAGAGAGTTTATTGCCAACAGTGTCTTTCTTTCAACAAGGGTCTAAAACTAAAGGATCAAATTCAGCAGTAAGAAAAGAGAATTGAGGTAAAAGAAAAACGTGTATGAAAAAAGTAAAAAATATATTGGCAAATCTATTAATTGTAGATACTGATATCTATTTTTTGTGTGTTTAAAGTATTTCAATAGAAACCACAGACTAGTGTTGCCTTATAGAATTACAATGTGTAATTTTAGATTTTCTAATAGACATATGAAGAAAGTAAAAAGACACAGGTGAAACTAATTTTGATGACATATTTCATTTAGGTGAAGATATCTACAACTTCATCATTTCTACATGCTATCAAGATTCAAATTATTAATCAGATATCTGACAAACGTTCTTCGCACAAAATCTTCAAAACTTGGCATATATTTTACATTTATAGCACATTTCCATTCAAATGCTAAGTTCTCACTAGGAACACCTGACCCATATTTAGAGGTCATAAATTTTATTATGGTTTCACATATCCAGGTTGTTGCAAACAGGTTTAAAATCTCCCAATAACTGAAGCTAATGCCAGCTTTTAAATTTAAATTGATGAAATTAAAAATTTTAAAACTTGGCTCCTTCCTTCTCAGTGGCTAATAGCCTCAAGTATTTAGTGGCTGCCAACTGGGTGGCACAGGTCTAAACAAGAACAACCATGAAAGATGAGGGGAGGAGGAACAGAGCATCCCCACCTCCAGCATGGGAAGGTCCTGGTTTTGTTCTGGAGGATTATACAAACACAGAATCATTTTAGATCATATTAAAAATTTAAAAACAGGTATTACCTTTCTTAAGAAAATAAAAAACATCTATACATTTAACAAATGTATTTCAGGAGGAGTGAAATAAAGCAAATTTTACAAACCAAATGCAGGGAAGAAAAGAGTAGGAAAAAAAAAAGGAAAACACATGATCAATAGAAACCACAAAATAAGACATTAGAAAAAGTCCACATATCTTAGTTATCATAATATACCTAAACAAATTACATGCATTATACTGTCAAATTATACAAGAAATAGAATGCAATATGTGGTTACTTGTAAATCTCCAAACATGCACAAATCAATATTATGGATTTACATATGACATATCCATCATGAACATCTAAAATCATGACCTGCAAGGATATCACGACCCCTGCAAGGATATTGCAAGGACAGACAATAAATTCATGATCATAGTTATCTTCAGGGAAGTTGACAAGGGAAGGGAACCAAGGGGGTGTTTTGAACTTAAACTTTGTAATATTTTATTCTTAGAAAGATCTGAAGCAAAGAGGGTAAAAATCATTCAGATGCATGAATTCTGAATGATGGGAAAATAGCCACGTTATATTATTTCCTGAATTTCTCTGTATTTGAAAGCCCCAAATATTCAGGGGGAAGGGGGGTGGAAGTGAAGCCTGGTTGGCAGTGCCATACCTCCTGCCAACACAGATTCCACAACTATTAGTGTTTCCTGTGTTTCTTACAAGTCTGAGCAGACACCACCTCTTCCTCCTCTGATCAAAACATATAATTCATAGTCATCTCATTTGTGCTGATACGAAGGAATCTGGAGTCGGGCAAGATGGGAAGCCAAGATCATTAGAGGCACAGATTCAGAACTGTCCTTGAGCGGGCGTGGGAAGAGAGCTGGAGAAGGGGGCCAGGGCTCCTTCAGCAGCTGCAACTCCACTGTCTCCACTCTCCCATCCTACAAAGATGCCGGAGTCCTGCATCTGAGGACACGAAAACCCTGACGGGGACAAAATCGTACGTCCTTCAGACTGCAACAGGACGAGGAGCCCTTCTTGGGAAACAAAGGAAAGGAGATTTGGAATTTCCATTCTGCAGACCATCCACAGGAATCAACAGAACAAATGCTCACTTATTGAGATTCTCCTTGAATAAACAGCAGTTACCACTTTACTCAGGGCCTTTTACGGGGACCATCAGCCCAGCTTTCTCTCTCCAAATTCAGGAAGGTATCTGCAAAGATCAGAGAATCATTTACGCCCCACAACAGCTGCTTGGCAACAGCTCTGGATGGTCCTAGCTTCCAAATTTGTCACTTCTGAGAAAAAGACTGAGGGTGTGGCAGGAAGTTGGGAAATATAGTACCTCCTGGTGCCATGTTTCTCAGCTGCGGAAGACAAGAGCTCGAGATTCTGAGCAATGATGCTGGACCTTATCTCAAAGTTCCAAATAGTCTTTACTGGTAAGTGCAGGCTCTCGGAGTTTTCCTTCCAAGACATTAAGTGACAAGGGTTATTGTTTTCTAACTTAAGTGAATTCACTGAGATCTTAGAGTATGTACAAAATTCAAGTAACCATTAGCCAGCTGCCATAGAACAAATCCAGACTCGACTGCTGGATTATCTATGCTGATGCAGGAAAACTGGGAGCAGAGAGACACTGCAAATAAACGAACAATCACTTCTTTTCATCTGGGGAATGTATTACTTTCAGGGGACTCTTATTTAACTTTCTGGTCAGTATGTTTAAATTAGTACTGTTTTTCTTTTAAAATTAATTTACATTTTGTTACAAATCTAAAGCTGGGGAAAAGAAAGAAGTCCAATAGGGAGCTGGTTAGCAGAGGAAAACCATTCGAGGACAAAAATCCAACCAACCCACTCACAGAAAGACTGAAATGTGTCCATAACTAAGTTTTCACTCTTCTGCTAAAATTGACACATACCTTAATTACTTGATTAAGACGGCATTAATTTCTCTCCACAAATGAGGGCACTGTCCATGAATTCTTATGAAGTTTTCCAAATAACGTGTATTTCTCTTAAACTCAAGCATGCACATATTTGAATTTGACACAGGACACAGACACTGAAGATTTTATTCAAAGCCATAAAGACCACTGTTTAACATCAGCATGGCAGTTTTTCATTCATTCTCTAAGTGTATGTTTGGGATCTTCCAATATTGTCATTTTCTTCTCCAGTAGACCTTCCCAACCAAGGGAATGAACCAGGGTCTCCCACATTGTAGGAGACAATTACTGTCTGAGCCACCAGGGAAGTCCAATACTGCTTTGCTTGCTAAAATAACATTTAAAAAATCCAGTATTTGAGAATGAGAGGACAAATGCAAAGGATTAATAATGAAACCAATGTCAAATTTCTTTCTTACTTCCTCCTTGGCTTATGTCTATTAACTTCAACAACTTCTATAAACCCAAATACCTGATTAAGGCCATGAGGCTAATATGTCTTCCCAAAATAAAATCTTGTTGTTCAAGATGAAAGTAACGGAGTAAGGACTCTGCTTTAAAAAGACTCTCAATGAACTGAAATAAACATCAACTCTCTCTTTCCTGAGGAATACTTCAAAGGAAAGTATCTCCTGAATTCCATTACAAAAGATAAACTGAAAGCAAACAAAAAGCTGTGTTTTAAGTTTGCTCAGCCAAATTTTCTTAGTATAAATGTACATAATTTCATAATGGAAATATATCATTGATACGAAATAACGTAAACATTTTACACAGCTCTTTGGTCTGAACTGCCTTTTTCCTGAGAGTCACCTCTTCCTATATGTTGGGTGGAGGATGCTCCTGGCTGAGGTTGGAAGCCTGACCCCAACCTGGCTTGTATCTTATGTCCCTGGGCCTGAGTTTCTTCATGAGGAAGACTAAGAGGCTGGACCCAAAGATCTCACTCGCCTGACTTACTGAAATACTTGAATATATGCTAATCGCACTACAGAGTGTGTATTACAGAGATGTCAGGTACTGAAGCCTTGGAAAGGGATATGAGAAAAGACCCAGAGCAACCATCATTAACCTCAACAAACCAAATCTAAATGAGTGAATCTCCTTCACCAGTCCTGTGAGGCGGGTAAACAGCATCATATCCATTGTATGAATTATGAATGAGGAACTGAAGCCAGAGAGGTTTAGGTAACCTGCCCGAGACAACACAGCTGGTAATCTCGCTGGTAAGTGTAAGAGCTGGGATTCAGACCTGAGGGGATGGGCTCAGCGTTCATGCTCTCATCCACTACAGGCTCTAAGTGCTTTCTTCTGGCTTTGCTAGGTTCAAAACTGGGTGCAGAGATGGGACGTTAGGGAGGCAGGAGGCTTCCAGTCTGGGAAGTATCTTAATCTGTAGACCTGGGCAAGCAGCAGATAATATGTAATGGAGTGTTTCCTCCTCTGCCTCATTCGTGGGCCTCTTGAAATAACAAGAAACATTTCCCATTAGAAATATGACATGTTAATTGCTTCTAAGTTCTGGTTATTTGCAGTGAAAAGTAGGGTGCTTGGATCTTCCCAAATTACGATTTTCTCTGGATATATGACCAGGAGTGGGACTGCTGGATCATATGTTAGCTCTGTTTTTAGTTTTTTAAGGAACTAAAAGTCCATTTGAATAAACATGTGGAGACTTACCTAGTGGTCCAGTGGCTCAGATTCCTCCCTCCCAATGCAGGAGGCCCAGATTTGATCCCTCGTCAAGGAACTAGATCCCACACACTGCAACTAAGAGTTCACAGGCCCTAACTAGAAATTGTGCATGTCACAACTAAGGCCTGCATAGCCAAATAAATAAAATAAATACTGAAAAAAAAAAGATGTGGTGTATATATACAATGGAATATTTCTCAACCATAAAAAGAATGAAATAATGACACTTGCAGAAACATCGATAGACTTAGAAATTATTACACTAAGCGAAACGTCAGGCAGAGAAAAGTATCATATGACATCATTTATATGTGGAATCTGTACAAAGGATACAAATGAATTTATTTACAAAACAGAAACAGACTCACAGACTTAGAAAACAAATTTACAGTAAACAGAGGGGAAAGGTGAGGGTGGGAAGAATTAGGAGTATGAGATTAACATATACACATTATACACTAATAAAACAGATAATCAACAAGGACCTACTGTATAGCACAGGGAACTTTACTCAATATTTTATAATAAGCTATATGCGAAAAAAAATCTGAAAAAGAACAGATATATGTATAAGTATAACTGAATCACCTTGCTGTATACCTGAAACTAACACAATACTGTAAATCAACTATACTGCAACATAATCCATACTGCAGATGAAAAAATAAAAATTTTAAAAAGACTAAACCTATTATAAAATAAAACTTAGATAATTCTGAACAAATAAAAATATTACATGTTGTGATGCACACAAATTTACTCTTCTAGGTTTTTTAATGTTCATACACATGGCTACAAGCACTTTCGTCTTACTAATAAAAGACAAAACACCAAAGCATTTGTATTATTTTCATAGCACTTTATGTTTTCTATGTACATTCACCTTGCTGCTATATTTGATCATCTCGACAGCACTGAGACACACAGCTGCTGCTGCTAAGTCGCTTCAATCGGGTCCGACTCTGCGCGACCCCACAGACGGCAGCCCACCAGGCTCCTCTGTCCCTGGAGTTCTCCAGGCACGAACACTGGAGTGGGCTGCCATTTCCTTCTCCAAGGAGATACACAGGGACTGTCTCAATATTCCCATTTTACAGATGAAGGATAGAGGCTCAAAGAGGTCAAGTGACTTTCCCCCATTAAAGAGTGGGGGAGATCACCCTAGACCCCAGTCCTTCAACTTTTACACCTGGGATTTTAAAGGGATCTTATCAGATTTCTTTATTTTCCTATTTGCTCAGATATGAATTTACTTCTGCTAAATGGGAAACATACGAATTTACTTCTACTAAATGGTAAGCAAGTTATAATGTTCCTTACATTTTTGCAAAATGAAATCAGCCGGCTCTGATGTGATGGATGTGTGACCATTAAAAGGGGCAACAGTAAAATTAAACACTGTAAATAAAAGAAGAGATAAAGGAAAGCAACGGAGAGTAGACAGAAAAGAAACAGTTCAAAAATGTATTCTATGGCATATATACAGAACGTCAGAAGTCTTTCAAGCTTCACACTTTAGTCTTTTGTGTGTTTACCTCCCACATAAAGGGGTCTAAGACTCACAGCAACTTCCCACAAAGTACAATTTAACTAATTGTGTCCAGTATCATAAAAAGCCACAGTTTATATCCAACAAGAAAAGGAAAAAAAAAAACAAAAAACAGAAACAAATTCACCTTTTTGGGGTAAACTTTGTATTTATCTTTGTATGGGGTCAAAATAATAAAGATATAATTTTAAAATAATGTCACTTCATACCTTTTAAAAATACCTTTTGTCATTAAACATTAACCAGCTGGTAATCCAGAACTCTGAAATAAAAATCCATTCAGTTCTAGGTCCAACAGCTTTTCCAAGCTATGAGGCTTTTATTCTTATTTGATGAGTTCCAAACACAAAAGCACCTGCTTGGTTTTTAAATCCAATGCCTAAGCAATGGGGGCTTTGTCTACGTATTACAGTCTGTCAACATTACTGTATAATATCCAAGTGTTCATGGGGTACTCAGGTCTCTGAGACTTAGATTCCTCATCTGCAAAACTGGGCTAAAAATATACTCTATCATGTTGGGTTATTGGAGACATTAAATGAGATGGTGAATGCAAAGTTCTTAGCACAGGGCCTGGCATGTGTGAAATAGTCAGTGGATGTTCCATATTGTGAGGCCGGTATTTTTTTTTTTAATTGAAGTATAGTTGTAAACTATACTTTGGAAAGACCCTGATGCCGGGAAAGATTGAAGGCAGGAGGAGAAGGGGATGACAGAGGATGAGATGGTTGGATGGCATCACTGACTCAAAGGATATGGGTTTGAGCAAGCTCTGGTAGTTGGTGATGGACAGGGAGGCCTGGCGTGCTGCAGTTCATGGGGTCGAAAAGAGTCGGACATGACTAAGCGACTGAACTGAAACAAGTATATCTGCATGTTTCTGGTGACAGGCAAATATCTCTATTATTTGAAATATAACAACAAAGACAATATATCTTGGAAATAGTAAATCCACCAGTTCATGGTGGAGTTAGAGAAAATATGAAATTTTAGACTCTCTCACTACTCGAAGATGCCAATGCTTAGGGATGGAAACTTCACATGTCTACCTTGTGTAGGACCCTACAGTGCATTAGTTCCTGAAATACCCAGAAGGCTTCAGGATAACGTGTATCTTTCAGAAGCCAGAGGTCCAGACCCTGAGGGCAGCCTTAGGGTGTGATCATAAATAATAATGACTTGTGGGGTAACTTCCTCTGCCTGGTGCCTAGAAGCAATGGCATCAGCCTACATCTTAATAAAGACAACATTTTAAACAGATGGACACACTTATTTACATAACTCTTGAGTCCTTCTTGCTTCATTCATTGGGCACCTTTATTTAAATACAAATACCTATCACTGACTCAATGGATGTGAATTTAAGCAAACTCCGGGAGATAGTGAAGGACAGGGAAACCCGTCACGCTGCGGTCCATGGGGTTGCAAAGAGTAGGACACAACTTAAGAGACTGAACAACAACCACCAACTGGGATTATTAAAAATGAACATTTATAGGAAATACTGTGGTGTCACAGTTAGGAGCAAAATGCTGAGGGCTGGGGTGAAATCCCTAGTTCTGTCACCTCCCAGCTGTGTGACCCAGGGGAAATGCCTTCATCTGACTAAGTCCCAGTTTTCCCACTGTGTCTGGGGCTGAGACCAGCTGCAGGCTCCGTGGTTCAGGACACAGACTGGAGGCAGACCTGGCTCTGCCACCCCCTACCTCTGAAGATGTCATTGTGGAGAACACACCTGACCGGGTACTTAGATGATTCAGGTTATTAATGCAAAGTGCTGGGAACAGTGCCTGAGTCATAGAAAGCCACCTAAATGTTATTTATTGTGGCTGTCAATATCATACTCTGAGACGAGGCCAGCCTTGCAGAACTGCAGGGAGAATAAAATGAAATAATATGAAATTACTCCATAATGCTTCCCACCCAGGTTTATTTCTAACAACTTCACATATTTTTATTTAAAAGAAGGTGTCTAATAACTATAAAGCACAAAGCTCAGCCAGGCATTCAATGCAGGCAGGCATTCAATAGCCAGGTAGCTATTTAAATTTTAATAGTAATAAATATATGCATATGTTGTTACTGGTAAGTTTCTCTTAAAATATTAAATTTTGGAACCAATTTTGAGATTTAAAACCTTTTTTCTCTACCCCCCTACTTCTGATTATGCATAGCATTTACTTTCTGTGACTGAACAAGCATTTCCTTTGGGAAGATCTAAATGGCCCTGTTTTCTGGATATGCCCATAAGATGTAAAAATACTGGACTCAATAAACACCTTGACCAGCGGCCAATACATGATTCGATTGAACTCTTCTAAGAAGGCAGTGAAATGCACAATAAATAAGCAGCCAGCAGGGGAAAAAATATTCAACATTTTGATTTGGTTATCTTCAACGCTGATTTTTAAATTACTCACGAGACTAACATCGTATTTCCACACTAGATACTCTGAAAGCAGACAGCTTAAATGGTGCTTATGTCAGTCGCCCTTTCCCAACTGTAACCTGCAGGAAAGCGGAATCTATTTAAATTTGGTATAAACAAAGGCAGTGCTTTCGGGGGAAAAAATATAGGAGAAGTGGATCACTTGATAACTGATTTGCCAAGGGAATTTTAATGTTATATGGTGATATTTTTAAGCATAATTTTTTTTCTGTGAGAAAAATCAACCATGTAAAAATGCACCAGATCAAAGCTTGTGTTCTCTTAAAAACACTACATTTGTTATCTGGTTGTTGAACATTTACTCCTATAATTGCAGTTAATAGGACATACAGACTGAGATCTATGTGCCACTGGTCCTCCTGTAAAACGGAAGCCTGGATTACTACAAGGCTATTATTTCACTGTAATTCTCTTAATGATTAAAAATTATCATTCAGTATCCTATGAGAAACCATAATAAAAAAGAATATATATATTCACATGTGTATATATAGATATATACACATAAAACTGAATCACTTTGCTATATAGCAGAATTTAACACAACAGTGTAAATCAACTATACATCCATTAAAAAAAGTACAGCCTCACAATATGGGACATCCATTGACTATTTCACACATGTCAGGCCCTGAGCTAAGAACTTTGTACTCACCATCTCATTTAATGTCTCCAATAACCCAACAAGGTAGAATATATTTTTAGCCCAGTTTTGCAGATGAGGAATCTGGGTCTCAGAGACCTGAGTACTGAGAAGCTTACAGAATTAAGCAACCTGCCCTAAATCATACAGCTAGTAAACAGTAAAGCCGGGTCAAACTGGACGATCTCCTCAACAAAGACAGGAAGCAATTCAAGTTACTACTTTCCTCTCTTGAAAACGATTCATTCATGCACTTGTTCAACAAACAGTTATAGTACCTGTGCTAGGTGCTGTGGCAGGGATTAAAAAAAGACCAGAGCCATCCAAGACTTCACGGTCAAATGAAATTAGAAGGATTACAAAATTAACTCAAAATTCGGTAATCAATAAAATGTCAATTTAAAAACATGGTCCTTGCCTTTTAAACACCAGAGGGTGGTTACAAGAAAAGCATGGGGCCAGGAAGTCATGAAATCTTCATTAACGAGGGAGGATACCCACTGTGCACAATCTAACCTCAACTGCTATTAATGTTAACAGGCCTTGAATTTAATTCCTTCTACTTGAAACAAAGCAAGACTTCACAGACCACCTCTATTAACAAACCAGCAATGATCCCCTTGAGATTAAGAAAAACAAAGCCATAACCCCCAACCCTTTTAACCAAACAACTTTTTGTCAGTGTTTTTTCTTTGGACACGTAGTGTGGCCAAACTTAAGAATGTTCAGAGCTCATAGTTTTTCTTGTGGCTCATTATCATTTCTTGCCATGAATTATAAATACTGTCATATTTATATTATTTACCCTGTCAGACCGAAAGATCCTTAAAAACAAGGGCCTTTACTCATTCATTTCAGAAAGAGTTTGTAATGTCCATAATTCACTTCCTTTCCCAAGGTGATGGTAAGCTGCATTAAGGTGACGCTTGATACATGTTTGAAGGGCTGAATAAAATGTTTTAACCCTGACATTTTGAAGCCTTTACTCAAGTATCAGTTTCATGTAAGTATCAACTCAATTAAACTCAGCAGGTATTTACAGATGGCATACTACATGTCAGGCCCTTTCATATTCAGACTGGGTAGCTTAAAAGTTGCTTCAGTCGTGTCTGCCTCTTTGTGACCCCATGGACTGTATCCCACCAGTCTCCTCTGTCTGTGGAATTCTCCAGGCAAGAATACTGGAGTGGGTTGCCATTTCCTCCTCCAGGGGATCTTCCCAACCCAGGGATAGAACCCATGCCTCTTGCATCTCCTGCATTGCAAGTGGATTCTTTACCGCTGAGCCACCAGGGAAGCCCAAATTGACTTACAGATTCAATTCAAGCCCTATCAAAATTCATGGCAGGCATGCTGTAGAAATTTACAAGCCGATTCAAATATTTATATGAAAGCCAAAACAATTATGAAAAAGAACATAGTGACATTACCAGTAACAAATCTTACTATAAAACCACAGTAATCAAAATAATGTGGTATTAACATAAGATTATGAACACAATTCAGAACATAGACATCAAACCTTTACATTTATGATGAACTGATTTTTGACAAAGGTGCCTAGGCAATGTAGTGGGAAAAGGATGGTCTTTTTTATTAACAATTGGTGCTATGACAAGTAGATATCCACATGTACCCAAAAAAAAAAAAAAGTAAAATTGAAACCCTTATCACACTATTTACAAATTTAACTCAAAATGGATCATAGACCTAAATATCAGAGCTGAAATTATAAAACCTCTACAAATAAATATCTGTGACCTTAGATTAGGCAAAGATTTATTATATAGGACATTAAATGGATTTCATAAAAAAAAAAATCTTCTGTTCTTCCAAAGACATCAAGACAATACTTTTTAAAAAGTCACAGACTGGAAGGAAAGATCTATTAATCATATATCTGATAAAGGACTTGTATCCAGAATATATAAAGAACTCTTGCAAATCAATAATAAGACAAAAAATCCAACCTAAAAATGGGTAAAACATTTGAATAGACATTTCACCTAAGGTATCTATTATGCTAGCAAACACATGAAAAGATGCTCATCATCATTACTTATTATGGAAATGTAAATTAGGCTAATTAAAAAGCTATAAGCAAAAAACCCCAATAATATTAGCTATCAGCACAGATGCAGAGAAAACTAGAACCCTCAGGTACTGATGATACAATTACCATCAAATCAGTTTGGAAGTTTAAAACATTAAAGATAGATTTTCATACCACCTGTCAGTTCCACCCTTAGGAAACTTCCCAAGAGGAAATGGAAATATGTCCATGCAAAGACTTACATATAAATATTCATGATAGCATTATTTATAACAATGCAAAATTAAAACAATTCAGATGTCTATCAACTTGTGAAAGGATAAACAAAAAGTCGAAAATTCATACAACAGACTATTATCAGGCAATTAAAAAGGATGGAGAATGGATACATGCTACTCTGTGGCTGGACCTCAAAACCATTGTACTAAGTGAGAGAAACCAGACACAATTAGACTACATATTATTTGATTCCTTTTATATAAAATTTCCAGAAAAAGCAAATCTATAGAGATGATAATCAGTGGTTACCTAGGACTGGGGTGGGAGTAGGGACTGTCTGCAAACAATGGAGAAGACCTTTCTGGAGTGATGGAAGTGGTTTAAAACTGGACTATAGTAATGTTTCGCAACTCTACAAATGTATTAAAAGTCACTGATCTGTATACTTGGTACAGATAAATGAACTCTACAGTAAGTACATCATACCGCAATATAAGCTTTTTTTTTTTTTAAGGAAATGACAGCCACATCCATATTGCTTGAGAGTTGCTAAAGTGTCAGTATCACTCAGCACTGGACAATGACACAATCTTTTTTTTAAAAACCAGACTGTTTTTTAAAAACTCACATCTCGTTATTCTTAATAATATAATTTATTTGATTTCTAGTTAAACTAAACATTTTCATCTATTGGGTCTGTTATTTTCTTACAAGGATATACATCTATTTCATAAGGACATCTCATCTTTTTTAAAGTAGCACACTTTTTTCAGTGGTATGTGGTAGAAATAATTTTTCCCAGTTTTGTTAACAGGGTTTTCTTTTTCTTTGTCATGTTGACATATTCATTTTCATGTAGTCAAATTTATCTGTATTTTCATTTACAGAGTCTGTCTCTGGTGTTATAATATGCAATCTCCTTTTGAAAGATTAATCAGAAACCTCGAGTATTGTTAGGTAAGCATTCCCTGTCCCAAGCCCAGCATTCCTGGGCCTTTCCATTTTATGAAAAGAGATAAAACATAACTTCAAATCTCAAAGCTGGAAGCAGACAGAATTTTCTGCCTTAAACCTTTATGGGTAAAGAGGGACTAGTGTTGACACCCCAAATTCCTGGAAAATTGTCTCACTAGGGAAAACTTCTGACACACTTGACATTCCCAATAGTCACAGTGATGAGGACTTGGAAAAACAAAAAGAAGGATGCGAAAATGTGCCCGCTGTCGCTAGTCGTGCCAGGACTGTGGCTCGAGGGCTTGTTGGCTGAGGCCTCTTTGTAGACCATCAGGTCATTCCATAATAACGTGATCGCTGCATTCGACGTGATCAGGCATTCGTGGATGTCTGACCGAACAGTCTAGAACTCAGTCACTCACTGTCCCACCACCACCTGAGTCCAGGAATATTATCATTTTCCCTGCTGCTCCATTCACTATTAGTGGGTGGTCACTCACCACCCTTTAACTAATGAATACAGGAAGCTCAATTTTATTTAAATCTCACCGACTCAGGAAGAGATGTAACACTAACTGAAGAACTTGTCACTACTGAGTGATATACTCATCAAAAAACACTACTGCAGTTCCAAAAACCACTTGCTTTCATGTAGCTATGACTACCACACAAAGATACAGAGAAAACTCATACAGGTAAACAGGCTCAAGGATGTATTGTACAACACAGGGACTACAGTTGATATTTTGCAGTAACTGTAAGTGGAACGTAACCTTTTTAACTAGATAAAACTTTTTTCTTAAATAATAAAGCATTTTAAAAAAAGAAATGTCATAAAAAAGTGTTATATTAATGTGGACACTATGGCCTTCAAGGCATATACCTGAGGCCCGGTCATGTTAGATACAATCAGAAGAGGCATTCAAATGCCTGAAAACAGAAAATGACTGATTTTTTTTCTTTGTACATTTGAGTCTCTCCCACACACATACACTTTCAAGACTCGCCCTAATTCAACCTCTTTCATTATCTATCCTACAGTTTTTGGAATCTATACTACATAGTCTGGGACCTATATACAGGTTTAATATTATTTAATTGTTCTGTGCCCATTACTTATCAAATTAAACACAAGCTCCATGAGGGCAAACGTTGTATTTCTATGGCATTCAAGCAGTGCTAGGATTCCAGAGGCTTCTACTGACTTTGTTAGTGCCATTTCTTCCTCTGCAGCCTCAACAGTGCTCATTAAATAACATTTCTTGATTTCTGGAAAAAGTTGAAAAAAAGGGGCCAAGAAGGTAAAAATAAATGAATAAATAAAGTATTGTGAGGGCACTTTGGAAACTTACAATGTAAAACAGCCAGAGCTTTAGCCGAGAAAAATATTGTGGCATAGTATGTAAATACTTTGGCAGATACCCCAGCTTTAAAGATCTCCAAGAGCAACGCACAGATTGTCTCCAGTTGCACCTAAGCAGGCTTTATCTAGTGACTATAGTTTCCTATGTAAGTTTCAGGGAACCCCAGGGTTCCATGAGGCAGTTCCAGGGTTCTATGAGGCAGCATCAAGGTTTGCCTGGTAGATGGGATGGCCACGGGAGCCACATTTAATTTGTGGTTGCTCCTATCCAAGTAACAGCCCTGGTCTTTGAGCTGTATGTATAAATGAAAAGAATATCTATTAATCAAGGAGAAGTTCCCTATCTCTGAAAAAGACTGACACCCAGGCGCCTGCAGACAAGTCCCCTTTACTCCCAGGATGCCTGGCTAGCTTCTTCTCTGCTTTCTAGGGAAATAAAACAATAATCAAAAGCCAGTTTCTCTACTGCTCTTCTGTTCTTCCTTCCTGTTGCCTGTAAGAGCAATGTTTTCACCAACTCTGACCCCTGGACAACAGGATCCCAGCACATCAGGATCTCTTATAAAAAAGAATCTGTACGATGCAACTATTTGTCCACATTTGTTAATAATTCCCAGAATGCAGGTATCAACTCACTCTGGAACCTAGTTCTTGGTGACTCTACTAGAACTCCCAACCTCATCATTAAACCAAAGATAAAATGCTGAAAATGGTGGCATCATTCTAATATCCTCATTGTAGTACTGGAAAAACCGTAATTTCCTAATAATTAAGTTTAACTGATGAATCTGAAGTATTAGTACTCTTAATATGCCATCCATCTTCTCAGGCTGGGCATTTCTTTGCACTTCAAATTCCTCTTCACCCACCCATGAATGAGTAAATAAAGAAAGTGAGTAAACAATGTCTGAAAGTAAGGTCTTTACCTACAGCATCTAATTAAACCTTTGGTACTAGCTATTGGTTGCTGAGACTCTTAGGTAATTCCTGGTTTAAAGCCCTAGTTTAATGGCAGTACCACCTCTCAAGGGGTTCTGAGCATTAAATGCGACATTAGATCAAACTCCGCCCACAGTATGAGGCATATAGTATGTGTACAATAAACTCTTAGATTTTTAAAAAAAACTTTTAATTATATATATTTTTCAAATGGAGGACACAAGTTTCCACCAACTTCTAAGACAGATAAAAAGGCAAAACCCTCTATATTTTTAAAGCTTCAAGATTTTGAAAATAATGAGATCACTTACAAACACAAATCATTCCACCATCTTTAACGATATAGCAATATACTATTTGCCCTTTTGCTTCCAATTTAACACCCTCACTGCTTAACACTGTTGGACACGCGAGGCCAGGCGGTGGGAGGGTGCAAAGTATTTTCTTAGCAACAGCCGCCACACTGCAGTTTCTCCTCGCGGTGGAGGAAAGCCTTCCCTTCCCTCCCTGGGACAATGACAAGTCGTAGCCGGACTCCAAGGGAAACGTGCGTCCCCGGTGCGAGTCACTTGGGTGTTCGGGGCCTGCGCGGAAGGGGACACACAACAGTCCTCCAGCAGGGACCCCAGGTGCCCCCTCCGCACCCGGGGGCGCAAGAGCACGCGGAGCCCGCCTCCCCGGACCGAGTGTGGGTTCGGGTCGCCGAATCGGACCCGGTGACCCCTGCCCTTTGCAACCACAGTTGCGCGCGCCCCGGCGGCGTCCCGTTCCTGCGCAGGGCCAACTCCGCGAGTCCCCGCCGCCAACTGCACGCAGGTCCAGCTGCCCGGCCCTGCCCGACACTGGACTGGGTACATACGGGTCTGCGGCGGGGGCGGCAGCGGGGTGAGCGCAATGTTAAAACATGGCTTTCCCTCTCCCGTGGCCTGAGCGCTTTCGCGGCGCACCGGCGTGGGCACGGCCCACACGGGAATAACCCCGACATCTGCCCGACTTGCTGGATTCATTTCCGACCTCCCCGTGCGTGTTACTTGTTACCCCTCCCCTCCCCCCCGTCTCGCTGCTTTTTCCTGCACACCGACCTCAACCTGCCAGTTTTGCAAAGAGAAAACTCCCCTTCTGGAAGCGGGGGTGTCGGGGGGGTGGTGGTGGTAAAAAAGCGCTTTTGCTTCTTGTTCGAGGTAGAAACCATTCGGACTAGAATGAGTTCCAAAAGAAGGGAAGTCGCGTCGCCGGAAAGAAAGTAGCATTAAGAGATCGATGAGGACAGAGGGAGGGAGCAAGATCTGCAACAGGCACCCGAAAACAAGCGTGAAGGAGCAAAGAGATTCGCCGCCCCCGAGTTACTACCGAGTGCATTCCGCGCCATCCATAGCAATGGCAAGATTTGCTCTTCTCACAGTCTGAAGGCCTTTGAAGTCTTTTTGGGTCAGACTTACCTTTCTCTTCGGCATAATGACTGTATTCGGGCAGCTGAAAAGTAAAGCAACGGGCTAGAACTGCTGGCACCGCCGCTGGATGCTGCCGCCGCCGCAACCGCTCACGCGCAGGTCTTGGCGTAGCCCGGCCTGCGGGACCTCAACCTCGGCGGCTCCCTCCAGGGGCCCTGTACTCGCTGGTCTCCGCGCTCCTCCAATGAGGAGCCCCGGCAGCCGGCCGCGAGGCCCCATTGGCTGCGGCAACGTTCTAAATTCCACTAGGGCACGCCCACCTCCGCGCGCACGGTACGCGCTGTTGTAGTTTCCACTTCACCGAAAAATCTGCCTGGCGACTGAGCATGCCCAGTTCAACTAGTAACCCCCCTCCCCGCCCCCGCCGCCAAGCCACGGGATCTTGGAGTTTCATTGTTTTGTTGGTCCCTATTTGGATTGTTATCAGTAGGAAGTGTGGGCCTTCATAAGGAAGAAAAAGAGTAAGGATGGACACATTAACGTTATAAGGTAAATGTATACACAGCAAACATTTTATATGGTTCCTGTAAAAGCTTGTAATGAGTGCTGTGTGGTGCAGAGCTTTGAAAGTGGGAAGGTACTCTGCTCTGAGACAGTCTGGCGATCTCTAAGGGTCTCAAGTTCCCCTTCTAGATTTCTAGTAACAATAAACCCTAAAACTACTTAGGAATAATTTCCTAAAAACTGACTTCATAATTCGGTCACCAGCAAACTAGGCTTGGAGGTGAATAGAGTATGTTTATTATGGAAATTAGAAAAGACTGAACAAAGTCAGATAAGATTATTTTATTTTTTGGAACGTATTAAGATGACAATTCAAATATGCACAACTTAATGTTTCTCAAAGTTCCGCAAGGCATTCCATAGGCATTGGATGCCTGGATTAAATATAAATATAAAATATATAAAATAAAATATAAAGTATTTTAATATAAAATATAAAATAAACACTCTATTTTATGAAATCATTCTTACCCTGATACCATAACCAGTGATAAACCTCAAAGGTAAAGAGAGCTAGGGAGCAATTTCCTTTATAAACACAGACATGAAATCTTGAATAATATTTTAGTGAATCAAATAACTGTAAATGAAATGTAAATTTTAAAACTTGTGAATCACCTTTATGTTGAATACTTGGAATCTATATAATATTCTACATCAGCTCTACCTCAGTTAAAAAAAAAAGTTCTTTTTAGTAAGTCAAATCCAGCAACATTTAAGAAGATAAGGCTTCATGACCAGTGAAGTTTATCCTTGGAATGCAAAATTGGTTTAACATCTGAAAATCAATCAATAGAATTCAACATATTAATAGAATAAAGGGGGAAAAAAACAGTTTTTTCAACAGATACAGGAAAAGCACTAGTGAACAGTTAAACAGACTTTAGTAACTATATAGGATAGAATACTACTCAACTTGATGAAGGGGAACAAAATATTCCTACCTGGAAGAATGTCAAAAACAAAATGCTTTGTGAAAGGAGGCAAGTATAAAAGGCCATATATATGAACATTTTCAAAGCAAAATTACACATAGTTAGTTTTATAATCATGTTGGAAGGCAAAATTTCACATTATAGGGAAACACTAATGAGACCTCACACTACAAATATGGCCAAATCCACTTTAGTTACACAAAGGCTACAAATATGTATTAAATAGCATCATCAAGTAGTTAATTTTAACGCTTGACATTTTTCTTTGTTAATTTTCACAATAATGAATTAGTATCCTAGAAAACTGCAGAAGTGATCAATGACTTTTGTTTCTGTAATATCTTTAGGAAGATATTTTTTGACATGGATTTTTGGGGGCATGTTTCAATCTGTTACTATTATTACTTTTTTTTGATACTCATGTTGCTCCAATGTGAGAAACTTTTTTCAAATTAGTGCGGGTATACTTTTGACATGATCCCAATTGTTTTTGATAGACTCCTTATTTTCAGGTGTTCAGTGGAGCACAATACACTCAAAAGAACTGGGATAAAACCAGTTCTTTGCTTCAGCACTGGATGGAACTTGTTTATAATTTTACCATGGTAATTAATTTATAATGAAATTGTTTTGAAAGAGAGTTAACTTGAAACAAGCACTTAAAAAGAGTTAAGTGTTTTTTATTTTTATTTTTTCAGTTAAAATTTTTTCTTTTGGCCGAACCGCACAGTGTGTAGGATCTCAGTCCCCTGACCAGGATCACACTCTGCATTGGAAGCACAGAGTCTTATCCACTGTACTGTGAGGGAAGTTCTTGCAAAGTGCTTTTTAAACCAATGAAAACATTTTAACATAAGGTAGGTGTGGGAAGGATGCTGAAAGCACTTGAAATCTGGGTTGAATTGTTTTTCTTTATGGAGATAAAATGATGTCACAACAAAGGTGGGACTGGAGTGATTTTTTTCCCCCGTCTGTGATGAAAAGTGATTCATGAAGCTGGCTGCTTTAGCTGATGTTTGTCAAGACTAACCACTCAACCAACAACAGCGAACACAATTGTGACAGTTTTTACTGCATATAATTAAATAGTGACACTGGTTTATGGAATTCTCCAAGCCTGGAGTGGCTAGCCACTCCAGTGGGTATACTAGAGTGGATAGCCATTGAATGAAAATGAGCATTGCTAATTGGATAAAGGTTGATTGTGGGGACCTTGGGTCCTTTGAGCCCCAGAATTCATTTACAAGTGATGAGAATAATGGCTTTAGTTGTAAAAATAAATAACAGCATTGACTGCTTTACTTTGAAGGCACTTGTACCTACCTGAGCAGGATGCTAGGGAAGGAAGGGCTCATTCTGTGCCTTCAAAAGCCTTCACTGGCAGCCCTGGGGGTGAGGGGCAGACAAGGAGGATGATTTTGCAGGTAGCTGTGATTCCAGATTAGGAGGTAAAGACAGCCAAGCAGAAGTGAGCATGCCCTCTGCAAGACAGTGAGAAGGCCACCCTGCTAAGAAGAGACGCCTTGGTTTATCAGTAAACTCCTCTGAGTGTTTCGTTACTTTGACCCATCAACCTCTAAGACTGTGAAGCCTTCTCTGGAGGTTGTGGATGCTGTTTTAGCCAAGATAGACAAAAGATAAATGAAGAGGGTTACTGCCTGAGGAAGGAAGAAGGAAAAATGAGTGAACAGACCTCTTTTCCAATTCCAGCTCCTCTCCCCTTCTTTCCTTCCCATAACGGTTGGAATCTTACATGGACCCCAGCACTTTTCAAACACCAAGATAAAACCACATATGGTACCATGACTGTCATTAAGGAAGGTAGGGGAGGGAGAAGGGAAAAGAAAAAAGGGCAGAGGGTAGAAAATACCAGGGTACACTTCACATGATAAAGGTAAGTCATGTTTTAGAAAGTGTTTCCATTTTGTGTATGTTTTCATGTAAACACATGCCACACATAGATATACATATGTGGAGTGTGTGTGTGTGTGTGTGTGTGTGTGTGTGTGTGTGTGTGTTCTAGGTTGTGACTTGAAATGTATTTTTAGGAGGGGTCTTGGTGTAAAACCTAGAAGCTACTGCACAGCCCTAGTAAATATTCTTTGGAAGGACTGATGCTGAGGCTGAAGCTCCAATACTTTAGCCACCTGATGTGAAGAGCCAACTCATTGGAAAAGACCCTGATGCTGGGAAGGATTAAAAGGAGAGAAGAGGATGACATAGGATGAGATGGTTGGATGGCATCATCGACTCAAAGGATATGAGTTTGAGCAAACTCCCGGAGATGGTGAAGGACAGGGAAGCCTGGTGTGCTGCAGTCCATGGGGTCTGGGCTGCAGCAGTAAAGAGTTGGGCACAGCCGAGTGACTGAACAGTAATAGCCCTAATGAATCTTGTGGATTTGAGGGACTCCAGCGATTTCTTCCTCTGGAGGAAAGATGCTTCGTTTTCAGATTTTGGAAAGAAATTTTGAAAGGAAAGGGTCATCTCCTTTTTCTGTCCCTCCTTCCCTCTTTCAGGCAGGCGCAGGCAGGTTTTGCTCAAAGTAATGGCAGCTGTGGAGAAATCAGAAGTAGAATCATATTTTGTTGCTCCTGATAGATCTGTAATTCCTGGGTAAGTTACTGTTCTTCAGTTAATTGGCCGAAGAACTCCAGAAGTAAATGAACAAGAGGTGGCAAAAGAATACTTCTTTGTTGTTGTTCTTGGTATTGTTATCAGTCAAGTCTCTTAATTGGACTTAGAGCTTTTTTTTAAAGAGACCATAGTTTTTACAAAGTAACCAGGACAGTCCATGGCTTCCCAGGTGGCGCAGTGGTAAAGAACCCGCCTGCCAATGCAGGAGGTGCAAAAGATTTGAATCCGATCCCTAGGTCCGGAGGATCCCCTGGAGTCAGAAAAGGCAACCTGCTCCAATATTCTTGCCTGGAAAATTCCATGGACAAAAGAGCCTGGTGGGCAACAGTTCCTGGATCACAAGGAGTCAGAGTTCTTTGTGAAGTTTGTAGGGTTCTTTCACTCTAACCCTAGTTTACTGAATCAGAATCTTTTATGGCTGGATTTGGGAATATATGTTACAAACAAGCTTCTTGTGTATTTTTTATACTAGAATTTGAGAATTCTAGTCTGGGCCTGAATGCTGGTACTTAGATTGTATATCTGTGAAAGCCTCTAAAATTAACACACTTCCAAAGTAGGATCTTCATTCTGTGGGTGAAACTTTCCCCCACAGACCTCATCTTGTGCTCCCGGCTTCATCCCTGCTCCATTCCAGTTTTGCCGGGCACTACCTACCTTCTCTAGTTGCAAGGAGAGTAAAAACCTCCCACCTTGAGATCTTAGAAAAGCATCTCATCCCAGTTCCCAGGCAGCTCCTCAGTCTCTGGCAACGTAAAATCAGTGGCCCTGCATCCTCAAAGGGAACCCAACCTGAACAAAACCCCACAAGCCATGCCCTCCAAGGCTCTATTATTTCAGCAACTGGACAAGCACACCTTGTAACTGCATTAACGAGGAGTTCCAGGGCGTTCTGTAATCTTCCAACAGTAACCCCCCCTTTTTTTTCCCAGCCTTCAACAAATGTGCTTTAAACAGTTTTCCCACCCCACCCCTGGTCCTTTTCAGGTTCAATCTCTGTGTTATTTACCTCTCCTTCTTCTTGTTGCTGCTGCTTAAATTTACAGGAGTGTAATTAATTTGCTCTTTGTAGTTCCCCAAAGACTATTTGGGCAGAAATTAGCCATGTTCTGTACTAGAACCAGGGATTGGGCTGCATTCGTTCAGCCATCCCTTTTGGCTGAATGGTCCATGTGTCCTGTGCCAAGAGCCAGCCAAGTTCAAGGTGGTGAAAGTGGGGGATTCCCCAGGGTTCAAGGCAAGGACACAGCCAAGTAAGGACCCATCCTATCCCTTTAAGGGAGAGGCCACAGCCTGCCAGGTGCCCAAGGCCAGCTAGGGGTTGTTGTCAGGCTCCCAGGCAGGGTTGTACTTTTATTTTTTTTAATTGGTGTCTTTTAATTTTTATTTATTTATTGTTTTGGCCTCACTGTGAAGCATGCCGATCTTGGTTCCCAACCAAGGATCCAGCCTGGGTCCCCCTGCATTGGGATTGCAGAGTCTTACCCCCTGGGCTCAGGGAAGTCCTCTGAGTTGCACATTCTTGCAAACTATGGCCAGGGCAATGCACTGTCAAGCAGACCCACTTCTGCCCTCCCAGCTGGGATCTTGGTACCCATTTCTGATGTCTTTGCATTTTCTGCAAACCTCAAAATCCTTGCTAGCTTGTACAAAACATCCAATAGCTCCACCCCCATCACTACTCACACAACTCCTGCCTTTCAGGGCAGATCAAAGATCCTTTCCTCAATGGTAGCAGAAACAAAACACAACAACACCAGCCAACAAGTAAACAAAAATGTCTAGGTTTAGGGAAATGAGAATCAAATAAATCATTCTGGAAAACACCATATAGCAACTGGAGATGACCTTCAGGTTAGCTTGGTTAAAAGCTGCTCTAATTCTCAGGCATTAGGTTAGAGTTAACAGAGGCAATAAAACGACTTTGCCAGGTCAGAATGAGTTCTAGCCACAAGGCAATGAATTTTTACCCACAGTGGGAAACCAGCCTGAAAAGGTGCCATCATCCTTAAGGTTGCTTTTAAGCACGGAGGGTTTTTATCATTTAAGCATAAGATTGTGCTATTCCTACCGAAAGTCTCATCCTTTCCCCTTTTCTCATTCCTACTTCTACTTCTCCAGAATATTTAGCAAATGGTTTCCCTTTGGTTTGTTTGTTTGTTTGTTTTCTGAATAATTCAGTTTATCCCTTTATAGGTCAAAAGATTTTTGATTTAACTATTTTAAAAGTAAATTCTTTTTACTTTTAAAAAGAAGTACTATAAGGTTGTTCTAGTTACCAAAGAAATAGATAAATCAGGAGTTTGAGATTAACAGATATACCCTACTAAATACAAAATAAATAAACAACAAAGTCCTACTGTACAGCACAGGGAACTATTCTCAGTACCTTGTAATAATGTATAATGGAAAATAATCTAAAAAAGAAAATATGTATGTGTATGTACAACTGAATCACTTTGCTGTACACTTGAAACTAACCCAACATTGTAAGTTAACTATGTTAATTGTTCAGCCGTTAAGTCGTGTCCAACTCTTTTTCGATCCCATGGACTGTAGCCCGCCAGGCTTCTCTGTCCATCAGATTTACTAAACTTCAATAAAAAAATTCCTCCCGCCAAATAAAAAATTCTTATCAGAAAGCCCCGAGTTTGCACTTACAGAGCTTGAATTTCCAAGTCATTGAGCTATGATCACATTACTCAATCTCTTTGAACCCAGGTTTCCTTATTGTAGAATGAAAATAATGCTTATCTGAGCCAGACACTACCAGTCACCTGCCCAGTATTCAAACTGGTTTTCTTTCTTACTAACGGAATTCTGATTTTGGTAAATAGCTCTCACCAAAACAAAACCGTTAGTCCCCCAGTTCCCCAGAAGAGAGAGGTTGCTATGTAACACTGTTTTGGAAATGAGATGTGTGTGCAAGTTAAGAGGTTGTAGAGTAAACACCACCTGTAACTGGGTGGACCTAGCCCCACAGCTGCCTTCTGCCTTTGAACCTCCCCTTTCCATTCTGGAAGTTGCTAGTAATGTCTGGAGGTGTCCTTTAGGATCAAGGCCAAAAGATTAGGACTAAAGAGCAGAAAGACAGGCATCTGGCTCTCTATATCAGTGCTGGCTTGCTTCCCAGCAGGCTGCTTACTGGGACTTCCCAAGTGGCTCAGTGGTAAAGAATCCACCGATGCAGGAGACTTGGGAGATGTGGGTTCAATCTCTGGGTCAGGAAGATCTAAAGTAGTAAATGGCAATCCACTCCAGTATTCTTGCCTGGGATAATCCCATGGACAGATGAGCCTGGTGGGCTATAGTCAACAGGGTGGCAAAGAGTCAGACATGACTAAGCATACACACATAAAGACTGCCTATTACATATGGAAAATTAATACTTGGCTTGTCCAAGCCACTGTAGCTGGGTGCCTGTGACATACAGCTAAACACAATCCCTTGCTGATACATGACCTCATAAAATTGGTGTCAGAATTGGAGACTAAACTATGGGAATGCATAAAAGACTGAAGCACAGTCCTTCACATATTTTGTTGGATGAAACTGTGTTATCAGGTCTTCCCTGGCCCAGTGGTTAGGACTTCGCCTTCCAGTGGTGGGAGGAGGACAGCAGTTTGATCTTTGGTTGGAGAGATAAGATCCCACATGCCCAAAAAGCCAGAACAAAAACAGAAAGCAATATTGTAACAAATTCAATAAAGACATTATGTCAAAACAAAAATCTGTTTTTTAAGTATAGTATCTTCCTCCATAGATTGTAAAAGCTAACACTAAAATTTTTTTATTTTTTCTGGAATCCCTAAGGGCCTGAGTTTGGATGTTCAGTGTAAACCTCTTAAAGTAGGTGGGTCCTGGGAGTATGTGAAATTATAAGCAAGCTTTGTTGTTGCTATAGCACCTGCTGCCCTATCTGTGGCCTGCTGCTGAGTGGTAAAGGATGGATGTGTTGCCTAACAACCTCATCTTCGCTGTGGTGGGCCTCCATGTCGGTAGATGCTAGCCTAAAAACTAGATCCCAGAGCCCACTGCAGCTCGGGTTCTGGGCGTGCTTTGAATCTGTCCAATCAGATGCACTAGCATGGATTTTGAAAGTCAAGACTAGAAGGCCACACTTGCGTCTGTCTGTCCTGTCTGCTGCTTTGTCTTTTCCCATGACAGTATCAGCAGAGATATCAGGCACCAGCTCTGTGGGTTCTGAGAGGCAGGTCTCCCGGCACCCAGCCTGTGGACCTAGACAGTACCAGGTGTGGTGTGGTCTAGAACTAGTGGCAATGCTGGTTTCCTGATGGAGAGAGAGAGTTTTCATCCTCAAGGAGTCCTGATGCTAGTGGACTCCCGATTGCAGGGGAGACAGCTCCGTTGATGACCTGGTTCTGGGGTGTGACTTTGGGAGAATTTTCTGAAAGCTCAGCCTGCAATCTATTTCTTTATTTCTCCAGCTGTCCACAAGCCACTGAATCTTCGAATCTCTCTCTTCCTCCTTGAATTAGATACAGTGGGCTCTGTTCCCTGCATCTGAACTCAGAGCTGTAGAGCTCCTATTCTTGTATATGTGTGCTCAGTCATGTCTGGTTTTTTTGTGACTCCACGGGCTATAGCCCTCCAGGATCCTCTGTCCATGGGATTTCCCAGGCAAGAATACTGGAATGGGTTGCCATTTCCCACTCCAAGGGATCTTCCTGACCTAGGGATTGAATATGTGTCACTTGTACCTCCTGTGCTGGCAAGCAGATTGCTGCTTACCAAATATTTCCAGCTCTAAGAGGCACCCTCTCTTCCTCCAGAGCTCTGCTTAAGGGAGCAGTTGTTGAGACAGAGACTGGCCGGCCATGTGTGTCCCTGAGTGACCACCTTGAACAGAATCATCTCAAGACCCCTCCAGTGCACATGGGACACAAGAGAAAAGAAACCTCTTATTTCAGCTGTTGACATTGGGGGGGAAGTTTGTCACCATGGGATTATCTTATCCTGGAATGACACAGAATTTGGAAGGGTGAGCTACTGCTTTAATAAAAAAATAAACCCTGAAATATGTGGCATTTGGCTTAACCGCTGGTCAAAGGAATCAAGGAAACTATTCCTGAAGGACTGAAAATCTATCCATGTTTGTTTTGTTGTTTTTTAAATAAGTTTTTACCCATGCCTCTTTGCAGTGAATGCGTGGAGTCCTAGCCAATGGACTACCACAGAAATCCCTGGAAATCTATGTTATCTAGTGGGACAATAGTAGTGTTACCAGTGGTAAACTGAAAAGTAAAAGGCACGCCTAACTTTAGGGAAGAGACTGAAAGCAAATTTTTATCGTTACCATTTATTTGCTTGCTATTGACTGCATTTGACAAGATATTGCAAGAAAAAGATATGAAGAAATGACTGGTCAGTTTGGTAAAGATGCATAAAAGAGACCAGTGAGTTTGCAAAATTCAAGGACTTACCAGGTTGGAAAGGCAACAGACTCTCAACCCAAACAATAAAAGATAAACCTGGTACTTTGAGCCATGAAATCTATTAAAACCCAGCATTGCAGTGAGGATCAGATCAGTGAACATGGATTAGGGCGTGGTGACTGATATCCCCTTGAGTTGGACCAAATGGCTCAAAATGACTTAAACACGGTTCAGGGGAAGAGATGTTGCTCTCACTGCTGAGCTCAAGGAACCTACAGTTAGGGAGGGAGACGGAGAAAGAGAGAGATGGGGCAGGGAAATATGGCAAAGAAATATGACTAGAAAGGAAACATGGGGCTAAGTAAAAAGTCAAACAAGGCTTAATCTGAAAAACAGCTTTACTGTTAAAAGATGGACCAACTTGGATTAAAGGCAGTTAGGGCTACTTGAAAGTTTAAATGATCCTTGATTCCTATCAGAGTGGGCAAGAAGTATGCTGACAAGACAGCTCAGCCTCTACGATAGATAAAGTCATTGTCCCTGGGTATCTGCTGCGCGACTGGTTCCACAACCCCCGTGGATACCAAACTCCATGGTGATCAAATCCCTTGTATAAAATGGTGTGGTACCAGCAGCCCTCGGATGCAGAACCCCCAGGTATGGAGGGCTGACTGTATTTTTCAATACCTACTTCAGACAAGGCCAAGAAGAATTATCAAAAGGGAAGAGTCTCCCAAAAGGAAACTCCAAGGCCCCGTGGAGATTAACAGACAGGAGACTCCCTCCTAGGAAACTCAAATGAAGCCTCTTCGTGGAAAATTTTTCACCCTGCCTGTGGGGTCCTACACCTTCTATGCAGACTAATATCAGGAATTTAATAGGCCAGTGACTGCCATGTGTTTTCCATCTTTCTTATTTTTACTTTTAGTTTTTGCAATATTTGTTTATTTGGCTGCACCAGGTCTGAGTAGTGGCACACAGCATCTAGTTCTCTTAGTCTCTGGACCACCGGGAAGTGTCAGTAAGCGTTTATTAAGCTTATCCTGATCCTGCTCTACCACTGGAGTGTGTGTGTGTGTTTTGTGTGTGTGTGTGTGTGTGTGTGTGTGTGTGTGTGTCTGTATGTGCGTGTGAGTTAGGGGAGGTTGGGTCTGTGGATCAAGAGCAGGTGCAGCTGGCCCTGTGAGACAGGCTGGTTGCACATTCCTCTCTGATAGAAAAACTCCCAGGCATCACCCAGAGACCCTAGGCTTTGAGCTTGATGCCATCACTGGGACTTCCTGGAAAGCAAGTGAATGAATGCATTTTACATGCAGGAAGGAGGGTAAAAGAAATATATTTCATATCCAGAAGAGCTTGTGATAATAATACTGTTCCCCAGTGCTTCCCTGATGGCTCAGTGGTAAAGAATCCACCTGCTAATGCAGGAGATATAGGTTCGATCCCTGATCCAGGAAGATCTCACAGGCTTCACAGCAACTAAGCCCATGTACCACAACTATTGAGCCTGTGCCATAGAAAACTGGATCTGCAGCTGCCAAGGCTCAGCACCCTAGAGCCTGTGCCACGGGAGAAGCCGTGCACGCAAGCAGAGTAGCCCGCGTTTGCGTAACTAGAGAAGAGCCTGTGAAGCAGTAAGACACAACCCAGCCAAAAATAAATAAAATTATATAAAAAAAAAGTGTCCACCAAATGGATTTGCATTACTGCTAACGGGCCCGTGCTAGGTTTACGCCTCCCCTCCCCCTACTTTTAAAGTCAGGCACAGCTACTGTAACTTTGTTAATTTACTGTGAATAGAAGCCACGCCTTTCCTAAGTTACATGTTTTAAGTTGTGGTTAAAAACCCGGCAGTGGACAGTTTACCATCGTAGCCCTTTTGAAGTGTACACTTCTGTGGTGTGAAGCATACACATGTGAATGTCTCTGAAACAGGGCTCCAGAACTTTTCCATCTTGCAAAACTGAAACTCGGTGTCTATCAAACAGCGACGCCTCATCCCCTTCCCCCAGCCCCATACGGCCACCATTCTGCTTTCTGTCTCTATAGATTTGACTGCTCTGGCTAACTCATGGAACTGGAATCAAGCGTACCATATTTGTCTTTTGTGACTGCTGCTTTTACGTAGCACGGTGTCCTCGTGGTTCATCCACATTGCTGCATGTGACAGAATAGCCTTCCTTTTAAAGGCTGAATAGTATTCCACTGTGTGTGTGTCTCCCATTTTGTTTATTCACTCACCCATCAATGGGCATTTGGGTTGCTTCCACCTCTTGACTATTATGAACAGTGCTGATTTGCTGAGCACCATTTTTAAGAGTCCTTTTTTCTGCTGTGACAAGCAAAAGGGCACATGTTAAGTTGAGCTTTTCTCAGCCTGAGTGTCTGAATTATTAAAATGAGTAGTGCTCCATGCTGGCCCACATTGAACACGTGCAGTGAACAAGAAATAAGCCTTTGTTGTTTCAAGGCACTGAGATCATGGGTCGTTTTCCCCCCAGTGAAAACTGGTAAGGTTTTAACTTGTGAAATGAAAATTTAACTCCTGCAAAGTTTGCAGAGAGAGGCATTGATCAGAAGTTCCCCCAGTGTAGCTTCATTTGAATCTTGTTCTTCTGTTGTGTCCCTTCAGTTACACTTTCCTCTTGAGGTTTTGTTTTTGTCATACTCATGACTTATTCTTCAGCTGGCCAAAGCCTGGAGAAACTTAAAATCCCTTTTTCTAATTTCCTATTCATTTTTCTTGTTTCCTATACTTTGGATTGGCAGTGTTTTTGCATCCTGTGTATTTGATAGGAGCAAGTTTGATTGAGCATCCAAACCCCTGATAACAGAAGCTAAGAGGACAGATGTTAATTCCCACCACCACCACCACCCCCTGCTCCGCTCCTTGCATTAATGACATAGTGTTGACGTGATAGCTCACAATCCATTGGGATGCAGTTGCCCATGACTCTGTCATCCTCATTATGAACCTTTTCTGTCATATTCCACAATGCCTGATCCAGCCGCACTCCTCACGTGTGCGTTTTAGCCAGCAGAAAGGATAAAAAGACAGGGAAAGACGCACCCTCTCTCTTTAAGGCAGCTTCCAGAAGTTGCACACATCACTTCCACTTCCATCACATGGTAGAATTCAGTCATGTCAAACATATCAGAGGAAACTGGGCAACATGATCTCTGCTCTGGGCAGTGATATTCCCTGCTTTTGGTAACTAACATGGAGGTCTTACTTCTGAAGAAGTGGAACATAGCTATTGAGGTATATGCCTGGGGTAGACAGAATAATTATCCCCCAAAGATACCCAGTCCTCAGGGTGCTCCTGTGCATATGTTACTATTTATGGAGAAATGACCTTTCAGTAGGAACCTTAAGATGCGGAGATTCTCCTGGATCATCCATGTGGGCCCAATGTAATCACCTAGACTCTTAAAAGTGAGAACTTAGGCTTCCCTGATGGCCCAATGGTAAAGAGTCTGCCTGCCAATGCAGGAGACACGGGTTCTATCCCTGATCCAAGACGATCCCACATGCCACGGAGCAGCTAAGCCTGTGTGCCGTAACTACTGAGCCTGTGCTCTAGAGCGTGGGAGCCACAGCTACCAAAGCCCGACCGCCCTAGAGCCCATGCTCTGCAATGAGAGATGCCAACCCAATGAGATGGCCACTCACAGCACCTAGAGGGTAGCCCTGTTCGCCACAACTAGAGAAAAGCCCTCGCAACAATGAAGACCCAGCACAGTCAAAAAATAGATAAATAAATAAAATTATTATTTTTTTAAAGAAAGGCAGAGAACTTTTCCTGGCTGTGCTCAGAAGGCAGGTCAGAGAGATTTCATACAGGCTTTGAAGAAGAAGGGTACCATGAGCTAGGGAATGCAGGTGGCCTCTAGAAACTGGAAAAAGCAAGCAAACAGATTTTTCCCCCAGAACCTTCGAAAGGAACAGCTTAATCTTAGTGCAGTGGCAAGACATGTTGGACTTCTGACCTGACTGTAGGATCATAATCTCCTTGTCTTTAGCCACTAAAATTATGGTACTTTGTCACAGCAACAATAGAAATTGAACACACTAGCATCTCAGCCACAATGCCTTCCTGTGGCCACCCAAACACCTGTGTCCAGTCTTTTCTTCACACACAGAACAGATTCACCCTCTCAGAGAAGCCTCTCAAATTCCATCCATCTTTTCCATTTACATTGTCCAGCTCAAAGTCCAAGACTCCAGGAGCTATTCAGTCCTCTCCATCAAGTCTGGATGTAGCCAAGTTACCTGCTTCCCAAACACCTGATGTGTTGCTACTGGTAGACAAGGCTCATTCTCTAGCACCTAAGTTCTTTGACTTATCTGGCAGCCTTGATGGCAAGGTCTCATATCCAGAAGGATCTCTCATGCCCACTTTCTCTACATACTCCCTGACTCGGCCCTCTGAAAAGGTCTTCCTTGTGCTACATTGTCCAGGGCCAACATTGTGTGAGCATTGAAGAGATCATACCATTTGGAAGCCACTAAACTTTAGTATAAAAGCAAAGACATCACTTTGCTGACAAAGGGCTGTATAGTTAAAGCTATAGTCTTTCCACTAGTCATGTATGGATGTGAGTGTTGGACCATTAAGAAGGCTGAGCAGGAAAAAATTGATGCTTTTGAATTGTGGTGCAGGAGAAGACTCTTGAGAGTCTCTTGAACAACAAGGAGATCAAACCAGTTGATTTCCTTAGGAAATCAGTCCTGAATATTCAGTGGAAGAACTGATGCTGAAGCTTCAATACTTTGGCCACCTGATGCAAAGAACTGACTCACTGGAAAAGACCCTGATGCTGGGAAAGATAGAGGGCGGGAAGAGAGGTAGCAACAGAGGATGAGATGGTTGGATGGCATCATCTACTCAATAGACATGAACTTTGGCAAACTTTGGGAAATAGTGTAGGACAGGGAAACCTGTGTGCTGAAGTCCATGGTGTCACAAGAGTCAGACATCACTTAGTGAGTGAACAACAACAATAAACTTTGGTATCTCACCTCTTCTTGGCATGGGTTTGAGTGCCCAAGGATTGCCCTGCAGATTAAACAGTTTGAGGTTTTCTAAATTTGCTCTTTCTTTGACAATCTATTTCTCACAAATGCTTGATAGGCATTTATTTACTTTCAGTTAATTCCATTGGCAATTAACAACAGCCAGATGTGTCTAGATATAATTATTAAGCCTCAAGATTATTCTTTATGGCTACCCTCATAGCTCAGTGGATAAAGAATCTGCCTGCAATGCAGGAGACCCAGGTTCAATCCCTGGGTCAGGAAGATGCCCCGAAGAAGGAAATGGCAACCCTCTCCAGTATTCTTGCCTGGAGAATCCCATGGACAGAGGAGCCTGGCAGGCTACAGTACATGGAGTCACAAGAGTCGGACATGACTTAGCAACTAAACTACTACTAAGATTATTCTTTAAGCCTTAAGATTATTAATGAATTGGGCATATGGAAACAGAGGTGTTGGGCTGTGCCTGGCGGCTTCCCAAAGACCCTGATGGGTTTTGCTTTAACGGTCGACCTCATGGAAGCTAGACAACATGCTTCCTAGTTTACAAAGTTCTCCAAAACTGAGGTACAAGAGCCAGAGTGACCTTCACCATGGGCAACTGTCACACAAATACGTCATTCTGGCTGCCAAGGGGCCCAGATGCCAGGGCAGTTCCTTAACATCAGGTCCAACCATGTAATACTAGACAAATATAACAAGCTTTTGGCTTCTCTTAATGATGGAGAAAGCCTTGAACACTTTGGTGAAGTTCAGAGGACTTTGGTAATTGATTCAAGATGGCAAAGTAGAAGGATGTGCGCTCATCTTCTCCTGTGAGAACTCCAAAGCTGCTGAACAACCACGGAACAACCATTGACAGGAGAACGTTGGATTCCACCAAAAAAAGATACCCCATGTCCAATGGCAAAGGAGAAGCCCCAATAAGACAGTAGGTGGGGCGAAATCATGTTTAGAATCAAACTCCATACTGTCCAGAAATGCTCAGAGGGCTCAAACAGACCTTGTGCACACCAGGACCTAAGGACCCCACAAGAGACTGACCCAGACCTGCCTTTGAGTGTTTGAGTGTCTCCTGCAGAGGCACGGGACAGCAGTGGCCTGCCACGGGGACAGGGGCTCTGGCTACAGCAGACCTGGGTCACACAGTGTTACCCACCATAGAGTTGTCGAGTAGACAACCCACAAACTGGAGAACAGTTATACCAAAGAAGCTCTTGCACTGTTGCAAAAGTCCTGTGGTCCACAACGATTTCCCAACTGGGGATCTGGCAAAGGGACTGAGAACCACCAGGGAATTTGAAGGCCAGTGGGATTTAAGTACAGAACTTCCACAGCACTGGGGAAACACTCTTGGAGGGCACAAGCAAAACTTTGTGTGTACCAGGACCCAGGAGAAAGGAACAGTGACCCCTCCAGAGACTGAGCCAGACTTGCCTGCGAGTGTCCAGGAGCCTCCAGCAGAGGTGTGGGTCGGCAGTGGCCTGTAGCAGGGTCAGCGGCACTGAATACAACAGTCCTGGCATAAGCCCTTGTGAAGGAGGTCCCTGTTACTGCCATTACCTCTACCATAGTTTGGCCTCAGGCCAAACTACAGGGTGGGAGCACAGCCCCACTCATCAACAGAAAATAGGCTTAAAGATTTACTGAGCATGACCCGGCCCATCAAAGCAAGACCCACTTTCCCTCACTGCCAGTCTCTGCCATAAGGAAGCTTTCATGGGCCTCTTATCCTTGTCCATCAGAGGGAAAACAGAATGGAAACCACAGTTAGAGAAAACTAACCAAATTGATCACTTGGATCACAGCCTTGGCTAACTCAATGAAACTATAAGCCATGCCGTGTAGGGCCATCCAAGAAGGAAGGGTCATGGTGGAGGGTTCTAACAAAACGTGGTCCACTGGAGAAGGGAATGGCAAACCACTTCAGCGTTCTTCCCTCGGGAACCCCATAAACAGTATGAAAAGGCAAAAAGATAGGACACTGAAAGATGAGCTCCCCAGGTTGGTAGGTGCCCAATATGCTATGGAGAAATATCTCCAGAAAGAATGAAGAGGCCGAGCCAAAGCAAAAAAAAAAAAAAAACGCCTAGTTGTGATACCTGTAGTAACAGGCAAGTCTGGCCTTGGAGTACAAAATGAAGCAGGGCAAAGGCTGACAGAGTTTTGCCAAGAGAAGGAACTGGTCGTAGCAAACACCCTCTTCCAACAACACAAGAGATGACTCTACACATGGACATCACCAGATGGTCAACACCAAAAACAGATAGATTATATTTTTTGCAGCCAAAGATGGAGAAGCTCTATACAGTCAGCAAAAACATGATCTGTGGCTCAGATCATGAGCTCCTTAGTGCAAAATTCAAACTTAAACTGAAGAAAGTAGGGAAAATAATTAGACCATTCAGGTATGACCTAAATCAAATCCCTTATGATTATACAGTGGAAGTGACAAATAGATTCAAGGGATTAGATATGATAGACAGAGTAGCTGAAGAACTATGGACTGAGGTGCATAACATTGTACAGGAAAGTGAAAGAAAGTAACAGTGAAAGTCGCTCAGTCGTGTCCAATTCTGTGACCCCATGGACTAGACAGTTCATGGACTTCTCCAGGCCAGAATACTGGAGTGGGTCCTTCCCTAGTAGCTCAGCTGGTAAAGAATCCACCTACAATGCAGGAGACCCCAGTTTAATTCATGGGTCGGGAAGATCCACTGAAGAAGGGATAGGCTACCCACTTCAGTATTCTTGGGCTTCCCTTGTGGCTCAGCTGGTAAAGAATCCGCCTGCACAATCCCTGGGATGGGAAGATTCCCTGGAGAAGGAAAAGGCTACCCACTCCAGTATTTGAGCCTGAAGAATTTCATGGGGTCCCAAGGATTTGGAAGCAACCGAGCAACTTTTACGTTATCCTGCGCTGCAGGCAGATTCTTTACTAACTGAGTTATCAGGGAAGCCCATAGGCAGTAATCAAAACCATTCCCAAGAAGAAGAAATGCAAAAAAGCAAAATGGTTGTCTGAGGAAGCCTTACAAATAGCTGAGGAAAGAAGAGAAGCGAAAGGCAAAGAAGAAAAGGAAAGATATATCCATCTAAATACAGAGTTCCAAAGAATAGCAAAGAGAGCTATGAAAGCCTTCCTCAGTGATCAATGCAAAGAAATAGAGGAAAACAATAGAATGGGAAAGAATAGAGATCTCACAGGAATTTCATGCACAGATGGGCACAATAAAGGACAGAAACAGTATGGACCTAATAAAAGCAGAAGATGTTAAGAAGAGGTGGCAAGAATACAGAGAGCTATACAAAAAGATCTCAATGACGCAGATAACCACGTTGGTGTGATCACTCAGAGCCACACATCCTGGAGTGCAAAGTCAAGTGGGCCTTAGGAAGCAACACTAGGAGCAAAGCTAGTGGAGGTGATGGAATTCCAGCTGAGCTATTTCAAATCCCAAAAAAGGATGCTGTGAAAGTGCTGCACTCAATATGCCAGCAAATTTGGAAAACTCAGCAGTGGCCACAGGACTGGAAAAGGTCAGTTTTCATTTCAGTCCCAAAGAAAGGCAATGCCAAAGAATGTTCAAATTACCTCACAATTGCACTCATCTCACACACTAGCAAAATAATGCTCAAAATTCTCCAAGCTAAGCTTCAACAGTACGTGAACCAAGAACTTCCAGATGTTCAAACTGGATTTAGAAAAGACAGAGGAAACAGAGATCAAGTTGCCAACATACATTGGATCATAAAAAAGCAAGAGAATTCCAGAAAAACATCTACTTCTGCTTCATTGACTATTCTAAAGCCTTTGACTGTGTGGATCACAACAAACTGGAAAATTCTTAAAGAGATGGGCATACCTTAGCTGCCTCCTGAGAAATCTGTATGCAGGTCAAGAAGCAACAGTTAGAACCATACATGGAACAATGAACTGGTTCCAAATTTCCAAAGGAGTATATCAACGCTGTACATTGTCATGCTGCTCATTTAACTTCTGTGCAGAGTACAACATGTGAAAGGCCAGGCTGGATGAAGCACAAGCTGCAATCAAGATTGCCAGGAGAAATATCTTCAGATATACAGATGACACTACCCTTATGGCAGAGAGCAAAGAGGAACTAAAGAGCCTCTTGATGAAAGTGAAAGAGGACGGTGAAAAACCTGGCTTAAAACTCAACTTTCAAAAAACTAAGATCATGGCATCCTGTCCCATCACATGGCAAATAGATGGGGAGACAATGGAAACAGTGAGAGACTTTATTTTCTTGGGCTTCAAAGTCAGTGCAGATGGTGACTGCAGCCATGAAATTAAACGACACTGGCTCCTTGGAAGGAAAGCTATGACCAACCTAGACAGCAGATTAAAAAGCAGAGACATTACTTTACCAACAAAGATCTGTCTAGTCAAATCTGCGGTTTTTCCAGTAGTCATGGATGAGTATGAGGGTTGGACCATAAAGAGAGCTGAGTGGCGAAGAATTGATGCTTTTGAACTGTGGCATTGGAGAAGACTCTTCAGAGTCCCTTGGACAGCAAAGAGATCAAGCCAGTCAACCCTAAAGGAAATCAGTCCTGAATATTCATTGGAAGGACTGATGCTGAAGCTGAAGCTCCAATACTTTGGCCACCCAATGTGAACAAAGGGCTGACTCAATTGGAAAAGACCCTGATGCTGGGAAAGATTGAAGGCAGGAAGAGAAGGGGATGACAGAGGATGAGACGGTTGGATGGCATCACCGATTCAATGGACATGAGTTTGAGCAAGCTCTGGGAGTTGGTAATGGACAGGGAGGCCTGGCATGCTGCAGTCCATGGGGTCGTAAGAGTTGGGCATGACTGAGGGACTGAACTGAAAAGGACTTTTTGTATTTTGGACCCTAAACAAAATGGGAGTTTCATTCGGCCTCCGTTTCCCGAAGGACTGGGAATAGGATCTTATAGAGCTTTACTTATGCCACTGGACTTGAAGGGAAGCTTTGAGAAATGATCAGCGGTTTCCAAAAAAATTTTTAAGGCTTTAGTGTGAATGAGGTTATAAATAAATCTTATTTATATAGCAAAATAATTATGTATTGTTTTTCCTTTTCAGAGTCTTTTAAACTCAGTTTTCAGCCAGCTCATCACTTTCTTTACTTGGAGTACAAGAATGCCTCACTTCAGGGAAGTGATCAGGTATCAGAACACACCACTTCCCAAAGAGGTCTCCTCTGCCTGACTCTGGGCCTTTATAACCTGTGCTTCACACAGGGCCACCTGGTAGGGACATTAGAAACCCCCTTTGAGATCTTTAATCTACTCTGACATTTTACACTCTTTTGACCCACATCTCTTACTAGACCAAAGAGAAAAGGCTCTCAAAAGGCTTCATGCTTTGGGCCCTAAAAGGAAACCATGGGAAATGTTAGTTATAAGCTGAGGATCAAGTGACTGTACGTAAGAAGGATTTGAAGAGCTTTTGCCCCACAGTATGAGCACCACCATGGTTCCCAGTGCTGTAACCCATGTTTTCATTTATTATTTCATTTTTATTTTATTATTTCATGTAATATTTTTATTGGGGTATAATCCATCTACAATGCAGGAGACCCCAGTTCAATTCCTGGGTCGAGAAGATCCTCTGGAGAAGGGATAGGCTACCCTACTCCAGTATTCTTGGTCTCCCCTTGTGGCTCAGCTGGTAAAGAATCCACCTGCAATGTGGGGAGACCTGGGTTTGCTCCCTGGGTTGGGAAGATCCTCTGGAGAAGGGAAAGGCTACCCACTCCAGTAGAGTTGGACACGACTGAGTGACTTTCACTTTCATAATTGCTTTACAACGTTGTATTAGTTTCTGCTATACAACAAGATGAATCATCTATGCGTGCCTGCTAAATTGCTTCAGTTGTACCTCTTTGTGACCCTATGGACTGTAGCCTTCCAGGATCCCCTGTCCATGGGATTCTCCAGATAAGCGTACTCATGTGGGTTGTCATTTTCTTCTCTAGGGGATCTTTCTGACCCATGGGTTGAACCTGCATCTCTTCTATCTCCTGCATTGGCAGACAGGTTCTTTACCGCTAGCGCCATCTGGGAATCAGCTATGTGTATACACATATCCCCTCCCTTTGTAACCCATGTATGAATATTTCATTTTGGATACTTCTGTGTCCTGAGATGCCTTTCAGAGTAAACTTCCCAGTGTGTTACTAGGCTGGAGAAGTAATCCTCACCTCAGATGCTGGCATGCCCTACCTGCCTTAAAGGCTTAAATCAAATGTAAAATCCCTGAATAGTATTGATTTTTTTCCCTTTTCCCTGGCAAAATTAAAATAAATGGCATTTTGCTCCAGATAGGGTGTAGAAAGTTGTGACAAAAATCACTTTCATCTTTAAAGAGAAAAAAATTAGATAAATTAAGAAAATCATTTTAAAAAGATAAATGATTGCTGAGTGTAAAGAAGATTAAACAAACTAAATTCCATAGAGGGGACAGATCCTAAACATGTATATATAATGTATACATATGTGTGTGTATATGTGTGTGTGTGTGTGCATGTGTGTGCTCAGTGGCTCAGTTGTGTCTGACTCTTTGTAACCCCATGGGCTGTAGCCTGCTAGGCTCCTCTGTCCCTGGGATTCTCCAGGTCAGAATCCTAGAGCGGGTAATCATTCCCTTCTCCAGGGGATCTTTTCAACCCAGGGACTGAACCCACATCTCTTGCGTCTCCTGCACTGGCAAAAAAAATGTTTACCACTGTGCCACCCGGGAAGCCCATACAGATGTGTGTGTGTGTGTGTGTGTGTGTGTATATAATATATAATTATATATATGTAATAATATAAATTCTATGTACATAATGATAATAAACTGAATATTTTTAAAATCACTCAAAAGTGTTATTTTTCTAGCAAAAAAAGCTATTGAAAAATTATTTCTTAATTATTTAGTAAACTTTTTTTTTAACTTTTTATTTTGTATTGGGGTATAGCTGATTAACAAACAATGTTGTGACAGCTTCAGGTGAACAGTGAAGGGATTCATCCATATACATATATATGTATCTATTCTTTCCCAAACTCCCCTCTCATCCAGGCTACCACCTAACATTGAGCAGAATTCCATGTGCTATACAGTAGGTCCTTGTTGGTTATACATTTTCAATATAGTAGTTTGTACATGTCCATCCCAAACTCCCTAACTATCCATTCCCCTCATTAACTTAATGTTTTCTAATATTTAAGTTTGTTATTGAAATATAGTTGATTTGTAATATTACATTACTTTCAGGTATACAATGTAGTGATTCACTACTTTTATAGATTACGTTCCATTTAATGTTATTATAAAGTAGTGTGGAGAAGGAAATGGCAACCTACTCCAGCATTCTTGCCTGGGCTGTATTTTCCTGTGCTGTTTTAAACTAACCTTAGACTTTTACTTGATATGAAACTATAACTTCAATTTAGTTGCTGGATATTCATGCCAAGATTGTTGACATTTTTCTTTTCAGCACTTGACATCATTAAAATTGTATCCACACAATTTTTGTCAAGTTAAATAATGAAAGAGAAAGTATTTTTACTTAATTCTCAAAGTCCAATTCACATACAAAAGCATAAGGAACAAACATAAACAATTATGCCACTTGAGAAGCCCTTACACTACTCGTAGAAAATATTTACAAAATGAATATTTGCAAGAAAGACATATTTCCCCTTGAATTGTATAATTTAAAATATTTTGACTTCTTATATGAAGTTTTATATGCACAAGGGATAAATTGCCCCCCCTCTAAAAAAGTTTTCCCTAAGTTGATTACAAAAGTCAGTGATCCAAAAACTCATTTAATAAATTTCATTTTGGAGCACACTTTTCCTAGGGACTTCAAGGATCACCTTGGGCAGTGAGGTCTAGCCTCTGATCTTTAAATAATTACAAAAGTAGTTATTGGGTGTCATGAGCTATTTTCGATATTGCAAAATGCAATCATACTATTGCTGGGCTTTCCCTCCCCCCAATGTGCACAGTTTTATAGGTCTTTCTTTCATAAAAACAGGACATAAATTGTTGCTTAATTACCTGATGAAATTGATGTGTCCTTCTGGCCCAATCACCTACCTTACCCTCTGCCTCTTACTGTTTCACCCGTTTTTGTGTCACCACCACTTCTAATTCCCCTTAGAGGTTTGTCAGAATTTTTTTAAAAAAGAAAATGAAACATTTATTTATTGTTCACTAAGTGATTTTTCTAGACACAATATTTTGGAACACAAAGTTCATGGTTAGAAATTATTAGCAGAAGAGCTCAGTAGTGAAAATGTTTCAACTGTTTATCTGGTTTAACATTCTACTGAGGTCTAAAGAGGTCAAATGCATTTTCCAAGGTCATGCAACTGGTTAATGACAGAGGCAGGACTAAGTTCCCAATTTCTAACTAAAACCTGTCATGCTTTTCATTAGTTCTGTCCTCAGAGTGAACAGCGTTAAATGCTGTGCGATAAATGGCACGAAGGTCATTTTCTGTGGGTGGAGGTTAGTGGCTGTCTTCACCGCCTAAGGCATGTGAGAGATACTTCTGCTTGAGCTTGCACTCCAGGGCACAGTCGTCAGCTCAGACACAGCAGAAGGCTGCGAAGCAGAATACTGCTTGGCAGCATTTTTCACAGATCCCTGGCAAAAAGCTTGCGTTGTCCGTGACTGCTGAGTTGTGCTGTGATGATAGTGGCTTGCAAACGATGTCCCCAAGGCACTGCAGGTCTCCAGGATACAATATGAAAGATCAAAGAGTTATTATATTTGGAACAGTTGTAGCATTTACTACGTATAATAGCATTCTAAGGTGACAATATGGCAACTCAGCAACCAAACACAGTTGTTTAATTGGACTTGAAGACTTCTGGAATACAATTTAAATGAAGAATAAAGGCCTAGAGTCATGATGCTTGTTTTTATAGTTTATACTTGTTAAAATAGTTTTACGTTTGCCTCATCAAGCCTTTGTTGACTATTATGGTATGGCTCTCCTTGTTTTTTTTTTTTTTTACTTCTTTGAACTACTGAGTTCATTAAAATAATTAATTCATCATGTATGCATTCATTTAATATGTTCATAGAGCATTTACTATGGGCCAGATTTATGCTAGATACTGGCAAAAAAAACCAGACATAAAACTGTTTATGAGAGTTTTATGAGAGACTATAGAACTTATATTACAAATAAGTATAAAATGACCAACTGATGAGTGCTTCTTAAGGGAGGGTGATATCAGTTTATTAAATGCAGATTTGATGAAATTGGGGATAACAGAAAAGGATGTATCGAGGAAGGGATTATTAAACAGAAGTCTGAGAAAATAGCCTTTAAATAAATGAAAAAAGCAGAGAAGGGGCTTTCAGGCAGCACAGCATGTGCAAAGGCCCTGTGGCAAGAGGGTGGTTCAGTGAAATGAAGATCAGTGTTGCTGAAGTGTGGGCAAGTTTGGAAGCTGATAAATGAGACTGATGTGAATTAAGACCAGCTCATGAATGATTTATAGGCGGTGTTAGGCATCTTGGCTTTATTCTGAGGGCTGTTGAAAGCATTGAAGGAGGCGGGGTGATCAAGGTTTATGGTTTGGAAAATCATTCTATACTGTGAGGAGAGAACAGATCGGAGAGGTAAGAAGTAGGTACAGTAGACCACCTCCCCCCTTATTGGTGGGGACTACATTCCAAGACCCCCCAGTGGATACCTGAAATCTCAGATTGTACTGAGCCCTTTATATGCTAAGTTTTTTCCTATACATACATACCTATGATAAAGATTAATTTATAAACTAGGCACAATAAGAGATTATCAATAAATTCATTTTCTATGTTTGTGAGTCTATTTCTGTTTTGTAAATAAGTTCATTTGTCTCATTTTTTTAGATTCCACATGTAAATGATATCATAGGATATTTGTCTGACTGACTTCACTTAGTATGATAGTCTCTGGGTCCATCCATGTTGCTTCAAATGACATTATTTCATTCCTTTTTATGACAGAGTAATATTCTCCTATATATGTGTGTGTGTGTGTGTGTGTGTGTGTATGTATGTGTAATCTCATATCCTCTTTATTCATTCATCTGTTGATGGACACTTACATTGCTTTCATGTCCTAACTATTGAAAAGAATGCTGCTATGAATATTGGTATACATGTGTCTTTTTGAATTATGGTTTTCTCTGGGTATACGTCCATGAATGGGATTGGTGGGTCACTTGGTAGTTCTATTTTCAGTGTTTTAAGGAACTTCTATACTGTTCTCCATTGTGGCTATACCAGTTTACATTCCCATCAACTGTGTAGGAGGGTTCCCTTTTCTCCACACCCTCTCCAGCATTTATTATTTGCAAACTTTTTGGTTTGTTGATTTTTGGATGATAGCCCTTCTGACCTTTTAACTTGGGCATTTTTCTTAGCCATTCTTAATCCTCTACTGAATATAAAGAGTAAGCTTTATAATTACTCCTTTTATATATAAATCACAGCTGTCCAGTATATTTGTGGCATTTACATTTCATGGGTGGAACAATCGGAAAAAATTAGAAAAAAATGTCAAAAAGGTCTTCCTGAAACATAATAATAAAATAAAGGTTAATAAAAGTGGTTTAGATTATGGTGATGGAAGTAGAAATGCAGAAATACAGAAAATTGAGGGACGGGGAATCTCTAGGATTCAATGATAAATGGGATTTAAAGAGGGAGAGAGGGGAAGGTCTTAGTTTACACAACAACATAGGTGATTCAGCTAGCCACTCCATTGGGAAGCAGTGGAAGAACACCAGGAATTTGTCATCTAGTTGTTTATTTTGTGGAGTCTATTAGTATATATGTTTGTGGGCATATATTTAATGAAAAGGTCTTGGATATATTGACTTTCAGTGGTAGATAGACTAATGGTCTTCTCAAAATTTCCACATCCAAACCTCTGGAACCTGTGAATAAATGATGTTACATGGCAAAGAGGAATTAAAGTTACAGATGGAATTAAGGTTGTTAATTAGCTGATCTTAAGATATTAATGGTAGGGACTTCCCTAGTGTTCCAGCGGTTACACCTCTGTGCTTTCACTGCAGGGGGCATGGGTTCAATTCCTGGTTGGGGATCTAAGACCTCACATGCTGTGAAGCATAGCATGGCCAATTAACAAAAAGCAAACAAACAAAACCAAAAAGATATCAATGATAATCCCCAGAAAAAACAATAAGAAAACTCAAAAATATATAGTAAAAGATAAATACCACAAGGAGATTTTCATACTACACTAGAAAATATCTATTTAGCACAAAAGAAGGCAGTAATGGAGGAATTGAGAAACGCCAAAGACATAAAACAGATAGAAAACAAATAGCAAAACAGATAGATTTTATTATGCATAGAGTATTAGACATTTATAGATAATAAATTCTATCTTAGCAATAATTGCATTATGTAAATTAATTAAATATTTTAATTTAACTTAATTTAAAGGCAGAGATTGGCAGCTAAATTTTTAAAAGGCATAAACCAACAATATGCTGCCTAAAGAGACTCCCTTTAGATCCAGGTAAATAGGTTGAAAATAAAAGGGTGGACAAGAGATATCTGAAAACATTAATCAACTAAGACTAAAACTAGACAAAACAGACTCAAAGACAAAAAGTATTACTAGAGACAAAGATGGATATCTTATAGTGATAAGAGACCAGTCTACCAGGAAGATATCATAAATGCAAACATACATGTACTTCACAGAAACTCAATATATATGAAGCAAAAGCTGACAATAGTCAACACAGTAATATTTTGATTTAATACTTTAATAACACTTTGATAATGGGACTTTAATGTCCTACTTGCCATAATTAATTGTTGAGTAGACAGAAGGTGAGCAAGCAAATAGATTTGAATGACACTATCAACCAATTAGATCTAATAGACAACTGTAGAGCACTCCACGAAAAAACAACATAATACACATTCTCAAGTACTCATGAAATGTTCACCAGGGTGACCATATGTTAAGCCATTAAGTCTCAATAAATTTAAAAGGATTGAAGTCGTATAAAATATGTCCTTTCAACTACAATGGAAGGAAGTAAAAAAAAAAAAAGGAAATTTTGAAAATTCACACATATGGGAGAACTAAACAACCCACATCTAAAGAACCAATGATAGAAAGAAGAAACCACAAGGGAAATTAGAAAATACTTTGATATGAATGAAAGTAAAAACACAGCATACCAAAACTTATGGGATACAAAAGTAGTGTACCCTTTGTATGCCTGTTACACTAAGGAAATGTATAGCTTGAAGTATCTTCATTTACAAAAGAAGGAAAATCTCAAATCGATAACATAAACTTCTACTTTAGGATATAAGAGAAAAAAATAAAAAGAACAAACTAAAAGCAATCAGAAAGGTGGAAATAACAAAGATTAAAAGTGAAATAATCAAAATAGAGAGTATAAAAATGATACAGGAAATGAAACAGACCAGAAATTGGATCTCTGAAGAGATCAACAAAATTGACAAAATTTTAGGGAGGTTAAATATGGTAAAAAGAGAGAAGATTCAATTACTAATAGGGGAAATGAAAAAAGGGATCATTAGTACCAACCATATAGAAATAAAAAAGCTTATAATGAAATAGTATAAATAATAAGTCATAAATTAGATCATCTAGATGAAATGGACATATTTCATTGTGTGAAGTGAAGACAAATTACCAACACTGACTCAATCAGAAATAGAAAATATGTATGATTTATAACAAGTAAGGAGATTGAATCATTAAACCTTCCATCAGAGAAAAGCCCAGGACCAGATGGCTTCATTTGTGAATTCTACCAAATATTTAACAATAATCAGCACCAATCCATCACAAACTCTTCCCAAAAATAATAGAAAGGAACACTATATAACTCATTCTGTAAGGCCAATATTACCTTGATAGCAAAGCCAAATAAGAACATCATAAGAAAATTACAGACCAATATCTCTTATGAATCTTCAATAAAATACTAGTAAACCAAGCCAACAACATATAAAAAGGAATATACACCATGACCAAAGGGAATTTATTCTAGGAATACAAAGTTATTTTGATATACAAAAATGAATCAATGAAATATACATAGAAGAAAAAAAAACTCCCAAGATCATTTCAATAGAAGCAAAAAGAAAAAGAAAAAAAGAAAAACCCAAAAGCATTTAACTGAAATACTTTTTCATGACAAAAATACAAAACAAACTAGGGGCAGAAAGGAATTTCCTCCAACTAAGAAAGGGCATCTGTGAAAAAGCTACAGCTAATATTATAGCTCATAGTAAAAGACTGATACAGGCTACGACATGGGTGAACTAAGTGAAAGAAGCCAGGAACAAAAAAGCCATATATGTGTGTTTTCATTTATATGAAATATTCATAATAGGCAAATCCATAGATTAGCTACTACTAACCCAGAGTAAATTAGTGGTGTTCAGAGCTGCGGAAGGGAGAAATGAAGAATCTCTGCTAAGAGCAGTAGGACATCTTCTGGGGGTGATGGAGAAATTTTGGAATTAGGGGTAATACTTATACAACTTTGTAAATATACTAACAACCACTGACTTTTATATTTTAAAATAGGGAATTAAATGGTATAGAATTACATCTCAATTTTTTTAATAAGTGAAGAAGGAGGCAGAAGAGAGTCAGAGAAAGAGCTGCAGTGTTGCTGGCTTTGCAGGTGGAGAGGGGACCATGACCCAAGGAATACAGGTGGTAGACTTTGGAAGTTGGAAAAGGCAGGGAAACAGATCTCCTTCTTGGGCTTTCAGAAAGGAAATTAGCCCTACCTTCACCTTGATTTTAGACACATGTGTGAGCTCGGTTGCGTCTGTTTATGATCCCATGGACTGTAGCCGCCAGGCTTCTCTGTCCATGGGATTTTCCAGGCAAGAATACTGGAGCAGGTTGTCATTTCCTCCTCCAGAGTTTAGCCTGTATCAGCTAAATCAGCCTATACTTTGTAGAAGTATAGGATAGTAAACTTAAGTTGTTTTTAAATCACTATATTTGTAGTACTTTATTACAGCATCGAGACATTGAACTACAAATGTCCAGTATGCAGTTCAATATGGTGAATACACGGTTCAAAAGAAAGGTGATTCCTAGGCTCTAATCTGGCTATATATGCATGTGAGAGAATTAATGCATTTAGTAACTACAGGTCTTTGAGTTTCACTTCAGTTCAGTTCAGTCGCTCAGTCATGTCCAACTCTTTGCGACCCCATGAACTGCAGTAGACCAGGCCTCCCTTTCCATCACCAACTCCCGGAGTTTACCCAAACTCACGTCCATTGAGTTGTTGATGGCAACCAACCATCTCATCCTCTGACGTCCCTTCTCTTCCTGCCTTCAATCTTTCCCAACTTCAAGGTCTTTTCAAATGAATCAGCTCTTCATATCAGGTGGCCAAAATATCAGAGTTTCAGCTTCAACATCAGTCCTTCCAATGAACACCCTGATTTCCTTTAGGATGGACTGGTTGGATCTCCTTGCAGTCCAAAGGACTCTTGAGTCTTTTCCAACACCACGGTTCAAAAGCATTGATTCTTTGGCGCTCAGCTTTCTGTATAGTCCAACTCTCACATCCATACATGACTACTGGAAAAACCATAGTCATTACCCATATACATTTTTTTTTTAATATGAGGAAATCATGCCATTGAAAGGTTCAGTCACTTCTCTGAGGTACAGAAGCATTAAATAGTAGAGCTATAACTCATGTCTGGCCTCAGAGTTGGGGTCACCTTTCACAGATAGATCTTGAATTAGTATCATGTAAGTGATAATTGAGGGGCTTCCCTGGTGGCTTAGTGGGTGAAGAATATGCCTTCAATGCATGAGATGCAGGAGACGCAGGTTTGATCCCTGGGTCAGGAAGATCCCCTGGAGGAGGGCATGGTGATCCACTCCAGTGTTCTTGCCTAGAGAATCCCATGGACAGAGGAGCCTGGCGGGCTGTGGGTTGCAGAGTCAGACACAGCTGAAGCGAATGAGCACGCACACACTCAAGTGATAACTGAGGCTCTCTGAAAGCACCCATGGAATTTATCAACATGGAGCTCATCACTCACAATTTCAAGAACCTTTTAGGCAGAGTGATGGAAAAGAAGCCATACTGGGTTGATGAGTGAATGAGAACTGAGGCGGTAGAGACTACAGGTGTGGACTACTCTTTTACAAAACATGCCTGTGAAGGGGGAGAGAAAGATAGCATAGTCTCTGAGGGGGGAGTGGGAGTTGAGAGGAGTAGTTTTTTTTCAATTATTTTTTTGAAGTTTAGTTGATTTACAATGTCATGTTAATTTCTGCTGTACATCAAGTGATTTACTTATACACACACACACACACACACACACACACACACACACACACACACATATTTGCTGTGCTTAGTTGCTCAGTCATATCTGACTCTTTGCAACCCCATGGTCTGTAGCCCACCAGGCTCTTCTGTCCATGGGGATTCTCCAGACAAGAATACTGGAGTGGGCTGCCATGCCCTCCTCCAGGGGAATCTTCCCAGTCCACGGATCAAATCCAGGTCTCCCACATTGCAGGCAGATTCTTTATCAGTTGAGCAACCAGGGAAGCCCTGATATCTATCTATCAGCTTATATATATATATATATATTTATAATATATATAATATTTTGCATCTGCTAACCCCAAACTCCCATTTTATTCTTCTGCTTCCCCTTGGCAACCACAAGTCTGTTCTCTGTCTGTGAGTCTTTTGCTGTTTTGTAGATAAGTTCATATTTGTCATATTTTAGACTCTACATATAAGTGATATCATATGATATTTGTCTTTCTCATGCTGACTTACCTCAGTTTGATAATCTCTAGGTCCATCCACATCTCTACAAATAGCATTATTTCATTCTTTTCTATGGCCAAGTAATATTCCATTTTGTATGTGTACCACATCTTCTTTATCCATTCTTCTGTCGATGGACATTTAGGTTGCTTCCATGTCCTTGTGAAATTGTGCACAGTGATATAATGAGCATTAGATTGCATGTATCTTTTCAAGTTAGAGGTTTTTTTTTTTCAGATATATGCCCAGGAAGGGGATTTCAGGATCATATGGCAACTCTACTTTTAGGTTTTTTTTTTTTTTTTAGTTTTTTTTTTTAACATCTACTTCTGCTTTATTGACTACACTAAAGCCTTTGACTGTGTGAATCACAACAAACTGTGAAATATTCTTAAACAGATAGGAATATCAGAGCACCTTACCTGTCTCCTGAGAAACATGTATGCAGGTCAAGAAGCAACAATTAGAACTAGACATGAAAAAATGGAGTGATTCCAAATTAGAAAAGGAGTACGTCAAGGCGATATATCGTCATCCTGATTATTTAACTTACACGCAGAATACATCATTCGGAATGCCTGGCTGGATGAAGCTCAAGCTGGAATCAAGATTGCCAGGAGAAATATCAATAACCTCATATATGCAAGTGACACCACCCTTATGGCAGAAAGCGAAGAGGAACTTAGCCTCCTGATGAAGGTGAAAGAGGAGAGTGGAAAAACCGGCTTAAAACTCAACATTCTGTATGGCGTATTCATGTTGATGTTTGGCAGAAACTAACACAATTTTGTAAAGCAATTATCCTTCAATTTAAAAAAATACATTAAACAAATTCAACATTCAAAAAACTAATCTCATGGCATCTGGTCCCATCAGATGGGGAAACGGTGGAAATAGTGGCAGACTTGATTTTCTTGGGGCCCAAAACCACTGTGGACGGTGGCTGCAGTCGTGACATTAAAAGATCCCTGCTCCTTGGAAGACAAGCTACGGCCAACCTAGACAGCGTGTTAGAAAGCAGAGACATCACTTTGCCAACAAGGGTCTGGTACAGTCAAAGCTACGTTTTTTTTATTAGTCATGTACGGATGTGAGAGCCGGACCATAAAAAGAAGGTTGAGTGTCAGAGAATCAGTGCTTTTGAACTGTGGGAGTGCTGGAGAAGACTCTTGAGAGTCCCTTGGACAGAAAGGAGGTCAAAGCAGTCCATCCTAAAGGAAATCAACTTTGAGTATTCATTAGAAGGACTGATGCTGAAGCTGAAGCTCCAATACTTTGGCCATCTGATGCGAAGAGCTGACTCATTAGAAAAGACCCTGATGCTGGGAAAGACTGAAGGTGGGAGGAGAAGGGGATGACAAAGGATGAGAGGGTTGGATGGCATCACCAACACAATGGACATGAATTCGAGCAAACTCTGGGAGATAGTGAAGGACAGGGAAGCCTGGCATGCTGCAATCCATGGAGTTGCAAAGAGTTGGACATGGCTTATCAACTGAAAAACAACAACAACAGCAACAAAGAATGGATAGTAGAATCCTTCTTCCTTTCCATGGGCATAGAGTAAATGGGGAAGGAATATTTGAGGTCCAGAAATGGCAATTGTTATTAATCCATGAAAGTGAAAAGTGAAAGTGTTAGTTGCTCAATTATGTCTGACGCTTTGTGACCCCACGGACTGTATCCCACCAGGCTCCTCTGTCTATGGAATTCTCCAATGAAGAATACTAGAGTGGGTAGCCATTCCCTTCTCCAGAGGATCTTCCTGACCCAGGAATCAAACCCAGGTCTCCTGCATCACAGGCAGATTCTTTACTGTCTGAGCTAACAGAGAAGCCCTGATAATCCATAATACACAACAGAGGTAGGAAGTGGGGAGACCTCCGGAGCCACCTGTCTCTCCCTTGCTACTCCAAGAGCTCTTGAAGGAAGTCTGAAGAATCAGCTGACCCCATCTCAGGTTTTGAATCTGTGGCATAGAGACTCAGAAACAGGCAATTATTTGCTAAATCCACTCAGCTCAAACGTAGCAGAACCAGAAATTCTAGGTCTCCTGGCTCTGAATTCAAAGCTCCTTTGATTTTTCTTTGAATATTTTGAGGCCTTATTTAAGACAACTAGATGTTCTTACTGAAAAATGCAGAAAACCAAATAATCCCCCCCAAAATCACAAAGGACCAGTGTTTCTCGTTTGAGGTGATGCCTTGAGTTACAAGATGCATCCAAATTTGAAATGCCAAAAATTCTGGCCCTCAGGATCAATGAAATGTGCATTTATATATCTAGAGAATGTTTGGTTTTCTGGATTTTGATGGAAGACACTTCTATCGGTTTCTCCCTTCATCCTCCAGGGCTCTTCTTCCTAAGACACTAGTGTTGTTAGGATTAAAGTCTCCTTTGTAATTTGGTTAGAGTTACAGAAGCACTAGCTAGAAAAATGTGGATATGCACTGGCACAGTCTGAGATACTTATAGTTTTTTAAGGGACCTCCATACTGTTTTCCATAGTGGCTGCACCAATTTACATTCTACCCACAGTGGTTCCAAACAGGAAAAGGAGTACGTCAAGGCTGTGTATTGTCACCCTGCTTATTTAACTTATATGCAGAGTACATCATGAGAAATGCTGGGCTTGAAGAAGCACAAGCTGGAATCAAGATTGTTGTGAGAAATATCAATAACCTCAGATATGCAGATAACACCACCCTTATGGCAGAAAGTGAAGAGGAACTAAAGAGCCTCTTGATGAGAGTGAAAGAGGAGAATGAAAAAATTGGCTTAAAGCTCAACATTCAGAAAACTAAGATCATGGCATCTGGTCCCATCACTTCATGGGAAATAGATGGGGAAACAGTGGAAACAGTGTCAGGCTTTATTTTGGGGGGCTCCAAAATCACTGCAGATAGTGATTGCTGCCATGAAATTAAAAGACACTTACTTCTTGGAAGGAAAGTTATGACCAACCTAGATAGCATATTTAAAAGCAGAGACATTCCTTTGCCAACAAAGGTCTGTCTACTTAAGGCTATGGTTTTTCCAGTGGTCATGTATGGATGTGAGAGTTGGACGGTGAAGAAAGCTGAGCACTGAAGAATTGATGCTTTTGAACTGTGGTGTTGGAGAAGACTCTTGAGAGTCCCTTGGACTGCAAGGAGATCCAACCAGTCCATCCTAAAGGAGATCAGTCCTGGGTGTTCATTGGAAGGACTGATGTTGAAGCTGAAACTCCAGTACTTTGGCCACATGATTTGAATAACTGACTCACTGGAAAAGACCCTGATGCTGGGAAAGGTTGAGGGCAGGAGGAGAAGGGAACGACAGAGGATGAGATGGCTGGATGGCATCACCGACTTGATAAACATGAGTTTGGGTGGACTCTGGGAGTTGGTGATGGACAGGGAGGTCTGGCGTGCTGCGATTCATGGGGTCACAAAGAGTCAGACACGACTGAGCGACTGAACTGAACTGAACTGAAGTGAACAGTGTAGAAGTACTCCCTTTTATCTACACCCTTTCCAGCACTTATTATTTGTAGAGTTTTTTAATGATGACCATTATGACGGTGTAAGGTGATACCTCATTGTAATTTTGATTTGCGTCAAAAGAAGTCATTTTTAAATATTTAAAACTTTAAATTTTTTTAAATGTTTAAGAACCCATTCTTGTTTTATTCTGATGGGAAATGCTGATGGAGGGAGTGAGGAAATGGTGAAGAAAAATGTGAGAAAGAATAGGCATCTCTATTTAAGAATTCTGAGAAAGAAGGAAGGGGGAGAGGACCATCACCCTGTGGAAGGATTGCTCTTACACTGAGAAGGAGTAGGATTTTTTTTACTGTATCAACGAACTGAAAGGGAAGGGGGTGGGTTAATACATTTGGCCTCAGGAGGCTGAGGAAACTGCTGAGGGCCTCTGTGTTTTCCTCTCCCTTGTGAGGTAGGAGTCAAGGTCACACTCCTGGTGGGGGAGGTGCCAGGAGCACAAGCGAGCTTAGTGACCGTGGCCTTGGCAGCCGTGGATCAGGAGCCTAAGGGCGGTGGAGAAGGCTCGACTTCTCATTTTGGAGACCAGGAGAATATGTTGGCTGGGGGGATTTAGGGGGCTTTTTGTCAGTTTCAAGGGCCTATTTAAGGATCTATCTGATTTGCTACTATGGTCTTAGGTTGACTGTAAATTATTGCATATGTGTTAAACTTCTCATTACCCTCAGTTGTACTGTAAAATTTTTCTGACTTCTTCTCAATGCCTAGGACAGTGTTGAGAAAGCATTTAGGAAATATTTTTGGACTAATTAACTGATGCTCAGTTAATCAGAATATCTCCGTTCCCAACATTTCTGGTCAAAGGAAGTTTTGTAATAACTTGGTTGTAAAAGGCAACTGTAATAATTTATATTTCTCTCCCCAATTCTGATTTAAGTAGAAGTTTTCCATAAAAAAAACAGTTATAGAGTATCTGGTTATCTTTTTCTTAGTGTTTATAATATTTATATTTTACTTTTTACTTTTTCATTTTTATTTGGTTGTTCTACCTTTAGGCAGACACAGACATGGAATAAAGAAAAGAAAGGCCAAATTTCGACCTAATAGCATAGCATGGGAACTGTAGATACATTTTCATTCTCTTGCTGCATTTAGAGTATCTGTTTTCAAGTTTAAAAGGAAAACAATAACAAAAAGACCTTCTCCTCCCACAAAAGTTAAAAAAAAAAAAAAACCCGAAAGCTTCAACCCTTTATGTTGAGGATAATAAAAAACCTCCTCACCATTTAATTGTATACATCTATTACCAATGGAGTAAACATTCAAACTGGAGTGTGGAACAGTGAGAAATCACGGTCCTTTCAGAGGAAGTAGATGGTGAAATTAGACAGGAGGGATGACTCTGCTCAGAGATAAGGAGGCTCCTGCCAAATTCCTTCCCTGCCTGCTACAGTCCACAAATATGCCTGTGGTTGCAGTTGAATGTCTCTGAGTCCTTGCTGCATTCCAGAGGCTGATAAAAAATGTGACCATTTAGCTACGAATGTAACTCTCCAAGTACTCGAAGCATAGCGACCAGGAGAGAGTTTCAAGGAAGTCACCCAGCAACAATCAGAAAGTTGAAAACAAAGCAACCCAGTCACCAAAACCTAATCCAGACAGACTAAGGAAAGAAGGAAACACGCGGGCAGAGTGGAGGTGCCCTGTGTCAGGCTCAAGTCAGCAGTGTCACAAGACTCGTGCTTCCCAACTCATATTTAGTGGATGCCCGCTGTGTGCCAGTACTTCACCCGAATTAGTGCCAGAGTTATCCAACTCTCAAGTTGAATAAGAAACAGTCCCTGTCTTCAATAAAATAATGATAATACATATTTAATCTCCCAGCTGTATTGTGTGATAAAATGCTAATATAAACCACCATTAAAGGATCATGGCAGCATAGAGGGTTGAGGGGCATAGGGCTGTGTTTAATTTGAGACATTTGGGGACATTCACGTGGATCTACTCATCTGGCAGTTGGATGTACAGACCAGAGGTTAGAGCAGACGTATAGGTGGCAGAGGAAGTCAGGGGTGTGGAGAAAGCCATGGAGAAACTCATGAAAATGAGTGAAGCGCTCTATGGACCTTCACACTCCATGGAGCATTGACACTTAAAAAGGGGAGAGTAGATGGAAGCGGGTAGAAGTAAACCAGGAAAGAGAAGCCATGGGCAGGGAGGGAAGAAAAATCATCAAGAAGTATCCAGCGTATCTCGGTACTCAAAGTCTATATTGAGTTGACATTCATCAAAACTTAGAGCAGTGCCTGAAGGAAGCCACACTTCCAGCCTTGAGAAGTCACTGAGGTTGAGGAAGGAGGGAGAGCAAACACAAGTATTTTCCTGGTAAAGAAAATACTGTTTTTCTTCTGTAAAGAAAAACGTAGCAACCTTTGTGATGGCATGGTGCCCTCTGACACACACTCACTAGCAGCTACTTGAGTAATCATTCTAGGCTCTATTGCAAGACTTTTCCCTAATTAATAAGATCTGTGATCAAACACTGAGAAGCCAGGAGAGAGGGCAAGTGAACTGACACTTTCTAGCAGTTATCGGGTACAAAGTCGTTTCTATCCATGATTTCATTTAATTCCCACCACAAATCTTTTAATGGAATTATCCTTTGTGGTTTAAGAGCTGAAGTAATGACAGAAGTAAGGTGTAAGTTAAGGAGGAATTTTACTAACCTCAACTGTTATCATCTTGCTTTGATTTTGTAGCTTCAGGAAGACCTTTCATTGCTCTTGCTTACGGTCTTCCAGGTTTTGAAAAGCACTGGGCCACTGGCTGACTGTGATTTACCTGACCACTGCTTTTATGTCTTTCCTTCTGCGGGGCTTCCCAGGTGGCCCTAGTGGTAAAGAATCTACTTGCCAATGCAGGAAATGCAAGAGACATGGGTTCGACCCCTGGGTTGGGAAGATCCCCTGGTGTAGGAAATCCCACTCCAGTTTTCTTGCCTGGAGAATCCCATGGACAGAGGAGCCTGGTGGGCTACAGTCCATGGGGTCACAAAGAGTCAGACACAACTGAAGCAATTTAGCATGCATGCATTCCTCTGCAAGCTGTATTCTGGGATCACTACCCATATCAGAGTGACCAGCTGTCCCAGCTCACCTCTTATCATTTAGCTGATCACTCTTTTGCCCACCCAAGGGGATCCTCAAATCATCGTTTCTTTCAACCTCTGTTTTTCCCTCCCTTTGTCATAAACTGAAAAGCTCATGTTGCATCAAGAAGCTGTGTCCAATCCTATGTTGATTTTCTTCCAACTGGAAAAATGTACTCTGAATAGCTAGTTGAAATCATTCACTTGATCACATCTCCATGTCATGTCAGGTTAGACCATGTGAAACTGCCACTTTGGAAGCTCAGAAAAATTAAATATCAGAAATTCCATTTTGACTTTTGGTGATAACTTGTGCCTTGTGGAGGAGTGTTTGGGATATTGACTCTTGGTGCTTTAATTTAATATTTATACAATTTTGTGTATTTTAGTTCTATTTTAAATTTTATGTTATTTACATAGTTGGAAGGTCAATCTACTATTTTAATGTCTAGGAGATGAGGTCCTCAAAATGGTATAGATTAACTAAGGAAGCCGTTTAAAGTTTTTTTTTTATCATTTAGTGGGGGACATATCTAAGAAGCTGAGATTTTATGGCACAGTTTTAAAAATAAGAAATATCATGTATTGTGAACAGCCCTAGGCACTTTAATCAGACCTTTATGTTGCTGAATAATATACTTTATACAGACTCAGATCTGGGACTAAACTTAAACTTGTTTTCAATTTCTGAAATTACATGTGAACCAAACCCATATTTACTTTAAATATCAAGCTGTGTGTTCATGTTGACAAAAAATATTACTGTTAAATCACATAGACTAAATGCCTACTTTTTGTTTGGTTTGAGTTCATTTAAATATACCCTTATTTCCTAGAGGCTTAGACTCTTAGATCAGATAGCCTGTTGTATGCTACACACTTTAAAATCGAGCTATTAGATTTAAACTGTTCTCCAGACACTAACAGAGTGCTACCACTATCTTCATATAACTCTGGAACAAAAGAACCTCAAACAGAGAGGTCATCAAGTTCAAATTCCATTTCTTTATGTTTGAAGAAACTATAAAATAGCTTCCATTCAATGCTTAATGTAATATTACTTTTACTTTTTAAAAAATGACTTTAACATCAATCCATTGTCCTAACTATAATCCGTGGTTTCAGTAGAAATATGCCTAATCCACTTCCAACTGACAATCCTTTTGATTTTTAGGGAAAACTATGAGATCCTTTCTAAGGTCAATCTCATTGTATCATTTTGATGTGCAGTGTTATGTGGGAGGAGCAAACAAAATCCTTCTATTCTCAAGTTTTCAGTCATAAGGTCCACTTTGCCATGTGATAATAATGTTTGTTGTACCAAAAAAACCAAAAATCCTAAGTTTGGTTTGTGATGTTTGAAGATGGATGTATATCTAACATCAAACAATAATAAGATAATTTGTGTAATAGTTGATTCCTATACTCCAGTACTCTTGCCTGGAAAATCCCATGGACGGAGGAGCCTGGTAGGCTGAAGTCCATGGGGTCACTAAGAGTCGGAGACGACTGAGCAACTTCACTTTCACTTTTCACTTTCATGCATTGGAGAAGGAAATGGCAACCCACTCCAGTGTTCTTGCCTGGAGAATCCCAGGGGCGGCGGAGCCTGGTGGGCTGCTGTCTATGGGGTCGCACAGAGTCAGACTTAGTAGTAGTATACTCCCTAATGCCTTTATTTGGGAAAAAATGATAAAGAATCTAGAAGAAAAGAAATGAAAGAACTGGAGGAAGAAAAACTGCCCTCAAATCTAACACAGAAGTATTTACGAAATGTTTTCTTATGAAGACTTGCAGAGAATAAAACAAACTGGAAAAATGACTAAATAATTGGCCATGAAAGTGATAATTTGTTAAAAAACAAAAAAATAGGACACATCTCCAGCAGAACGAAATGGTTGCATATGGGCTAATGGTTTTGTAGGAAAACTTAAGAGTATTTTAAGAACAGGGCTGTGAAAGTGTGTGTGTCCAGTTTTCGTCTAGAAAGACTGAGGGGTTCTAAACTATCAGAGAATATGATCTAAATGGTTTGGAAATGGAGTTTTGCACTAGAATTTAAAATCCTTACTAAATCACCATATTGGCAGGGGAGAGACAGTGGCGGTGAGCACTGTTAGTTAAACCATGTCATGGAGCAAACATGATGAGGTGAAAGAGAAGAGATTTCAAGGGCATAAGAGGAAAACTCGGGAGGGCTAGCCCAGGGTTTCACACCTGTGGTGTTATCATAGCATGGTCTAGTCAGAGAGTTTTAGACATGGAAGTGGCCTTGAAAACCTCTGCTTCTATTGTCCCATTTTCAGATGACAAAACTGACCCTCAGAGAAAAGCTATATGTTTGTGGCAGAAGTGGGATTTGAATTGGGAAACCTTGTTCTTGGCCTTGGGAAAAATTGTGTATTATTTAACATCATTTAGTATGTTCTCATTAGTTATTGTTAAGGCATCCTTGTAATAAAAGTCATGCTGTAAATGCATATTAGTGCATAAAAATGAGCAGCAGCATTACTATTTTTATTGAACATCTGGCAAGGAAAGTCTGGAACCCACTCTAAGAGAATAATGAAAGGACCAGATTCTAGATCAAACCTCTAGGCTGGCTTGGATCCTCATCCAGAACCTGGACTTTTTCTTTGTGGGTAGTTCCTGTTTCCTCTCAACCTCTAACCTGTTGGCTTCGTATTTCCAAGAAGCCATTGAATTACTTCAAGAATGTAACACAATATCTACACGAGTATGTCTGTTAAGCTAATGAATAGTATTAATTAATAGTTATTACATTATATATCCTGTACTGTGCCTACTGCATACATTGGTGGTGGTGTTCAGACACTCAGTCATGTCCAACTCTTTGCAGCCCATGGACGGTAGCCTGCCAGGCTCCTCTGTTCGTTGAGCATACATTATCTCACTGAATTCTCATAGAAATGCTTTGAGGTGAATTCAGTGATCACCTTTGGTGGCTTAGATGATAAAGAATCTGCCTGCAATTCAGGAGACCCTGGTTTGATCCTTGGGTTAGGAAGATCCCTGGAGATGGGAATGGCTACCCACTCCAGTATATAGTCCATGGGGTTGCAAAGAGTCAGACAAGACTGAGTGACTAACACTTTCACTTTCCATTTTACAGGTGAGGAAAGTGAGCCTCAGAGAGGGGAAGAAATATGCTGAAGATCACAAAGCTATCAAGTGGGTAAATGTATTCAAATCCAGGTCATTTAATCTCAAAGTTTATGTATTGCCTTAACCATGATATAAGTATGTCTCTTACATATGTGTAATTATTGAATACTTTTTTAAAACAAATATTTATATATGTTTTGACTTAAAAATTAGACTTTTAACTATTATAAAATTTATAGCATATATGTGTTATTTTTGTCTTTTCATTATTTTTCTACACTGAAACTCCTTCGAGTATTATATGCTTGGTACATGATGCAGTATTTTTAAGAGCTTTTTTAAAGAATGTTGCTCAAAGCCTTTGTAAGTTGGTGGAACATCACACTTTCACTTGCTCTTTTAACATATTCTGCTGTGCTTAGGCACAGAGCCACCACTAATTATCCCCTTGTCTCAAATGAACCCTGAGGCACTTACCAATTAAGACCTTGAGTTACATCAATATTGTCAATCCTGACACACATACATTGAAATAAAATAAGATAAATTTGTTTTAATCAGCTGGCTATTTTCATTCATTTGTTCACACATCCAACAAATTTTTATTAGCTCCTAGCAGGCATTTGAGCTGGGACCTAGAAATGGTCCTGGCTGGTTGCAAAAAAATAAATAAATAAACTGACACCTGAATGGTTATTCCACCTATAAAGTAAAGTAAAGAGAAAAGTGAAGTCACTCAGTCGTGTCTGACTCTTGGCGACCCCATGGACTGTAGCCAACCAGGTTCCTCCGTCCATGGGATTTTCCAGGCAAGAATACTGGAGTGGGTTGCCATTTCCTTCTCCAGAAGATCTTCCTGACCCAGGGATGGAACCCAGGTCTCCCACATTGTAGGCAGATGCTTTACCATCTGAGCCACAAGGGAAGCTCATTTCACCTATACAATTCCTTTTAAAAAATATTTGTATTTGGTATATACCCACTTAAAAGAAACTCACTTAGCAAATGTAAAACTTAAGAAATGTGGATGTTAGAATTTCACTCTCAAGAATTATCATGCTTGCCTGACCCCTAGCTTCTTCTTTTTATTTTTATGTTTTAAATAGAGGGTTTTGGGGTATTTATCTTTTTATCCATTCATTTATTTTCAGCTGTGCTGGGGTCTTTGTTGGTGCACGCAGGTTAGTCTCTAGGGCTTCTCGCTGCGGTGGACGTTGCAGAATACAGCTTCAGGTGCCCGGGCTTGGTAGTTGCGCGGCACAGGTGAAGTTGCTCTGTGGCATGTGGAATCCTCCCAGACCAGGCATCAAACCTGTGTCTCCTGCATTGGCAAGCAGATTCTTTACCGCTACACCACAGGGAGGTACCCTCCCCCCTACACACCTTGTAAAATTTCATTTGCCATGGGTCCCTCCACAGAGATAGATCCCAGAGCTGCTGGCTCCATCTTTGAATCCAATTTGACACTTTACAGCATGATTGCTGTGTTTGGGTACAAAGGGGATTACGGGGAACACTCTCAAAGAGCCTTCATGTCTGCTTTTAAGGAATAGTGTGCTCAGTTGTGTCCAGCTCTTTGTGACCCCCACGAACTGTAGCCCACTGGGCTCCTCTATCCATGGAACTTTCCAGGCAAGAATACTGGAGTGGGTTGCAGTTTCCTTCTCCAGGGAATCTTCCTGAACCAGGGATCAAACCCACGTCTCTTGTGTCTCTGCCATTGGCAGGCAGGTTCTCTACCACTGCACCACCTGGGAAGAGCCCGAAAAACTATGACTAGTAGATTTTCATGTAATCTTATGTCAAATGTTTGGATTAGAATCCAGAGCAAGGTTAGACAGAAGGGATTTAAAGAACTTTTGCCCATCTGGAAGTCCTCATCAGGACAGCTTTGCTGGTATCCCCAGGGATGTGACTGAGATCTAAAGCTTGGGTTTGCCACTGCCCACTGGCCTGAATCTCATTGTGAATAAAACAGCATGTTCTAAGACCAGAGCCCTCTCTTGCTTTGCTTTGCAGGATGCTTCTTCTCCAGAGTTTGCACTTCTATTCCTAACACCTTGGCAATGCTGAAGTCCTGCTACCAGCCAGCAAACTCACCTGGTGCTTTTTGTTCAACTCATCTGTTCTGGATTGTCCATAATCAGGCTCGGCCTGTCTATTAGGAATCCTGGTTACAAGGTTTTAGATAGTCTGTTTGGCTGATCTTTCACCTGAGGTTGCTGAAATCATTTTCATTCATTGAACAAATATTGGGTGCCAGGCATTGTTCTAGGACCTGGAAATAAGAGTGAACAAAACAGAAAACAAGGCAAAACAAAGACCCTGCCTCCTTGGAGCGTTCTGACATGAGTGTCTGTTCAACTGGGTTCCTACCTCATCTTCCACAGCCGAATAGTTTCCATACACCTGGCAAAACCTTTTCCCGCTCCCAAATCTTTACAGTCTGCTGTCGCACTGCAGTGAAGGGAACCCTCCTTTTATAAGATAAAGAAGTGTTGTATGAAGAAAGGGCACCTGGCTGAGAGTAGGTACATAGAAGCAACATAAACCCAGAGGTCAGATGAATTGAAGTCGGTAAATACACAGGAAACAATAAACATGACTGTTAAAGTCAGATTACCGAAAGAGGAACAAAGCAGCAGCAGACCCACTGGGTTGAGTCAAGTCAGCCGTGATCTATTGATAAACGATTACTTGGGAAAAAATATGTGAGTGAAGCTCAGTTTTACTTCTGTCTTCTTCCGAAGGAGAGTCAAGAGGGGAGAGAAGGAGAGACTCACCAGCAAGAGAAAGAGAAGTCCAGGGTGGGAGGACTCAGCCACTCTAAATAGTCGCTCAACTCTAATGAATGACATCCCAATGTGCTGTGGAAAAGCTGCAAATTATATGGCAGATCCAGCCTATAAAGAAGTAGAATTATGAAGAATGGTAGGAATGCCAGCTTGCCAGAAATGGGTAAGTCCTGTGCCTATTTTGACAAAGTAGAAGGGAAGTGTTACATAATAAAGACCAGTGGCTTGATGTTCAATTTGTATCAGGGGTGTAAACTATTCAGGTGTATAAAAGACCTACACACCTGTTTCTTCTTGGTCACACCCACAATGTGACGGTCTTGGGGTGCTGGCCTTGGACATAAAGGCACCAGAAGTGGCCCCTGAATCCTCTTTGAGTTTTCCTATTCTTTGCAGAGCTTATTATCATCCAGATCACTGGCTGGAACCTGGATGTAATTTACATCTTTCACGTCCTTCTGGGATGTGTTCCAGAATCAGTCTGGGATCTTGTCTTGGCTGGGATTGTGCGTGATAGTGATCACAAGTTCCATTTCATCCTTAAGGACCTTTCTTTGGGAATCAGTGTCTATATTCCTCAGGACCAAGTGAGTATACTGCTGCCCCACCACCTTCCTAGCAGGGATGGCAAACGTCTTCTGCAGCCCAACAGTGCTGGTGTCGAGAACTCACAAAATAAGCTGGCACTTCTCCACTAGAGATATGGCAGTAGTATGTAGGCTTCCTATGGAAGACAGGTGTTGAATCTGTGAAGAGTTTGTTTCAAAGTCTCTAGGTCAGGAGCAGACAAACTATGGTCCATGGGCCAAGTGTGGCTTGTTGCTTCTTTTTGTAAATAAAGTTCCATTGCAGTGAAGCCTTGCCCATTTATTTATGACTTCTTTTGTGCTATGGCAGCTTTTTGGAGAAGTTGCATTGGACATCATATGGCCTGCAAAAGCCTACTTTCGCTAGGTGTAAAATTTACTGCATTTACTAAGCTGACCCCTGTTCTAGGAAGAGATATTGGGAACTAGGATTTAAGTTTCCTAAGAACAGTTCAGTGCAGTGAAACTATGAATGCAGTATCAAGTTTACTGCTGCTGCTGCTGCTAAGTCACTTCAGTCGTGTCTGACTCTGTGCAACCCCATCAGACGGCAGCCCACCAGGCTCCACCATCCCTGGGATTCTCCAGGCAAGAACACTGGAGTGGGTTGCCATTTCCTTCTCCAATTCATGAAAGTGAAAAGTGAAAGTGAAGTTGCTCAGTCCTGTCCGACTCTTTGCGATCCCATGGACTGTAGCCTACAAGGCTCCACTGTTCATGGGATTTTCGAAGCAAGAGTCCTGGAGTGGGGTGCCACTGCCTTCTCCAATCAAGTTTACTAAATATTAGTATATAGCTCTGGAAAATGTTTTTGATGTTTACTAGATATTAATATATAGATCAGGGAAATATTATTCACAGTGAGTCCATGGTCTTCACTAAAATCTCAGCAACCATATCTAAAGTATTTGCTAAAGAAAAGCTATGGCAACCTAGACAGTATATTAAAAAGCAGAGACATCACTTTGCTGACAAAAGTTTGTCTAGTCAAACCCGTGGTTTTTCCAGTATTCATACACAATGTGAGAGCTGGACCATTAAGAAGGCTGAGCACAGAAGAATTGATGTCTTCAAATTGTGGCACAGGAGAAGACCCTTGAGAGTCCCTTGGACAGCAAGGAGATCAAACCAGTCCATCCTAAAGGAAATCAATCTGAATATTCATTGGAAATGCTGATGCTGAAGCTCCAATATTTTGGCCACCTAATGTGAAGAGTAAAATGAGAAAGACTAGAGATCTCCTCTAGTCTTAGAAGAAATATCAATAACCTCAGATATTCAGAGGACACCACCCTTATAAGTGAAGAAGAACTAAAGAGCCTCTTGATGAAAGTGAAAGAAGAGAGTGAAAAAGTTGGCTTAAAACTCAGCATTCAGAAAACTAAGATCATGGCATGTGCTCATATCACTTCATGGCAAATAGACAGGGAAACAAGGGAACAAGTGACAGACTTTATTTTGGGGGGCTCCAAAATCACTGCAGATGGTGACTGCAGCCTTGAAATTAATAAACGCTTGCTCCTTGGAAGAAAAGTTATGACTAACCTAGACAGCATATTAAAAAGCAGAGATATTACTTTGCCAATAAAGGTCCATCTAGTCAAAGCTATAGTTTTTCCAGTAGTTATGTATGGATGTGAGAGTTGGACTATAAAAAAGGTGATTGCAGAAAAATTGATGCTTTTGAACTGTGGTGTTGGAGAAGACTCTTGAAAGTCCCTTGGACTGCAAGGAGATCCAACCAGTCCATCCTAAAGGAGATCAGTCTTGGGTGTTCATTGGAAGGACTGATGTTGAAGCTGAAACTCCAATACTTTGGCCACCTGATGCGAAGAGTTGACTCATTGGAAAATACCCTGATACTGGGAAAGATTGAAGGCAGGAGGAAAAGGGGATGACAGAGGATGAGATTGTTGGATGGCATCACCAACATAATAGACATGAGTAGGCTCTGGGAGTTGGTGATGGACAGGGAGGCCTGGCATGCTGCAGTCCATGGGGTCACAAAGAGTCAGACACGACTGAGCAACTGAACAGAACTGAATGTGAAGAACTGACTCATTGGAAAAGAACCTGATGCTCGGAAAGGTTGAGGGCAGGAAGAGATGGGAGTGACAGAGGATGGGATGGTTGGATGGCATCATTGACTCAATGGACATGAGTTTGAGCAAACTCTGGGAGATAGTGAAGGACGGGGAAGCCTGGCATGCTGCAATCCATGGGGTCTCAAAGAGTCGGACACAACCAAGTGACTAACAACAGCAACATTATGTCAATCACTAGGAATATAAAGATGAATAGTTGTCTGGTAGAGAAGACACATACAGAAAGGGACAATTCCAAACAGAGTAGTACTTGCTGTGAGAGGAGTATATCTAGTTGGTGAGAGCTCTGAGTGGAGTTTACCCACCTGAAGAAGATAAGGTGGAAGCTGAGTACTGAAGAATGAGCTGGAAATAGGCCCTTGATGAATCAGGGTATTCCAAGCAGAGGGATCTTCTTCAGCAGGGGTGCAGGGCATGGAGTAGCATGTTTAGTGGGAGCACAAAACTCAGCATGATATTGTCAGAAAGTGCAAAGTGGGAAATGGCAGGAGATGTAGGATGAGGTGAGATTCAGAGAGGAAATGTTTTGCCAAGCTAACGAGCTTCACCTTTATTACAGAAGTGAAGAAAACACTACTGAAGTATTTTAATTGCTGGAGAAAAACTGACAGATTTGAAAATTAGATGAGTCCCTTTGGCAATGATGGGAGTCAAAAGAGGAACACTACAGCCTGGCTTAGGGGTTATTGATAGAATCCAATGAAGAAGAGGAGATTAGTGATGGTGTGGGTTGAAAGGAGGAACAGATTTGAGGATGTAAGACAGGTGTCATTTAGTGGAATTAGATTTAGTGAAGGCAGAGGGTGATAAATTAGGAATAACTTGTAGATTTCCAGAATGGTACCTAGATAAATCATAGTAGCTTCTACAGGGAATCAGATGGATAATCAGGTTTGGGCATGTGAGAGATAATGAATTTGCTTCTGAATAAATTGTGTGAGGAACTTGTAAGTTATCTATTTGGAGATTTCCAGGAAGCTGTTACATAGTGATCTTGAAACTTGGGAAGATGGGGCCAGTCAGCCATCATTATACACACAGTGGCTTTAAATACAGTAGAAGAGTAAGCAGATTAGAAAAGCACGGATTCAAGAGGAACCATCGAGAAATCTAATGTTTTTGAGTGAAGAGCAGAGAAGGAGTAACTTTTACAAGAGATAAAGAAGGAACTTTGAAAAATCAGGAAAGGGCTCATTTTCCATAAATTACTTACAAAAACTGGATAAATATAAAAGTAAAATCAGCCAAATTGAAACTGTTTCTCAATGCACCAATTCATGCCCAATGTCAGCCTGTGTAGAGGACCCTCACAGAGAGACAAAAAACTCCTCATTTTAGTCAGCATTTCAGTCAATGTCTTAGACAAAAGACACCTCCTCAAACATCTAAACTGTGGTAAGTTGAGGTCTTCCCAGGTGGCGCCACTGGTAAAGAACCCACCTGCCAATGCAGGCGGCATAAGTAATGCTGATTTGATCCCTGGGTTGGGAAGATCCCCTGGAGGAGGGCATGGCAACCCACTCCAGTATTCTTGCTGGGAGAATCCCATGGACAGAAGAGCTGGGAGGCTTACAGTTCATAGGGTCACAAGGAGTCTAACATGACTGAAGCAACTCAGCATGCACGCAAGCTGAAGGGAGTACAAAATATATTCGATAAAAGAATTAGCATGTGAGAAAATCTTGACTGACTAGAACCACAGGCCCTATCTAACAAAAATAAAATTAAAGAAGGATTAACGTTTCAGTGGCAAAATACAGGATGGGAAAACGTGACCTAGCAACTGACTGTAGAAGCAAAAATATTTAGAGGAACTAGTTGATAATTCACTTTTTGATAACCAAGAAGTGGCTGCCAAGAAGAGGTAAGATGAATCAACTGATTGGATCGGAGCCTAGTGTCGAGAACAGTCCTTCTTTGACTTTACTACCCGTGAGAGTTAGCTGGAGAATCTTTACAACACCTTCTGTTCAAGCCACACTCAGTTCTCATTAACTCAGAATCTCTGGGAGAGGGCAGGGCGTAAGCATCAGTATTTTTATAAAACTCCCCGGGTGATTTCAAAGTGCAGCCAAATTTGAGGGCAAGCAGATAGAACATAGAATAATGGTTTTTACCTGGGAGCAGAAGACATTGGAGTCACCTGGGTGTCGTGTTTTTCAAAATACAAATGATAGACCCTTCTTTCCAAGGTCCCAATAAGCCTTTGGGGTTGAGGTTCCAATGTACCACCCTACTCCACTTGGGTTGAGAACCACTGGTCTAGACTATCTCTCCCCTGTCCCACTCAGGCCACACCTAATGTCCTGAGTTTATTCTGACTCCCCTCTTTAAAAACGCTATAGATTAAAATTCTCAAATTGAATGTGATATGGCCATGGGCTGCATCTTTGGTCCTGGGGGGCAGGGAGCGTGGTAGGGGCTTGAGGGATGGGCAGGAGGTGGGGGTAGCTAAAAAGTGAAAATATTATCATTATTTTAAAATCAAGAAATTTCATATGAGCTTGAATTTCAGGTTCCCTTAAAAACTTGTTGTTGTTTAGTTGCTCAGTTGTGTCTGACTCTGCAACCCCATGGACTGCAGCATGTCAGGCTTCCCTGTCCTTCACTATCTCCTGCAGTTTACTCAAACTCATGTCCATTGGGTCTGTAATTCCATCCAACCATCTCATCTTCTGTTCTCCCCTTCTCCTCTTGCCCTCAATCTTTCCCAGCATCAGGGTCTTTTCCAGTAAGTTGGCTCTTTGCATCAGATGGCCAAAGTATTGGACCTTCAGCTTCTACATCAGTCCTTCAAACGAATATTCAGGGTTGATTTCCTTTAGGATGGACTGGTTTGATCTCCTAGCTGTCCAAGGAACTGTCATGAGTCTTTTCCAGCACAATTCGAAAGTATCAGTTCTTCAGTGCTCAGCCTTCTTTATGGTCCAATTTTCACATCCATACATGACTACTGAAAAAAACCCATAGCTTTGACTATACAGACCTTTGTTTGCAATATAATGTCTCTGCTTTTTGATACACTGTTTAGGTTTGTCATAGCTTTTCACCAGCGAATCTGAGCCCACCTTCCCCGCTGCAGTAGTCATTTGGAGCTGAGTACCTGCCACCCTCTTTGGAATGGGCCTGGGCTCTCCAGCCCTCAGTTCACTTCTTTCCATTTATCAGAGAATCTCCCACAAATGCTCAAGTTGGCTACCCCTCCTACAGACCAAGGAATCAAGTTTTAGGAGAGGGAGCAGGAAGGTGAAAAAAAATCATGTCATATAAGGAGTACTTTTAAATATCTGAGGTATTAGAACACTCAGGAGGGTTCTTCACATTCTTGGGGCAACGTCATGTGAAGGAGGATTGGACTTGCGTGGGTCCAAAATGAAGAACTAGGAGCACTGAGTAGAACTACTGGGAGACTGATCTGAACTCCATCTCCCAACTAATATTCCAGTTAGCAGGACTAATTAGCAGGACTGTCTAAAGAGAAAGAAAAGGCTTTAGAGACAGTGAATTCTCAGTCATGGAGATGTGTTAGGCTCAGTTTCTGACACCCCTGTCAGGCTTGGGATGGGCACGGGAGTGGGAATGACAGACTTGAAACTGAGTGGTGTTGGATCACAAGGAAAAGGTGGTTTGAGTTCAAATTGCCAACCCAAAGGGAGTTCAGCAAAATCAAATGGGGTGGGAATTAGGCAGAGCAGTTGGAACAGTTGATGCTAAGGGGGAACTGGAGCCTATTATCCAGAGTGAAGTAAGCCAGAAGGAAAAACAACAATACAGTATACTAACGCGTATATATGGAATTTAGAAAGACGGCAGGGAGAACCCTGCATGCGAGACAGCAAAAGGAACGCAGACGTATAGAACAGACTCGTGGACTCTGTGGATGAGGGCAAGGGTGGGATGATATGGGAGAATGGCATTGAAACATGTTAATTATCATATATGAAATCAATCGCCAGCCCAGGATTGATGCTCGGGGCTGGTGCACCGAGATGTCCCAGGGGGAGGGAGGAAGGAGGGAGGAGGGAGGGGGGTTCTGGAGGGGGAGCATATGTAAACCCATGGCGATTTCATGTCATTGTATGGCAAAACCAATAAAAAAAAAGGGGGGGTGATCTGGAGCAATTCCTGAGTTTGGGGGAAGGAAAGGAAAGTGGGGGTGATGGTAACACTAACTGGTCTTTCCATCTTAGGCACAGCTGGGCCCTGAGTGCTAAAAGGCCAGGCAGCCCTGAGGGAAGTGGGTGGGGGATTCCCAATTGTTATATGAGATGTGACTTTAATGTGCTTTCTCACCCGTAGTTCTGGTTCCAGTTTTGACAGTCACTACACCTGAGAGCCAAGAATAATTGCCTTTCCTGGTTATGAATTTGTGTTTTGAGATGAGGTTAGAGCATTTGACTGTCTTCAAACATTTGTAATCTTTTTGAATTATATGACAAATAAGGTTAGGGATGAATTTGCCATCTGCTAGTACACTCATTTCAAAATTGATAAACCCCTGCTCATGAGACATAGGATTTTTTTTCTTTGAAATATGTCCTTAAGTTTTTCTGAATGCAAAATACTTGCTCTTTGCCAAAAAAAAAAAAAAAAAAAGCCACACAAAGAAGAAAATTAAAATCACCCAGTCGTGTCACCTGGAGATACGGTGCTACATAATTTGGAATATACACTTGTACTTTTCCCTTGTGCATGTTTTTAAAAAATTTAAACATGGAAACATATTACATAAACTGTTTTCATTTAAGATATCTCCAACTTTGACTACATAGTTAAGTATGGGGGGTGAACAGAATGCCGGATAAGGGTGTGCCTTGTTCTGGAGTTAGATGCTCAAGTTTTGAGTCCACCATGTAGCCTTTCTGCACGTCCATTTTTTATCTATAAAATGAAGAAAATAATAGTTCAGTATCATCATAGATTGTGGATATTAAATAACATAATCCTTGTGAAGTCCTTAGAAGAGTGTTTAGAACAAATTTAATAACTGTATAATATATAATTGTGTACATACCTCATAATATAGTGAAGTAATTTTGTCTATTATACCACATTTATTTTATAATTTTTGGATTTTTTAAAAATTTATTTTTAACTGGAAGATAATTGATTTACAATATTGTATTAGTTTCTGCCATACATCAACATGAATCAGCCATAGGTATACATATGTCACCTTCCTTTTGAATCTCCCTGCCACCTCCCACCCCATCCCACACCTCCAGGTTGTCACAGAGTACCAGGTCTGAGTTCCCTGTATCATACAGCAAATTCCCACTGGCTATCTATTTTACATATGGTAATATATGTTTCAGTGTTACTGTTTCAATTCATCCCTCCCTCTCCTTCCCCTCACCCCTGTATCCACAAATCTGTCCTCTATGTCGGCATCTCCATTGCTTCCCTGCAGATAGGTTCATCATTACCATCTTTTTAGATTCCTCATATATATGTATTAATATACAATATTTGTTTTTCTCTTTCTGACTCACTTCATTCTGTATAATAGGCTCTGAGTTCATCCATGCCATTAGAATGGACTCACATGTGTTCCTTTTCATGGCTGAGTAATATTCCATTATATATGTACTACAACTGTCCATTCATCTGTTGATTGGACACCTAGGTTGCTTCTATGTCCTAGTTTCTGTAAATAGGGCTGCAGTGAACATTGGGGTATGTGTGTCTTTTTCAGCTATGGTTTCCTCACAGCATATGCCCAGTAGTAGAATTGTTGGCCCATCTGGTAGTTTTACTCCTAGTTTTTTAAGGAATCTCCATACTATTCTCTATAGCAGCAATATCAACTTACATTCCCACCAACAATGCATGAATGTTCCCTTTTCTCCACACTTTCTCCAACATTTATGGCCTATAGATTTTTTGATGATGGCCATTCTGAATGGTGTGAGATGATACCTCATTGTAGTTTTGATTTGTCTTTCTCTAATAATGAATGATGTTGAGCATTATTTTTAATGTGTTTATTATCCATCTGTATGTTTTCTTTGGAGAAATGTCTGTTTATGTCTTCTGCTCACTTTTTGATTGGGTTATTTGTTTTTCTGGTATTGAACTGCATCAGCTACTTGTATATTCTAGAGATAATCCTTTGTCAGTTGTTTTGTTATCTATTTTCTCCCAATCTGAGGGTTGTCTTTTCATCCTGTTTATAGTTTCCTTTACTGTTCAAAAGCTTTTAAGTTTAATTAGATCCCACTTGTTTATTTTTGTTTTTTTAAAATGTAATACTGTTTATTTAACTTCAAAAACATTTCAACATTCTAAACATACAAAAAAAGTAACAGAACATTGCAGATCGTGTCTAGTACAGAAAATTCTTAAACTTTCACTGGTGCAGTGGCTCTTGGCTTTGTTGACAATGAACAGTTCTACAGTTTGTTTAAAAAAAGTTTAAAACTACCGCACTTCAACTAAAAAGGGTCCAAAACACTTCTCATGCCTGCTGACCCCCCCCTTTTCCATAGCTAAGAATGGCAGCGGGATGCTATGTCGCTATATACAAAAACAAGACAACCTGAAGCTAACTGGATGCCCACTGCAGTGTCCACAGGTCCAGCCCCACAGTGCATGCCCTGAGCTACGGCCCCTCCGGAAGGAATTGCCCCCACAGCCTCCACACCAAGCAAGGAGCATCAAGAGTGTGTCTCGGTTGCTTTGTTCTTTTTACAAACTATAGATATGTACAGTTGACAACTTGGGATTTCTAGCCAATGACCATAGAATTAACACACCACCTTACAAACTAAAAAAAAAATGCCAGAAACATCTTTAAACGCCTTGTCACACCAACAGCAAAGTGCACAGAGTGAGGAGAACACGAGAGCCTTTTCATTTTAAAAATGTTTGGAAATATGTACAACTTTGATACAGTTTCCAGGTGCTCCAGACACCCATGGCCACTTAATGTAAACCACTGAAAATTGCTAGAGCACTTTGAGAGACTAAGATATGATCATGATCCAATTGGGTTAATTAAACCTAATGAGGGCAATAGACATGTCTTGGGTGAGAGGTGTGTCAATCAAGGCGCTCCCTACTCTAAGGTATTCACAAAGAGATAGATCAGAAGTTTTTTTATTCATCCTCTTCCTCCTCCTCCTCCTCCTCCTCCTCCTCTTCCTCCTCCTCCTCCTCCTCTTCCTCTTCCACCTTTTTCCGGGCAACTTTAGCAGGACCCTTGGTGCCATCAAACTTCCCTTTAGACTTATACTCTGCGACATCCTTCTCATACTTCTCCTTCAGTTTCGCTGCTTTGTTGATGTATGGCTGCTTCTCACCATCACTTAAGTTATTCCACATCTCACCCAGCTTCTTTGCCACATCTCCAATAGAGATGCCAGGGTTTGTAGACTTGATCTTGGGGCGGAATTCAGAGCAGAATAGGAAAAATCCAGACGGTGGTCTCTTGGGGGCATTAGGGTCCTTCTTCTTGCCTCCCTTAGCTGGTCCGTAATCCTTCATTTCCCGATCATAGCGCACTTTATCCGCCTTTGCCATTTCATCAAATTTTGACTTCTCTTTCCCGGACATGGTCTTCCACCTCTCAGAGCATTTCTTGGAAAATTCAGCAAAATTGACAGGAACCTCTGGGTTAATTAGATCCCACTTGTTTATTTTTGTTTTTATTTCCATTATTCTAGGAGGTTGGTAGAGAGGATCTTACTATGATTTATTACCAGGAGTGTGCTGCCAAAATTTTCCTCTAGAATATTTATAGTTCCTGGCCTTCCATTTCAGTCTTTAATCCATTTTGAATTTATTTTTGTGTATGGTATTAGAAAGTGTTCTAGTTTCATTCTTTTACATATAGCTGTCCAGCTTTCCCAGCACCACTTATTGAAGAGGCTGTCTTTTCTCCATTGGATAATCTTGCCTCCTTTGTGGGGTTTTCTCTGGGCCTTCTATTTGTTCCATTGGTCCACATTTCTGTTTTTGTGCCAGTACACAAAACTGACTGTAGCTTTGTAGTATGGTCTGAAATCAGGAAGGTTGATTTTGCATTTAGGTTTCTCCTAATTCTAGATGTTATTACAGCTTTGATTTTTTAAGAGGCTGACATGAGTTACCTCAATAAATTATGTGACATGAGTCACATCAATAAATAATTTATGTTTAAAAGAACACAGAATTAGTAATGTTTTTCCAGATTAGAAGGGTTAGGTAATTCAGAACTCCCTTTCTCTTCAATGTCAACCCATTGTTTAGCATATTATTTAGAAATAAGAATAATGCTTTGTATTTTGCCAGCATGAATAATTCATAAAATAAGCATTTTATTCAAAGAAAACTGTTAGAAAGAAATTATTTTTTAAAAGATATGAAACAAAAATTTTTAGTAATTTTTATACTGGTCTCATCCAACAATAAATGGACAATTAAAACTTATGCAGGGAAATTTTTAGATCACTATATTCAACAAAAGCCGAATATATATTTTTAAGTTGCACACAGACAATTTAGCAAGACAGACCTATTCTGGGTAATAAAAATATCCAAAATTTAAAAGTGTTAAGGTCACATAAAATATGTTCTCTGACCACACTAGAATTAAATTAGAAGTCAACAGAAAGATGTGTGAAAAATAGGCAGATATTTGCCTGATATCAATCAACCATCAACTGAGGAAACCAAAAGGGACCTGAGAAAATATTTTGAACTGATTGAAAATGAAAAGGCACCACATCAACATTTGCAGCATGCCTTTAAGGCAGTATGAAAGGAGAAAAATTATAGAACTCAGTATCTATGTTAAAAAGAAGACAGGTCTCAAATTAATGTAATGCATTTAGAATTGCCAAAACAGTGTTTAAAAAAAGGAACAAAGGTGAAGGGTCAGTACTACCTGATTACAAGACTTATTCTAAAGCTACAGTAATCAAAACTGAGATACGACCCCAAAATTATGATTCATTGAAATAATTAATAAATTAAGTTTCATCAAAGTAAAAACAATTTTGCTCTTCAAAATACACCATGAAGAAAATGAAAAGATATTCCACAATCTGGAAGAAAATTTTTGCAAATCACGTTTCTGATAAAGAACTCATTCCAGATTATATATGTAGAACTCTCAAGATTGAATTATAAGAAAACAACAACCTAACAAAAACTGGGTGAAGGATTTGAATAGGCAGTTCATTTGAATAGACAGTTCATCAAAGGAGACAGGTGATGGCTACTAAGCACATGAAAAAATACTCAACACAATTAGCCATTAGGGAAATGCACACTAAAACCACAATGAGATACCACTACACAGCTATGAAGATGGCTAAACCTAAAAAGACTGATCATATCCAGTGTAAAGAAACTGGAACTCTCATAGACTGCAGGTAGAATGCAAAATGGCAGAATCGCTTCAGAAAACAGCTTAGCAGTTTCTTGAAAAGCAGTTTCTTACACCTCCCACTGATCTAGTCATTTTTCTCTTATTTATCCAGGATAAAAGAAATCATCAACCTAGAGACTATAATACAGAGTGAAGTAAGTCAGAAAGAGAAAAAACAAATATCGTATGTTAGCATTTATGTATGTGGAATCTAGAAAAATGGTAGAGATGATCTTATTTGCAAAACAGATAGAGACATGGATGTGGAGAAAAAGCATATGGACACCACGGTGGGGGGACTGGGGTGGGTTGAACTGGGAGATTGGGATTGACATATATGTGTGTGTGTGTGTGTATAATACTGTTGATACTATGTATAAAATAGATGACTAATGAGAATCTACTGTATAGATCAGGAAACTCTCTACTCAGTGCTCTTTAGTGACCTAAATGGGAAGGAAATCCAAAAAAGTGGGGACATATGTATACACATAGCTGATCCACTTCATCATACAGCAGAAACAAATACAACATTATAAAGCGAATATACTCCAATAGAAGTTAATTTAAAAAAGAAAGCATATGTTCATACAGAGTAGTAGTTGATTGTGTGTCAGTAACACCTCGATAAAACCATGCAAAAAACAAAAGCAAACTCACGTGTGCCTCCTTTTGAAATTCTGTGCCCAGGTTTCATAGCACATGTGCTTTAGAGCTGCTGGAAACCACTAGCTGATCAGCATATGGAAAACCGTGGCCACTGAGTTTCCCTAGGGGAAACATCTTCAGGGACTGAAGATAGCCTCCCAACCATGCTTGCTCTCTCACTCAGGAGCTAGTACAGCCAAGACTCACCTATCCTTCCTCCCAGCAATGTCAGAGAGAAGATTTTGGGGCAGAAACCATCTGTCATGCAAGATAATTGGCAATATCAAAGCATCTCACCCCAGGCCTGGTGTCAAGTATGTATCTGAACACTGAAGGGAACTGAGTGGAATCACAATGTTCTTCACCATGGTCATTGCATCTACTCATAGGTATACTTTGGCCTAATAAGAAGCTTGTTAACTCAGGTGACTTTTGCCTTTGGATCCAAGATGTGTGGTTTCATAGCAGACAAATTATCTACTCAAATTCCTGACCTTTACGCAAGTTCCTGACAATGATACTGGAGTATCTGGCAACTGAGCATGAATCTAGAACTCTCGGCCACCAGCCTGTGTCTTATCTTCCTATGACTGCAAACTCCTAACTCTATAGCTTATGAACCTACAGGTTGGTTATCTGGATCTTTTGCATCATTCTTGTAACCCTGTCTTACTGCTCCCACAGACCCAGCATAATGGTTTTCGACTGGGTCCACAGCAACTCCTACCAAAACAAACGAAACACAACTAAAGGCAGAACAGGCTAAAATTACCTTCTCAGTGGTTCTTAACCCTAGTTGCACATCAGGATCATTTGGAAAGATTTTTTTAAGAGATAGAGATACCTTTATTTGATACTATTTTTATGATGTGTGATGTTTGTATCACTTCTCTTTGTTTCATTTCGTTATTATTATTATTTGGCCATGCCACATGGCTTGCATGATCTTAGTTGCCTGACTAGGGATTGAACCTAGGCCATTGGCAGTGAAATCATTCTAATCACTGAACCACTTAGGGAATTTCCTTTAATGGACAAATTTGAAAATTCCTTCTATCCCACCATCTCCTACTTTAAATTTAAAAAACAAAAATTTAAAGTTTAAATTTATAAATTAAAAAATTTTTAATTTTCAACTAAAGTATAGTTGAAGTACAATATTATACAACTTTAAGATGCACAGCATAGTGATTCACAATTTTTAAAGCTCTTCTCCCTTTATAGTATGATAGTACTTATATGCGGAACCTAAAAAATACAACAGACTAGTGAATATACCAAAGAAGAGACAGACTCACAGATACAGAGAACAAACTAGCACTAGTAAGAGGGAAGAAGGAAGGGGGAGGGGCAAGGTAGAGGTAGGGGATAAAGAGGTAGAAACTATTAGGTATAAAATAAATAAGCTACAAGGACGTATTGAACAGCAGAGGAAATATAGTCATCTGTAGGGATTATAAAAGCATGATGGATCCCACCTCAGAGCAATTAAATCAGAGTCCCTGAGGGTGACCCCTCCACATGACGTCTTTCTTTTTTTAAGCTCCACAGGAAATTCTAATGTGCAGCTAGTGGAGAAACACTGCTGTGTTGATGGCATCATCTTTTTGTACGAAAAGTCAGCAGTTTCTCTACATTTCGGAAAAAAACCCAACCGACTGCCTTTGTTCTAGCCTCTACAACTACGTTTTCCTAGAAGGCCAAGTTCTCTCATTGGTTATATACAGGTCATGGTGGTTACGGGAAAATTTGTCCTGTAATTAAGAATAAAATGAAACAATTTCTGTAGAAAATTATGTTGTTATCTTATAGTAAATTATACTTTTCATGGAGAAATTATGGAAAAAGAATTTGGCATTGGCCAGAATAATGTAATGCTTAATTTTTTAATTATGTAATTGAAAGATAATTAGCTAAATAGGTAATAATTTGGCTAATTGCAGTGATTAAATGATTGCTTCCATAATGTAAATTACTTTCCACTATAGTCAGCGCTTTAAAATATGTTCTAAACATCTAGTGGTATCTTAAATGGTCTATATTTGGCTGGTGGTTTCCCTGTGACCAATTTGTCAGTTACACCAAGGAAGAGACTGGAAAACCAGTCATCCAGGGCTGCAGGGGTCTGTCAGGACCTCTGGCTCTTAGTTAAGCATAACTCCAGTGGGAGCCTGGCAAGGAGACTCTGCAAGTACCTGGACTCATGGTTGGTGTGCCAGGTACTGGCTTTGTATTTTGAAAAACTCTTGAGTCTCAATTTCTTCTTCTGTGAGAAGAGAATAATAAAACCTGCTTTGCCAGAATGTTGCCTCTATATGCACAGTAATAAAGCCCTTAGCACAATACCTGACAGTTAATACTTACAGAATGAGAATAATTATCTTTTAAAAATTAATTTATTTTAATTGGGGAATAATTACTTTATAATATTGTGATTTTTTTTTTTTTGCCATACATCAACATGAATCGGCCACATGAAGTTATATTCTCTGCATCAGATTTTTCCTATACTGCTCCTGCCACTTTATTTGACCATCAGGAGGACCTATGGAGTCACAGGGGCACTGTAGAGTTGGCTGGGTCACTGGATTCTGGGTGCCAGATCCTCGTGCTGCATAACGGGGTGGCAGGTGGGGGTGAGGCTACATTTATGGGTCTGGGTGCCTCCTCCACTGAGGAGGGCTTGGGAATTGAGGTCATCCTTGCCATCAACACTGAAAGGCAATCCACCAGTCCATGAAGCTAGCTGCACAGAGTCAAATCCCGGATACAAGCAGACATCACAGTGGAAATCAAGCCTATTTAACAAAGCTTCCTGCAGAGATTTGACTTCTATTTTCTGCTGTCTATTAGGGGGAAAAGTGTCTTCCTTTTTTTTTCTGTTTTGCAAGGTTTTCCCTTTCTGACTTTCTCTTTACCTGACATGATACACACAAATCGAAATTCAGCCAATACTCTTTGTCCACGTAGAGAAGAATGAGTAACTTACCGTTCAGTCATAGATTTACATCTGGAAAGGCTCGTCTAGATTTGGGATTTTTCAGATGAGTTCTCAGTCTCTGGAGTGAAGTGACTCAGAGGGTGAAATCAAATGGCTAAAGGCTCCACAACCCACCCGCTGCTTCCCCACTTCAAATTAAAGCATGCCGCTTTGATCTGTTTTGTATGTTAGAGGTTTTAAATAAAATCCTACTTGCAAAAAAAGGATTATACTACTAAAAAAGTGGAAAACTAGAGCATTAGTAACATTTCCATTTTATAAATGGAACTTAGGTAAACTTGTTTGAAGTTACACGTTTAAAAGCTAACAGAACAAGGACTGGTAACCAGTTCAGATTTTCAGTGCCTGGACACCACCCTCTATATTATGTTGCCCCATAAAAGGCAGGGAAAGGCAGATAGGAAAACATGAGGCACTTACCAGGCCATGGCTGTGAACACACCGCAAGAGACATCTTCCAGCAAAGTAAAGGGCACCATTTAATAATGGAGTTATCATCTGGAAGGAAAACTATATAAAAAAGAGACACAGAAGGGCATGTTTCCACTTCATTCCTCTCCTCCATTGGAAGCTTTCTGTTGTATTGCCAATTAAAGGGCATGACTTGGGAGAAGGTATGTTAGAGACCATACAAATGCTTGTATGTCATTAACTAGAAATGGGGAAAGGACCCTGTAATCAGTTTCATGACAGGTCCTCAGGATCATATTATAGAGAAACTCAAGTGGGAATATTGTTCACTGTTGAGACTTAGGACTCCTTATTTATGATATTGCCACATGTGATACTCAGCTGCAGCATTAATGGGCAATAAGTATCTGCCAAAAGGATGCACCTTTCTCAAAGGTATTGAATGGAACCCCGTGGTTCCCATCAATAATACTCCATGCACTGTTTTCCCCCTTTCCTTGGTTATGACCCTTTACTTCAGTTCTGTTCTGCACTGAGAATCTCACTTCAAGGTATGAGTTACTCTACTCTAGGAATCTTGATTCATCTATTAGTCTGGGTATGGCCTCTCTTACCTCAGTATCTCCACCATAATCTCAAGCATTCCCACAAATCCATCCCCAGTTAACATACAACTAAGGCAAACAGACTGCTTGCCTCTCCCCACTCCCAGAAGCAGACTTCTGTTCATAAATTCCTCCTATCTACAAATTCTAGTGCTGCAGAGGAGAAATTCTCAGTATTTATAGAGTGTGTGTGTGTGTGTGTCCACACGTGTGTGCTCAGGTGCGTGCTCAGGTGCGTGCTCAGTCCCTTAGTCATGTCCGATTCTTTGCACCCCATGGCTTTCCTTTGCACACCAGGCTCCTCTGTCCATGGAATTTCCCAGGCAAGAATACTGGAGTGGGTTGCCATGCTCTCCTCCAGGGGATCTTCCTGACCTATGGACCGAACCCATGTCTCTTGCATCTCCTGCATTGGCAGGCGGATTCTTTACCACTGCGCCACCTGGGAAGCCCATTTATAGCATAAGTGAACGCAATGTGTTCAGTGAAAAGAGCACAGGCAGAACATCTGCACAAGTGGACAGCAAAGCAGTCAACTGGGATAAGGAAATGAAACGCAACCGGTGGTGAGCTTTGAGGGTCAAGACTGGTACAAAGTTCCCATTCCCTGGTTCACTGTGATTTTGCAGATGCAGCCACAGAATCCCTCCTGAGGCAGAACTGCAGGTGGAAGCCAGAACACGTACTAATGATTCTCTTTAGTGCCACACTGCATTTTGAGAGACTTGCAGATCGCTATTGCTAAAACCTCCATCTAGATCCTTCTCCCTTAATTCAGTGCCACTTAATATGATTCTAATTGGCAATGTGAGGCTTTTTTTTAAGGAATAAAATAAAGACAAAAGGCAATCATGTTGTTAGCAAGAAGTATTCAATATAATGTACTTTGGGTTGTTTCAACGTTACAACTTAACTAAATTGACCTTGGTTATTAGACCAATTGAATAGAGATGTATTACTCTAATTTAACAAAGGAATGAAAGAATCATTAAAACATAAAATTTATGCATGCATCCAGCTAACTACCTCTCTGCAGTTAAATGTAATTGCAGTTTTCCAGCAGAAGAATTTGTGGAGGATGAAAGTGAAAAAGAATGAAAGCTTGGGAAAGTAGCTTCAAATGGATAGAAAACATAAAGTCAATTATCTCAATGCCAAAAAATCTGTGTCTTATGAAGAATTGTAGATCTGCTGAACTTCAGAAGTATTTACTTTGTGTTTTTTATACATGTTCTCCATGTCAGTGGAAGAATAACACGTAAAGGAGAATTGTATCACAGGTGTCTTGTAATATTGAGCTGGGAAGTGTTTAAAGAGCTCATTTGGTCCAACCCTCTGTGTCCAATAGGATGGCTACTCCCAAAACTACAGGTGCTGCTTGAAATCAGTGGTTCCCATCTACTTTTGCTAGCTCTTTCTTTTATGTAAAAACAAACCACCAAACAAAAAAGGAAGATCTGTTTTTCATTGTGAATCTTGGAATTTATTCAAAGAAAAGTTATCTCAAATGGTACATATTTCAGACTCAGTTTTAAGTCTTTTTAATTTTTTTCTGTTTCACATAATACTAAGAAAGCAATCAGATAATCAACAATGCACTAACATTTCCCCAACAGCTATTAATTTAGCTTTACATGTATGTGAAAAAAGAATGGTTGATTTAAAGGGGGATTCGTTTGAATTAAAAGCACTGAAAAAAAAGAAAATCTTAGTGGTGTTCATTCAGCCACCATCCAGAGGAGGAGTGTTGTTTACCAGACCTAATATATTCAGATCACTTTGGGCATCGCATATCTATTCTGAGATCTATGTATCAGGATGACATAGCTTGCATACATTAAACTTGAAATTTAATTGGCCGCTGATTTAACACTCATCAGAAAATTTCTTTGATCATTTGGACTTCCATGAAGCTCTGCTTACAAAGAGAAAGTAACTTTGCGTTGGTCAGACCATAAAACACATGATCAGAGTCATATCTAATGCCTTATTCTGCGAGAGCACAGCCTCTAGAAATTCAGTCTGAGGTTGGCTTTGGCTTGTGCGTAGGAAAAGGGTGAAGCCAATTCGGTTCTCTAATCGCAAGTGATGGCCTAAGGAGCCACACCTGGGCCACGCATGCGCAAACGTAGCCGGGAGTCAGATACAAAACTCTACCCCTAGAAGGTTCAGGCTTTTGCAGAGGGCATGCTTCTGGAGTGAGTGAGTCGTCCGAGTTGTTGGCGAATCCTATGGGTGAGGAGCCATGCTTCCAGCAACTTTGGAGGCTTTCAGTCTTAGAAGCCCTTTCACAATTGAGATTCTCCATTTTTAAAGCCCCCAGAGGCAATCTGCAAAGGTAAGGACCCTCGTTAATTTCTCATGTGTGTTGTATATCTGCAAGAGACCTAGATTCTATGAATTGCTTCAGATTTGAGATTTTACACTTTTATATCTTATTAATGGCAGGGGAGGGGGTGTTTGTTGGAGGAATGTTTGCTGTTAATAAAGGTGGATTGGCTGGGAATTTCTAAGTGGATCTGATGGAATTCTCGGATGAATAGCTGATGTTTTACCTCTACACCTATAGTTCTCCCACTAAGACATGTGCTTTCTGTTTGGACATATGGCCACACTCTGAGGATTTTTCTGGGTTTTACTTATTTTTATTTATATCCTGGCAGAGTTAATTATCTCCAGGGAATACTTGTGGTGTGTTCAGTGGAGAGCTAGAGAGTGGTTCTGGAGATAATGTGTTTAATTAAACTAAAAATTCTCCAGCACCTGTCTATGGAACCTGGTGCTGCAGAATGCTTGTTCCTGAAACAAATCAGGGATACATTTCAATCTATATCCACCAGAGCCTGTACATTACAGTTATTTCTTTTCAGCATACTGTACTGGGGTTGATGTAGGTAGAAAGGTAGAGGGAAGGCCAAAAAGAAGAAAAAAGAACACACACACAAATTTGAATAATATATTCACGTTTATAATATGTAAAACTTAAGATGTGTCAGAAATGGCTGATAAATTGACAGATTTTTCAAATGCCTCTTCAGCATGTAATAACTATGTGTTCTTAATACAATTTTGGTTGATGCAAAGAACTATAGTGATAGGTATCTTGATCTCGTGCTTGCAACTGGAAATAAATTCTACATGTTCATATTATATCCTTTGAAAGTCTAATCATTTGGGTCTACTGGATCCTATGGTGTGCTGCTTCAATACTGCCGTTACGTGGAACCTCGTCGCCCATTTTCCTGCATGTTGGGGATACTGATGGCTCACAGCTGAGTTTCTCATGACTGGTTCACCTGTGTTGTAACTGAATTGCAGTTCAACTTCTCTCCGTTTCAGTGCTGCCTCTCACTTAAAGATATCGTTCCTGAGAGCACTCCTCCAAAACGTTTGGCATGCATTTTTCCTTATTTGTTTTGAATAGCTTTTATGCTTTGAGAAGTAGGTTTGCAGCAAAATTTAGCTGAGAGTAATACAGAGATTTCCCATATGACCTTGTGCCACATGCACACCTCCCCCAATATCAACACCCACCCACCCCCACTGGAGTGGTACCTTCATTATAATCCATAAACCTACACTTACTCATCTTTATCACCCAAAGTCCATAGTTTAGTTTAGGGTTCCCTCTTGGTGCTAGTCACTCTGGCTTTGGACAAAGTATACAGGTTTATCAGGTTTTATTGCATTTTGCTGTATTGTGCTTCACAAATGTTGCATTTTCTACAAATTGAAATTTTGTGGCAATGCTGCAACAAGTAGGTCTAATTTTTTTGCATCATTTTTCCAACAGCATTTGCTCACTTTGTGTCTGTCACATTTTCGTAATGCTCAAAATACCTCAGACTTTGTCATCATTATTATAATTGTTACGGTGATCTGTGATCTCTGATGTTACTACTACAACTCTCTGAAGGCTCAGATGATGGTTAGCATTTTTCAGCAACAAAGCATTTTTGCATATTTCCACTGCAGAGTCTACCCAGGGAACCTGACCTAAGACAGCAGAAAGTTGCATTTGATCTGCTGATATTTTAGCTAAAATTATTTGTGTCTGCAGTTTTAAAATGAGTCCAGCATTTTCAAAAAATAAGTTATCAGGCTTTGGAATTAATCTGGTTTTATAAAATGAATTAGAATTTTTTTCCTTGTTTCCATTGCCTGGAAATGTTTAAACAGCATTGGAGTCATCTGGTATTTAAAGATTAAACCCATCTGGTCTTTGTGCCTTTTTCCATGATAGATTCTTAATCACCAGCCCAACATCTTCTACAGTGATTGGCAATTTAAGTAATTTATATTTTGTTGGGAAATCATTCACTTCCTCTGTATCTTCAAATTTGTAGCCGTAGAATTGCAAGCAGTGATGTATTATAATTCTTTTAATCACGCCTGTGTCGGTGGTTAGTCCCCTCATCTTTAATCCTGCATATTTTCCCCAGATTCCTCTCGTGTGTGCTCACCACGGGCATGCTGTCCTTTAATCAGAGTCACAGAGTGTTTATCTGCTTTATTGGTAATAAATATTTTAACTTTTGGATTTGTTTATCCTTTCTGCTTTATTTTGGCTCGTCTTTGTTTTCTAGCGTATTAATTTTAACTTTTACTGTATTGACTCTTTCTTAGTTTCTTTGCCTTCTACTCCACCCTTTTCAGCCTTTATAATGATAATCTTCTTCAGTTCATGTGCTGCGTTGTTTAACAGGGAAACTGTGGCTCACTTTAGCTCCAGAAAAATGTGTGTGTGTATGTGTATGTGTAGACTTCATTTGACTCTCTTGAATGTCTTTGCCTCATCTCTTTTCTCTCGCAGCAATTCTGTTTCACCAGGAAATGTATGCTTGTCCTGACTGACCTTCCTCTTTCTGGCTACTAGGCCCTCAGCTGTGTTTCTACATCATTTGTTTTTATTGGGCTGGTTGATGAGACACTGCATTATGGCAGTGTGGCAGATGGTGGGCAGTGGCAGACCACCATGGGCTGGTGATGCCGTGGCCAGGGGGTTGCCAGTCTCCAGGTCAGCTACCAAAAGAAGCCTCCAGGCTCAGCAGTGGGAGAGCATAACAGACCCATTCAACACTTGTGTGGCTTATTTAGGGATCAGTATTTGACACCTTAATGTAGGGCAAATTTGGGAAGACAAGATTTTTCGAAAATTTCTGCTCCGATTCTAGTCCAGGGCAGTCTGATGCAGGTCTGATGTTCTTGTCCAGCCCCAGGGAAAGCCTCCCTTGGATGCCCTTAAGGCCAAAAGCCATGCTAACACGAGCTCTGCATTGGTCCAAGCCCATGGTCAAAATAGGCTTGTAGCCTGGGGTTGAGAGTAGAGAAGCGGGAGCTGTAATCATTTCCTAGAATCTTAGTATAAAGGACCTGCTTAGCACAGAGAGCTCAGCCCAGAATTCTCTGACTTAGATGGGTGGGATTGGAAAGAGGGGGCAATGGGAGAGAGGCTCAAGAGGGAGGGGATATATGTATAAGTATAGGTGATTCACTTTGTTGCACAGCAGAAGCTTAACATTGTAAAGCAATTATATTTCAACAAAATCATTACATTACACAACTAAAGCAACCACAAAAAAGACATACATTATAGCAGGGTAAAACAGAAATGTTTCTCTGCTAATCCCTCCATTTTTTTTAGCCAGTAGCTTAGTGATTTTATCTGTGTATGAACATATGCCAATGATGTTCTATTTTCTTGACTTATCAGTGACCCCAGAGAAAACTGATCTGATAGCCCACCATTTCCAATCACAAGGGTTTAACTACTTCACATGAAATCCATCATTTTTGGTAGCTGACCTACTATACTTAATTGGTTTCTATAAAATAACTTGAAATCACTGATCATTATGTTTAATTATCTAGAATAATAGTTTACATACAGTTCATTTTGGAAGTTTCTCCAAGAAGTTAAATTGCTAAAAAATAGACATGACATTCACCAGACAGATCTATAGATACAGATATGTATCTGGTAACTCTAATATGTACATTAGGATTGCCAGATTGAGCCCAAAGCAGCAACAACCAAGACATTCTGTGAAAATTGAATTTCAGAAAACTTTCTAACACCATACACAAAAATAAACTCAAAATGGATCAAAGATCTAAGCATAAGACCAGAAACTATAAAACTCCTAGAGGATAACATAGGCAAAACACTCTCTGACATAAACCAAAGCGGGATCCTACATGACCCACCTCCCATAATATTGGAAATAAAAGCACGAATAAACAAATGGGACCTAATTAAAATTAAAAGCTTCTGCACAGCAAAGGAAACTATAAGCAAGGTGAAAAGACAGCCTTCAGAATGGGAGAAAATAATAGCCAGTGAAGCAACGGACAAACAATTAATCTCAAAAATATACAAGCAACTCCTGCAGCTCCATTCTAGAAAAATAAACGACCCAATGAAAAAGTGGGCCAAAGAACTTAACAGACATTTCTCCAAAGAAGACATAAAAATGGCTAACAAACACATGAAAAGATGCTCAACATCACTCATTATCAGAGAAATGCAAATCAAAACCACAATGAGGTACCACTTTACACCAGTCAGAATGGCTGCCATCCAAAAGTCTACAAGCAATAAATGCTGGAGAGGATGTGGAGAAAAGGGAACCCTCTTACACTGTTGGTGGGAATGCAAACTAGTACAGCCACTATGGAAAACAGTGTGGAGATTCCTTAAAAAACTGCAAATAGACCTGCCATATGACCCAGCAATCCCACTGCTGGGCATACACACCGAGGAAACCATAATTGAAAGAGACATGTGTACCCCAATGTTCATCGCCTCATTGTTTACAATAGCCAGGACATGGAAGCAACCTAGATACCCATCAACTGACGAATGGATAAGAAAGCTGTGGTACATATACGCGATGGAATATTACTCAGCATTAAAAAAAATTCATTTGAATCAGTTCTACTCAGGTGGACGGAACTGGAGCCTATTATCCAGAGTGAAGCAAGCCAGAAGGAAAAACAACAATACAGTATACTAACGCATATATATGGAATTTACAAAGATGGCAGCGAGAACCCTGCATGCGAGACAGCAAAAGGAACGCAGACGTATAGAACAGACTCGTGGACTCTGTGGATGAAGGCAAGGGGGGGATGATATGGGAGAATGGCATTGAAACATGTTAATTATCATATGTGAAATCAATCGCCAGCCCAGGGTTGATGCTCGGGGCTGGTGCACCGAGATGTCCCAGGGGGAGGGAATCAGAAGGGAGGAGGGAGGGGGGTTCTGGAGCGGGAGCATATGTAAACCCATGGCGGTTTCATGTCACTGTATGGCAAAACCAATAAAAAAATAAAAAATTTTTAAAAATTAAAAAAAGTTGAATTTCAGATAAACAGTAAATTAAAATTTTAGTATAAGTATGTTCCAGGCAGTAAACATACTTATACTAAAATTTAATTCATTGTTTATATCTAAAATTTAAACTGTGACAGAAGTCCTGTATTTTATGTTAACCCGAAAATATTATAAATATATATGCAATATAGATTGTGTGGTGTGTGTGAGAGAGAGAGAGAGAAAGAGAGGAAGACTGCAAGTTGATTATTCTTGCCTTGAAAATTTTCACTGCTAAAATCATTGAGGCCATGCATTTTGGTAGAAACTAAACTATGCTATGGGTAAGCCACATGAAGGTGTGTGAAGGAAACTTACAGGCCTCAAAATAGCCTGGAGTTAAAACTCCCCTCCTGGTCCTCCCCACCATTTTATGCAAAACAAAGAACTCTCTCACTCAAAGAAAAAAATAGACTTTAAGGTTGATTACATCCAACTCCCAGCGGGTTCCAGCCTCTGGCCCATCTCCAGAATTCCTTGCCCCAGCCATTTAAGAGATAACTAATCCGAAACAACCTTGGAGAAGAACAGGCCCCCTTAAAACAGTAGATTTCCACGTATATGCCTATATATGCTTACTTTTTTCTTGGGTTAGGGCAGCAGCTCACTAATCTGACTGCGGCCCCTTCTCGCCTCATTTAAGGTGATCTATTCCTGTAAGGTGCCGGTCTTGTTCTTGTTGCGAATGCCACCTTCTCTGACTCCCTTACTCTACAGTGTGAATCTCTCTTGCTCGCTGATTTATCTTTGTAATTTATCATAATACTTGACACAAACTGTTTTCAGTGAATGTTTTCTCTAGTTTTTTTCTGGATCCTAGAGCCCAGATGGTAGCTCAAATATAAGCAGTAATATACACTTTCTACTAAAATGGGACAATTTAAACTTAACCCAAGTATCTATCCATCATTTTTATCTGTTTGGCAACTGATATTTCATCATGAGGAGAATTTGCTAAGAGTTTCAAAACTACTATTCTAGAAGTTGGAACTTGCCCATCCATTTGTTTTTTTTTTTTCCTTTTGAAAAAAGTGAAAGTGTAATCGATTAGTTGTGTCTCTTTGTGACCCCATGACAGGACTATAGCCTGCCAGGCTCCTCTGTCCATGGAATTCTCTAGGCAAGAATGCTGGAGTGGATCGTCATTCCATCTCCAGAGTTTGTATTCTGGTGCAGACCATTATTTTCTGAGGACACTCTGTTGCAGATTGAATTTGTCCTGGGTAGGCCTCTTGTCTTGCATAAAGTAATATATACAAACTACATTCCAGGTGTTTGCATTTAATGCTCAGCTGTTTAATGCTTATCCTATGTATTGTTGTAAGAAATAATATTTGTTGAGGAATTTCTCAGGGATGAGGAGTTTACTGATTCTTTTAGATGTTAGAAATTCTCTTTGGAACAAGTCATTGTTAATCCTTGGATCTTTCTTTTCTAACTCCTTAATTTTGCCTTTCCTGAATGATACTTTGGTATCATGCTGTAGGCCAGCATCAGATAATAAAGTGACGAAAATTAATATTTTATATATATTAGAAATTTCTTTTTATTTCTGGCATATACAAAGGGACTATCAATTCATTTGTTGAAAACTTATTTTAAGCTATACTATCATAGAGGCAATCCAGTTCTGTAAATTTTGACAATTAGAGTCTGTGACATTCCCCCAGTAATCAAGATACAGAACAGTTCCCCCACTCTGAAACACTGAAAAGACCTCAGTTCTTATCTTCTTGGAGGAAAGAATTCAGGAATCAGGGAGAGTCCAAGACTGTAAAGCAGGACCAGAGTTTACTGGATACACAGTGTGTGTGGGAGCACACTTAGGGCAAAAGTGAAAGGTACACATCTGAGAAGAGCATGGGAATCCTTGCAAGTGAGGGGCATACAGTACAGGCAGTGTGGGTTGCAATATGGGGTCAATCTTCTGCAGTTTAGGTGAGGGTACTGGCTCCAGGCAGTCAGTCCCAGGCCTATTACCTACCTCCAAGCCAGGCTCCCCGCCCCCTCCCAACCCCGCCTTTCATGGTCAGTTTCTTGCTCATCTGTTACACAGTGTCTGTTTTAGTTGCCTTCCTCCATGTGATGGCCTAATTAAGTGCAAAACAAGGAGGTGGCTTTTCCTTCTGCTAATGTCTGTGCATGAGTAGTCTGTCCTTGGGCCCAACCTGTCTTGCGTCAGGTCCTTCCCCATAACTCCACCCCAGGCAGCCACTGACGTGATTTCTGTCACTATGAATTAGTGTGCATTTCCTAGAGTTTTATACAAACGGATTCATAATATGTGCTCTTTCATTCTGAATGCTTTAGCTCAGTATAATTCTCTTCAGTTCAGTTCAGTTCAGTCGCATCTGACTCTTTGCAACCCCATGAATCGCAGCACACCAGGCCTCCCTGTCCATCACCAACTCCTGGAGTCCACCCAAACCCATGTTCATCGAGTCGGTGATGCCATCCAGCCATCTCATCCTCTATCGTCCTCTTCTTCTCCTGCCCCCAATCCTTCCCAGCATCAGGATCTTTTCCAGTGAGTCAGCTCTTCACATAAGGTGTCCAAAGTACTGGAGTTTCAGCTTCAACATCAGTGCTTTCAATGAACACCCAGGACTGATTTCCTTTAGGATGGACTGGTTGGATCTCCTTGCAGTCCAAGGGACTCTCAAGAGTCTTTTCCAACACCACAGTTCAAAAGCATCAGTTCTTCTGCTCTCAGCTTTCTTCACTCTCCAACTCTCATCCATACATGACTACTGGAAAAACCATAGCCTTGACTAGATGGACCTTTGCTGACAAAGTAATGTCTCTGTTTTTCAGTATGCTATTTATGTTGGTCATAACCTTCCTTCCAAGGAGTAAGCATCTTATAATTTTATGGCTGCAATCACCAACTGCAGTGATTTTGGAGTCCAAAAAAATAAAGTCTGACACTGTTTCCCCATCTATTTGCCATGAAGTGATGGGACCAGATGCCATGATCTTAGTTTTCTGAATGTTGAGCTTTAAGCCAACTTTTTCACCCTCCTCTTTCACTTTCATCAAGAGGCTCTTTAGTTCCTCTTCACTTTCTGCCATAAGGGTGGTGTCATCTGCATATCTGAGGTTATTGATATTTCTCCCAGCAATCTTGATTCCAGCTTGTGCTTAGAATTCATCAAAGTTTTTGCATGTATCAATAGCTCTTTCTTTTTTTTTTTCTTTTTAATTGTCGAACAGTTTTCCATTGCATAGGACAATTTGTTTACTCATCTGTGGATGGACTTTTGAATTGTTTGAAGTTCGGGGTTATTACCAATAAAGCTGATGTGAACATTTAAGTATAAGTCTTTGTATGGATGTATGCTTTTACTTCTTTTGGAAAAATATCCAAGAGTGGAAAGGCTGGATCGTATGGTAGATGTATGCTTAACTTTTTAAGAAATGGACCAACCATTCCCAGAGTGGTTGTACCCTTTTGCATTCCTACCAGTCCTTTGCTCCATATCCTCACTAAGACTTGGCCTGGCCAATCTTCAAATTCTAACCATTCTCATCAGTTTGCAATGGTATCACACTGTGTTTTCAATTTCCCTAATATCTACTGGTGTTGAGCAATATTTCACAAACTAATTTATCATCATCTTTGGTGATGCATCTCTTCCAATCTTTTTTAAGCCATCCTTTAAAATTGAGTTGTTATTGAGTTTTGAGAATTCTTTATACATCCTGTACTTTACTAGATTACGTAATTTACAAATATTTTCTCATTCTGTCTTCTCCATTCTTTTAACAGTGTCTTTTGAAGAGCAGGAAAATTTTAATGTTGATGAAGTTCAGTTAGACAGTTTGTTCTTTTATAAATTGTGCTTTTGATCATTTAGGTCTCTAATCCATTTTGAGTTAATATTTTCTATGATGTGCAGGATCAATCAAAGTTCATTTTCCTGCATAGGTTTTAACAGCACTTACTGAAGAGATTGTGCTTCCTTTACTCAGTCACCTTTATACCCATGTCAAAAACCAGTTGTCCATATATGTGTGGGTTTATTTCTAAATTCTCTGTTCGGTTTGGTGTCCTGACACCATGCTGTCTTGATCACCATAGCTTGACAATGAGACGACAGCAGGCAGTGGTTGTCCTTCTGCTTGGCTCTCCTTTTTCACTTTGTCTGGGCTGCTCGGGTCCTTTGCATTTCCACAGGAATTGTAGAATCCACTTGTCCATGTCTTTAAAAATCCAGCTGAGACTCTGACCAGGACTGCATGAATTCTACAGATCGATTTGCAAAATGAGTATTGAATTGTTGATGATGACTGTGAAAATAGTGCCTGTCTAATGGAGGCCCAATAATTCTGTTAAAATCTGAGGATCACTGCTATCATTGAGGGCTCAAATGCATCCAAATATCTGATGCTAACCAAAAAATGTGAAGACTGACTCTCTTGCCTTTTTTCAATCAAAAGAACACCCCATTGAATATAAAAATATTATTAGCCTACCTATTATCCTACCTCCACACAAGCGTATTAGAAACTTGTATTTTGGATTCATTTGGAGGAAGGCTGATTGACACTTGTTGAGCATAGGGGAATCATAATTCCCAAGTGAGAACAATATAGGAAAATACACAAAGTTGGGAGAGAGAAGTACTGAAAAAAATAAAGGTAAGAAATTTGATGTGGGTAAGGTGGCTCAAAGAATCCACCTGCCAATGCAGGAAACATGGCTTTGATCGCGGGTGGGGAAGATCCCCTGGAGAAGGAAATGGCAACCCACTCCAGTATCCTTGCCTGGAGAATCCATGACAGAGGAGCCTGGTGGCCTTCAGTCCATGGGGTCACAAGAGTTGGACACAACTTAGCGATTATATTATTGCCCCCTAGCTAAAGGCTACGTTCCCTAGACTGCCTTACACCTAGGTGTGCCTCTTTAGTAAAGTGCTTTTTAATGAGATAGAAGTGAATATAATGAGTGCTACTTTAGGATTATACCCTTCAAGGGAAGGAGTAAGTTTTTCTCTCCCTCCTCAGCCTGGATTGCAGAAGTGGTAGCAGGCCATCTTACACTATGAGGATGACAGCATTACTCAAGGGCAGTAGGACAAGATAAAAAGAGCCTGGGACCTGATCACTTGAACTAAACACGAGGTGTAGACTTATCTCTAGACTGTTAAGTGAGGAGAAATACATTTCTAATGTGCTTGAGCCACTGTTAATTTGGGTTTGTGTTCCAGCCACTGCCAAGCCAAGACAAGAAAGGGTAACTGTTCACTGGTAGGGTGGCTAAAAAGGGTCTCCTTAAACGTATGCATTTTAAAGCTTGAAGTATTTGTATGATGAGCCAATATTCCCCATAGCATCAGGAAGATTATAAAAATATCATTCATGCATACCTCTGAGCATCAAACGTGCCACCCCCTAGCCAACTCTTTGTGACCCTATGGACTGTAGCGCTCCATGCTCCTCTGTTCATGGGATTCTTCAGGCAAGAATTCTGGGCTGGGGTGTCATGCTGTCCTCCAGGGGATCTTCCCAACTCAGGGATTGAACCTGGGTCTCCTGTGGCTCCTGGTTGCAGGAGGAACCACCAAGGAAGCCAAATGAGTAATACTCTTTCTCTCATTTTGTGGAGGGGGTAGCTTTTTAAGAAAATGTGGTGACATTGGTGAAATATAGATTTTTTTCTTTTATAGTCACAAAGATTTTGCTTTGAATTACTACCACTTAATCATCCTGTTAGCTCAGCTGGCAAACGATCTGCCTGCAATGCAGGAGACCCGGCTTGATTCCTGGGTCAGGAAGGTCCCCTAGAGAAAGGATTGGCTACCCAGTCCAGTATTCTTGGGCTTCCCTGGTGGCTCAGACGGTAATCAATCTGCCTGCAATGTAGGAGACCTGGGTTCCATCCCTGAGTTGGGAAGATCCCCTGGAGGAGGACATGGCAAGCCACTCCAGTATTCCTGCCTGGAGATTACTGAGGAGCCTGGAGGGCTACAGTCCCTTGGGTGCCAAAGAGTTGGACACCACTGAGCGACTAAGCACACACGTAGGCATACAGTTGTCCGAGCAGTAGACGTGGTGTAGTCTAGCTGATACATTAATCCAGTCAAAGTGCCAACTGTGGAACAAGCGTATATCTTCTAATCTGAATTTTCTGCTTCACTCTCTGCATTAGTGGTCCTCTCCAGTGTTACAAGGATCCGGTAGGGAATTGAAATAAATGCCTTGGCGAATCCACGCATGCGTGTAACCTGAGCGATGGAGGGGGCAGCTGTCACTCAGCTGCCGAAGATGTGGCTCCCTGTTGCTAGTTCTTAGACATTTTTCAAGGGACTTGCATGTCTGATTTTTTTTTTTGCAATGTGTAATCTCTTATTTTTTAAATGTTGGTTCAGTTAAAAACAAAAAACAACCGCAGCGTTGGGGTTGAATAAAAGATGTCTGTGGCTGCCAGTTTGCTGTCTCAGCTCTCCACGCCGCCCACTTTGATGGGGACTTGGCTGTGGCAGTTTTCTCTTGAGAAATCCTTAGACTGTGGATGTGATAACATCAGCATATTCACTTATTCATGCTGATCTGTGAGTTCAGAATCGGGGCTGGCTGCGAGTAAGACATGAAGATTTTAATTTAAAGTGCAATTCTAACAAAGTAAACACAGGGAAGCGCCTCCAATGCTACACTGACCTGAAAGGTACCTAGCCTAGCGCTGATTCTGTGGGGTTTTTTTGCTATTCACTGTGGAGAAGAAGATGATGTAATAAATATTTCTATGTTTATTTGGTGTGTGAAGCCAAATACGCAAATGCGAAGTGCATTTTAAAAAATCAAAATCAGCAGTTCAATTATTTTTCTTTATTAGAGCGGTTGGGAGTGAGCTTGTTAAGATGGATCTGCTTTGTTATAGCTTGCTCTGCTGGCAATGTCTAAATGAATTAAATGAGTCAGAGTCAAAGAAATCTCGCAGACGGCTTTAATCTCCTGTCAGAAAGAATAGCTAGCTAAGTCGAACATCAGTAATTTTTTTTTTCTTGGCTCATCTTAGAAGCTCGTGTTCTTAACTCCTTCTCTGTGGACTTACATTTTAATCTTAAAATTACACTCCTAATATATTCTTAAGATTGGGCATCTGAGTGTCCATTCTTCTAAGTTAGTGATTTGTTGATCCTTAAAACCAACCGCATGCAAATACCATCTCTCCTCTGAAATGCCCAAGAAGAAATTTCTTTACTACTCAATTCAATACCAGAACCTACCACGGTTTGTTTTCTGTTTTGGTAAGACCAGCAAGTCCCCAAATTTCCTTTTTTGAGATTTTTCTTACTTGTAGTACACATATTAGAAAAGTGTATGTAATATGTCACAAGAAGAGTCTCTGCTGAGGTCACGTATGGGGAGGATGCAGTTCTCTTGTGCATTTTGTCAAACTCTTAACATATGCTATGGCTGTGAAATTGATGTCAGAAGGCAATCCAGAAGTGGTGTTAGCCTTTTCTCTGCTGGGAAGACATTTGAGCTCTTGGTCATTTGTGCTACTGTTTGGGTCAGTTTCTCTTTTAGAATTGACTGGTAGAAAAAGCTCCACTGGGCAGGAAGTGGAGCTTTTTAATCTGTTAAGAAAAAAAGATGCTTTTCTACCAGGATGGGTCTTTCCAAAAGTTAAAAAAAAAAAAAAAAGTCAGCAGGTGGTAGGTGTTTAGTAAACTGAAGACTATAAGGTTGAAGAAAGAGCAGTTACCAACTCAAGTCTGAGAACCCAAAGTGCTCCTGAGGAGAGCCAAGACATTCAGTCTCACTGTAAGGGCACCTTTGTTGTCAGAGTGTAACAAGTTGGGCACCATGGGTTTTGATGTTGGTGGATTATTAATTACACAGGGAAACTTCAACTACATGTAGAGCAATGCTATGTTTTCTGGGAAATATAGCCCAGTCAGTAGGGACCATTTATTGACGTCTCATGTGACTTATGAAGGTGTCTGTAACAGATTTCCAGGGTTTTTGTTGTTGTTAAGCTTGTCCTCTCTTCCTGAGTCCTCCACTTTTATCAGGGATTTTCTAGGTTGATGCATATTCCTTAGCATAGTTGTAGATTTCCATATTTTGGTAACCATGTCTATTTCCCCTGCAAATGGGGATTCCCACACTTGCCACACTGGAAATTCATAGAGCAAATCGAATCTACCTACTTGTGTTTGGTTTTATTTTGAACATAAAAAGTATAGAGAAAACTCGTGAACCTACCAACCTCCTTGAGAAATTCAACGTAGATCAGAGCTCCTATAAATCTCTCCTTTATTTCATTTCCCTCTTTCTCTCCTCAGAGACGACCATTGTTCTGTTTTTTTTTTTTAATGCAATATTGCTTATGGTCTCCCCTCAAACATTTAGTATTTTAAATATTTTTATACTAAATTAAAATGGTATCATATTTATATATCCTCCTGAAAGACTTTTACATCTATGATACTATAATTATTTCTCCTTTAAAGATAAACTTTTCCTGTAGATCTAAAAATCTTTGTGGGGATTTTTTAAAATATCTCCATTCATTTTTACTAAATATAGAGAAAGTAATGAAATGCTTGGATGCTCAGAATAAATTTAGTCTTTATGGCTCAGCAGCACTTAGTTCAACCACTTGTCATTTCTACTTCGTCTGTCATTTAATATTCTCTATTTTTTTATGGTTTGCAGTTCTTTGTTTTTTCATAAATTATTCAATTTAGGCTAAAAAAAACACCTTACCTATTTTACTTATATGCTTACCTATTTTACAATATGCTTGTTCTTATAACCAGCAATGTCAGTTCTTAACTTGTTAAATAATCATACATATGTTCAAGTAGAAGTGTACAAGAATATTTGCTGTATCAGTGTTATAATACTAAAAATAATACTTGAGGTTACATAGAGTCCAAACTATGTATCAGTTGAAAGTAATGAGGTAGACATATATTTACCTATCTTAGGTAAAGAGATAAATCTCTAAAACACCATTTAAAAAAAAAATAGTTGCAAAGCAAACATTATGATGCCATTTGTGTTTTAAAGCTGTTTCTATGTGATCTTATATAGCTTTACAAATATATAGAACAAATTTTGTGGACTTCCCTGGTGGTCCAGTGGCTAAAACTCTTGCTCTCTCAGTGCAGGGGGCCTGGGTTTGATCCCTGGTCAGGGAACTGGATCCCATGTGCCACAAAGGTCCTGCATATCACAACTAAGACCCAGCACAGCCAAATAAATTAAAAAATATATTTTTTTAAAAGTTCTGCAAGCAAACATTGAAAGCTGGTAATAATGATTATCTCCAGGATTGGAGTGGAGGGTAGAGGATTTTGTATTGCTAATATTAGTTGGATTTTTACAATAAGAAATTCATGTTAGTGATTAATTAAAACATAAATATGATTTAAAGTATATAAAGATCAGTGTAACATTTTCAGAGCAGGCTAATAACACTGTGGCTTGATGCAAGAGATTAAAACTATCCCAGCAAATGATTAGCTTAAATGATCTCAAGGAAAATAAACAAACTGAGGGACTGAACTCAATGTCTATCTAAACACCCACCCCAAATTGATTACATTTACAGAATGTAGGTGTAGTCATATCAGCATGCAAGAAGAGTCACCAGCAGATCCAAAATGGCAAAGCATACCCAGAAGAAAGAAACTGATGGGTTTGTATGGACTAGAGTTGAGGAAACCCAGAATACATGCATGGAAAAAACCCTGAGAAGATAAAACAAGATCTACTGAAACTGCAAGAAAAAGCAAAAAAAAAAAAAAGAATGAACAAATACCAACAACTGGACAGAGCCCTGGGGCAATAAAGAGGACAGTTTAGGGACTTCCCTGGGGGTCCACTGATTAAGACTCTGTGCTGCCAGTGCAGGGGTGTGTGTGTTCAGTCGCTCAAGTTGTATCTGACTCTTTGCAGCCCTGTGGACTGTAGCCTGCCAGGTTTCTCTGTCTATGAAAATTTCCCAGGCAAGAACACTGGGATGGGTTGCCATTTCCTTCTCAAGGGGATCTTCCCAGCCTAGGGATTGGACCCCCATCTCCTGTATCTCCTGCATTTCAGGCAGATTCTTTACCTGCTGAGCAGTTGGCGAACCCCATGCCAAATCAGGCAGTACAGGTTCAATCTCTGGTCAGGGAACAAGATCCCACATGCTCAGCAGCATAGCCAAAAAATTAAAAAAAAATTTTTTTAAGGGTAGTAAATAATTTAATTAGAATAGCAGTCACCAACTGAATGAGAAAAACATTCATCTGAGGCTAAAATTCACTAAGTACCTTCCAAAGAAAAATGATGCACCAGGGAGGAGAGAGTTTGTGGGAGATACAGGTGTCAGAAGGACATGCAGTCACACCAAAGGAATAAGGCAGCCAACTCTTTCCAGGAGGAAGGACCACTGAAGACCTCCACCACTAGAGAAAAGCCCTTCTTCTTTCAGTACCTGGGAACTCCCACTTTCCTGCTAGCTCCAAACCCAGGCACCCTAAAAGACAACTTCCCAGAGGACAGGCTACTCCCAGATGTAAGTCCTGCAGTCAGGTGCTGCCACCCAGGGAGAAAACCCATGCCAGCTCCCAGATAATCAACTTGAATTTCAAATTCATAGACACAAATGGGTGACAAAAGGGTCATCAGATATTTGAGGAAAAGCAGCTAAATGAAAGGAGAGACCAATAGGAAGAAATAAACAAGTACAAATACAAATACAAACCCCAGAAGAAACAGGAAATGAAAGGATACAGGATTTTAAAAATTTCCAAGCGATATTCTCCTGGGGGACAGTGCAAAGAAAAGGCAGGAAATGGAAAAGGAGCAATTAGAGAATACAAAAGAATTTTAAGAGTTAAAAATGTAATTGCCCTGAGGATGCACTGTAGTAGGACTAGGAACAAACAGAGCAAGAGGAAGATAACAGAGGAGTTGGGAAGCAAGGCTGAGCCCAGGAGGGCAGTGAAGGGAGACCCTGGGAAACAGCTATGCAGCCTGCCTGGTGAGCAGAAGTGTGGGTGGGTTAGAAGGGAGAGATTTGAAAGAATTGATGTTATGATAAAAGTATGGAAAAGGCATGATGTGATAAAGAGATACGGTGGAAAAAGAAAAAAATCTCTCTAAAATTGAAATAACATAGCTGGATTATTTTTTTCCCAGAAGAGTTCACATTAGTCAGTGTTTTCCTGAATAAGAATAAATCCTTTCAACAAGAAAAAAAATTTGTTGAACAGGAAAAGAAGAAAGGTGAATACCAAAGCCATAATCTAAATATTGAAAAGAAAATAAGACCCAACTTTAAGCAATTAAGGTGAGAAAAAAATTTTTATGTGTCCTTGATGTTAGGATCACTATTATAATTGATTTAGGAGTCGTGACCTTGAAAGGAAAGATAATCCCATCACCATGCTTGGCCTACCATATTACAGTATTTGGATGAACACAAAAATGAAGACCAGACCGACCCCTTTATGAATTTTCACCTTTTAGAGTCAGCCTATGGATGAAACATGGAAGGCTTGGTTTAGTTTCAGAACAAAATATCAATTTAAATATCTTAATTAGGTAAAAGAAAAAAACTTAAAGTGTACCTAACTGAGGTTTAGAGGTTACAGGGTGGGAAGTGGAGGGAAGAGATAAGTGTTAATATTCTGTCTTACAAATCATGGAATGAGGAAACATTGTTGAAATTGATTGCATTAAAATAACTATTAAAGCTAAAGATAACATTACAGATATAAAATTTTGGGAAAAGATGAAAGAGAAAAACAACACAGATAAGGATAATAAACTCTTTCAAGATAAGAACTAGAGGTATAAACATATTTAGTATCACAGAGATAATGACCAGAAAATTGCAAAGAAATATTTCAAAAAGGGGAAGAGGACCTGTAGGTGGGGAATGATGCTTTTCCTGTACTATTTGATGTGGTATTGTGTACATGCACTACTATTGTTAACAAGAAGAAAATTCTCCAGGGGGTAGAGTAACAAAGAGACATAAAATGTGAGAAAAGGATTGAGAGATGAAAGACCAATATAGGCTTAATAGGATATTCAGAAGGAGACAATAAAGGAAACTAAAGGAAGTCTACTCACTAAGATAACTTTAAAATAGTTCTTATCACTTACAAGACCCTAGAGCAGGGGTAGAAAACCAAAGTCTATTGTATCAGTGTTATAATACTAAAAATAATACTTGAGGTTACATAGAGTCCAAACTATGTATCAGTTGAAAGTAATGGGGTAGACATATATTGCCTACCAAATATTGCCTACTTCCTGATTTTAAAAAAATATATTTTTTTTTGTACGTAGCCATGTTCATTCATTTATGTTTTGTCTATAGCTGTTTTCATACTACAGCAGAATTGAGTGGCTATGACAGAGCCTGTATTATCCACAAACATAGCATTGACTGGCTCTTTACAGAGAATGTACTGTGCTAGAGAAACACACATGAAATTTAAAAATCTATTTGCTTAACAAAAGACATTTAAAAAACAAAAACAGTAACAACAACAAAGTTGCCACTAGTGATAAAACGTCCGCCTGCCAATGCAGGAGACTTAAGAGATGTGGGTTTGATCCCTGGGTCAAGAAGATGCCTTGGAGGAGGAAATGGCAGCCCACTCCAGTATTCTTGCCTGGAGAATCCCACTGATAAGAGAAGCTTGGTGGGCTACAGTCCATGGGGTCACAAAGAGTTGGACACAACTGAAGCCCATGCATATTATTATTATAGAAGTTGTAAAACTGTAGGAATAAGCCAAAATATATTATTAGTAATAAATGTGTATGGGTTAAATTCCTGTATTTAGAATGGAAAAAAAATGACATTTTATGAGATGTTTATGAGAATAATGTGCTGTAAAAACATGGAATATGATAAAATAGACAAGAATATGCTATCAAAATGTGATCCCTAAAAGGCAATGCAGAGGATTCTGGGGAAATGGCAGAGTTGAAAGCATGAGGAATCTGTCTCCCACTCTGGACAATGGTGGAATTACACTGGTAGAATCTTTCTGATACAACTATTTTAGAACTCTGGAGTTAATTGAAAGTGTAAAAATTTTATTTAACTTGTTAATTAGAGAAGATACAAAATGTTATCACTGGTTTGAGGGAAAATCCAAAGAGAAAACAAATTATATAGTCATGTGAGGAATTGACAAACAGATGCAAATTGGCAAAATTGGTCAATATCCATAGGGCAGCAATCAATTGCATTCCTGTGGATACCATCTGCATTTCCGTAAACAAGACTCGTTTATATTATCAGTTTTCTAGTTTTCTACAATTTGCAGAATTGTAACACAGCTCAAAGACCTAGAAAGGCTGAAATAAGCCTGAAGGGTGCTTTAGACACCCTTTTTGTGCTGCTGCTGTGTGTGCTTAGTCGTGTCCAACTCTTGCAACCCCACGGACTGCCTGCCAAGCTCCTTTGTCTGTGGGATTCTCCAGGCAAGAATACCATTTCCTACTCCAGGGGATCTTCCTAACTCAGGGATAGAACCCGGGTGTCCTGCATTGCAGGCAGACTCTTTACTGACTGAGCTACAAGGGAAGCCCCTATCTTTTTGTCTCCCTGCACTAATTGACACCACTCCCTCCCCACCCCTGTCTCCCAAGTGTATATTAGAATGTGAAAGTTTCACAGTAGACCTTCAACATGGGTGAAATGATCTACATTGTAAAGGCAAGAGGCACTTGAATTTAGGGGTGGAAGTAGGACTTTAGTAGAACAATGCCCTCTGCCCAAGTGGTCCCTGTCCTAATCTCCAGAACCTGTGACTGTTACATTATGTTGCAAAAGAATTAAGAAAGCAGGAGTTAAGTTTGCTAAAATCAGATGATTAAAATAGGGAGATTATTTGGATTATCAGGGTGGGTCCAAGGGTCCTTAACTATGGAAGAGGAAGCCAGAAGAGGAACTCAGAGTGATGATATGTAAGAACTTCACCCATTGTTGATGGAAAGGAACCAAAGGCCAAGAAATGTGGGTGGCTGGAAAAGGCAAAGAAATGGATTTGCCTCAAGAGAATCCTTTAGAAAGTGATGAAGCACTGCTGGCTTCATTAGATTTTAGACCAGTGAGACCCAGTTCAGACAGCTAAATTACAGAACCATTGACATTAAATTTGTGGTGTTTTAAGCCACTGACACTCCTTCAGTTCAGTTCAGTCGCTCAGTCATGTCTGACTCTTTGCAACCCTATAAACTTCAGCACACTAGGCTTCCCTGTCCATAACCAAATCCCAGAGCTTGTTCAAACTCATGTCTATCAAGTTAGTGACACCATCCAACCATCTCATCCTCTGTGATCCCTTTCTCCTCCTGCCTTCAATCTTTCCCAGCATCAGGGTCTTTTCCAGTGAGTCAGTTCTTCACATCAGGAGGCCAAAGTATTGGAGTTTCAGCTTCAGCATCGGTCCTTCCAATGAATATTCAGGATTGATTTCCTTTAGGATGGACTGGTTAGATTTCCTTGCAGTCCAAGGGACTCTCAAGAGTCTTTTCAACACCATGGTTCAATTCTTTTGCGCTCAGCTCTCTTTGTAGTCCAGCTCTCACATCCGTACATGACTACTGGAAAAACCATAGCTTGGACTAGAGGGACTGATGTTGGCAAAGTAATGTCTCTGCTTTTTAATATGCTGTCTAGGTGTGTCATAGCTCTTCTTCCAAGGAGCAAGCATCTTTTAATTTCATGGCTGCAGTCACCATACGAGTGATTTTGGAGCCCAAGAAAATAAAGTCAGCCACTGTTCCCCATCTATTTGCCATGAAGTGATGGGACCAGATGCCATGATCTTAGTTTTCTGAATGTTGAGTTTTAAGCCAACGTTTTCATTCTCCTCTTTCACTTTCATCAAGAGGCTCTTTAGTTCTTCTTCACTTTCTGCCATAAGGGTGGTGTCATCTGCATATCTGAAGTTGTTGATATTTCTCCTGGCTGCTTGATTCCAGCTTGTGTTTCATCCAGGCCAGCATTTCTCATGATGTACTTTGCATATAAGTTAAATAAGCAGGGTGATAATATACAGCCTTGACATACTTCTTTCCCAATTTATTGTTATTCCATGCCTGGTCCTAACTGTTGCTTCTTGACCTGCATACACATTTCTCAGGAGACAGGTCAGGTGATCTGGTATTCCCATCTCTTCAAGAATTTTCCAATTTGTTGTGATCTACACAGTCAAATGCTTTGGCATAATCAATAAAGCAAAGTAGATGTTTTTCTGGTATTCTCTTGCTTTTTCGATGATCCAGTGGATGTTGGCAATTTGATCTCTGGTTCCTCTGCCTTTTCTAAAACCAGCTTGAACATCTGCAAGTTCATGGTTCATGTACTATTGAAGCCTGGCTTAGAGAATTTTGAGCATTACTTTGCTAGTTTGTGAGATGAGTGCAATTGTGCTTGCTCTATTACTAATTTATCAGGATTTTTGTGATTACAATGGACCCACATGGGTAATACAGGAAAATTTCTTCATCTCAAAATCCTTAATCATATCTGATGAGTCCCTTTTGCCGTATTCACAGATTCCAGGGATGTTGAAGTCTTTCTGAAACCATTATTCTGCCTGTGATAGAACTTCTGATTCTATCCATCTTAACATTTTTTCCCTTATATTTGTCTGCTCTTGTATTTACGTATTATCTTTTTTCTTTTTTTTTCATTAAGAGGATCACTTGGTGCTGTAAGGTGGAGGTGGTGGTGATTGTTTAGTCCCTAATTCGTGTCCGATCTTCTGACACCATGGACCACAGCCTGCCCAGGTCCTCGGTCCATGGGATTCTCCAGGCAAGAGTACTGGAGTGGGTTGCTGTTTCCTTCTCCAAGGTGGAGGTAGTTGTATCTTAAATTTTTTTAAAAATGTTTAATGTAATTTTTAAAGGTATTTTCCATTTATAGTTACTATAAGATATTGGCTGTGTTCCCCATGTTGTACGATATATCCTTGAGCCTATTTTACGCACAATAGTTTGTACCTCCCTCCCCTCCTCCGTGTTGCCCCTCCCTCCTCACCCCAAAGCTAACCACTAGTTTGTTTCTAAGTCTGTAACTCTGCTGCTTTTCCGTTTATAATGTCTTGAGAGAATTCCTTAGTCTTTCAGCTCACTAATTTGATCTTTTGTTATGTCTGTTCTGTTACATCATCGGGTTTAAATCTCAATCACCGTGTTTTTAATTTCCAAGAACTCTAGTTTGTGTGTGGTTTATGTGAACACAACCCCTTGTATTTCTCTGAAAATACAAATTATGTTACTATTTTTATTTTCTATATTAGCTGTTTCCTTGGGAGCTAATCCTTCTTTTAGTTGGCCTTTATCCTTTCTCTGCTGTAGGTTTTTCTCATCTATTTGAGGACTCATTTCCAGATTATGCTTTTAGATGATTAGATAACATAGCACTTAAGTGTTCTGGCTGGGTTTTCCCCCTCTAAGCCAGACTTTTCATTTCTACTATTAGAATACAAGTTCTGCTTTTCAAGAGAGCTGGTTGTGGTAAGAAGGGTAGGAGAGACACTGCAGGCTGGAGAGACGGTGTCCTAGGCTGTGCAGTGGATCTGGGTCAAATCCTGGCTCTGCCATGTCCAGCTGTGTGACTTTGGAAAATCTACCCAATTGCTCTGTGCCTCAGTTTCCCTCTTTCAAAATACTGTGAAAAGAGTGGTACCTTCCGCTTGAGTTGCCGTGAGGATTAAATGTCAGTGCACGTAAAGCTCTTGAAATAGTTCCTGATGTGTAATAAAGTTTCAGTGCGTGTTAGCTATTGTCTTGTAGTAGTATTTCATTTGTGAACATGTGTACTTATGGTTTATGTTTGAGCAGATGCTGGAGTCAACTGCTTCCAGCCCTTCTTCTGCCAACCACCTACACAGGCTGCTGTACCCTTAGTTCACACTACCGCTGAGGTTATTCTTGAGAGGATTCTCCAGGGAAGATCTTCCCTCCCCTCTGATTCCCTCCCATTTCCACTCTCCAATTAACAGTTTGACGCCATAACACAGGAGAGCTCTTAAAAAGGTTGTCTTTTCACCTTGTTTAGTTTCCTTTGCTCTGCAAAAGTTTTTAACTTTAATTAGGTCCCACTTGTTTATTTTTGTTTTTATTTCCATTGCAAGAGGGAGAGGACATGTATAGTTATGGCTGATGTGTGTTGATGTATGCAGAATATTATAAAGCAGTTATCCTTCAATTAAAAATTTAAAAAGAAATGGACTGAATCTGCATTTTAAAGCTTCTCCTTCATTCTCGATCCCACTAAGAAGACAGTATATATTTTAAAAAAGAAAATACATAGCAACTCTGGAAGTCCAGTAGGACCCCACCAGCAGGCCAGGGCAGCAAGGGTTTCTAGGACACGTAAGACGGGGCAAACAGATCAGTCATGAGACCACAGGGCTGAGGCACTGGTAGAGAGGCGAAAGACAGCCCTCTGGGAAGCAAATCTCCCCAGAACTGCAGATAAATGTCTACCAGAGGCGGTGAGGACTGGCAGGATGAGCAGCCTGTGGACAGTTGAGTGCAGACCTGGCCCAGGATCAACCATTCAACTTCTGCTCTTGGCTGAAAGTGCCAGTGCTGACTCAGGAGACTCAGAAACCTCAAGTTACTAACGGCTGTGTTGGGGCAGGCGGGTGGGTGTGGAGAGTTCTGACATACCATTGTCACTGGAGAGAATAAAAGTATTTAGTGAATGATATTTTCATCAGTGCCACTCTGAGTTGTTTAACCTTATAATATGCTTCATAGTTTGTGGAGTTAGTCTCTCCCTACTCATTTTTAAAACTTTCTTAGAGTCTTTTGCTCTTTGTCTTCTCCATACCTTTCCTTAAGAGTTTCCGTATCCCCCCAATTTTAAAAATACTGCATAAAGTCACTTCCAACTTAGTTTTGTGAATAAAAAAGAGAAGACAAAATTGCCTCTGGAAACATTTGAAAAAAATCGTATGTTGTAAGATTTTGAATTTTTTTCAGGAAAATGGAGAGTGCAAAAGTGATACTGCAGTGAAAGGTGACCTCTGATATCATTTACATTGAGTTAGGTTAATATGCAGGACATTTATCCTTCTCAAATAAGGGTAAATCCTGACATGCCTCCTCAAGTTTGAGTCCAGGCGGTCACTTCCCATTCAGGTTCAAATTAAGGTTGTCTAGGGAACTCACAGCCAGAGGTTTCCACTCTCTTTGGTTAAGTCGGGGTAATATCTGAGTTCAGAGGAATCTTGTAGGTCCCAGAACTGTCTGGGCTTACCCTTGTTAGCGTAACCCTAGTTTGTATCAGATGCTGCTGCTGCTGCTAAGTCACTTCAGTCGTGTCTGACTCTGTGCGACCCCATAGACAGCAGCTCGCCAGGCTCCTCTGTCCCCTGGAATTCTCCAGGCAAGAACACTGGAGTGGGTTGCCATTTCCTTCTCCAGTATCAGATGCAGTTTCTGTTAAATTTACTAATGTCCCTGTAATCACTCTGAGAGGAATCCAGTGAAGAATTTTAATGGTGCCAGGTGTCAGTGTGTGTAAGAGAGACAGGAAGAGAGAATGAGATCAGGCTCTTGAAGGGTTGTAACACATGTACTTGTTTCTAGGGAGATACATTATTAAAGCTCCCTTTCTTTGTTCAGGGGGAAAAAAGACATTTTAATGGCCTATTTCATTATATTGACATCAGATAAACAGGCATCGATTTTTGTGAAGGAGAGGCATGAGCAGAAGATCATCCCTCTTTACGCTTGTAAGGGATGGGACTTTTGCTCTGAAGGCAGAGAGCTTCCAGCTGCTTGCTCTTCAAAACTATTAGGCTCGAAGGTTCCCAAGGATAAAGGAGCTGGTCAGATTTGCACAGAGGCCAAGGAGCCCTTTGAGCATGGTGAGACCGAGACCCTGATGCTTAGTCTCAACATTGCCACTGTGTGTCTGATTGGTTGCCTTCTCCAGGGGGATCTTCTTGACCCAGGGATGAACCCACGTCTCCTGCCCTTGCAGGCAGATTTTCTTCACCATCTGAGCCACCAAGGAAGCCCATGTATCTGATTCCTGGTGCCCAAGTCTGAGCTCTGTTGGCAGTAAGAAATGCACGGCCTCTGAAGAAGCCTTCTGGAGGAGAGAAGGCTGGAGCTGGTGCCAGGCAGAGCCTGGGTTCTGTCCAGAGCCTGGGTTCACGTGGGAACCACTGCCATCCTATCACATCTGTGTGTAATGCCCTAAGCATCTTGAATGAGGCCAGTCATACTTCAGGAGTTTGTCCACAACTGGACTCCACTGCAGGGCTTCCCAGGTGGCGCTGGTGCTAAAGAGCCCGCCTGCCAATGCAGGAGATGTAAAAGACATGGGTTCCATCCCTGGGTCAGGAAGATTGTCTGGGAAAGGACATGGCTACCCACCCCGTGTTCTTGCCGGGAGAAACCCATGGACAGAGGAGCCTGGCGGGCTGTACAGTCCATGTGGTCACACAGAGTCGGGCACGGCTGAACTTAGCACGTACGGATGCAGACTCCACTGCTGTCACTCAAGATCTGTAAGCGAAGAGCCCCGTTCTGCCGTGATGTGGTTCAACCACAACTGAACAGAGAGTCAGATGACTGCTCCTTCCTTACCCCCAGCCCACAGAACCACCCTCAGAGCAGCAGTGGGGTGGTGGTGGGGGTGGCGATTCAAGTGGTAGTGGATCTGAACTTATTGAATGTTGGGTTTCCTCTTTAAGAATAAAAGAATATAAACACTTCCCTGGCAGCCTAGTGGTTAAGACTCTGCACTTCCACTGCAGGGTGCGTGGATTTGATCCCTGGTCAAGGAACTAAGATCCCACATGCTGCATCACATGGCCAAAAAAAAATAAATGAAATAATACAGTAGGTCCTTGTTAATTATTTTATACGTAGTATTGTGTGTATGCTAATCCCAAACTCCTCCTAACATTGTAAATTGATACCTCGATTTACAATTTAAAAATTAAATAAAAATACAAAATTCCAAATACAAAATTGCTAGTGTCTCAGGACCATGGAAAGGGTCTGTGGAGGTGAGCGGCCCTGAAGCTTCCCGTTGGTAAGCTTCATGCAAATGGGCCCCCGAGGGGCCTTCCCTCCTGTGGTGGAGGCTTGGGCTGGGCGGAAACTGTTGCCTCTGGTACTTTAAGGAGATGTTTTCTTTTTTCCTTAGTGAGAGTGACTAGAAGCCCAGATCCCTGGAACTCAGTCAGGAGGAGGAGAAATGGGCCTTGGTGTCCCAAGGCATGTGAGACGTACTCAGTCGTATTGTTCTGAATATGAGAAGTTTCCTGTGCCCTCAGCTGGGAAAGCAGGACACCCCACACCGCCCCGTGATAGCCTCCGCCCCAGTCAGTCCCCCGAGGTTAGTGAGGTACAGTGAGTCCCCCTACGTATGAACCTTCAAGTTGTGAGCTTTCAAAGATGCCAACATGCTAGTGCCCAGACCTCATTGGACCATTTTCCCATAGGGTAGATAGAATTTAGTCCAGTAAAGAACCAGAACCTGTGCTGTCGATGTCCAGCGTGAGTGAAATTGCAGCTTGCCCTCCGTCTCCTGTTGCTGACAGTCCTTCAGCTCTCCCATCTCCCACCTCCCCTTCCTCCTCCGGTCAGTAACTCTTCTTTCCTGTTCACCTGATGCCAGTCCCTGGATTCCAGCTGTTGTACTGTCCTACTATACTTTTCAAGCTACTGTTTTGTAAGATTGAAATCTATTTTGAGTGTTTGTTTATGTATTGTTTGTGTGCAAAGTATTATAAACCTATTACAATACAGTACTATATAGCTGGGGCTTCCCAAGTGGCGCTGGTGGTAAAGAACCTGCCTGCCAACGAAGGTGATATAAGAACCATAGTTTCAGTCTCTAGGCGGGGAAGATCCCTTGGAGGAGGGCAGGGCAACCCACTCTAGTATTCTCGCCTGGAGAATCCCATGGACAGAGGAGCCTGGTGGGCTACAGTGCATAGGGCCTCTCAGAGTTGGACACGACTGAAGTGACTTACACACACGTGCATCATATAGCTGATTGTGTTAGTTGCGTACCTGTGCTAACTTTGTTGGACTTAACGGACAAGTTGGACTTAGAGACACACTCTCAGAATGGAACTTGTTCATATGTAGGGGACTTACTGTATTTCATGAATAATGGAAATCAGTTCAACTATTGTAACAGCAAGTCTGTCCACAAGTGTAAATGTACTTCCGCAAAGTTTGAAAAATGCAAATGCTACCCTTTCTGCTATGTTAAGGCCGCTCCTGTGACTTCTGCTGTTGCCTTTGGGCTGGTGACATTTTCCACTACGTGCATAGGAGTCAGCCGCATCTGCTGTGCCCCTCTTTTCTTCCTGATTTCCCATTTTCTAGTGAATGTATCTGATGGCGACTCTATTGTCCGTGCAAAGCTCTAGGAAAGTCGGAACTGTCTTGGGAAAGCTTCACTTTCTCTTACCTCTTTACCTCCCATAGCCCAGGAATTATTAAGCCCCCACTAAATTTATTTGCTAATGTCTCTTCTCTTTTCTTTTAAAAATTATTTTCTTTTCTATTGGAGTATCAGTGGGTTTACAGTGTTGTGTTAGTTTCAGATGTACAATGATATGATTCAGTTATACATATATATATATATATGCATCTGTTCTTTTTCAAGTTCTTTCCCCAAGTGGGTTATTAGAGAATATTGTGTTAAACAATAGGTCCTTGTTGGTTATCTATTTTAAATAGAGGTAGTGTGTATACCTCCTTATAACCCAGCATCACTGTTAGACTCCAGGATATTTCAGTGGCCTCAGGCTTTTCCTTCGTGTCTTCCTCTCCTCAATGATGCGGCCAGCAGAGGCCTTTTTAGAGACAGATGTGATCGTGTCCATGTCTACATGGAAACATTCGCTGCTTCAACCTGTCATGTCCCACCCTTCTCCTGGCCCCCTGTTCCAGCCATGGGAAGCTACCTGCTGCTTCCTGAACATGCTTTCATTTTCATGCCTCCTTACGGTTTCCCTAGACTGGGATGCATTTTCCATCCTTCTTTTACCAGATGAAGTTCTACTCATTTCAAGGCCCAAATGAAATTTTAACTATTATGTGATGTTTTTTCAAATCCCCTCTAATTTCAGTGAATCATTCCCACTTCTGTGCTCCCCTAATACTTTAGCAGATGGTTCTATTTCCTCAGTGTGAGCATTTCTGTTGTTCTGGTTTCTGTAATTTTGTCATGTATATACTTGTTCCCACCATAGGCTGTGAGCATGACTGTGTTCTTTCATATTTATCTTCATCCTCAAACCTGGGGTCTGGCCCATTGGAAGCCTCTGGGAATATAGCCACTACTCTCGGCAGAGTTTCACTTTTATTTCATATATCCTCATAGCCTGCAGGAAAAAAAAGTCTGATCTGCAAATGGAATTCCAAGACCACTTCTTTTCTTTTTCTTCTTGCATGTACTCTCCAGGCAAATACCGTTAATTGTTTCTTAATTCATTGCTTCCCTTTCTGCTACTCAATTCTATATTCTGTTTTTATTCTTTTTCTAAAACTCTTTCCTCTTATTCTAATACTTAGCTTCTAAGGCTCTTCTCAAGTTTTTCTTTTAATAAGAAAAAAAGTTGCGTTCTGGATTATTAGCCTCCCTCATTCCATCTCGATTTGAATGGTCTTTATGTCCAGAGAGGCATTGGTCATTCAAGCCCAGGGAAAGTAAGAAATGGTTTTTGACATAGCACGGAATCCACTTAGAGCTGACTTTAAGAACTAAATAAAAGGTGAGCTATTTTCTGAGTTTAAGTAATTTTTAAGTGGCTCATGAAAATAGAAGAGTCTTGGCAGGGAAACCAGATGACTTTGAGTGAGTGGATAATGGGTGAGAGAGCGTTTGTCGTGTGGGATTGTTGTCCTATGAGATTATAATTCAGCTAGAGTTACTAGTGATTGAAGAATATCTATGTGGTAAAATACAGGTTGATCACTTCAGTTCATTTTTCAATGGAGAAATGTCTGAATTTAAACGGACCCCCAGGGGGCTGTAGGAAGCTGTGTCTTCAATAGTTTTTAGTATTGAATGGGGAAGACTAACTAGGTCCTGGATGGCCAACAGAATTATTTTCCTGAAGCCTGGTTTAAGTCTTCATTTCTCTCCTAATGTACCCATTGGATTGGAGTTCATGCAGTGCTGACTGGGACTCAAAGCAATCAAAAAGGAACAGGGAAAAGAAATGTTCTGACCAAATCTGTCAGTCAATTCTGCTTTGTTTAGATGTTTTCATTATACACAGTTTTAATGGTCAAATGCATCCTTTCTTAGTTTTCTATCTTAGGAATGTATGGGTGGTACAGAAATGAAAAACTGAAAGCATTCAAAATCTTTCTCTCTCTTAATTGCTTTACAGGAAGTAAACATTCTGGAATTGGCAATATTTTAATTTAACCCACACAATCCAGCTTTAATTTTAACCAACCCAAAACTATTTTTGAAAGCCTATTATATGAAAATTATTATACTGTGTGGTGCTGACAAAACACAAAGCTGTAACAGGGGTTTTGTAAGAGAAAAAAGAAAAAACTGAGAAAATATATGTAAGGGCTGCTTGTAAACAATATGAGAATATTTTTTTAAATGTCAATTGTAATATTAATGAACAGATGTCCAGTGTCCCAGAATTCACAATCTATGGAAGATATAGATTTCTAAAAAATCAATACTGAGAAGGCTGGAATGAGTATATAACCAGATTTTAAAGGAATTATGAAGAACAAAGTTCATATATTTAGAAAACTTTGGAAAGGCTTCTTAGAGGTAACATGCGGACTGTTTTATAGAAATCACAGTGAAAGGTATGCTGATGGTCTCAGTGTGTTTTTTTATTTACTTGCTTTCATATCATTCCATCAATATCCGTTTTAAAAGTACCCAATCAAGAGAAACAAAGAATCATTTTCTAGGTTATGTTTCATAAAACTGCCAAGTTGATTCCTTTTGGAATGTTCCCTCCCAAAAGGGAAAATCAGAAGAATTTTAAGAGTGTGTATTTTTGTTCATTCTGAAAATATTTCTAGACAGTTATACAGATACAAGTGTGTTTATTTGTTATATGTATATCATGTGTGTGTATATGTGTATACATACATCTTTGTCAAAGCTGACCTCTCCACTAGAGAAGCATTTTAACCTATATGAAATAGTAATTCTTTTTTAAAATTGAAATATAGTTGATTTATGTTAGTTTAATGTGTACAGCACAGTGATTCAAAATGTTTATAGATTATACATCATTTAAAGTTATTACAAAATAATGGCTATCTTTCACTGTGCTGTGCAGTAGATCCTTGTTACTTTTTAATTTTATACATAGTAGTTTGTATCTCTTAATCCCCTGCCCCTCTTCCTTACCCTCTCCCCACTGTGACCACTAGTTTGTTCTCTATATCTGTGAGTCTGTTGCTGTTTTGTTATATGTATTTGTTTGGGTTACTTTTTGGATTTCACATGTAAGTGATAATGTTGAGTATTTGTCTTTCACCTAAATGTTGCCTGCTTCTCTGGTTTACCAAAGGCTGAGAAGGTAGAAACATCTGCCTATCATAGCTAATGTTCATTTAATATTTATTATTTCTAACCTTTTTCCATGTAATTGATCAAGTTCTCATTAGCAGGTTATGAAGTAGATATTGTACCTTTAGGTAAAGTGACTGAGTTTGAATTTGAACCCAAGACAAATGGTCCAGGGCCTGTGTTCCCCATCACAATGCTGTTTTTTCTCTCTGCAAGTGGTGATTATACTTAGAGCTCTGTTCTTCCTAGTGCTTAAATCATTCTCTGGGTGTTACTTAAGTCACTTGGGGAGACTCAGTTTTCTGTCTGGTTCACTTTTATACTATTTCAAAGGGAAGTAGATGTCAAAGTGAATTTCCATAAAGGGAATCAAGTTTTTCAGTATCATTATAAAAATCAGATGTGTTTATGTAAGGAAAAGTATTTCTCAAGAAGTAATGCAGCAGTGGAGACATAGACATAGAGAATAGACTTGTGGACACAGAGCGGGAAGGAAAGGGTAGGGCGAATGGAGAGAGTAGCATTGAAACATATACCTTACCATGCTGTATGATGCAGGGAGCTCAAATCCAGAGCTCTGTGACAACCTGGAGAGGTGGGATGGGGTGTGAGGTGGGAGGGAGGTTCAAGAGGGAGTGGAACATATGTATACCTATGGTTGATTCCTGTTGATGTTCACAATATCCTCCAATTAAAATAGATGATTTTTTTTAAAGTAATGATAAAGTTTTGTTAAGGAGGAGTCCAAAGTTCATTGGAAAAGACTTTATTGCTTGGGAGGATTGAAGACAGGAGGAGAAGGGGGCAACAGAGGATGACATATGGTTGAATGGCATCACTGACTCAATGGACATGAATTTGAGCAAACTCAGGTAGATAGTGAAGGACAGGGCAGCCTGGTGTGCTGTGGTTCATGGGGTCACAAAGAGTTGGACAGTTCAGTTAGTCACTCAGTTGTGTCTGACTCTCTGAGACACCATGGACTGCAGCATGCTAGGCCTCCCTGTCCATCACCAACTCCCAGAGCTTACTCAAACTCATGTCCATCAAGTCCGTGATGCCATCCAACCATCTCATCCTCTGTCGTCCCCTTCTCCTCCTGCCTTCTATCTTTCCCAGCATCAGGGTCTTTTCAGATGAGACAGTTCTTTGCATCAGGTGGCCAAAGGATTGGAGTTTCAGCTTTAACATCAGTCCTTCCAATGAATATTCAGGACTGATTTCCTTTAGGATTGACTGCTTTGATCTCCTTGCTGTCCAAGGGACTCTTCAGAGTCTTCTCCAACACCACAGTTCAAAAGCATCAATTCTTCTGTGCTCAACTTTCTTTATAGTCTAACTCTCACATGCATAAATGACTGCAGAAACCAAAGCTTTGACTAGATGGACCTTTGCCAGCAAAGTAATGTCTCTGCTTTTTAATATGCTGTCTAGGTTGTTGATAACTTTTCTTCCAAGAAGCCAACGTCTTTTAATTTCATGGCCGCAGTTACCATCTGCAGTGATTTTGGAGTCCCCCAAAATAAAGTCTGTCACTGTTTCCACTATTTCCCCATCTATCTGCCATGAAGTGATGGGACTGGATGCCATGATCTTCATTTTTTGAATGTTGAGTGTCAAGCCAGCTTTTTCACTCTCGTGGCTCTTTAGTTCTTCACTTTCTGCCATAAGGATGGTGTCATCTGCATATCTGAGGTTACTGATATTTCTCCCGGCAATCTTGATTCCAGCTTGTGCTTCATCCAGCCTGTCATTTCACATTATGTATCCTGCATATAAGTTAAATAAGGAGGGTGACAATATGCAGCCTTGATGTACTTCTTTTGCAGTTTGGAACCAGTCTGATGTTCCATGTCCAGTTCTAACTGTTGCTTCTTGACTTACCTACAGATTTCTCAGGAGGCAGGCCAGGTGTTCTGGTATTCCCATCTCTAAGAATTTTCCACAGTTTGTTGTGATCCACACAGTCAAAGGCTTTGGCATAGTCAATAAAGCAGAAGTAGATGGCTTTTTGGGCACTCTCTTTTTCAGCATTGGGGGCACTGAGTGCAGCAGTGCCTGCATGGGAACTTTTGAAAGAGGCCGCCATCACCCTCATTACCTCCATCATAGTTGGACCTCAGGGCAAACAACAGGGAGGGAACACAGCTCTGCCCATCAACAGAAAATTGTATGAAAGATTTACTGAGCACGGCCCTGCCCATCAGAACAAGACCCAGTTTCCCCCTCAGTCAGTCTCTCCCATCAGGAAGCTTCCATAAGCCTCTTACCCTTCTCCATTAGAGGGCAGACAGAATGAAAACCACAATCACAGAAAACTAACCAATCTGATCACATGCGCCACAGCCTTGTCTAGCTCAATGAAACTATGCGCATGCTCTGTAGGGCTACCCAAGACGGACGGATCATGGTAGAGAGTTCTGACAAAACATCGTCCACTGGAGGGGGGAATGGCAAACCACTTCAGTGTTCATGCTTTGAGAGCCCCAGGAACAGTACAAAAAGGCAAAAAGAGGACACTGAAAGATGAACTTCTCAGGTTGGTAGATGCCCAATGTTGTACTGGAGATCAGTGGAGAAATAACTCCAGAAAGAATGAAGAGACAGACCAAGAGTTGGACATGACTTAACTATTGAACAACAGCAGCAGGTTCACTTAGGGCCAACATACCACTACTTAGTTACCATCTTGAGATGGTGGTATACTTTTTGTTTGTGGTACCCTATTGATTCTAGACTGTCTTCTTTGTCTCCAGTTGCTCGCTTAATCCTTCCTGCCAGGTCCTAGTTTATACCCCATAAATACCCAAACATGGCTCTCTGCCCAGATGACCTACACATTTACAGTTCCCAGAATTTTCATACCCATTGCCTAGTATTTCTCTGGCATTTGCAGTGCCTGACCCAGTTGGACCACTACCACACACTTCAGCTGTAATTGCCATCATATTCATTCATTTATCTAACAGGTTTTTACTGAGAACTCTGGTGGATTGAATAATTGTGCTCAGTTCTTCACTTTCTGTACCAATATTGCACATCCATATGCTTGGTGTGGGCTGGGGCAGGCAGAGGGTACTGTACTTCCTGTGTCTTGACTGTGGGCTTGGCCATATGACTCGCTTTAACTGATGATGGGATGTTGGTAGATGTGATAGAAGCAGAGGTTTGATACGGGCTTCTACTCCTGACTTTGTTAGGAGAAGAAAGTGCTTTAGGTAATGTGACAGATATCTGTTTGGTCTTTGTCCCCAGTTCCTGATACAGAGCTTCTACATCCTTGGATTTTCCTGAGTGATAGAGGTGATAGAACATCTTTTACTGTTGATAATAATTCCATTTCCACCATTTTGAGCTTATGCTAATAAGTCGACTCAGATGAGGGCTTCCTAGATATCTTTAGGATGGGGGCTAGTCACCAGACAGAATAAAGCAAGACATGATCAGAAAATTGGAACTTTCAGCCCCACCTTGTATCACCAGGGAGGGAAGAGGGGCTAGAGACTGCCTTAATCTGTAGTGGTCAGTGGTTTAATCGATAATGATTACTTAATGAAACCTCTATAAAAACTTCTAAATGATGAGGTTCAGTGTTCTTTTGAGTTGATGAATGGACGGAAATGCTAGAAATGAGTCATACCTGGAGAGGGCACAAAAGTTCCTTTCTGCCCCCAATACCTCACCCTATAACCTATACACCTCATCCCTTTGGTGCTTCTTGAGTTGTATCCTTTATAATAAAAGTAAAGTGCTTCCCTAAGTTTTTGAGCCATTCTAGAAAGCTAACAAACCTGAGGCGGGAGTTGTGGGAACCTCCCTTTAATTACCTGTTGGTCATACATACAAATGGCCACTACAGACTTGAGACTGATGTCTGAGGTGGGGGCTGTCTTGTGGGACTGAGCCCTTAACCTGTGGGGTCTGTGTCAACTCTGGGTAGCTCCTGTCAGAACTGACCTGTATTGTGGGATGCCTAGGTGGAGAGTTGGAGAACCTGTTGTTAATGTGGAAAACCCCCACACATTTGGTGTCAGAAGTGTGAATAAAAGCAGTTCGGCATTAGTGTCTGATCCAAGGATGAGCAGCACTCAGAGCAAACCTCGATGCAACCTGCAGCCTTAGAGCCAAACCCAGCCAAAATCATCTGACACTCTGCCAGCTCACCTGCAGGAAGAAATAAACACTTGTCTTCAAAAGCTACTAGGTTTTAATATGGATTGTTATCTGCATAAACTAGTTCATGAAGCACCCATGTGCCTTGTACTGTCTGAATAAGTGGATGGCTTCTCATCTTAGAATTCTGGGTTTCTCATGATGAAAAATAAGTTATAGGCTGTTTTATTCTTTAAGAATAAGAATTTTACATACTGAATATAGTAGTTGTTCTTGTTCAGTCCCCCGGTTGTGTCCAACTCTTTGTGACCCCATGGACTGCAGCATGCCAGGCCTCTGTGTCCCTCACCATCTCCCAAAGTTTGCCCAAGTTCATGTCCATTGCATTGGTGATGTCATCCAGCTATCTCATCCTCTGATGCCCTCTTCTCCTTCTGCCCTCAATCTTTCCCACCATCAGAGACTTTTCCGATGAGTCAGCTGTTCGCATCAGATGACCAAAATACTGGAGTTTCAACTTCAGCATCAGTCCTTCCAATGAGTATTCAGGATTGATTTCCCTTAAGATTGACTGGTTTGATATCCTTACTGTCCATGGGACTCTCAGGAGTCTTCTCCACCACCACAGTTTAAAGGCATCAATTCTTTGGCTCTCGCCTGCTTTACGGTCCAGCTCTCACAACCATATGTGACCACTGAGAAGACCAGAGGACGTTGGTCCTGACAATATAGACCTTTTTTGGCCTAGTAGTGTCTCTGCTTTTCAGCACACTGTCTAGGTTTGTCATAGCTTTCCTGCCAAGAGGCAAATGTCTTCTAATTTCATGCCTGCAGTCACCATCCGCAGTGATTTTAGAACCCAAGAAGAACAAATCTGTCACTACTTCCACCTTTTCCGCCTCTATTTTCCATGAAGTAATGGGGCCAGATGCCGTGATCTTAGTTTTTTTAATGTTTAGTTTTAAGCCAGCTCTTTCACTCTCCTCCTTCACCCTCATCAAGAAGCTCTTTGGTTCCTCTTCACTTTCTGCCATTAGAGTGGTATCATCCGCATATCTGAGGTTGTTGATGTTTCTCCCACCTATCTTGATTCCAGCTTGTAACTCATCCAGCGCAGCATTTCTCAAGATGTGCTCAGCGTATAGATTAAGCAAACATGGTGGAATAGCTGTACAAATTGGTAATACAAAGATGAAAAGGAAACAAGCCAGTTAACCATTTAGACCAGGAACTCCTAAGGTTCTCCTCAGTTCCTGTCAGGAACTGATAAACAATGGCAGACTCAGAAGAAACGAATGCAGAAACCAGAGAACAACTTCTTCTGTGTGAGAGATATTCCTTTCTAGTAACTGGAATATATGTATCTGCTTTCCTAGATACCCTTTCCTGGTACCAGGGAAGTAAAGCCATCACCAGTTAGGATGGGTTTGGGAGCATATAGAAGTTAACTACCAAATATGATGGCCTTACCAAGATAGAAATTTATGTTTCTCTCACAGTAAAAAGATCTGAAGAGTACACAGTTCAATACTCTTATGGCCTATGGGATCATCAGGGACCTTCTCTTGTCTACCTGGTCCCCTATTTCCAGTATGTAGTTCCCAATTTCAAAATCATTTGAAATCCCAAAATACTAAAACTGCAGCCATTGTTTTCGTACTCCAGGGTGCACAAGAGAGGGAGGAAGGAAAGCAAGAGGGAAAGAAATCTTCACAGGATTTCACTTATATCACACTTACTAAAATTTATGGTCATAACTAGTACAAGAGTCTTAAAATTGTAATTTTTAAGTACATGCATGCATTGTTGTCCTGAATTTTATTAGTGTTTTGCTACTAAGCAGAAGGGGGAAAATAGATGTTGGAGAAAGCAGATAGCAATCTCTGCTCACCATCCCTCTCTCTAGCTGTCTATTTCACGGCTCAGTGCTTCTTGAATCAAATGTGTTGTGCTAACAATGATATGTGCATTTTTCCCCCGAAAACCCATTATTAAATCAATAGAATGTCTTATTGATTTTCTTGAAAAACATGATAATGATACCAATTTTCTTGGTGAGAATAAAATCAGAACACAGTGCATTTTGTATAGCATATGGTAAAGTCTTGTGAATTATTCTGGCCCCACAGAAGGGAATAACGTTTTCAGGGTGGAAATATTTGGTCTACTACATTCAGAGTGTCAATTTCATGAGAATATTTGAAATTTTTGCCTTTGGGGCCTCCCTTTTCTGAAATATTCTCATAGCACCTCCGGTTATGGAAATGTTTGGTTTTGACCATTTTTGTTCTGGCCCTGTTCTCTCTGTGATTACTCCATAGTCACCTTGATTAAACTTACGTATTGCCAAAGTATTCTAGCCAGAATGAGTTAAATCATCTAAAATGGGTGATTTTAACAGATGACCACTTTCATTCATTAGGTGTTAATTTAAACTACTTTACCAAAGTTCATCTCATTTCCTAGTTCTTGGTGACCTTTGTCTCTTTCAAGTACTTCTAACATGGGCCACATTCCTTAGCCCAAAGAGACACTGTCTGTGTACGTAATTTGGAAAAAAAAAGTTCCAGTAGTCCTTTAATTTCTGAAAATTAATCATTCATAGTCATAGCTTCAGGTATGATGGAAAAAGATAAAGATGTACATTGAACTTTGTGATCTGTTTCATAGACTCACTTATGAAATGAGATGTATTTCCTGTATGTCCCTGGAAGATTCAAATACAAAAACTTGTTTGAATTTTTTCTTTATTTCTTAAAAGCAAATGCTTGATGTGCTAAATAAATGTATTTTGCTGTATATTTGGCAAGCTTTAGATAAGAATTTTGGAGACTCTGTAGTTGCTTTGGGATTACTGCTCGTGCTGGTGTGTTCAGTTGTGCCCAGCTCTTTACAATCCCATGGCTCCTCTGTCCATGGAATTTTCCAGGCAAGAAGGCTGGGGTGGGTTGACATTTCCTCCTCCAGGGGATCTTCTCTGTCCAGGGATTGAACCTGTATCTCCTGTGTCTGCTACATTGGCAGGCAGACTCTTTACCACTGTGCCATCTGGGAAGACTGGGGGGTTACTACTGCTAAGAATAAAGGTACTACATTTCTTTTAAGACATCGTCAGTTTTAAGACAACCCTGATTTGTGCCAAATGAAAATGGAGGGGGGAACTGTGCATCTTAGAACCACTGAAATATAGTTTACCAGAATTTTGAGTGACAATTACTAATGTAAAATACAAGCTATAGATTGTGAAGCCTACCTATAAGTAAAACTAAAGGTTTAGATTCTGGATTTAAAGATATTAGAGTCTTTCAAATCTGAACAACAGGAGATAGATTTAGTTTGCCCATAGCTCATGTGTATTAGAGGACTATTAAGGAAAATTCGCAATCTTTATAATTATTAGGGGTTTCAAGACTGTAATGGCAGAAAATGAAAGTAAACATTCTGAAAGGCATTGAGTTAATGAGCATATATATATATATATATATATATATATATATATATATCTTTACGAAGTCCTTAGAACTACTAAAGGAAATCAAGCCTCTATCTGTTACAGTTCTTGAGCTTTCTAGGTTCACCCTTTACTTTATCATAGAAAGAATGGATTTACCACCTAATCTAATGCGGGGTCTGCTCTAGGCAATGTGGGTCTCTCTAATTTTCGAAGGATATCACATTTGTGCTTTAATTTCATTATTTCTTCAAATGTCATGTTGTTTTCAAAATTCCTCATCTCACCAAATCCCATGAACCCTTTATGAGCTAACAGGAATTATTGAGCATTTACTCTGTATTCACGCACCCTCCTAGAAAGTGAGGATAAAATGGTAAGAAATTCTCCCGGCCATCCACTGAGCAGTCTTAGAGGGGAGATAGTTTCAATCATGCTGTAGCATTTCTATGGGTAGTACATTTAGTAATGAATCCAAATATTGGCCCAAAGGGGAACACAGTCAACTCTACAGGGTGTTTAGGAGGAGAAGGTATGGCAAGTCAGTCTTGAGACTGAAAAGGAAGGGATTCAGCAGGGCTAAACAGTGAGAGGGTAACAGAGGCATTTCAAGCAGAGTGAACTTGAACACATGCATATTTGTTTTCATGTTTGTCTTGCCTACTAGACTTTCCAGAGTGAAGACGTCAAGCTTTGGTAATACCCACCACCCAAATGAGTGTAGTGTCGACAGTGTCTTGCAAGTGTTTTTTCAGCAGCAATGATTGAGCTAGACTAGAGAATATTGAGAATTAGGTCAGTGCTTCTCAAACCTTGGTAAGCGTGAGAATCACTGAGTACTTACTTGGTTTGTGGACACCACTCTCACTACTTTCCTGCTTAGTAGGGCCGGAGTCGGGGCCAGAAATTTGCATTTTCAATAAGCTCTACCCCTGTCCCCAAGCCCATCATGACTCCAAGGTGTGGATGGGCCTCAGCACAGAGATGAGGGTGGAAAGAAATTCATGGGTACTTGGTGACTACTTCTACCGGTCCTTATCAACTACCTGCAGCTCACCGAATATACCTTGAGGTGCACCCCTGTCAGCCATGAAAAAAGCTTTTAATCAGCCTTAACGTGTGCTGCTTAGACCTGCAGGTTAATTTTCTGGCAAATATGCTGAGAGAAAAATAAACCTGCCTTCTGAGACTTAACAGGTCTCCTTGATTTTTAAGTATTAGCATGTTTTTCAAGTGCTGAGAAGCTAAAGAGGAGGAAAAAACCCTCCAGGATTAGTCATTTCTCTAAAAAAAAAAAATTCTAGAGGCACAATACTTACCTTAAAAGATAAACATTTCCACCTAAGGCATTTTCTCTATGTTTTGTAATCATAGATGAGAATTTATGCCAACTCTGCCTTTTTGTAGCCATTGAATGAAACATTTCTGAACTGAGTTGAAAATAACTCCAACATACCTTAACACCCACTTGCTCTAATTTAACTCCATTTGTGTCTCCCTTAACTTACTCTTTAGTTTCCTGAGCATTCCAGCTGTTAACGTTAAATCTAATTTTTGGATGTCAGCCCATGTCAAAGCAAGCCTTAATCCTTTTAGTGTTAAACCTATCACCAGCTCAAAGCAGCTTTACAGCGTCAGGTATAACTGTGTTTCCAGCCCCGTGGCCATGGTGTGTGATTATGTATGCACACTCCTTTGACCTTCTCTATAGTACTGCACCCATACCTGGTATAGACTGGAATTCTGCATGGGATAGGAAAGAACTAAACCCCATCCAAAGCACTTTGTTGACAGAAGTAGGAAAAGGCTTTGTTTCAAGGTAGCAACCCTGCAGAAGTATTGGAAGTCTAAGCTGGTGTTCATCTAGTCCTACATCTTTTCCTTTTTCTTGTCTTAAGAGAGATTAAAGTGTAATGAACAAAAGCATGCAGTTAGTGACAGAGGTGTTAGAACTGGAAACAGACTGAAAACTTTAAGATCAATAGCCTAGCACTGTGTTAATGGAGTAATATGTTACCCACTTTCTTCTTTCTCTTGAACAAAATGCAGAAAAAAACAAACAAACTCATTACTATTCTTACTCTTGCCACGTAGACAAGTTTTAAAATGTAAAAGAGTCAACTGTGCCTTGAAAATTTGGCGTACAATTTTCTCTTATACTTTCTGACCAGACACGCCTCTAAAACTGACAGTGAAACAGGCTACTGTCATTGGCTAAGTTCTATGTGGATGCAATTTGTAGTAGGGTAGAGGTGACTTTTTAATTATTATACTATGACATTTAGCTTTGCTGTAGCAATACACTAGTGAAGAATTCTGTTTATGAAGAAGCTCTCTAAATGTAAATAAACATCACTGTGATTTTATTTTATGACCTTTGGTGCAATAAAGCTAAAATTTTAGAAAGAGAGTAGATCTTAATAAAATGAAGGAAATGGTAAATATGCTTCTAAATGAGACTGAATAGACATTATAAAAAAACTATACAAGTTAAGCGTCCAGCTAAATGTTTACCTTAAAAATCCAATAACTAATGGAAAAGGAAAGTAATAGTTTATTTATATTATGTCGTTAAAAGACTAAGTCACAATTATTTTTTTCTCCCAGAGAAGTTCACAGCCTGGGAGAAAAGGAAAACACCAAAAATGTTAATTATAAATGCTTCAAGAAAATTAGGTTCCAGGTTCAATGAGACCTTAAGGGGAGAATAATTAATTTTGTTTTAGAAGCTGGAAAAGGCATCAAGGAGGGTCTGATGTTTGAGACAAGCTCTAGTCCAATAAAAAAAATTTTCAAACAGATGGTTTTTAAAGGTAAAATACAGAAGCATGACATTTTTTAATTCCTGAACTTTGAAAAATGTCTTTCATTAAGCATGTTGAAAATAATTTTATCCATGAAAAACTTTGCACCACCCATTTCTCCAGCTGAGGTAAGAATGTGCTAAGTCGCTTCAGTTGTGTCCGATTCTGCCATCCCGTGGACTGTGGCCCACCAGGATCCTCTGTCCATGGGACTCTCCTGGTAAGAATGCTGAAATGAATCACCACACCTTCCTCCGGAGGTCTTCCTGACCCAGGGATCAACCCCCTCTCTTAACGTCCCCTGCCTTGGCATACAGGTTCTATACTGCTAGTGCCACCTGGGAAGCCAAGGGAAGAGTGCCCTCCTTCTGTTTTTATTTATGATTTTGTTAATCTTTCTGTTAAGCCTGTTTAGTGTGTTTCATGATGACTTTTCCTACATCATTTATTTGGATATAAATATCTTGAAAAAGTCTCAAAAATTTTCCTGTAGAAGAGTCAATTTATATTTGATAGAATTCACATTGATCTGTCTTTTCCCCCTTTCTGTTTATTCTATTGTTTTTCATAATATTTCAGTACTCAGGTATTAGAACTGGAATCAATGATACGTACTGGTATCTTTATATCTTTCCATTTAACCTTTATTTACAAAGAAAAAGGTACTGGTTAGAAACTCTGTTCTTTTCATTTACAGGACAAGAAAAACTGAGGTTAAGATGTTTTACAAGGACACATGGGCATCTTGTGTTAAATTTACAAACAAAATCCCAACCTCCCAGATCAGTGGTCATTAGATCAATTGCTTAACATTTAAAATGTTACCCAAGATTTGTTGTGGGACTTTCACTGACAGGTTCTGAGAAAAAGTTCATGGTTTTCAATCCTGAGAAGGAAGGAGTTAAAGGGAAGAAAATCTTAGAGGATTAGATTGATCTCGGGGGATTTGGAAACTAGGCAGAGGATCTGAAGATGAAAGGAAAGATTTGATTCTGTGCTGAATTACAAGTTTTGAAGGAAATTAGAGTGTAATTTTGTGCAGCTCTAGATAAGCATCCACAACCTAAATTAGCCAAGTTCTTATAACCATTATCTTTTAAAATCATCATTAAAAAGTATTTCTAAAACTGTGTCAGTTGTGAGCAATCACCTTGAGATACATGTGTTAATATGAAAAACCCGAAAAAGAACAGCACACGGTACATATTAAACATCAGTTACAAAGAGGGAACTCTCAGAGGCATGCCGTTGCATCATATCTCTTCAGACTGGAGGTGGGGGCAGGGGGAGGAGGAAAGGGCAAATCACTGCATCAAAGCCCTTATTGGTGTGCCTTTCAAGAGCATTGAGAGTACTGGTCAACCCTCTGTTTGAGGGTATTGGTAGAGTGCCTTGGTTTCTCTCAAGGTATGCCTGAGACAAAGGCCACACTTAACCAGGCCCCCAAGAGCAACACTGTGGTACCCAAGGCAGCCCATTTTTTAGAACTGGCCCCCACTCAAGTCACTGGTAGTACCTTCAACCTGCATTAAATAACTGGCCTGTTGACCTAGCAACTTAATGGGATTGAGGTCCACTGGTTAGAGTTTCTAGGGATGTCCTCTCTGCTGCAAAAACAGGAGCATGCTCTTTCCTCAGATACCAAGTAAATATTTGAATTATCTGATTTCCAAGTGACTACCTTGGAAGTTAGAGTGGGCCTCTGGTTATTAAAAAAAAGAAGAAAGAAGAAAAAAAGTGGTGAGTTGAACACATGTGTCGTCACCTCTGTGTTCTTCAGAACCACTCTCCAACTACAGCAAAGAGGTTTAGATATTATCCAGAGTGAAGGAAGCCAGAAGGAAAAACAACAATACAGTATACTAACGCATATATATGGAATTTAGAAAGACGGTAATGAGAACCCAGCATGCGACACAGCAAAAGGAACACAGACGTATAGAACAGACTCATGGACTCTGTAGATGAGGGCAGGGGTGGGATGATTTGGGAGAATGGCATTGAAACATGTTAAGTATCATATGTGAAATCAGTCGCCAGCCCAGGATTGTTGCTCGGGGCTGGTGCACGGAGATTTCAGGGGGGGGGGGGGGGGGGGGAAGGGGGCCGGGGGGGGGGAGGGAGAGGGGTTCTGGAGGGGGAGCATATGTACACCCATGGCGATATCATGTCATTGTATGGCAAATCCAATAAAAAAAATAAAATTAAAAAAGGGGGGGGTTTAGAGAAGGGGGTGGGGTAAATCTAAACCCTCCGGAACAAAGAGAACAAAACAGGAGAAAATAGGGGAATCTGGATGGTGGCTGAATGTGTAGTAACCCATCTCACAGATCCAAGAAAGCTGAATAGTAAACCAATAGTGGGAAAGGCCAGAAGCACACTAATTTGTATTGCAGAATTGGCAAAGGTTCAAGGCTTCACAATCCTCGAAATTCTGGATGTGGAATACAGATGAATCTAAAACAGAATTTGCTGACAGTCTATTTAGGAAGTGTTGGGGGCAGGATCGGGGGTGGAAGGGAGGCTCAAGAGGAAGGGGACGTTTGTATGCTTATAGCTGATTCATGTTGTTGTATGGCAGAAACCAATACAACATAGTAAAGAAATTATCCTCCAGTTAAAAATAAAAAAGAAACAAGATATTCACTTTACCTCCATGCCCTTTGGAAACCCCACTTAAATAATAGCTTCAGTTTCTGTTTGTTCTGTTTTAAGGAATAAACCTCAAGTGATAAAACAAAAAATATGTTTTTATGTATTTTAGAATATTTTTCTGGGTACTTTAAACTTTTTTACTGTTATAAATAGTATATTCTCAAGTTTTCATTGTCTAGCTCTTTGTTGCTAATATATCAGTACAAAAATACCACTGACTTTTGGTTATTGATCCTGTAAGTGGTAACTTTTCTAAAATCTATGATTAATTATAATAATTTGGGTAGATTCCTTTGGGTTTTCCATTTTTGTGGACCAGCCATGTTATTATCTCTGGATAATAGGAATTTATTTTTTTCCTGTTCTTAAAACTTCTCGTTTTCTTTTTTCTTATTGTACTAATTATATCTAATCCAGTGTTGATAGAAATAGTTATATTGGGAGTAACTATAGTGGTTCACCATTGATTATAATGTGGCTCAGAAGGTAAAGAATTCACCTGCAATGCAGGAGACTTGGGTGCAATCCTTGGGTTGGGAAGATGCCCTGGAGAAGGGAACAGCTACTCACTCTAGTATTCTGGCCTGGAGAATTCCATGAACTGTATAGTATGACGGGACTGAGCGACTTTTACCACTCACTATAATGGTTTACCACTGATTACAATGTTTCTGTAAGGTTTCTGTATGTATTCTTGTTTAGGTTGAAAGAATTCCTTTTTACACCTTATCCACTGAGAATTTATATCAAAAGTGATTATTAACTGCTTATTCTGCATCTATTGAGATTATTACATAATTTTCCTTCTTTTGAATATTAATATGATACATTACTTAATTACTTAATAGATTTTCTAATGTTTAATCAACTTGTATTCCTAGAATGTATCTAACTCAGCGATGATAAATTATCTTTTTATGCGTTGCTAACTTCAGTTTACACTTTTTCTTTTTTAGAAAGTTTTTGGCTTCTGCATTAATAAGATTGACCTGGTTTTTCCTCTCTTTTTACTCCTTACTTTTGATAACAAAAGAAATTACATATATATAAACTGAATTGCAAAGTATTCCCTTTTATTACTTAGAAGTTTAGGTTTGGAGTTACTCCCTTGTTGAATATTTCATTGAACTCTTCCTGTAAACTCACTGGGTCCTGCTATTTTCTCTGAGGGAGAATTTTGCACTACTGATAACCTTTCTAATTCTTATTTCTTGACTGATTTTGGTAACTTTTTAAACGTATTTTGGTAACTTTTTAAACGTATTTTGTTCATTTCACCTAATTTTCCAATGTCTTTAACATTGAAGTTGTTTTGTATTTCTTTATCATTTTGATCTCTGCTGCCTGTTTGGTGATCCCTTTTTTCCCCATTTCTAATATTTTGTGAGTCCTTTTTTGTTTCTGTAACCAATCTTGCCTGAGGTTTGTCAATTTTATTAGTCTTTTCAAAGAGTTGCTTTTGATTTTACTAATCCTCTCCTCTCTTTGATTTTTACTTTATACTTTTCTGCTTGTTTTTATGATTTTATTCCTTCTACATTTTCATGATTTATTTTGCTCTTTTTCTAAAAACTTAAAATAAATGCTTTAACAATTGACTTGGAGTTTTACTTTTTTTCTGATAGAGCATTTTAGACTTTAAATTTCCCTTTGAAAACTTTTGGCCATATTCCAGAAGTCTTGAAATGTAATGTTTTTATTAAAGTACAGCTGCTTCTGCAGTTGTTATTTATCGTGACTTTTGTTCATGGTTGCTTGTTTCCCTCTGTGTTAATCATTTTTTATTGTGGTTTCATGATCCTTGGATTTCTATCTATGGAAATTCTTTGAGGCCTGCCTTGAAACTGCATTTCTCTTTAACAGTAGTACCCGAGGCATTACAAACCTAGAATCCCTTTAAATTCAATTTTCCATTTGGGTGTGGTTTTTTTTTCAATTTTTATAAATTTCAGTGGCAAACCCATGTGAATAATCAGGGTCAAGAAATATCAAGGGGAATGTTTTTTCTTTATTTCTGCTCCAACCAAATAGGCAGTTGAGACAAGCCTGTCAACAAATATGTGGGTCATATTTGTTTCCTTATTTACCCACTGTGGGTATCATTCTTCAAGTGGTCCTGGTTTCTGATCTGACCTTCTACTCTGCTCTGGCCCCCAGTTTTGGCTTTCACTCCACAGACACATGGCCAGTTAAAATCCAGATATTTCTGTTATTGTTGTTCAGTTGCTGCGTTGTGTGTGACCTCATTCTTGACAGAGGAGCATGCCAGGCTCCTCTGTCCCCCACTGTCTCCTGGAGGTTGCTCAAATTCATGTCCATTGAGTCAGTGATGCTATCTAACCATCTCATTCTCTGTCACTCCCATCTCTTGCCCTCAATCTTTCCCAGTACCATGGTCTTTTACAATGAGTTTGCTCTTCGCATTAAGTGGCCAAAGAATGGGAGCTTCAGCTTTCAGCAACAGACCTTCCAATGATTATTCAGGGTTGATTTCCTTTAGGATTGACTGGTTTGGTCTTGCAGTTCAAGGGACTTTCAAGAGTCTTTTCCAGCACAATTTGAAAGCATCAGTTCTTTGACACTCAGCTTTCTTTATGGTCCAACTCTCACATCTATACATGACTACTGGAAAAACCATAGCTTTGACCATATGGACCTTTGTCAGCAAAGTGATATCTCTGCTTTTGTCTTTGAGTTTTCTGAGCCATAGCAAATTTCCGCTGGCTATCTATTTTGCATATGGTAATGTAAGTTTCCGTGTTATTTTTCCATACATCTCACCCTCTTCTCCCCTCTCCCCATGCCCATAAGTCTATTCTCTTATGTCTGTTTCTCCATTGCTGCCCTGTAAATAAATTCTTTAGTACAATTTTTCTAGATTCCATATATATGCGTTAGAATGTGATATTTATCTTTCTCTTTCTGACTGAATTTACTCTGTATAATAGGTGCTAGGTTCATCCATCTCATTAGAACTGACTCAAAAGTGTTCCTTTTTATGGCTGAGTAATACTCCATTGTGTATATGTAACACAACTTCTTTATCCATTCATTTCCACCATCAGTGCAATAGTGTTCCCTTTTCTCCACACCCTCTCCAGAATTTATTGTTTGTAGACTGTTTCATGATTGCCATCCTGACCAGTGTGAGGTTGAATCTCATTGTAGCTTTGATCTGCATTTCTCTAATACTGAGCAATGTTGAGCATCTTTTCATGTGTTTGTTAGCCATCTGTATGTCTTCTTTGGAGAAATATCTGTTTAGGTCTTTTCCCCACTTTTTGATTGGGTTTGTTTTGTTTTTTTGGTATTGAGTTGTAAGAGCTGCTGGTATATTTTGGAAATTAATCCTTGGTCAGTTGTTTCATTTGCTATTATTTTCTCCCATTCTGAGGGTTGTCTTTTCACCTTGCTTATAGTTAGTTGCCTTTGCTGTGCTAAAGCTTTTAAATTTAATCAGGTCCCACTTGTTTGTTTTTGTTTTTATTTCCATCACTCTAGGAGGCGGGTCATAGAGGATCTTGCTTTGCCTTACGTCATCGAGTGTTCTGCCTATGTTTTCCTCTAAGAGTTTTATAGTTTCTGGTCGTATATTTAGGTCTTTAACCCATTTGAATTTGTCTTTGTGTATGGTGTTATGAAGTGTTCTAATTTCATTCTTTTGAACGTGGCTGTCCAGTTTTCCAGCACTGCGTGTCTCTGCTTTTAATACACTGTCTATGTTTGTCATAGCTTTCTTTTCAAGGAGCAAGTGTCTTTTAATTTCATGGCTGCAGTCACCATCCACAGTGACTTTGAAGACCAAGAAAATAAAAAATCTGTCACTGCTTCCACTTTTTCCCCTTTTATTTGCCATGAAGTGATAAGATCAGATGCCGTGATCTTAGTTTTTTAAATGTTGAGTTTCAAGCAAGCTTTTTCACTCTTCTCTTTCACCCTCATCAAGAGGCTGTTTAATTTCTCTTCTCTTTCTTCCGTTAGAGGATATTATTATTGGCATTTACCCTAAGGGATGATGCCTACTCCAGGGTGCTCACTGAATCCTCATGGAGTCACACTTTCCCATTGTTTGTCAGCATTATTTCCATTTCTTCACTTTCCAACTCAGCTCAGTTATGCTCTGAGAAAGCTTTAAGAAAATGTTTTCCTTTGTATTATTTTTCTTGTTCAAAAGGATTTCTTTGCATGTATAATCTGTAGACCCAATTTCTGTCTCTTTCTGTTGTTCAGTTCCATTGCTCAGTCATGTCCAACTCTTTGCGACTCCATGGACTGAGGCACGCCAGGCGTCCTGTCCATCACCAACTCCCAGAGCTTGCTCAAACTCATGTGCATCGAGTTGGTGATGCCATCCAACTATCTCATCCTCTGTTGTCCTCTTCTCCTCCCACCTTCGATCTTTCCCAGCATCAGGGTCTTTTCAAGTGAGTTAGTCAATTCTTCACATCAGATGGTCAAAATATTGGAGCTTCAGCATCAGTCCTTCCAGTGAATATTCAGGACTGATCTCCTTTAGGATGGACTGGTTGGATCTACTTTCAGGCCAAGGGACTCTCAAGAGTCTTCTCCAACACCACAGTTCAAAAGCATCAATTCTTTGGCATTCAGCTTTCTTTATAGTCCAACTTTCACATCCATACTTGACTACTGGAAAAACCATAGCTTTGACTAGACAGACCTTTGTTGGTAAAGTAATGTCTCTGCTTTTTAAATGCAGTCTAGGTTGGTGATAGCTTTTCTTTCAAGGAGCAAGCGTCTTTTAATTTCATGGCTGCAGTCACCATCTGACTTGATTTTGGAGCCCAAGAAAAGAAAGTCTGTCACTGTTTCCATTGTTTCCCCATCTATTTGCCTTCAAGTGATGGGACTGGATGCCTTGATCTTCATTTTTTGAATGTTGAGTTTCAAGCCAACTTTTTCACTCTACTCTTTCATTTTCATCAAGAGGCTCTTTAGTTCTTCATTTTTCTGCCATAAAGGTGGTGTCATCTGCATATCTGAGGTTATTGATATTTCTTCCAGCAGTCTTGATTCCAGCCTGTGCTTCATCCAGCCTGGCATTTTGCATGATGTACTCTGCGTATAAGTTAAATAAGCACAGTGACAATATACAGCCTTGATGTATTCCTTTCCCAGTTTGGAGCCAGTCTATTGTTCCATGTCCAGTTCTAACTGTTGCTTCTTGACCTGCATACAGGTTTCTCAAGAAGCAGGTCAGGTATTCTGGTTTTCCCATCTCTTTAAAAATTTTCCACAATGGTGGCTCAGACGGTAAAGCATCTGCCTACAATGCAGGAGACATTCAATCCCTGGGTCGGGAAGATCTCCTGGAGAAGGAAATGGCAACCCACTCCAATATTCTTGCCTGGAAAATCCCATAGACGAAGGAGCCTGGTGGGCTACAGTCCATGGAGTCGCAAAGAGTTGGACATGACTAAGCGATTTCACTCACTTACACAGTCAAAGGCTTTGGTGTAGTCAGTAAAGCAGAAGTAGATGTTTTTCTGGAACTCTTGTGCTTTTTTGATGATTCAACAAATTTTGGCCATTTGATCTCTGGTTCCTCTGCCTTTCCTAAATCCAGCTTGAACATCTGGAAGTTCACAGTTCACATACTGTTGAAGCCTGGCTTGGCAAATTTTGAGCATTACTTTACTAGCCTGTGAGATGAGTGTAAATGTGTGGTAGTTTGAACATTCTTTGACATTGCCCCGCTTTAGGATTGGAATGAAAACTGACTTTTTCCAGTCCTGTGGCTGCTGCTGAGTTTTCCAAATTTGCTTGCATATTGAGTGCAGCACTTTAACAGCATCATCTTTCAGGATTTGAAAGAGCTTAACTGGAATTCCATCACCTCCAGTAGGTTTGTTCATTGCAATGTTTCCTAAGGCCCACCTGGTTTTGCATTTCAAGATATCTGGCTCTAAGTGAGTGATCACACCATCATGGTTATTTGGGTCATGAAGATCTTTTTTGTATAGTTCTTATATGTATTCTTGCCACCTCTTCTTAATATCTTCTGCTTCTGTTAGGTCCATACCATTTCTGTCCTTTATTGTGCCCATCTTTGCATGAAATGTTCCCCTGATATCTCTAATTTTCTTGAAGAGATCTCTAGTCTTTCCCATTCTATCTGTTGTAACTTATAAAAAACCCAAGTCAGTTTCCCTTAAGAAACCATAATTAGAAACTTCAGAAATATGGTGATTTTTTCTGTTTATTTTGATTCAGCAGATAAATTGTATCCCCAAAGCCATAGACTGTTTGTCCTTTCACTATGCCTCTTATGTTGATCTGAAGTTCTGTCTCCCTGATGTGGTCACAAAGTGGCTGCCAGCTACTCACAGAGCTACATACTTCATTATCCACACTCAGATAAAGAGAGCCAGTCTCTTTCCTAACCATCAAATGCATTTTCTGACACTTTCTCAGTGGGAAAGCACTGAACCAAGTCTTAAGAGCCAATGAAATGTCATGCCGAGAATGACTTAGTTACCTGAAATACCTACACTTGTCCCTGGTTTCATAGCTAATCCATTCCTAAAACCTGTGATGCTCAGTGAAGAGTCGTTCAATGAAAAACATTTTCACTAATTAAAAAAAAAATTGTGATGCATCTCATCCCAACTCAAGATATCTCATTATTTTATATAGCAATTGAACTATGTAAAATGCTTACATAATTTTTAAAAATCCAATAATCTGAAAGCAGCTAATGTGTTTATACATAAGAGGCAATAAGGATTTATTTATTCTTTCTGTACAATTTTCATCAATTGTTCAAACTTCTGGGACTCTATTGATCTTACACTCCATTACACTTAAAAGTTATCTCATTGGGAAAGCATTTTTAGGATAAAGTAAAAAGCTAAGCAATAGAATGCCTTAAAACAGAAGTAACATATATTCACAACAGACTAAGGGTTGTTGAAAATGTAAACCTGTTATCCCTCTCATTTGTCATATATAAGCAAAGTCTATTGTCTGGAGTTTATGTAAACAATGCATGCAAGTCAAATTAGACCCATATTATATTGTCTGACTAGAAAAATGTTCGTGTTAAGTAAATTGAGCATGTGTTTCTCTGAAACCATAATCTTGAAAATATTACTTATAGTATTCATTACTTTCATTATTTATTACATCTATTACTTCTATTGTTTAGATTGTTTTAGGATAAAAAGGAAAAGTCTCATATATAGCAAAACAAAATTCTTGCCTGAAAATGGTGTGACTTTTCAAGAACTGTTACAGCAGAAAGCAGAACATTTGTGGGAGACAGGTCTGTACTGTGGCAAAGGAGATGGGTTCACTCTGATTGACTAAGACTCAACAGTTCTGGGGTTCAGTCTCCATCCACCTCACAGCCGCTGTACAGGCAGGCAGCAAAGAGCAAATATCAATCAGCAGTCATGGTGCCCTTTTCAGCCAGCTTTTTTGCATCATTCCTCTAAATAGGCTTTAATCTACACTGAGATCCAGCTTGCATCCATGATGTGACATTTAGTTTTCATACGCATTGGGTTTCCCTCCCTCTCTTTGGGCAGTCATGTATTCAGAGAACCAGGAAAGGTGCCGGTTAGTCACAGTGGCTGCCAGTATTGACACTGCTCCCAGCTGCTACCTGGCATTCTCTCCCCAGATCCATTGAGCATTCGCCTCTGGGTAGACTTAGGCACAAACCTCTCAGCCATTCACTCCACCAGTTGTAGACCTCTGCTCACCAGGCCACAATCGCTCATGCCCAGTTTCCTGTTTCACTGTTACTCTTTCCCATTCTTTTCTGGTTCTTCTTGTTTCCTGTCTTAAAACTTTGCTTCCCATTTTCTCAAAAGAAAAAAAAGAAGTTTTGAGATATGATTCACTTACCATACTATTCATCCATTTAAAGCATATAAGTCAGTGGTTTTCAGTACATTCAGAGTTGTTCGGTGTTCACTACAACCAATTTTAGAATGTTTTAATCATCCAAAAAGAAATTCCCAGCCCATTATCAGTCATTCCCCATTTTCCTCCAGCTCCCCCACTCCCTGAAGTCTTAGGCAGTTGCTGTTCTACTTTCTGTATGTATAGATTTTTTCTACTCTGGAAAGTTCATATAAATGGAGACATGAAACATGTAGTATTTTGCATCTAGCTGCTTTCATTTAGCATAATGACTTGCATCCCTTGTTATGGTTGAGTAATATTCCATGAGATGAATATACTACATTCTGTTCATTAATTCATCAGTTGATGGATATTTGAGTTGTTTCTGGTTTGGGGCTATTTCAAATAATGCTGATATAAACTTCTGCAAAAATGGCTTTATAAGAACACATGTTTTCTGTTGGATGAGTTCATAGGGATTGAAATACTGGCTTGTAGGTTAATTTTATGTTTTAACTTTTAAAGAAGTTGCTAAATTGTTTTCTGAAGTAGCTACACTATTTTACATCCTAATTCAGGTATTCTAATTTTCCCATATCCTCATCAATAATTGTTATTGTTCATATTTTGAATTATAGCCATTCTCATGGGTATGTAGTGATAACTGTTGTACTCTTTAAGGTTTAATTAGCCAATTAGCTACGTTTAAAACTTGGGTGAAAATCTGGATCTCTGGCCTATCTGGAAATACCCAGAAGTTCCGACCACACCAGGGTTCTATGCTGTAAGGCAGCGATTAGCTGGAGCTTTGTCATTGCCATTCTTTTTAGACTGACACACTCCCTCCAGTTTACTGGAATCATGTCTTCTTTTATGAGTTGGATGCCGAGGGGAATGTCAGTTCTCACATTCAATCACAGTTGTTGTGTTGTACTGTTCTTCTTTCTGGAGGTGAGAAATGTTTTGTGTTTCTGTATCTCTGCATGCTAAGTCGCTTCAGTCATGTCCAACTCTCTGTAACCCTGTGACCTGTAAACCTCAGAGACTGAGAGGGTGATACAATTCAAGAAAGTTAGAGAGAGCAGAGTTCTTTGTTGAATTAGACTACACTTACATGTTTAATATACAAAGTACATCTTTGTCAAAACAATGCAATTTTAGACATCATTATGAACAAACCATAGAAAGGCAATGTGTGAGAGGAATTTTAATAGACTGAGAAAAACAAGGGACATTTCAAGGGAGTTCTGTCTTAAAACCAAATGAAGTAAGTAATGCAACCATGAAAAGCAGTTATCAATGTGAAGGCAAAGGAACTTGTAAATAATTTTAAAATATGTATTTTGATTATGTTTATTATGTTTATTCTCATGTTTATTCCTCACCAAAGAAACAATTCTAATCTATCACATTTGAAATTAAAATCTGTTTTCAGAATTGAAAATTACAGAAATTTCCCAGTTACAAGAGTTGAAAATGGAATTCCAAACATGGTTTTCTACTTCAGACATTTTGTGAATAAACTAATGTTCATTTTATCTCTCATGATTAATGTTGATAGAATGAATAAAGAGTTATCAAGTAAAATCATGTAGCAGTATAATGGGATACTGCAAGTTAAATATGATGGTGTTGGAAAAAATAGATTTCTTCAAATGTCTTGAGAGTAGTTACTCTCTAAATATAAAACCAACTATGTTTGGAAGTAACTACATTTGGGTACATCTGTTCTCCATTATGAAATGGAATAAAACTAAATATTGTTCCCAATTAAGGGATTTAAGGCCTAATTCTAGACTGTCCATTTCAAAGAGAAATACAAGACCTACTACATCTTGTGCAGGAAAAAAAAAGGTTAGATTTCTAATTCCAAATCAGAAGAATTGGGATTCTAAATTTTTTAATTAATCTCTTTAGTTTGAATTTAGCCTATACTGCAAAATATCCTTATATCTGTTTAGCTTTTGCAATACACTTCTACTTTAGTAAAAATAAAGAACGTTAATTCTATTTCTGGAGGTTAAATATTCTTGTACTTGGGCTGCTGCACACACATTACCCAACATGATGAGTAATAACTTTTGATTTTTTAATCATTTTATAAAATTTTATTTTTAATTGGAGGATAATTACGATATTGTGATGGTTTCTGCCATACCTCAACATGAATCAGCCATAGTATGTCCCCTCCCTCTCAAACTTCCCTCTCAAGCCTCCTTCCCCCATCCCTTCCCATCCTAACCCTCTAGGTTGTCACAGAACTTTGGGTTTCCTATGAAATAGAGCAAATTCCCATGGGTTATCTGTTTTACATATGGTGATGTGTACATTCCAGTTTTACTCTCTCACATCATCACATCCCTCCCCTCCTGTGTCCAAAAGTCTGTTCTCTATGCTTGAATCTCCATTGCTGCCCTGTAGATTTTTTTGAACGCTTCTGTGGAAGGAAAGTGTTCAGGGACCCTTCGTATTTCTTTATGATCCAGCCCACATCATTTGGATGGCAGCAGGCATAGGAGTCATGAGGAGATGCTCAGAAAGAGAGACTCTTCCTTTGTTGAAGGTCAGAGCACAGGACGGACTAGCAGGAAGCAGGTACTTTGGTAGTGGAGAAGGGTGAGGACCAATACTTATGACAGTCAGCAGGATGGAACTTCAGTATGAAAGTATTTGAGCCTGGTAGAGTTGGGAACTAGAGATAGAAAAGTTTGGACTTGTGTGTGTTGGCGTGTTGGTTACGAGTGGGTCTCAAGCTGTGGAAGCTCAGCACAGGGCCTCTCTGACTATCTTCCATACTTAGTTCCACAGCAGCCCCTCTGGGCAGCACCTTGGTGGGGGGCTCTCTCTTTGTTGCTGTTTAGTTGCTAAGTTGTGTCCAACTCTCGAGACCCATGGACTGCAGCCTACTAGGCTCCTCTGTCCATGGGATTTCCTAGGCAAGAATACTGGAATGGGTTGCCATTTCCTTCTCCAGGGAATCTTCCTGACCCAGTGATAGAACTTTCCCCATCTCCTGCATTGGCAGCCACCAGGGAAGCCCCTCCCTACCTCCAGCAGAGGGTAAAAATGCTTCCCATCTTCTGTCCAGTTAATTGCATGTTACTGTTTGCAAGGGAACGGCCCCTGCTTCTGCCTCTGCAGCAACTGGCCTACGCTCTCAAATATGCACTTTGATCACCCCTTTTATCTTAGCACGAAGAGCTGGAACTGGCATTTATTAGTCATAAAGTTATTCATTCTGCTTTAAATCCAGTGAAGTGCTCAACTCCATAACCTCCTGTGGCAGCGGGTTTCATAGGTTGGCTCAATGTGTTACAAAGTAATCATTTCTTCCACTCCGCTCTAAATTTATCCGCCATTAATTCCACCAGCTGACATTTTGTTCTCCGGTGACATTCTGGAACATTCAGTTCTTCAGCTGAGAGTACAAACAAAAGCCTCTGTCAGGCTCTCAGACACTAAATAATCACCACTTGCCATTTTCCCTTTAAATATATTTAGTCTGGTTTGATTGACTTGCTGAAAATCTTAAATTCCTCTTTCTATTTTGCCATAAATTGTATTGTAATGTTACTCTCCTCTCCCAGTCTTCCTTATGAATCATTTCAAATGGATATTTATTATTAGGTATATGCATGAGGTGGCTTCTTTGGGTGGATTAGGATTATTTGTGTGAATAGTGCACTGAGGGCTCCTAAAAAATGTGTCAAGTATCTTGTGATGACGATGACTCATGATAAATTGTCTGTGGTCAGCACTTCATCCAGGAAGTAGGTGACTGGACACACTACATGATTTTAGGACAATTCAAATAGATTCTGTGCTGTTCCCATCTCCCTCCCCAGCCAGTTCTTCCACTCACTCTGATTTATGAAATTCCTCTATCAAGGGTCAGCCCTTTTGATCCCTATTCCAATGAAAACCCCTTTAGAGAGAGATGTTATTTAAGCTACTGTCAAGTCATTTTCTCCTGGACACAAATTGTGATGATGTGTCTTTTCCTTTGAAACAGTCGTTGTCAAATTGTGTCTTGCAGAACCCTGGAATCCCAGTGGTGTTATAGGGATCATTGCAGGATAGGAAGAGGTCAGATGGGCTGGGTTTCAACGGAGCAACTTTGCTGTTACCTCCTGTAGATACTCAGCTTCTGGATAAAATGTCAAGTGATAAGAAACTTCTATATTACTGTTATTACTATTTTTACATCTCTGCTTTAGCTTCTTGGGTTGGCTCTCTTAGTAGGAGATCACGGGTGAGCCTCCAGTACTTTTATGTAATTTACTGAAAGTTAATGCTCTCATATTTCACAGCCTCCCAGGCAGCCCTTGCTCCTGATTTGGATACCCTTCCAGAACAGGCATTCCGTCCCTCCCAAATTACAATCCAGAGCCTCTCTCCTGCCTCCTACACGATTCTCATCCTTCACTAGAAAGATAAAAAAAAAAAAAAAATGAAGTGAGGCTAGGAAGAGAAACAAACTGTAGCTATGCCCATGCTTCCTTCCTTCCTAAAGTCTAATTTTTATAGAACATCATCATCTTTTGGAGCTTTGGAATGGATTCCTCCACAAGTGGAAAGTATCTATCACACCCCAAAATGAAACACTTTCAGAGCCTGCAAAGTTGGAACTACATAAAAATATATTAATAAATCTAAAGTCACTTGCTACTAGGAAATGTGAAAAAGTAACATATTTAGGAATGACAGAAAATTGGGCATAAGTTAGAACCATTTAACTATAATCAAAACAAAGTGAAAAAATTAGTTATTGACTAGAGGGAAGCTAGTTTTTTAGCTTTAAAGGAATTTTTAGCAAGTTACAGTAAGATTTAAAGGCTTAATTTTATGAAATTTTACAAAATGGAAAGTTACTAAGCAGTAGAAAAGAAATAAAGCTAACATTTAAGAGAAGTCAATGAACTTGGAAAAATATTTCATAAAATTTGACTAAGGATCATATATATAGATAATATATAGATTAAGACATAGATTAAAATACAGATCATAATATAGATAAATATTCTATCAAGTCTCATTATAAACAATAGAAGCAAATTCCAACAATTTTTTAAAGAAGAAATCTGTTGGAATTATGTGATATTGCTTGCAAAACTAAACACTGGAAGGCTTGCCTGGTGTCTTGGTGGTAAAGAATCCTTCTGCAATGAAGGAGCCACCAGAGATACAGACTTGATCCCTGGGTCAGGAAGATCCCCTGGAGGAGGAAATGGCAACGCACTTCTTCCCATGGAAGAATCCCATGGACAGAGGAGCCTGGTGGGCTACAGTCCAGAGGGTCACAAAAAATTGGACTAGACTGAGTGAGTGCACGCGTGCACACACACACATAATACACAGAAGATACCACATGCCAGGGAGCAGCTAGGCCTGGGTGCTACAGCTGTTGAGCCTGTGTCCTAGAGCCCGGGAACTGCAGCTACTGAGCCCACGTCCCTAGAGCTGGTACCCTGCAACAAGCCACTGCAATGAGGAGCCTGCGCGTGGCATCTAGAGAGTAGCCCCTCACTTGGCGCAACTAGAGAAGAGCCCGCACAGCAATGAGCACCCAGCACAGCCAGAAATTAGCTAATTTTTTAAAAAGCTAAACACTGGGGGAAACAAATCACATGTCATTATGAATGAGACCAGGGAAAGTATATAAATAAATATGGGTAAAAGAAACTCTGATGGTGGCCCATCTTTTTCAGAAAGCTATGAGCACTGTAATGTAGCTTTCGTTGCTTTCTATTCTTGTCTTTACAATTCAAATTGCTGGGAGCATCTAACTGGCCTGGGCATGGGGACATGCTTGATGCCCCCCCCACCCCAAAAGTAGCCCTCAGTTGAGAAGGGGTAGTTCCCAAAGGAAATTGAGGTATAAAAGGGAAAGGATTCTCAGCAGGCAAAAGGAGTAAATGTCCACCACGGGACCCATTCAGATTTTTAGAAAAGCAGTGAGAAGAAAAATTCAACCAAAATGGGCAGAGGACATAAACTGATCATCCATAGACGATCCAATACAAAGCAACATAGGTGAATAAACTATTCAAACCTTATAAAAATGAGACTTCTACCAAGTAAAGCAAAACAAACAATAGCAGTTCCTCAAAAGTTAAGCACAAAATTGCTGGCCATGTGATCCAGCAATTCTTCTTTTCAGGATATACTTAAAATAATTGAAACTAGGGACTCAGATGTTTGCTGTCCGGTATTCATTATTCACTATAGTCAAACGGTGGAAGCAGCACAAATGTCCATTCACAGATGAGTGGGTAAACAGAATGTGGTGTGTAAATTATTATGGAATATTATTCAGCCTTGAAAATGAATGAAATTCTACGACAGGGAGTGAAATTAGCCAAACAGGAAAGAACAAATCATGATTCCACTTACATAAGGTACCTAGAATAGGTCGCAGAAAGTGGAAAGTAGAATACAGATTACCAGAGGCTGAAAGGAGGGAGGAATGGGAAACTGTCTTTCAGTGGCTACAGTGTTTCTGTGTGGGGTGATGAAAATAGTGTTTCTGGAGGTGGATAGTGGTGATGGTTGCACAACAGTTTGAACATACTTAATATCACTGCTGGCTTCCCTGGTAGCTCAGCTGATAAAGAATCCACCTGTAATGCAGGAGACCTGGCTTCCATCCGTGGGTTGGGAAGGTCCCCTGGAGAAGGGAAAGGCTACCCACTCCAGTATTCTTGGGCTTCCCTTGTGGCTCAGCTGGTAAAGAATACGTCTGCAATGCGGGAGACCTGGATTCAATCCTTGGGTTGGGAAGATCCCCTGGAGAAGGGAATTTCTACCCATTCCAGTATTCTGGCCTGGAGAATTCCATGGACTGTATAGTCCATGGGATTGATAAGAGTCAGACACAACTGAGCAACTTTCACTAATCCCACTGCACTGTACATTTAAAATTTACTCCTTTAACCATTTTCTGTGTTATGTATATTTGACCAATATCTTTTAAAGCATAAATAACTCCTCAGGGTAAGGCTGTGTTTAACTAGTACTGAAGGTGGGAAGGTAAATTTATACAACCCATTTTGGAAAGCAATATAATAATTTCTATCAGAAGCTCCCCATATATTCCTATCTTTTGACTCAGTTATCCTATTTCTAAGGACATTTTTATAATAAAATGCTATTTGTATAAAGATAGCAGAAATATCAAAAAATAATAAAAATATAACAAACCTAAATGTGCAACAAGAAACAAATAGATCACACAAATGCAATGAGACATTATTTGTCCATTAAAGTTATAATGATTATGAGACAGTATGTATATTAAAAGTAAAAAACATGAAAAAATAGCATTATGCTATGAATTCAGTCATGCTAAAATATACATGTCAGTAACATACATGAATGAAAGCTTCTGTGGTAAATGGAAGGAATGATGAATATTTTTTCCTTTAAAATTTAACTTTTGCAATTTTGCCTTAATAAAAAAGTGATAATATTTAACATCAAGCAAAATTAAACCTTTAAATGTATTATATTACAAAAGGTAAACAGAGATACAATTCTTAAATACTTGTAGCAGAAATTACAAGGAAAAATTGAAAAGTAATCTTCTTGCCTATTATCATTTCTAAGTAAAGATACTTATATGGTTCTTATGTATCAACTAGGCTAAAGATAGTAATTAACTTACAAAAACCTTAGTTGTAAAACTATACACATTATTTTAGGAGGAACCCAGGGACTTGTATAATGTGGTTATGTTATGAAATGAACATCTTACAGAGCAGTGGAAAATAAAATAAATTGGGAAATGAAGTAGAAAATGGTTTTATAGATGATATTGGAGAAAATAAGACAATAATAAAACAATGTCTTGGAGATTCTCAGATGCAAAAAAGCTTCAAAGAAGACCCTTCTCACAAGAAGTGGCAGAAAGGAACACCATTGTGCTCAAAATTCTCAGAAAAACTACATAAAACATAAAATGATGCTGGCTTTCCTTTATGAGGGAGTTTAAAACAGTGGATAAAATATTTTAAAATGAAGAAATAATTTGAAATTAGGAAAAGAAAGCTGACAACAAAGGTACTGACAATTTTTACAGCCTGGAAATACTTCTTGAAATGCCAATCTTTCTGGTATCCTTTCCATATGTGAGTAAGTTCCCAGACTCTGTAGCATCAGAAGAGGTTTTAGAGATCACACAGTAAAATTCTCTTTTATAATCGGATATGCTAGAATCTAGAGGTTTCCTTGGTGGCTCACAGGATAGAGTCTGCCTGCAATGCTGGAGACCTGGGTTCTATCCCTAGGTTGGGAAGATCCTCTGGAGAAAGGAATAGCAACCCACTCTAGTATTCTTACTGGAGAATCCCAAGGACAAAGGAGCCTAGTGGGCTACTGTGCATGGGATCACAGAGGTGGAAAAGACTGAGCAACTAACACTTTCTAGAGAAAGTTCAGTTCAGTCGCTAAGTTGTGTCCGATTCTTTGCGACCCTGTGAACCACAGCACACCAGGCCTCCCTGTCCATCACCACTCCCGAAGTCCACCCAAACCCATGGCCATTGAGTTGATGATGCCATCCAGCCATCTCATCCTCTGTCGTCCCCTTCTCCTCCTGCCCCCAATCCTTCCCAGCATCAGGGTCTTTTCTTCGCATCAGGTGGCCAAAGTATTGGAGTTTCAGCTTCAACGTCAGTCCTTTCAATGAATATTCAGGACTGATCTCCTTTAGGATGGACTGGTTAGATCTCCTTGCAGTCCAAGGGACTCTTCAGAGTCTTCTCCAACACTGCAGTTCAAAAGCATCAATTCTTCTGCGCTCAGCTTTCTTTATAGTCCGACTCTCACATCCATACATGACTATGGAAAAACCATACATGGAAAAACCATAGCCTTGACTAGATGAACCTTTGTTGGCAAAGTAATGTCTCTGCTTTTTAATATTCTGTCTAGGTTGGTCATAACCTTTCTAGGTATGCAAATAACATACCCAGGAAGAGCAGAGCCAGCTCCTGGGATGCCTGGCTCTAGGCCCCCACTGCAAGTATGTGGCCTCCATGTTTCCACACCTGCAGTGGCCCCAAGGAAGGAGGCTGCAGCCCTGCCTGTGTATCAGCACTTCGTTTATTTAATGCTTTTGCTTTCTCCCCAGGCCTCTTTCTCCAGTCATCTTCAAGGCTATAAATAATTGCATCTTTTTGCCATGAAAGGTCCTCTGTTCCATGAGCATCTCATGCTATTAATAATATTATTTAATGTTTATTATATACTACTATGCTTCCCTGGCATCTCAGCGGTGAAGAATCCGCCTGCTAATGCAGTAGACTTGGATTTGACCCTGGTCAGGAAGGTCTCTTAGAGAAGGAAATGGCAGCCCACTCCAGTATTGTTGCCTGGAAAATCCTATGGAGAAGAGGAACCCAGTGAGCTACAGTCTATGGGGTTGCAAAAGAGTAGGATACGACTTAGTAACTAAACAACAAATACACTACTGTACCATCCTGTAAGACATGAGGTTCCTTTAAGAATGTTCAGCAGAGCATAGGATTGAGATATAAACACATGAAAATTTTTAAAAAGTGCAAAAAGAACTATTCAGGGTGAATCAGAGGTCACTAGACTACTCTAGTGGGTCAGGAAGATCCCCTGGAGGAGGGCAGGGCAATCCACTCCAGTATTCTTGCCTGGAGAATCCCATGGACAGGGGAGCCTGGCAGACTACAGTCCATGGAGTCACAAAGAGTCGGACATGACTGAGTGACTAACATTTTCACTTTTCACTTCACTTTCAGACTGCTCTAGAGCCTGAAGAATAAACCGTTGTGGGGAGGATCTGTCAGGGAGTTGAGGAAGGGGAAAATAAACCAGGGCTTGTTAAAGTAGTTGAGAATCATCTGCAATTGAACCATTCACTGGCAAGCTAGTTTAAAAATGGAAAACCAGGGGGCAGTATTTTAACACGATCCCCAGGTGATTTCTGTGCTGGAAAGTTTTGAGAGCCACAGCTGAGGACTTGGGAGCTGGTGTAGAAAAGGGTCTGAACCTACAACAGGAGGGAGCATGATGTGTTCCAGAACTGTCCATGGAGACAGACCCTTCGTATAGCACAGCGGAGGAACCAGGATAAAAAGATGTCTCGGCAGGAAGCCATGAAGCAGGAAAATGTTGGACTGTATAAAAAGAAGAAAAGAATGATGACTCTTGATTTCACATCACTACCGACATGGAAACAAGGGTGCCTGGGAGAAAAGAATGCTGCCCGGATGCTGTGAAATTTTGAGTCCAGATGACACATTTCATGGAGTTTTCTAGAATTAGGTATTTTTTTTAAAACTTCTCTAGGGACAACTCTTAATTCAGATGATTCACTGTTAGAGGGGGAGAAAGGAACATATTCATGACGGAGTAACTAGGCTTGGGATTTCCCACTGTTTTTGTTTCACGCTGGAACTCTAAAAGATGCTTTTGTGTTTCGTCTCACAGTTCAGCTTACTAAGTTGTGCTATAACGTCTGGATATCCAGTAGACATGATTCAATTATAGTCTCATCGTAGCAGTTCAACTGAAAGAAGAAGAAATATGGAAGTTTGAATCTGTCATTTTGACAGCCGGAGCCTCTTGGGATGGGTGGGCACACTGCTCGGTCCCAAGCAGGCTTCCCCACAGCCGCTCATTCATCTCAGGCCTCCGTTCTCCTCCTCTCCTGCTTCTCTCACTTGCAAGACTGTATATGTAATTAGGATACAGTTCCCTTGGTTTTCTGGCTTCTGTTTGACCTAGAATTAAAGGGCCGCACATCCTTTTATTTTAGGGTTTTGCTACTCAATGAGACAGAGAAGGGAAACAAAAGCAATGGACGTGAGGGTGTTGAAAGCTTTAAGAAACCTTCAACAGCTTTCATAATCCTTACTTTTGTCCTTTCCTAGCCTGCAAAAAGGGCTCCTTTTCCTGCCTTCTTCATGGACTTCTCTTTGCATTATCCTGATGAAGCCTCTGCGTGGTATCATCAGCATTTTTTTTTTATCTAAAAAAAACAATGACATGATATCACCATGGGTTTACATATGCTTCCCCTCCAGAACCCCCCTCCCTCCTCCCTCCCCCCAGGAAATCTCGTTGCACCAGCCCCGAGCATCAATCCTGGGCTGGCGATTGATTAGACATATGATAATTAACATGTTTCAATGCCATTCTCCCATATCATCCCACCCTTTCCCTCATCCACAGAGGCCACGAGTCTATTCTATACATCTGCGTTCCTTTTGCTGTCTTGCATGCTGGGTTCTCGTTACCGTCTTTGTAAATTCCATATATATGCGTTAATATACTGTATTGTTGTTTTTGCTTCTGGCTTACTTCACTCTGGATAATATCTGGATATCATCAGCATTTTTAAAAATGGAGGGGTGTAGAACTGACGTCAATGTTCCTTCTTCCCTTCTCATCTGTATGGGACCCTCTTTCTAGGTAGACTTCCTGGAGATTCAGGGGTGCAATGATAGACAGGAACTCAGAGGGTGTTCTGTGTCCCTGTTAAGGTCTTTAGGCAGCCTACTCAACAGACTCCTCATACTTCAGCTTGACATGAGAAAGTAGGAATTAGGTGAAATCCAGACATCAATCATCCATCCTTTTAGCACTCGAGACATTTCTAATTAACTGGGAGCTCACGACAGACATCTTTCTGATTATGAAGAAAGACATTTTTGTTCTCTCCAAGGATGATTTCAATTCCTTTCCCTGGTCCAAGGTGCATCTTCTCTCATCAGAGAAGTTGGAGTTTCTCTGTGTTCCTGAAATGCTGACCGGATAACAGTTCCCTGGGCTTCTTCTTTCAATCACACAAATAGCTCCTCACACTCTATTCTGGGTGATAAGAAAGATGAGTGGCAGGTATGCCTGTAAGTTCCTCACCTAGAGTTCCTGTAACTCCCTCGTCAATTACCCCCTCACTGTGGGTACTTGCCATCCTATATTTATACAACGAATATAGTCTCATTTCATAGTGATGCATCTGGTGTGTGGCAGGAATATTAATGTTTCTCGTCTCATTCATTCATTGCATGGCCCATAGCTGTTTCTTGGGTGTAGCTGCCCAGGGGAGCAGGCAGCTCTACATGGGAGGTGTTCTGTGTTGTTGTCCACATCTTGCTTTTGAAAATCCTGCTGAGGTTATTAAGTGCTGTGTGCAGGTTTGTTTACGCATGCCCACAAATTCCTGATGGAGTTGTGATTTTAATAAATACTACGTTTTGTTGTTGTTATTTAGTCTCTGAGTCATGTCTGACTCTTTTGTGACTCTGTAAACTGTAGCCCACCAGGTTCCTCTGTCCATGGGATGGTCCAGGCAAGAGAACTGCATTGGGTTGCCATTTTCTTCTCCAGGGGATCTTCGTGGCCCAGGGATCGCACCAGCATATCTGGAGTCTCCTAAATTGCAGGCAGATTCTATATTGCTGAGTCACCAGGGAAGTCAATAAAGAACCAAAAATTCAAATGGTATTCTAGAAGAGAGCTAGGGAAGAAAGACATACAGACACTTATTTTCTCTGAGTCACATCCTTTTCCAAAAAGATAATAGATGTTTCTGTAAGTCTAGTCAGAAATCAATAGGATATTATAATAGTAATGATACTAGCAGTTTGGATAATTAGAAGGTAAAATTGAGGGATAAATTTCTCAACTCTTAGTGATAAAAATTAATTTTATAAATATGCAATCAATATAGTTTCAAAGTATGATCAATAAGAACTTGAATATGTATATTTGAGGAAACAGACTAATTTGAAAATGTAAAGTGCCTTTTATTTTAAGATCCATACAGTTTTGAAAAGTTTCACCAGAACACCAGATATTTGCACTGTTAGTTGCTACCTTGATTAAGGAAAGTAGTCCAGATTTCCATTCTAGTGAACAAGAATATTTTTTCTCCAACAATCTTCTATTTTCATAGATAGTTTTAAACAATTAGTTCTGTGTTTTGTCTTTATATTTGCATGCCTGCGTGCTAAGTGGCTTCATCCATGTCCAACTCTTTGTGACCCTGAACTGTAGCCCACCAGTCTCCTCTGCCCATGGGATTCTCCAGGCAAGAATACTCGAGTGAGTTGACCTGCCCTCCTCCAGGGGATCTTCCCAACCTAGGGACCAAACCCATGTCTCATGTCTCCTGCTTTGACTGGTGGGTTCTCTACCACTAGGGCCACCTGGAAGCCCATCTTTATATTTAGTGAGACTTAAAGCACTATATTGAAAATGACATAATTTTTTAAATTGTAAAATATAGGTAATGTAAAAAATTACCATTTTAGCCATTTTTAAGTTTATAGTCAGTAGTGTTAAGTATATGTACATTGGTATACAGCCAAACTGTAGAACCTTCTCATTTTGCAAAATCAAAATTCTATATCCATTAAAGAACTCTTCCCTCTCCCCCTTCCCCAATGCCCTGGCTCCCACCATTCTCCTTTTAGAAACATTTTAAAAAATATAGTTGATTTAAAGCTTTGTGTTAGTTGGTGTACAGCATAGTGATTCAGATATTTAGATATAGAATGAATATATATGTTCTTTTTATGTTGTTTTCCATTATAGTTATTACAAGATACTGAGTATACTTTCCTCTGCTATATAGTAGGCCCTGGTTGAATATTTGTTTTATGTATATTTATGTGTATATTTTAATCCAATCCTCCTAATTTATCCACCTCCCTTTCCCTTTTGGTAAACATAAGCTTATTTTCTATGTCTATGGCTCTCTTTTTTGTCAGCAAGTTCATCTGTATCTTTTTAGATTCCACATGTAAGTAATATTCTATGATATTTGTCTTTGACTTACTATACTTAAACTATGGTAATCTCTAAGTCCAGCCGTGTTGCTGCAAATAGCATTATTTCATTCTTTATTATGGCTGAGTGGTATTCCATTGTGTGTGTGTGTGTGTGTGTGTGTGTGTGTGTGTACAGGCCACATCTTCTTTATCCATTCATCTGTCAATGGACACTTAGTTTGCTTCCATGTCCTGGCTATTATAGTAGTGCTTCTGTGAACACTGGGGTGCATGTTATCTTTTTGAATTATAGTTTTCTTTGGATATATGTCCAGGAGTGGGACTGTTGGGTCATGTGGTAGTTCTGTTTTTAGGTTTTTAAGGAAACTCCATGCTGTTCTCCACAGTGGCTGCACTAATTCACATCCCCACCAAGAGTGTAGAAGGGTGCCCTTTTCTACACACCCTCACCAGCATTTATTCTTTGTTGATTTTTATGATGGTCATTTTGACTGATGTGACCATTCTACTTTCTGTATATGTGAGTTTGACTACTCTCTTTACCTCATATAAATGGAATCATATAGTTCAAGCAATTTTATTTAGTGAACTTATTTAACTTATATGCAGAGTACATCATGAGAAATGCTGGGCTGGAAGAAGCACAAGCTGGAATCAAGATTGCTGGGAGAAATATCAATAACCTCAGATATGCAGATGACACCACCCTTATGGCAGAAAGTGAAGAGGAACTAAAAAGCCTCTTGAAAGTGAAAGAGGAGAGTGAAAAAGTTGGCTTAAAGCTCAACATTCAGAAAACTAAGATCATGGCATCTGGTCCTATCACTTCATCACAAATAGATGGGGAAACAGTGACAGACTTTATTTTGGGGGGCTCCAAAATCACTGCAGATGGTGATTTCAGCCATGAAATTAAAAGATGCTTACTCCTTGGAAGGAACATTTTGACCAACCTAGACAGCATATTGAAAAGCAGAGACATGACTTTACCAACAAAGGTCCATCTAGTCAAAGCTATGGTTTTTCCAGTGGTCATGTATGGATGTGAGTGTTGGACGGTGAAGAAAGCTGAGCCCTGAAGAATTGATGCTTTTGAACTGTGGTGTTGGAGAAGACTCTTGAGAGTCCCTTGGTCTGCAAGAAGATCCAACTAGTCCATCCTAAAGGAGATCAGTCCTAAGGTGTTCATTGGCAGGACTGATGTTGAAGCTGAAACTCCAGTACTTTGGCCACCTCATGTGAAGAGTTGACTCATTGGAAAAGACCCTGATGCTGGGAAGGACTGGGGACAGGAGGAGAAGGGGATGACAGAGCATAGGATGGCTGGATGGCATCACTGATTCAATCAATGGACATGAATTTGGGTAGACTCTGGGAGTTGGTGATGGCCAGGGATGCTGCGATTCATGGGATCACAAAGAGTCGGACACGACTGAGCAACTGAACTGAACTGAACTGAAACAGTGTTTTATCATAAATCAAATCTTATAACTAATTTATTTCATGTAAATTCATTTAGTGTAGCTGTGTTGATACATGAAAACTCTGTAAAATAGGAATTTACCTAGATTTTTGCCTATGAACTTCTGAAATGGAGGCTTCTTGAAAGGAAGTTTTAAAGAAACTTCAAGAAACTCTAATGAGGAAAATAAAGCAAGAAAGAAAAAACCCTGAATTTTCATTGTGAAAATGGCAAGGTGAAACAACTTCAGACAAGGGAAACTTCTTTGATGCTAAAATAACTTACCCAGTTAATGGTGATTTCCCAATGTTAATTTCTTAGTTTTGACAAATGTATGTGGTGACATAATAGGTTGACATTGGGGGAAACTGGGGAAAAAATCTCTAAACTATCTTTGCAACTTTTCTGTATCTAAAATTGAATAAAATAAAATGCTTATTTAAAAATGTTTTAAATTAAGAAAAACATTTCTCAAGTATGTGTTATTTAGGTATATGCAATTTTATTTTTTACATACTTTGTGTATTGTTTTCCCTTGCCCATGTTAGGAAGTTGGGAGAATATCTAGAGTAGAAAGAAGTGTAAATATTACCCATCACATATAATCTGTCCCAAAGACAACCACTAGGAATAGTGACTGTATCTTCTTATAGTTCTCTTTTCACACAAATATTTTGGCTTACTTTATTTTGATCTTATAGAATACTACCTTTTCTTTTTTTTATTATTGTACAAATAATATGTGCTCATGTGTGCTTAGTCACTCAGTTGTGTCCAACTCTGTGCAACCCTTTGGACTGTAGCCCACCAGGTGCCTCTGTCCATGGAGTTTTTTAGGCAAGAATACTGGAATGGGTTGCCATGTCCTACTCCAGGGTATTTTCCCAACTCAGGTATCAAACTCGCATCTCCTCTGTCTTCTGCATTGCGGGCAGATTCTTTACCCTCTGAACCATCAAGGAATGCTCATAGTAATATGCAATTAAAAAGCAGGAGCTACAGAGGAACTGAAGATGAAAACAAAAATCACCTAAAAATACCTCCCACCAAACACTTGTTCCTAAAGGTCTTCCATAAAAAAAAGTAAGTTTCTATAACTGTAAGAGTTATAGAAAGCTGCATGATGTATCTATCGCTTATGGAACTTTGAATACCATATCAATGTACTAAAAGTTTTAGGATGGTCTGAACATTTTTTCTTGTTTAGGGCCCTAGGTGTTTCCCAGACTTATTTGAGCAAAGAATCCTTTTTTCCACTATGGAACTTACAAATACCATGAAAAAAGGAGCACGCCCTCTAAAACATGAGAGAGCAGCCTGTGTTATATCTCAGCCCTCGAAAGGCTGTTTTTAGACTTGGTGTCTGGATTTGACACTCAGCCACCCTTCTTCACGTTTTCAGAGTTACTTCTGGAAAGAGATTGCTGCATACTCCATGAATGCTGTCACCCAGACACTCCTTACTGTAAATGTCAAGGTGATTAAACTTTCATTTGAAAGAACGACAAAGCAAGTCTGACAATACACACTTTTCTTAGCTTGGGGTTTGAAATGACAGCATAAATCCCAGAGAAGCAGCTCAGTGATCCTCTAGGCTAAAATAAAAACTGTTTAGCTATTATGCTTCCACTCTACGTGAGCTATTAGCCCATGGTCTTCTATGAGAGGAACAATCAGCTTAGCTGCAAACTACATTTAAAGTATTAGAACAAGAACCTCCAGGACAGGTAAATGAGAACATTTCTATGCACATGAAACATTAATATTGCATTGAAAACCTGAGCCTGTTTGGACTGTATTTAGAGATACAAACAATGATTCCCCGGAAAAGACTACATAAAATGCAAGGTAGATCATTGTTACTACACAAAAGCCTCTGAAATTATGCACAGAATCTAAGTAGTGAAGGCTTGGGTAATAACTAGGAAATGACTGATTTTTCCACTGGAGATATTTTGTTAATTATTTCAAGGCTGTAGAGGCAGTTTTAACACTTTAGGAGGCTGTCATTATGATCCATTTACAATAACAGCAATTTCTCTCTGAATATTTGACAATGTATAAATTAACTCCTTCCTTATGATATGCTTTCCACAGTTATGACTGAATATTTTGTACCCATGTCTTACCTCTTACACTGAATTTAAGCTCCTTGAGGGTGGCAGAGATATTTAAATCGATTTGCTATGTACATGGGAACTTAGCAAGCTGGCCCAGGATATGATAGAATTTTAATAAATTTTGCAGAAATTAAATTGTATAACTGGCCCTATTCATGGTGAAGTCAATGTTTTCTAAAGAAAGAATCCTATTTGCTCATTATCACTGAAGAAGGTCCAAAGACCAAATTCTCCTCTCATTTGAAAAAAGTGATACTATGAACACATTCAGGACTCAAGACATATTTGATACTCTTGATTTGATATGATCCCTTAAAGAAGATAAAGCATTAAAAACTTTGAATTTATCCATGAGAAAGTAAAAGAGAAGGTACACTTGGGTACAGTGCAATCATTCATGAAATTCTAAAGTTAGAGTGTTTCTTGCATTTCTAAGAGTCGGATCCGTCATAAAATCAAAGTGAAATTCTTTCCGGCTACTCAGATGTTTTACTGTCCCTTCATTATTCATGCTCCAGTAACAGGAACTCTGGGGTGGGCTCTTGGTAAGAAGCTCTCCAGTAGTGAGTGTTACTACGTTTGGCGAGTGGCATCTTCCACTGTCTTTGCCTAGCGTGGATGCCTGGCACAGAGCAAAGTCTCCGAAATTTTGTTTAATTAATGAATGAAAGAAACCAACATGTTGTATTTGCAGCTTGTTTAATACTGGGACAATACTAGCACACCACTATTTGCTGTGTTGTTGTTTTTGTTGTGCTCAGTTGCTCAGTCTTTCTGCCCCATGGGCTGCAGCTCACCAGGCTCCTCTGCCCATGGAATTTTCCAGGCAAGAATACTAGAGTGGGTTGCCATGTCTTCCTCCAGAGGATCTTCCCGACCCAGGGATAGAACCCATGTCTCTCACATATCCTGCCTTGGCAAGTGGATTCCTCACCAGTAGTGCCATCTGGGAAGTTCACACAAACTATTGCGTTTAATTCATTCATTTTTTCATTTGGAAAATATCATTGACATACACAGCAATTGCCAGGCGATAGATACTAACTATACAAAGAAAACTGGTCATAGTTCTTATACTCAAAGGATACAAAATCCATTGGGGAAAGTATCATAGCCAAGGGAGGTTAGGCTTTTTTTAAGAAAAGTGTCAAAAATGGGCTTGACATTTTTGTTCATGTTTTTATATTTGTTCATTATTAGAGACAACAGTTGTTGTAAATAGATCTCTTAATCCTTACAACCACCCTATTAAGTTGTACAGCCACCCTATTAAGTCGGCAGACCAGGTTTCCCAGAAGTTGAGTGACTTGCCTGTGACCTCATAATTAAAATAAAGACAACTAGGACTGGAACTTGGATGTTTTTTCCAGTAGGACAGTCCTAACTCTGTTCCTTCGTGCTGATCTAGAGTTGGAACTGTTCCTTTGGGCATCTTCAGATGTAAGAGAGCTTTGAAATGCAAAGTGCTAGACTGTTCATAGAGGGAATGCCTGTGATGAAAAGCAAGGAAGCAAAATGTGGGCTTTGGAATGGAAAGGCAAAGCCAAAGTCTCTGAGGGAATGGTCTCCTGGATTGTAGTGGCACATGGAGGGAACGTGAGGGGAGGAGGTTGGTGATCTGGAGGCTGACACAGACTCGGGCACCTTAGGATCAGTGATGCGTGTGAGAGAGTTGGGCAGGGGTTGGGGATAAAATTATAAATTATACATGGTTGCAGGAAGGAGGACTCCTTCCAGGGCCCAAGAGTGGTCTCTTGTCTAAAACTCAGAAATGAATTGTCTGAGGAGACACAAAGCAAAAGACCTTTTGGGGAAGGGGCGCCTGGGCAGAGAGCAGCAGGGTGAGGGAACCCAGGAGAACTGCTCTGCCATGTGGCTTGCAGTCCCAGCGTTTATGGTAAAGGCTTTAGTTTCTGGGTTGTCTTAGCAAGTCATCTTGCTTGTCTCATATTTGGTCTGACTCAGGGTCTTTCCTGGTGTCATTCGAATCTCTCAGCCAAGCTGGATTCCAGTATAAGGAATCTGGGAGCCTGGCAGGACATAAGAGGAGCTGGCATCTCCTCCCTCCTTTGGGCCCCTCCCAAATTCTTCCAGCTGGCCGTAGCTTGTCCGTTCCTTGTGGGAACCTCTTGTGAGATCATTTCAGTGGTTATTACCCTGCCTGGCTAGGGTGGGTGGTTTCCAATGGCTCCCTAACATAACAATAGCAAAGAAATATAATTTTGTCTACATGGTACTTGGACAGTATTTATGTTTGAGTAGAGACCTTTCTGTAAGAACTTCTTCCTATTACCTGACATCCAGTCAAATCCCATTCAAAGCAGAATATGGTGAAAAAGGAGACTATTGAAGAAATGAATTGGCAACTCCTGACAGAGGCTGTAAAAACTAATTTTAAGTGTGTTCAACCGCCCCTCAGTTATTTAGGGGGATTCCTATATTGGAAAAACTTCTGTATAGAGAAGAAAGCACTTATCCTCCGTTTCTGCAGCTGGCTTAACAAAATTTAAAATACTTTGTGACATAAAATATATCTGAGCAATAAATGCTACTAAAATATTTAGGATTTTTCCATTTTTTTCCCTTCTCTCTCCCAGCCCTTCCTGCTGGCCTCAAGAATCTAATAAATATGACACATTAAAATTTTCTAGTTTATATGACTTCATAGACCTGATATGGAGAGTTTACCTAATTGAATTGACTTTGGTGTTGTATAACTAAGTTTATGCTAAATAAATTTGGTTTTGTCTTAGTTCTGTAAGTTATCCTAACTCCCAACTCTTCAGTTCAAGTCACTGAATTGTGGCCGACTCTTTACGACCCCATGGACTGCAGCACGCCAGGCCTCCCTGTCCTTCACCAATTCCTGGAGTTTACTCAAACTCATGTCCATTGAGTTGGTGATGCCACCCAACCATCTCATCCTCTGTCATCCCCTTCTCCTCCTGTCTTCAGTCTTTGCCAGCATCAGGGTCTTTTCCAAGGAGTCAGTTCTTCGAATCAGGTGGACAAAGTATTGGAGTTTCAGCTTCAACATCAGTCCTTTCAATGAATATTCAGGACTGATCTCCTTTAGGATGGACTGATCTCCTTTAGGATGATCTCCTTGCAGTCCAAAGGACTCTCAAGAGTCTTCTCCAACACCACAGTTCAAAAGTGTCAATTCTTCGGCGCTCAGCTTTTTTTATAGTCCAACTCTCACATCCATACATGACTACTGGAAAAACCATAGCTTTGACTAGATGGACCTTTGTTGGCAAAGTAATGTCTCTGCTTTATTATATGCTGTCTAGGTTGGTCATAACTTTTCTTCTAAGGAGCAAGTGTCTTTTAATTTCATGGCTGCAGTCACCATCCACAGTGATTTTGGAGCCCCCCAAAATAAAGTCTGTCACTGTTTTCACTGTTTCCCCATCTATTTGTGATGAAGTGATGGGACCAGATGCCATGATCTTAGTTTTCTGAATGTTGAACTTTAAACCAACTTCTTCACTCTTCTTTTTCACTTTCATCAAAAGGCTTTTTAGTTCCTCTTCACTTTCTGCCATAAGGGTGGTGTCATCTGCATATCTGTGGTTATTGATATTTCTCCTGGCAATCTTGATTACAGCCTGTGCTTCCTCCAGTCCTGCATTTCTCATGATGTACTCTGTATATAGGTTAAATAAGCAAGGTGATAATATACAGCCCTGATGTACTCCTTTCCTGATTTGGAACCAGTCTATTGTTCCATGTCCAGTTCTAACTGTTGCCTCTTGACCTGCACACAGATTTCTCAGGAGGCAGGTCAGGTGGTCTGGTATTCCCGTCTCTTGAAGAATGTTCCACAGTTTGTATATGGTGTTTTATTTTGCATTAAGTTAATATAAATTATTTGCATGTGTACTGTAAGACTATTATATATATATTATCAAATAATAATAAAATTCTTCATATGAACAGGCTATATATACATAGACCACTGGAAGTGTGGGTTCTCATGCTGAAAGTATTCAAACCATCTGCCACACTTTATATAATTTAAAAGCTAAACAAACAGAAAATGAAGTCAAATTTAAACAAAGTAGTATAAACTGAATTTTATGTTTTATAAAAGCCACAGTGAAAATCATTGAACTTCTGGGGAGTCCTAATATCCTATGTATATTTGAATTGTTAGTTTGTTTGAAAGTGATTAATTTTGGTCCGTGGATCTAAACTAAGCTTTATTGAGGGTAGATTCTGTTGTGGCCTGTTTATGAAAATTAGCCATATGCTGCTGCATGGATAGAATCTACTTAACCCAAGAACAATAAAATTAAAATAGTATTGACTAAATATTAAAGTAAAAAATCTTCCTCATTCAATAGAAAGTGAACTGAAAGTCTGAAAAAAAGAATTATAGAATTAGTAAAATATTTAGTCAACTCAAGTAAGTCTCATTATTCTAATTATAAAAGTAGTGACATGCTTAGTTAACTAACTCTTATTAAAATTGATTTGATTATTTAAATATTTCTTTAAGGAACTAGGCCAGTAGTTCCTGTCTACCACTTCAAGGGTAGTTTGGTTTTTTGATTGGACTGATTTATTAAGATTAAAAATACTAATCTCTCCCTTGATGAACAAATGCTTACCGTACTGACATAGATTGATATGACGAATTTCTTGCCATGTCAAGAACCAGAAGCAGTGAAGCAATGAGATAATGCAAAAAAACACCCTGGGTTGGGGATTCTTGACCTAGTCTACCATATCTTGCCTTTTGGGATAGAAATATGCCTCAAACTCTTCTACACACAAAAAAATGCTCTGACTGCTCTGTTCTGCTTTGGGTACTGCCATATTCTTCTCTTTTTCATTCTTTGTCAGTTTGCTAGGGCTACTGTGACAAACTAGAAGCTTCCCAGGTGGAAAGTATTAAAGAACCCATCTGCCAGTGAGGGAAACCCAAGAGACACAGGTCACAGACTGGGTGGCATCAACAACAGAAAGTTATTTTCTCACAGTTCTGGAGACTGGAAAGTCAAGATCAAAACATTGATAGGTTTGGTTTCTTATGAGGCCCCTCTCCTTACCTTGCAGATGGTTTTCTACTGGCTGTGTCTATAGATAGTCATCTCTGTGTGTGTGTCCGTGTCTTGATATCTTATGAGAATGCCAGTAGTATTGGATTAGAGCCTACCCCAATGACTTCATTTAATCTTATTACCTACTTAGAAACCCTGTCTCTAAATATAGTCACTTCTGAGGTACTGGAGATTAGGACTTCAATTAGGAATTTTGGGGGGCACATTTGGGCCTATAACACACTCATATGTTTTTTCCTATACTTCCTTTTTCTAAATGTTTACTTTGGCTGCACTGGGTCTTACTTGTGGCCTGTGGGACCTTCGCTGTGGCATGTGAACTTCCTAGTTGCATCATATGAACTCTTACTTGCAGCCTGCAGGATCTTTAGTTGCAGCCTGCAGAATCTAGTTCCCTGACCAAGGATTAAACCTGGGACCCCTGCACTGGGAGTGCTGAGTCTCACCCACTGGACCACCAGGGAAGTCCCATATACTTCCTTTTAAAAAAATTTTTTTGAGGTGTAATTGACATGTAGCATATTAGTTTCAGGTGTACAGTGTAATGATTCCATATTTGTATATATTGTAAAATGATCATGATAAGTTTAGTTAACATCCATCACCATACATAGGTTCAAAAATTTTGTGTGTGTGATGAGAACTTTTAAAATCTACTCTCTTAGCAACTTTAAGATATGCAATCCAGTATTATTGACTGTAGTCACCATGCTATACGCTATATCCTAATGACCTGCTCATTTTATAACTGGAAGTCTGTACCTCTTGACTCCCTTCACCTTTTCCCCACTTCTCATCTCCTGACTCTGGCGATACCAATCTGTCCTCTGTGTCTATAAGCTCAGTTTTGTTTTGTTTTTTAGATTCCACATATAAGTGAGATCATGGTTCTTGGCTTTCTCTTTGTCTTTTTCTTTATTTCACTTAGCATAATGCCCACTAGGTACATCCATGTTGTCATAAATGTTAAGTTTTTTTTCTTTTTATGGCTGAATAATATTCCATTGTTTATGTATGGCACATTTTCTTAATCTATTAAATGCTGGTGGACATTTAGAATGCTTCCATGTCTTGGCTATTATGAATAATGGTTATTGTAATGGCTATTATAAATATGTGCAGCAATGAACATGGGGCTGGCATATATATATTTTTGAATTAGTGTTTTTGTTTTCTTCAAATAAATTCCCAGAAGTAGAATTGCTGAATCCTATGGAGGTTCTCTTTTTAATTTTTTGAGGAACCTCCATATTGTTTGTCATAGTAGCTGTACCAGTTTACATGCCTAATAGTGCAGGAGGGTTCCCTTTTCTCCACATCCTCATCAACAGTTGTTATTTTTTGTCTTCTTGATGATAACCATTTTAACAGGGGTGGGGTGATATTGTGGTTTTCATTTGCATTTCCTTGATTAATGGTGTTGAGCATCTTTTCATACAACTGTTGGCAGTCTTTGGAAAAATCTTTTGTTTGGAAAATTGTCTATTCAGATCCCCTGCCATTTTTTAATTGAATTGTTTGGGATTTTGCTGTTGAGTTTTGGTTCTTTATATATCTAGGATATTATCCTCTTATCAGATATATGATTTGCAAATATTTGCTCCCATTCTGTATATTGCTTTTTCATTTTGTTAATGGTTTCCTTCACTTTGTAGAAGCTTTTTAGGTGATGTAATCCCATTATTTATTTTTGCTTTTGTTGCCTTTGCTTTTAGTATACAATCCAAAAAAATTATCATTAAGACTAATATCAATGAACTTATCACCTATGTTTTCTTCTAGGAGTTTTATGGTTTCAGATCTTACATTCAGATCTTTAATTCACTTAAATTGACTTTTGTGTTTGGTGTAAGATAGGAGTCAAATTCATTTTTTATATGTAGTTCTCCAGTTTTCCTGATACTATTTATTGAATAAGCTATCTTTTCCTTATTGTATATTCTTGGCATCTCTTGTTGTTCAGTCACTAAGTCATGTCCAACTCTTTGCAGCCCCATGGGCTGTAGCATGCCAGGCTCATCAATCCTCCACTATCTTCAGGAGTTTGCTCAAATTCATGTCCATTGAGTCAGTGATGCTATCCAACCACCTCATCCTCCACTGTTCTCTTTTTTTGCCTTCAGTCTTTCCCAGCATCAGGGTCTTTTCCAACGAGTGGGCTCTTTGCATCAGGTGACAAAAGTATTGGGTTCTTGCCTATTTTTTTGTAAATTAATTGAGCATATATGCATTGGTTTATTTCAGGATTCTGTTCTGTTCTGTTGATCTGTGTGTCTGTTTTTATGCCAATGCCATACTGTTTTGATTCCTGTAGCTTTGTAATACAGTTTGAAATCAGGGAGTGTAGTGCTTCCAGCTTTGTTCTTTCTCATGATTGCTTTGGTTATTCACACTCAAGTATTTTTTCAAAATTCCTCCTATAGACATATGTGTAGGCTGCAACAGAAGTTTCAGGCCACTGTGATAAATGGTGGGTCCTAGACCCTGTTGTGTTTGGATCCTGTGGCCCTACTAGTACCCAATCTCAAATGTATTACTGTCATTCAATAGCAGATTGCCATTTAACCTGCCCAACCTATGACTCAGCAGATCCTGAGTCTCCTGTTAGGACTTATTGTAGACTCTGTATAGTATCTTTTCCCACCACAGACATTTCTAGTACTTTAGGCTCTGCCAAATCTCATGTCCCATGCAACAGGGCTTACTCTGGTCCCTGCTCAGAGCCAGTAGTCTTCAATATTGCTTGGTAAATGAATCAAGGCAGTCTTTATTCCCAACTACTAAATATATTGCCTCTAGTAGCTATTGAGGCCTAGCAAGAGTTGTGCTTCTTTCCTAGTGGGAATAAGAATAAATAAGAATTAGTCTTTACTTTAGAGGAGATACTCTGGTATGATTCATGCCATTATACCCCTAAAACTTTCCTGCTATGACAGGCCCTGAAGTCTTTGTAAGGTATATTTCTCATGGTGGGGTAATTATCTTCCTAAAAGGGGAATTGGGTCACTTCTGTAGCCCCAGTGGATTCAAGCGTGTCTGGAATTTCAAGGTTTTCAAGTTCATTTCCACAGATCTGGGGAGATCTCAGGGTCTCAGTCCTTGCCTATGAAAGCACTGGTCTTGGTATAGGGCATTTCCTGGAGCTAAGAATTCAACTTTCTCTGAAACTTTCTAAACTTTCCGTTGAGTCCTTGGTTTAGTTCTCCTCTGTGTGTGCCCTCTGGCTGTAGGAAATCAGAGTTTACTAAATGTGAGGCCTACAGCTTTCATAATGTGCCTTGAATTGGTGCTTAATCTTTCTGAGCCTGTCATTAACTCTGACAAATCAGTGGCTCTTGGAAACAGCCACCAATTAACCATCTGTTAGTTGCCATTTCCTCCATACATCTTGAGCTGCAAGAAGTATTACTCCATCTAGTATATACCTTCTGATTAGTACCCATTACCCATCCCAGTTTACCTTTGTGAAAGTTTTAATAACTGCACCCCTAAAGCATCTCAGGGATTCTGTATACCACTAGCAATGAGGTCTTGTTTGCCAGCTGGTGGGTGAACAGTCCATCTCCAAAATCTCATTTGAGACCCTGCTTGCTAGGACCACTGCTACATCCCATTGTCTTAGGCTTGGAAACAGATGCTAAGGCAGAGTCACATGCAAGCGTGTTGGGAAATGTCTTGGGAGAGAAACATGTAGGGAAATGAGGACGGTGACATTGGGCATAGAGAAAAGTTGACCTACAATGCAGCTGCAACTGAGGCTCAGTGAATCCTGTAGAAATCTTAGAGGCTGTGATGGGTGACAAAGCCAAAGATCAAAGCCTGAGTGATTCTGCCAGATTTAGACAATTTACTGCTTACCTAGACAGCAAAATGAAGAGAAAGTCAACGGTGCCATTCCTAATGGTCTACCTCCTGCATACCTAGAAGGACAATGCTGGGATGAAAGGAACCATATGACTGACAAATGAGCCATGGGACACACAGTTGTTGAGGAGCCAGGGCAAGCCTGCAGCACAGAGGTTGTGTGTCTGCAGCTCCGCTGTGAAGGGGCAGGGGACAGAGAGCCCCAGACCTCATCAGAACCTAAAAGGCAATAAGCAACTAACTTGTGACAATCTCCTGGGGAGATGGGAGACAAGCAGGAGACAGCCTTGTAGAGCCACTTAGAGCCCTCCCAGGCTCCGGAGTTCTGCGAGGATGACAGGGCATTTCTCCACGACTCGGATAAAGTGTTAGTTGCTCAGTCATGTCCAACTCTTTGCAACCTCATGGACTGTAGCCTGCCAGGTTCCTCTGTCCATGAAATTCTCCAGGCAAGAATACTGGAGTGGGTAGCCATTCCCTTCTCTAGGGACTCTTCCCAATGCAGGGATCAAACCCAGGTCTCCTGAATTGTAGGCAGATTGTTTACCATCTGAGCCACCAGGGAATCTTGCAGTTTAAAGGTTAACTACAGACTGTCCTCAACTTACGATGGTTCAACTTACACTTTTTCAACTTTACGGTGGTAGGAAATCAATACACATTCAGTAGAAACTGTACTTCAAATTTTGAATTTTGATCTTGGGATAGTAAGAGGATTGCCCATGATGCTGGGAGGGAGCAGTGAAATGTGGCTCTTAGTCATCCACACCATCAGGAGGGTAAATAACTGACACACCAACAGCTGTTCTTCCTGTTTTTCACTTTCAGGACAGTATTCATACATTACATGAGATATTCAACACTTCTTCATAGAATAGGCTTTGTGTTAGATGATTTTGCCCAACTCTAGGCTAACACAAGTGTTCTGAGCACATTTAAGTTGGGTGAGGCTAAGCTAGGATGTTAGGTAGATTGGGTATAATAAATGCATTTTCAATTTAAGATATTTTCAGTGATGGCTTATCAGGAAGTATGCACTGAAGACTTGATGCTTTCCAACTGTGGTGCTGGAGAAGGCTCTTGAGAGTCCCTTGAAAAGCAAGAAGATCAAACCAGTCAATCCTAAATGAAATTAACCCTGAATATTCATTGGAAAGACTGATGCTAAAGCTCCAATATTTTAGCCATCTGATGCAAAGAGCCAAGTCTTTGGAAAAGACCCTGATGCTGGGAAATATTGAAGGCAGGAGGAGAAGGGGACAACAGAGTATGAAATGGTTGGATGACATCACCAGATATGACTCATCAATAGACATGAGTTTGAGCAAACTCCAGGAGAGAGTGGAGGACAGAGGAGCCTGGCGTGCTGCAGTCCATGGGATTGCAAAGAGCTGGACACAACTTAGCAACTGGACACAACTTAGCAACTGAACAACAGCAAATCACATTGTAAGTCAAAGAAGATCAGTATATGGAATGTACAAGGTCACCACAGTGCCATGGCCCAGCCATTCTCATGCAGATGACCCTTCAGAATTATCTCAGATTGAGAGAAGAGGGCTGGGTCATTCTATCTCCACATCAGCTTCCTCAGTTGGCACTGTAGTCTTGGTGAGGCAATGCTCCATCACAGCTGTGAGCCATCAGCAGCCCACGTTCCCAGCAGCTGGAGAATGAGGACTTAGGGCATAAAGAGTAGATAATGAGCAGAGCAGCACAGTACCCCTTGTACTTAGGAACTGAGTCTCACTGCATTATTGATTGTATCAAGATACATTCACTTACAAGTAAGAGAAAAACTTACAGGTTAAAAGATAAGAACATTTCTTCTTCTTTTTTTTTCTTCAAAATTTTTATTTATTTTTGGCTGCACTGGGTCTTTGATGCTGCATGTGGGCTTTCTCTAGTTGTGGTGAGCGGGGGCCACTCTCTAGTTGTGATGAGCGGGGGCCACTCTCTAGTTGTGATGCATGGGTTTCTCATTGCGGTGGCTTTGCTTGCTGTGGAACGTGGGCTCAGTAGTTGTGGCGCATGGTCTTAGTTGCCTGGAGCATGTGGAATCTTCCCAGACCAGTGTCCCCTGCACTGGCAGACAGATTCTAAACTTCTGGATCACCAGGGAAGTCCAAAAACATTTACTCTTAACATGAAAAGAAATCCAGAGAAGGGCAGCCCCACAATTAGTTTGGTGATTCAATAGTTATCCAAGGCCCAGGCACTTGTTAGCTTTCATGCTTACATCTTTAACCTCATGGTCACAAGATAGATATTCCATCTCCAGAAATCAAATCCTTATCTAATTGTGTCTAAAACAGAAAAGGTAGAAAGGAAGCAAGAGATTTTTCTTCATATGAATCTCTCCCTCCATAGGGAGGCAGAAGAAAATCTTTCCCAGAAGCTCCCATCAGACTTCTTTTATGGTTTATCAACCAGAACTGGGTCACTTGAATATCCCTAGACCAGCCTCTGGGGAAGAGAAACACGATTACCCTGATTACCTGAGACCAACTATGATTCACTCCTGGAGCTTGATACACTGCCTCCATCCCAAGATCAGGTTTCTGTTAGCAAAGAAGGAAGAGGAAATACTTAGTTTGGGGGCGATGCATATTCGATCCCTGGGTTGGGAAGACCCCCTGGAGGAGGAAATGGCAACTCACTGCAGTATTCTTGCCAGGAGAAGTCCATGGACAGAAGAGCCTGGTGGCTTACACCCCATGGGATTACAAAGTCGAACATGACTGAACATACACATGCCCACACACACACACATGCCTGCAAATCGCCAATGTCTGCCACGTTCACTGCCTTGAAAGAGCCATCAAAAGTGTTTAGAGTGGGAATTCCCTGGCAGTGCGGTGCTTAGACCTCTCCGTGTCCAGTGCAGGGGGCATGGGTTCTATCCCTCGTCAGGGAACTAAGATCCTGTATGCCATGAAGTGTGGCCTAAATAAATAAATACATTGTATGCTTTTAAAAAAAAAAATAGGTATCTAGAACTCTGAAGATAACAAATACAAATAAGGATCTATATTTGTTTGCCACCTTCTCAAAAACTTTCAGGGCCTACTGAAATGGTTTATATTTGAATTTGTAGACTTAGTGGAGCCAATAAGATGTTGGAAAGAACGATGTATCTGTAAGTTATAGAAAAGAAAGAAAAAAAACCAATTAAAGAGTTTTGCCCTTTGTATGCATGAATATGTATGCATACACATGTGTGCATGCTTAGATACTCAATTTCTAGAAGAAGCATATAATTGCATTATAGATGCCTTTCTTGTTAAAAAGACTGACAAATCAAAGTTCTTTTAAAATGGAGGACAGTAACTCTGAAAGGAGCTCTAGTGATAAATTTAGCAAGCTGAAGTATTTTGTGCTATTATTTTCCAAATCCTTATTTATGGAATAATGGAGGACTCAGCACTTGGAAAAAAACAAATTTTTATAATAATTTTGAAAGTTTATGAACTTATCACCTCCAGAATATAAGAAACATAAACTATGACACTAAGAAGCATACCTCAAACTCTAATTTTAGTAGTAACTAATGCTAAATGCTATACAAAGATAATGAAAACCTCCTATGCTAAATTCCAGTAGATCTGGATAAACTGTATTTTCCCCTTCATTATCTTTTCTCTGCTCATCCAGAAAGTCCCATCAAATGAGCCCCTGAAAGTGAATTAAATAAGAACTTGTATGAGAAGCTTGATCATTCAGTCCAGGGTACAGTAAAGATGGAGCATGGTGGTCCCCAAAGACCACCTCCAGGTTTGGTGAGTGGCTAGAATAACTCACAGGACTCAGTCTATAGTTGTCTCATGGCTGTGATTCATGACAGCAGAAGGATCCAAAGCAAAATGTGTACTTGGTCACTCAGTCATGTCTGACTCTCGGTGACTCCGTGGACTGTAGGCCATCAGGCTCCTTTGTCCATCGGATTTCCCAGGCAAGAATACTGGAGTGGGTTGCCATTTCCTTCTGGCAACCCAGGGATTGAACCCACGGCTTCTGTGTCTCCTCTATCAACAGGCAGATTCTTTACCACTGAGCCACCTGGGAAGCCCTCCAAAGCAAAATAAGCAAAGGGGAAAAAAGCATGGGGCAAAATCTGGAGAAAACCAGACACAAGCTTCTAAGAGTCCTCTCCCAGTGGAGACACACAGCACATGGTTAATTAGTCCAGCAACAAGATGTAAAAACAAGAAGCTTGTCAGACTCAATGATAGTGTTTTTATTGGACACTGGTCATGTAGGCACACTTTGCCTCGCACATCCCCAAATTCCAGACTCCCAGAAAGAAAACAGACGTTTACCATAAATGACATTGAATATACAGTTTAGCCACATTAAACCATCCTTATCAGTTAGGAAGCGATGGAAACATTCCCCAATTTCAAAATCTCGGATGTCAGCCAAGGGCCAACCTTGCAAGCATGCCTTTCTCAGGATCACAGTCTCAGACCTGCTATGTCTTCTGAATGGTTATAAAAGCAGAATCCCACCCTGTGGAGGCTGGCAGGCTGCTGTTTCTCCTCTAAATTTATCATATTACAAGGAGTCGTACATAAAGGACCCCAGTGAGATCCTTTTAAACATGTCATTTTGCTTGGCATCTTTGTCCCCAGATTTCACCCTTATTTCAGCACCTGTTTTGTTGAATAAATAAATACATCCTGTTTACTTTCCTTCCCCTCGCTTTTGTGCCTGGTAGAAATAGGGCCAGAGCTTTGCTGAGCAAACTGTACTGAAAGTCACAGAGGGTTAATGTAGTAATAGCCCCACACTGTGAAACTAAAGCTACGGTCCATCCTGTCTGGTAAACTGACTTTAAGGTCAGTCCCCTCCAGGCCTGGGCGGTGGCCCATCCCTGGAATTACTGTGGGAATGGAGACTGCGTATCCCAAAGAAGGAGCGCTCATTTGGCTGCTCAGTTAAACACCAGTCACTCAGCTTCTAATGTCTGCTTGAAAAGTCTGTCTCTTATTTGATAGCTAGATGTATCTAGTCATCCACACTGAGCTCAGCAGCACACAAGCGATGTGTCTCTTCAGGTGACAAATGGGGAAAACTTTCCTGTTTTATGCCTGGATTCTTTGAGGAAATGAAACAAGAATTCAATGCCCTCTAAAGTCACCTGTGGAACTTTCTTAGTGGCTCAGCAGTTAAGAATCCTCCTGCCAATGCAGGAGCCGCAGAAGATCCCTGGGTTGGGAAGATCCCCGAGAGGAGAACATGGCATCCCATTCTTGCATGGAGAATCCCATGGACAGAGGAGCCTGGCGGGCTACAGTCTGTGGGGTTACAAAGAGTCGGACACGACTCAGCAACTGCGTACCCATGCGAAGTCACCTGCATTGAAAAAAAAAACATTTTTTTGGGAGTTTGTTTCTTTGTGCTATGAAGAAACCTTCCTGTCTGCTGTTCTGTCGAAGGCCTCTGGCAGAAGCAGGCCCAGCAAATTGTCCTCTTTTCTCTTTCCTCCCTTGGACATTGTGTTTCCCCTCAGAGAAGGGCCCAGTTGGGCCCCAGAAACAGGAAACTGAAAGCTTTAGTTGCTTCAGTTGTGTCTGACTCTTTGTGACCCCGTGGACTGTAGCCCACCAGGCTCCTCTGTCCATGGGATTCTCTAGGCAAGAGTACTGGAGTGGGTAGCCATTCCCTTCTCCAGGGGATCTTCCCAACCCAGGGATGGAACCCAGGTCTCCCGCATTACAGGCAGATTGTTTACCATCTGAGCCACCAGGGAAACCCAGAGCTTTGTGCCAAATACTGCCTCTGGAATTTAAGAGCAGAAAATGTATTAGTATAAAGAGCTTCCAGTTTTTCATGTCTTCTTCAGTCAACACTGTAAATATTTTATTTGACACCAATTGTATTTATTTCCATTGTGCCACACTCAGTGAAGAAGCTGCAGCAGCAGAAAGGGGCTTGTTTGGTTGCAAGAGGCCTTGAACTTTATATTTCAGTCACTTGGGCTTTTAATTAAGTTTATAAAGGCTCCATTTCTCTTTCTAGCCTCAGCACCATCTGTTAGAATGACAAAGGCTCCCCGTGTTTCCCGCTGACTTATATTATCTTAATATCAATGAGCAAAAGTCTTGCATGATTTCTTGGGTTTCTGGAACTGGTATCCTTGCTCAGCTGCCAATGTGGGTGGGCAGGTAGGTAGGCAGATCAGAGCTTATTTTGTGCACAGAGGAGAGTCGAATCTTGTCCTGGAAAAGTAGGGAGTGGGGTGGTCTTTGCCTCTAGCTGAACAGTCACCCATTTATTCTTGCTGTTTCCCTTCTGATGGGCCTCTCCACCTCCTCTCACTCACCCTTCCCTAAAGAGAGCACAGAACTGATCCCCGTGGAATACATATGAATGCTGATTAAAACCTGTTAATTGTGTTTCTGTGATTTGTTCTCACTGTGATGCTTTTTCTGCCAACTGAATCAAGTCTAATCTGATTTGGGCAGTGTTATACATTCATCCTCTCCTATCTTAACTAACTCACGAGTTCCTTAACTATTTATCTTCTCTTCCTTCCTCCAACCAGCTCTAATAATACTGCACAGAAGTTCTAGTGGTTTCCCACGGCCCTTAGAGTAAGGCCAAGTACCTTAGTCTGCTATTGAGCACAACCCCCTTTTCATGTATTTATGCATTATTTATTTGTTTATTTTTATCTCACACTTGAGTTCAGTTGTTGCATTAAACGATGTATATGCATTGGTGTATACAGGTCTTCAACAAAAATTTTGGATGGTTTATTTTCTTTTGAGTAATAGGCCCAGCAGATATAAAAAGAAAAGAAAACATCTTTTTTGTTCTGAAAAGACTTCTATTCAAGAAGGGGAGACAGTTCTAGTGGAATTTAATAAATGAGGGATGCACATGATACAATGAATTAAATAATTTATGGTGATTTAATTTACCTGACTCACAGATTTTTATCAAACACCTTGGACGATGCAAGTAACGGGCAGACACATCAAAGATCTAAATCAAAGAGTAGAATCATGTAAAGTTTCTCAGAGAGGCAAATTCTTCAGTCCTTTGGGACTTGCTGGGCACCCAAGCCCTCTGCTGGTTGTTATCCAAATTCTTCTTGCAGAATGCGTGGACTGCTCGCTGTTCACTCTGTTTCTTCGTCTGAAATATGTTCTTGTTTTAAAATATTCTTGACCTGGCTCTAAATGTACCTCTTCATCCACTGTGATTCCCCTAGGTCAGTAGGAATCCATTACCTGTTTGAATTCCTGTGCTTTTCTCATAACACAACTTTTAAGTTATTTTAAGGGAACGTCCAAGGTAGTAAAAAAAAAAAATCATTTAAATTATGTAGAGACTTGTCTAATAAAGAGTGGAAGATTGTCCTTACCCTGACTCTGCACAGACACACACGTATCAGAGGTTAATGATGTTCATAAATGAAAGCATACTCTGCGTTGTTTTGGAATTCCATGGGAGGATTATATTTGTTCAGATCTGAACATAAAAACAGAACGTGGTTTTTCAATGGAATGCTTAGATGGCCATTTCTTTTCTAACATTCCATTGCTAAAAACAAACCTGCTGTGTACATATTCATCTCTGCATAGGCGTATGTGCATCTCTATGGATAATTTACAGATGTGAGATTCCTCAATCCAGGGGTGCACATGTTTAAAATGTTAGATGCTGCTGAATTGTCCTTCAAACAGGCTCTCCCAGTTTAAACTCCCACAAAGAGTCCCCAGACCTTCACTTAACGGCATCTTGTACATTGTTTTAGGGGATGTGAATGTGATTTTCCTGGGGCAGGGACTGTGCTGTTTACATCTTAGCATCCCTGGTGACGAATGGTCCAGAACAGTTCTTGGCACATAATAGAGATCTGATAAATACTTGTGGAAACAAAGTGAACTTCACAAATGTAAAACACCAGTTTTCTCCTGGAGGAAAGGAAGGAGCTATTTGATCTTTGGGAAAGATTCTGTTCTGTTCTCTGTTGATTAAATGCTCAATTCTAGCCAATATACAGTCTGCCTAGGTGTGCTCTAATGAAGATCTTAAGCAAGATTTTCTGAGGAGTTAACAGGAAGTTCTAAGGATAAAGCCCCCTGGACTGGGACCAGGGAATAAAAAATAAAGCCTTGAGCTCTAGGGTCCCCCTGGAAACCATCAGAATGTAGCCGACAGTCCCAGGTAGACAAGAAGGCATGGGGTCACGGGAACCTGCCAGCTGAGGCAGGATGCCTGAACAGGAAGTAGCAACTTAGACCAAATTGCTCTGAAGAAAGAACATTTATGACTTTAAGTTAGGTCTGGGCTAATCCCCAATTTGATGATTTGTGGTGCTCTACTTACTGTGTTTGAAAGTGCTTTTGCTCTTCTGTAAGATGGAAAGACAAGTCCTGCTGGATACTGAATTACCGATGGTCAGGAACTCATACAGTGCCAGCTGCGTGGGAAGAGCCGCTTGGTCCAAGGCCTGCCTTCTGGGGCACAGAAAAGCCCCACCTCTGCTGAAGGCCCAAGACCTCCTGAGGAAAAATTTTCTTGAAAACCTACTTTTGAATAATTGGTTTGTCCACTTTACCCATGTTTCAAAGTCATCTCTTCAGAAATATAATTTCAGAAACCCAGATAACTAAGTTTTACTTCTCTGTTTTTATAGTTGTTAGGTTCTTTTCAATAGTCAGGACAACCTTTAGTTCTTGACTCAAAAATCCCACATGGATGTCAGGCCTGGAGCATTGAAAATATGTAGTGATTGGGATGAACGCAGTGTCCCCTGTGGTCCAGGTGGGGAGTCACCTGTCAGGAGATTCTGTGACATGAACTATTTGTGAGCCTTCAAGGAAGGGGGTCAGTGAGCACTGAGAATCAGCTTGGGGTCCCAGGTCCAGCCATTTCCAAAGAATCTAAACTGGCACATGCAGAATGCCCAAGGAGAAATGGCAACCCACTCCAGTATTCTTGCCTGGAGAATTCCATCGACAGAGGGGCCTGGTGGGCTACAGTCCATGGGGCCACAAAGAGTCAGACATGACTGAGTGACAAACACTTTGACTTCCATACAAAGGTCACAGGTGTGGACCCTTATACCAAGGTCACAGGACAGAAGTTTCCAGAATTAACCAAGCCTGACAGCAACGGTTGCCATGAGCCTCCTGATCTAAATTGGCCAGTTTACTGACCCCTTAGTGGGTAAAATACCCACCCTGTGTCCCACCCTAAAGCATCCTAACCAATCACCTAATGCCACCCTTCCACTAGGAATTTCCTCTGTCATGAGGCTATAAAAATTGACTAGTAGCCCGAGAACAGGGACGGCTCTCCCTTGAGCCCACCCACTGTTCTAACAGCCCGCTGTTCTAATAAATTCTGTTCTCCTCTCATTCTGCCTCATGTCTGGAAATTCTTTTCCAGCCCGTGCAGAGATCATGACATGCATGTCACCAAAATGTTAACATGGTACCCACTTCTACTCTTTACCTTTGTCAATGTTACGGCTTTCACCCTTTCTTCTCATTTCCGGCTGGCAAAGTCCCCTTTATCATTTAAGGCCCATTGCAGAGCCTTCTCATATACTTCATAACGTCCTTCCTAGGTGGTATTTTTCATTTCATGGTTTCTTCGATTTTTCTGTCCCTCTTCCTTCCTGCCATAAAAACATAAGCACCTCAAAGTCATCATTTTCATATTTCAATCTTTCTTTCTCATGCCCTGAGCTTTTTACAATGCCTTGTACTAAGTACTTTCCTAGTAATACTTTTTAAAGGACGAATAAATGAAAGTGGGCTCAGGAACTCTTGGTGGATTTGTGGCTAGCAAAATGGTTCTCCCAAAGACTGCTGAAGAAGTCCAAGGGGGACTCTTTCATAGGGGGATTCTCATAAGTTAAACCATGACTCTTTTACAAACAAGAGAATTACCATGTGTCAAGAATTATACTCAACTCAGTCATGAGTGATGAACCGAGCATAATGGTAAAGCTGATTCTAAACAGATTTAAGGAAGTGGTGGTTTTGTAATCCTTTTAAGACAAGAAAGTCAGGATAAGATTGCCGTTTGCATGCAAAACTAGTTATTGTTATTACTTTTAACCTTTGAAATTTTCTCTTCTGCCAGGTAGAAATCATTTGCAACTCCATGGGGCACAAACAGGGCTTCCCAGGTGGTGCTGGTGTAAAGAAACTGCCTGCTAAAGCAAGAGGCATAAGAGACTTGGGTCAATCCTTAGGTTGGGATGATCCCCTGGAGGAGGGCATGGCAACCCACTCCAGTATTCTTGCCTGGAGAATCCCATGGACAGAGGAGCATGGTGGGCTATAGTCTATAGGGTTACAAAGAGTCAGTTATGACTGAAGCAGCTTAGCATGCATGAGCCACAAATACACAAGTAAATGCAACTTCAAAGAGAAAACCTTCAGTTAATAGTAAAAAGAAGCAAAGTTAAACAAGGGCATATTTTCCAAGAAAATTGCTCTAGGGTCCCCCTGGGAACCATCAGAATGTAGCCAGCAGTCCCAGGTAGGCAAGAAAGCATAGGGTCACAGGAACCTGCCAGAGGGGCAGGACGCCTGAACAGGAAGTAGCAACTTACACCAAATTGTTTTATAGAAAGAACAACATTTGTGCACTTCAAGTAAGGTCTGGGCTAAACCTCAATTCGATGATTTGTGGCACTCTATTTACTGTTTCTGAAAGTGCTTTTGCTCTTCTGATAAACATTGACTCAGGATGCAATGAGAGGAAATGCAGTCTTTCTCTTGGCCTTATTTATAGATTGTGGATAACTTTTCTGTCTCATTGTTCAGTTGTTTTTATTTTTACCTTATCTGACTTTTTGGAGCAGTTTCCTCCATACCTATGGCTTTCCAGTGATTCTTAAATCTGTAACTTTAGTCCAGACCTTTCTTCTCAGTTCTCAGCTTTCTCATTAAACTCTCTTCTTGCCTAGCTGTGTGTCTCTGGGAAGATTACCTAACATCCCTGTGATTCTGTTTCTTCCTCTATAAAATGGGATTCATAACAGGACTTAGCACATAGGAGCACTGTAAAGAGTAAATGAATTCATATGTACAAAGTGTTCTGACCAGCGCCTGGCATGTTAATATAAGTGCTTTCTGTTGTTGTTCTCAGCATATCTATTTGGATATCTCAGGGGTACCCAAACACATGTCAGAAATCTAACTTATTCCATTTGCTCCTGAAACCTGCTCTACCTGCAGTATTCCCTGTCACAACCAAGGGCACCACTATTCATATAATTATAAAAATGCGAAGCTAAGGACCATCATTTATGTCTCTTCTCCTTCCTCCCCATCTCTAAGCTAACAGTAAGTTCTGTCTACTTTATTCCTAAGTATCTCTTAATCCATCCATTTTTCTCTGTCTCTACTGCTGGCATCCTAAGCAAAATTGCTTTCATCTCTTGCCTGAATTACAATAGCCTCCTGAATGGACTCTCCATGAACACCCTTGCTTCTGCAACCCACTCTCTTCACCGAAGGATCTTTTAAGAATGATGGGCTTACTATGCTATCTCCCTGCTTTGGCACTCTTGATGCCTTCTGCTTTTCTAGCAACAAAGAACTGACTTGTAAACTGGCCCATGCCTCACGCCACCTTCCTCGGGATCTGTGCTCTAGCGATTCTGGCCTTCACTCACTCCCTGACCATGCAGGTTCCATCACCAGGCTTTTGCCCGTGTCGTACCCTCTGCCTGCGGTGCCCTCTGCTCTTTACCCTGCTGATTCCCAGTTCAAAATGCACCTGCTCCAGGAGTTCTTGAGAATCCTTACACCAGGTCAGATTCTTCTCTTGGCATCCTCTCTTTTTTCTCCAAAATATCTTATCACCTCATAGTTATACCTTTATATGTGTGATTTGATCAGTGTCTGTTTTCCCCATTAAACTACATGAGCTATTTGATGGTATAGACAGTGGCTAGTTTATCTTAACACCATATCCCTAGCACTTGCAAATAGCCTGGCGTTTAGTAAGTAATAAATGCCCTATACCGAGTATATGATTTTCTGTTGTTGTTGTTCAGTTGCTCAATTGTGTCCAACTCTTCGTGACCCCACGAACTGCAGCCCACCAGGCTTCCTAGTCCTGCACTATCTCCTGGTGTTTGTTCAGACTCATGTCCACTGAGTCAGTGATGCCATCCAGCCATCTCATCCTCTGTCACCCCCCTCTCCTCCTGCCCTCAGTCTTTCCCAGCATCAAGGTCTTTTCCAATGCGTCAGCTCTTCGTATCAAGTGGCCAAAATATTGGAACATATAGTATGTGCTTGGCTATGCTTAGTCACTCAGTCATGTCCAACTCTTTGTGACTCCATGAACTGTAGCCCCCCAGGTTCCTCTCTCCATGAGATTCTCCAGACAAGAATACTTGAGTGGGTTCCCACGCCCTCCTTGAGGAGATCTTCCTAACCCAGGGATCAAACCCAGGTATACTAAATGCCAAATGCTATATGCTGAATAGTCTGGCATTTGATATAGTGTTGACAATTAAGTGAAAGAACCCAGAGAATAGATTTCAGTGGACTCCTAAAGGATTCCTTGACCTGTTCAATATAATAATTAGTGATTTGGATGAAATCATAAATAAAAATGAAAATTAGAGGTAAAAATATCAAAAGCTTAAAAATAGAGCTACCATATAATTCAAGAATTCCACTCCTGAACTATATATCTAGTAGACTATCCAGGATCTTGAAGGTACATCTGCACTCCCATCTTCATTGTAGTATTATTCACAATAGTCAAGATATGGAAACAACCCAGGTGTTCATCTGCAGGAAATGGATAAATAAAATGTGGTAGATATATATAACAGAATATTGCTCAGCCATAAAGGAGGAACCTACAATTTGTGACAACATAGATGGACCTGGAGATATTAAGTTGGCCACAGAGGGCAAATACTGTATGATCCCAGTTAGATGAGATACCTAAAACAGCCAAACTTATTGAAACAGACAATAGAATGATAATTGCCAAAGAGATTGGGGTGAGGGTAGAAGCAGAAATGAGTTCTTTTTCAGCGGATATAAAGTTGCAGTTATACAAGGTGAAGATCTGGAGAGCTGCTAAATGATATAGTACCTAGAGCTGATAGTACAGTATAAAAAAGTTAGAGGTTAGAAAAAGAGAAAACTGGGAAAAGTACAACAAGCTCAAGAGTCAAAAAGATCTGAAAAGCCTAAAATAATAAGCAAAATAAAAGGCAACATTTAGCCAGAACACATGTAAAACCATGCATTCAATTTTTAAAACTTTATTTCTAATTGGAGGATAATTGTTTTACAATGTTGTATTGATTTCTACCATACAACAGTGTCAATCAGCCATAAGTATACGTATGTCCCCTCTTGAAGCCACCCTCCCACCCCCATCTCATCCCACCCCTCCAGTTTATCACAGAACACCGAGTTGAACTCCCTGTGTTATATAGCAACTTCCCATCAGCTATCTATTTTCTTCTAGAAATATAGTATACTTAATAACAGTCCATTTGGAAACAGCTAAGCAAGAGTGGGAGGGGGCATCCTTGTGAGTTAAGAACATACCAGGACTTCCCAGTGCCTGGTACCATCTTGGGCCGTGCCTAGAAGCCAGCTGTCCTGAGAGTGAGGGGTCATGGATGGTCTCTCTTGGGCCTGAAGAAGCCACAGCTGACAAACAGCATTAGAGCAGATGATGAAGTACAGGAAGCATGCATTCAAGACAGTAGAAAGAATACAGGAGCTTACTTTTTTTTTTCTGCTCTGTAATATAACAGCCAGTAGATAGTGTGAGTTTTAGGAGGAGAAGCCAGGTAGAACTGGGGTTAGAACCCAGATCCACCTCTAGACTTGGGAGCAAGTGTGCACGTGATTCAGATTCAGCACAGATGTTTGAATGTTGCATGATCTAAGAGACCAAAAAAAAAAAAAAGCCCTCTCTTCCAAAATGGATTCTCCATGACTTATCCTGATGCCCAGATTTCCACGATGATGTTTCCTTTCCACTGGGCTGGGTCTATACATGGCAGTGTGCCCGGAGATACTCAGTTCTAGGAGAATCATGGTATGTTGTTTGAGAACAGTGGTTTCATGCCAAAATCTGAAAAAAAAAAAAAAAGTTATAACCAACATTAGTGTTTTATACAGTAGAAACTTGAACTGAATTAAAAGCTAAGGTGTGAGAAATTTTATGTTTACTTTGTGCTACAATCCCAGAGCCCCACACACGTGAATTCTTTCCATGGTCAGAGGTGCTTTGGTGGGAAGGCTTGAGAAGTGCTCATTGAAAGACCCCCAACCCCTAGGAAGCTTCTGAGAAAGCAAAACCATGTTGACTGGCACTGGGGAGGCAATGCTTACGTTCCCTGCCAAAATGTGAGCTCCTGAAGTCAGATGAGTTTATTAGCTTTGATTGATTCGGTACAATGAAAATACTTGAAGTAAGGAGATACCAGAAGCTGAAGTCTGATTAAATTCTGGGAGTGCAGAAACCACGTCTTTGGGTGACAGGGACAAAGTGCCTCAGTGGGACATTAGAATGTCGTTTGTTGGGGATGGGTTTACTAAAGAGATCATCTTCTCCTCCATCAGACCATTTATTCTCCACCCACACCCCTTTGTAAAGAGTCTTCCCAGGCTCCCTTAGGAACACAGCTATTGTTCAGAGACCTGTTAAACAGAGCAGCAACGCAGGGAACTCCCCCTTCTCCTCCGCATCTCTGACTCAGCCAGCCAGTGGCAGATGCTACATCCAAAGCAATGCATTTGGAATGTATTGGTGTGCATGCAGAAAGCCAGGAATCCATTTTTTGTGTGCAGGATTATGGAAGTTGGGCTTCAAGATCTGACAGTCTGTGTGAACTGAAGGCAGGTGATGGTGGCCACATGTATATCAGAACAGCAAAAGCCAGTCTTCTCTAAGGGAAAAGATAGAAGCAAATGTGTGGGGAGAAGCTATCAAGAGAACACACAGGGGACCTCTGAGTTCTGAAGCCCCTCGGGAAGCCTGGCTTTTGGGGGGCTGCTACATTTTGTGCATACCGTCCCCTCTTGGCTTAAGCTGGCTCAAGCAGGTTTCATTCTTCACCTCAAAAGTTCTTGGACAGAGTGATCAAAACCCAACACTACCTGGATGTAGGTAAGCATATACTTTGAAATCTTATTTATTTATTTTTAAAACATTTATTTATTTGGCTGTGCTGGGTCTTAGTTGTGGCACATGGGATCTGATTCCCTCTTCAGGGATCAAACCCAGGCCCCCTGCGTTGAGAGTGTGCAGTCTTAGCCCCTGGACCACCAGGGAAGTCCCAAGAGTAGCCATATACTTTATCATTTTAATTAAGACACTCAGGGCACTGTTCATAATTAGGCTGACACAGCAGGAAAACCGGGAGGTATGGCCATCCTTCCTATGTGCTCAAGAAAAGAAAAGAGATGCTAACTGCATATATTTCCGAGGCACTGTTAGCTGCTTAAATCTCAGCTACCTTACCCAATTGTCACAGCTGTTTTACCTTGTCTCGGAGCAGAAATGATGACAGCTCAAGAGACTGGGCACACCAGCAGCTGGTGGGCAAATCAGGAGAGGAAGTCAGACCCAGCTGACCACGGGGTCAGCTCTGCTGGCCTGGCTCTCTTCTTCCCCAGAAGGTGCCTGAGGGCCCTTAGTCCTTGTGTCTGCATCGTGGGGTGTTGGAAAGCCCTGATCAGTGGGGAGAAACACATGCAATCACACCGATCTCTCAGAACACCCATGCCCACCCTCTTGACACCGGGACAGTATCTAGCCTCCTTCTTGTTTGAGACACCTTTCAGCTGCAACAGCACATGCAACAAAATCTCCACTAGGAAAGTAAGAAATTGAAACAATTCTGAGACAATGTAGGAGAATCCCCATTTTCATCAGAATTATCTGAGCAGCTCAGAACACAAAAGACTAGGGGTCAGAGTTTTTCAGATAATTGCTTGTTTTCCTGGTCTAGCAGGTTAACTCCCAGGCTTGCATTTGTAAGCATATGTTGTCTTCGCCACACAGTGAATACCTACCAGTTTCTGGGTTAAATCTGGGTGGCAAAAGAAAGAGGCGATGGGAGAGAACATGATATTCTGATTAAAGTGTTAGTCGCTCAGTCCTGTCTGACTCTTTTCGACCCCATGGACTGTAGCCCACCAGGCTCCTCTGTCCATGGGATTCTCCAGGCAAGAATACTGGAGTGGGCTGCCAACTCCGTCTCCAGGGGATCTTGCCAACCCAGGGATCGAATTCAGGTCTCCTGCATTGCAGGAGGTGGTTTCTTGACCATGTGAACCACGAGGGAAGCCCATTCTGATTCAGACGGAGGTGAACAATCTCTTCCTTAAAATTCTAATGTGATCCCAGTTTTATTTCCACTACGATGCCGCATGTAATAGGAAAATAATTTTTAGTTCCAAGTTCTATATCCCTTTTCTTATTGCCTGCTGCTGACCTGCAGGGTTGATGTGGTTCCCATCAAGCAATCACCTGATGATTGGGGCTTCTGGAGTTTGCTAACCATCGTGGAGAGTGCCAGGTTCTTTCTGAGTCAGAAAAAGGGATCGGTTACTGCCCACAGCACCCACCTGTTTCTGCTCAGTAAAGGGTAGGCTGCCAGGATAATAATGATGTCTTAATTCAGGGTGATGTGACCTTGAGGGGCAGTGAGCTTTCCTACCACGCAGATCAGGCCTGAAGGAGGGACTCCAGCAGCCGCTGAGAGTCCCATCTGTTCTCCTGATACCACTTTTAGAGCCACTGACGAGTTTGTCCTGGGTGGTCTGCTCACAGCAAGTGTAGCCCCTTTAAGTCCTGCCCTCAAGGATGACTTGGGAGAACTGAGGAAGGTATAGTATGGACAAGGAAGCACAGTGTGGGTTGAGGAAATAGTACAGTAAGTCCCCTGCATCCAAACGATTTCGTTCTGAGAATTCAAGACCAATATGTTGTTAAGTCCAACAAAGTCAGCCTAAGTATCAAACTAACACAATTGGCTATATACTGTCGCTTCTACCCTTGCTCCCGAACATCCCGGCCTTGAAATAAAAATACCGTACTCTGTATAGTTCAGTTCAGTCACTCAGTCGTGTCCGGCTCTTTGTGACCCCATGGACTGCAGCATGCCAGGCCTCCCTGTCCATCACCAACTCCCAGAGTTTATTCCAGCTCATGTCCATTGAGTTGGTGATGCCATCCAACCATCTCATCCTCTGCCATCCCCTTCTCCTCCTGCCTTTGATTTTTCCCAGAATCAGGGTCTTTTCCATTGAGTCAGTTCTTTGCATCAGGTGGCCAAAGGATTGGAGTTTCAGCGTCAACATCAGTCCTTTCAATGAATATTCAGGACTGATTTCCTTTAGGATGGACTGATTGGATCTCCTTGCAGCCCAAGGGACTCAAGAGTTTTCTCCAACACCACAGTTCAATAGCATCAATTCTTCAGCACTCAGCTTTCATTATAGTCTAACTCTCACATCCATACATGACTACTGGAAAAACCATAGCTTTGACTAGAGGGACCTTTGTTGGCAAAGTAATGTCTCAGCTTTTTAATATACTGTCTAGGTTGGTCATAACTTTTCTTCCAAGGAGCAAGTGTCTTTTAGTTTCATGGCTGCAATCACCATCTGCAGTGATTTTGGAGCCCCAAAAAATAGTCAGCCACTATTTCCCCTGTTTCCCATCTGTTTCCCGTGATGTGATGGGAGATGCCATGATCATAGTTTTCTGAACATTGAGCTTTAAGCCAACTTTTTCACTCTTTTCTTTCACTTTCATCAAGAGGCTCTTTAGTTCTTCTTCACTTCTGCCATAAGGGTGGTATCATCTGCATATCTGAGGTTATTGATATTTCTTTCAGCAATCTTGATTCCAGTTTGTGCTTTCTCCAGTCTGTCATTTCTCATGATGTACTCTGCATATAGGTTAAATAAGCCCAGGGTGACAATATACAGCCTTGACGTACTCCTTTCCCAATTTGGAACCAGTCTGTTGTTCCATGTCCAGTTCTAACTGTTGCTTCTTGACCTGCATACAGGTTTTACCCTACAGTGAGCTGAACCACTAGTAAAGGATGTACTGACATGACAATGTACACCAGACACATGAACTAACATACATTGTTGGACATGTGAACGCATGTTTGCATCTTTGAAAGTTTACAACTTGAGGGTTCATATGTAGGGGACTTACTGTACACCCACACGGTGCTTGCATGTCAGGGGCAGAGTTCTTATGTCCTAGACTGTGACTGAGATTCCCCAGGACTGACATTTCACAAGTGATTACAAAGCAAGAAAAATACATTTGACATGTGCCAGACCTTATGGAGACTTCCCAGGTGGCCCAGTGGTACAGAACCCGCCTGCCAGTGCAGGAGACACAGGAGACGTGAGTTCAGTCCACAGATCCGGTAGATCCCCTGGGGAAGGAAATGACAACCCAGTGCAGTGTTCTTGCCTGGGAAATCCCCTGGGCAGAGCAGCCCAGCTACCGTCCAAGAGGTCACAAGAGAGTCCGACACAACTTAGCGACTAAACAATAGCAACACACCTTATTGAACCTTGTAAAATGGAAATGTGAATTTTTTCACCGCAGTGATCATTTATTTGAGAAAAAATACCTTCCAAAAAAAAGGAGAATAAAATATGATTGGTTTTTGAAGAAATTTATGGACTATGTTGTAGCGCTCTTGGTGCCGTGTCACAGCTACACAGCATTTTACTGGCTTTTTTTCATGCACGCAGAATATTATCGCTATAGTTAAGAGACCTTGCAATTTCTTTTTTTTTAAATTGAAGTATAGTTGGTCTATAGTTGGTTAACTTCTGCTGTACAATGAAGTGATTCAGTTAGACGCACATAAACATTCTTTTTATATATTCTTTTCCCTTATGGTTTATCATAAGCTATTGAATATAGTTCCCTATACTATACAGTAAAACCTTGTTGTTTAGCCACGATATATGAGTAGCTTGCATCTGCTAGTCCCAAACTCCTGCTCCATCCCACCCTCACCTTCCCTCCCTCTTAGCAACTACAGGTCTTCTCTCTATGCCTGTGAGTCTGTTTCTTAGATCAGTTCATTTGTGTTATGTTTTAGATTCCACATGTAACTGATATGGCATGTGTTTGTCTTCCCCTGACTTACTTCTCTTACTATCATAATCTCTAGTTCCATCCATGTTGCTGCAAGTGGCATTATTTCATTCTTTTTTATGGCTGAATAGTATTCCATATTACTTCTCTTTTGAATGACTTAAATCTTGAGAACTATTCAAGTGCTCAAAATATTTTTCTTTTCCCACCCAACTCCCAGTTAAGAGAAACAATTTTTAAAAATCACCCAGATGCACACCCTCCATGCATGTGTGCACACAAATTGTCTTTTATGGGTCTGCCTTAGAAGACTATTCATCTGGAGACTAATAGCTGTATTGCCCTGGTTGGTGCTGAATAACCAGACAGTGTCATCCATCTTAGCAGCATGAAAAAAATAAGGAAATTAGGAATAGAGTGATATAAAACAGCAGGTGAGCAGAGAGGTAGAGGCTGGCAAATGTAATGCATGAGACATAACTGGAACATGAATCCTGTCACCTGACCTATGGTTTGCTCTTTATCACTTTTTCCCCCTGTACCCACTTTTCTTGATGATTTCTAATGGGCCTCAAATGAAAACTGTCTTTTTATTTAAAGATGTAATCCCTACTTCCACCCAGAATAACCATTAAGGAATTTTTTTTCTAAGAACTTTGAATTAATGTTACTTTCTGGGAAATCATTGTTTTGAATCTGTTTATCTTCCTGGTGGTCAGAATGCAAACAGTATTAAAGACATGTTGTTCTTCTTTTCCAGTTTTCTTCCCTACTATCAATTTTGAACTTTAAATTGGATACAAATCATATTAATAGAGAGGACTGATTGTTTAAAAGAGCATTTTATTTATTAGTTATGGTGACATGACTTCTTAATGGGGTCTGTTACCCTAGAGGGCTGTCATTTTGTTTTCTGTTGTTTTATATATATATATATAACTCTTGTATTTATACATGCAATTGGCTAGGAGACCCCTGGGCTCCACAGTCAGAATGTGGCAAAGCCTGGAAATGGGGTGAGGATGAGTGTGTTCCCCCTTATCCAGCTGAGCCCAGGACACTTGGGCCAGGGCGTGAAGGAGCAGCTAATAGAACAGTAGTCCAGAAAGAAAAAGGCACAGGCCTAAGCCAGTAATACTGATGCCTTTTTGGTATTTTCAGATACTATTTAAGTGAGTGCTAAAATCACAGAAGGATGGAAGGAATAATATAATTGCCAAAAGTTAGGGTTGTAGCCGAGGCAACAGTTACCTTCTGTCTGAAGAGGCCAGCTCATTCCAGAGTCCTTGGAATCCTATGCAGTGGTAGCCAAAAAGTATGGTGTTGGTGCATTTTCTGGATCTTAAAGGTATTCTTTATATTCACTGTTTACCCACAATTTTCAATTGTGATCACAGAACTGACCTACTTGGTTTGTTGGGAGAGGCGAGAGGAAGGGAAAAAGAAATAATTAGAGCAAAACTGGTGCTAAATGTTTTATGTCATTTTATATAGTTATGTCAGAATTACAGTTCAAGTTAAGGTTGATTGGCTTTAACAGCAGTCCTTGAAGTTTTATGACAGCACTTGGGCTGTCAGTTCCTGCACCTATTCATACGCTGGTCTTTCTCCAGCCATTAACAGCTGGCCAGCCACTCCCTCTTGCCCTGCGATCTTTAGCCAGGCAAGCTGGGGTTATCTTCAGTGCCTTTTAAAAGAATCATGACCAATAAAACACTTTACAAGGCTTTTGAAATACAAAGGTCCTCAAATAAATTGGCTGACTCTTTCTGTCCTATTCAGTTCCTGATATTAGAGTTCATCAAATCCCAAAGCATGGATTTTTAGGCTACAGGAACAAATTTATTTCTCATTGGTAAAAATGTGCTAATTGTAATGGTTCCTATTTTGATTAATAAAGATGTGTTTGAGCCTGTTATAATAATTTGAAGCTCATGGTCTGAAACGGCAATTGCGTTTTCACCAACCAATAAATGTGTACCTCTATTAGGATCAGGGAATGCAGTCAGCTCCCCAAGCACTGACCCTTTCTGCAGTGGTGGTTTGGCAGAGACCCTGGAGATTCTGTAGCCCAGAGGCCACATGTCCTGAGCGGGTACTTTATCCCTTTGCAGCACGGAGGCCTGAATCCAGTCTTATTCCTTCCACTCAGACACCCTAACTATTGCACCCCAGGGAAGCAAACATCAAAGTTTCAGTCATTCATTGGCATACTGCTCCATAAAGCACCACCTCTACTGTGCTGGGCCAGGTGCCTGGGCAGGCATGTATGTCTGCTTCATGTCTCTGGGCTGGGAAGTTGCTAGAAAAAGCAGAGTCAGTGGCTGCCATCTCCAGAGTCCAAGGTTTCTAGGAAAGAATGTTTGACAGCACAACGCATTTTCTGTCTCATTGGTTTCCAGTATGCATTTTTAAAATGCGTATTTTCTTCTAAATCAGACAAGGGATTTTTTAGCCAGTATGGGCTTCCCTGGGGGCCCAGTTGGTAAAGAATCCACCTGCAATGCGGGAGACCTGGGTTTGATCCCTGGGTTGGGAAGATCCTCTTAAGAAGGGATCAGATACCCACTCCAGTCTTCTGGGCTGGAGAATTCCATGGACTGTATAGTCCATGGGGTCTCAAAGATTTGGACATGACTGAGGGACTTTCACTAATGGGGTTATGTTTTTTCCAAGACAGCAGGTAAAACCTAACTTCAAACCTTCAGTGGGCTTCCCAGGAACCTCAGTAAGGAAATACAACTTGAGTTTTGTGTCCAAAAGTTTCAGGTGCCTCCAGGAAGCTTAGCAAGTGTGAATCAAGCTTGGGGAGGGCGAGAGGCTGACTTTAGAGGCTGGGGCTGCCAGGTTAAGGGCAGATCAGTTGCTCCTCCGGTTGGAAATTTGACCAATGACTAGGAGACATTTCATGACTAATTTTTGCCCCACAGCACTGGGCGTCTCATCCCAGATGAGGCAAAAATTCACCGCAGATATTTATAGGCTAAGGATTATTTCAATTGCTATGCCTTCCAGATGCACTGAGGTCAACACATGGCAAAGGAGAGGAGGGGGGAGGCTCATGTCTCCCTGCCCCCTCTCCTGTCAGTGTTGCTGGTTTACCCTATCTTTGACCTCTGTGGTTGCATCTCATGATGCTGTGGTCTGCAGAATGATGGCTCCCCAAAGATGTCCAGATCCTAATTCCCAGAACTAGTGAATGTGTTACTCTCTGTGGCAAAAGGGACTTGGCAGGTGTGATAAAGTTAAGGGGTTTTTGATGGGGAAATTGTTCCAGATTATCCTACCAGTGTAATCACAGTAACTCTTATAAGGAATAGAAGGAGGCAGAGCAGTTACAGAGAGAGATAGGACAATGGAAACAGAGGGCAGTGATAGGATAACTGGCCTGGAAAGTGGAAGAGGCCTGTGAGTCAAGGACACAGAGCTTCTAGAAGCTGGAAAAGGCAGGGAACAGATTCTCCCCTAGAGCTTCTAAAAGGAATATGGTCATACCAATAGCTTGATTTTAGTCCTTAAGATCCTTTTCCTGACTTTTGACTTCTAGAACGATAAGATAAATCAGTTCAGTCGCTTAGTCGTGTCCGGCTCTTTGTGACCCCATGGACTGCAGCATGCCAGGCCTCCCTGTCCATCACCAACTCCCGGAGCTTACTCAAACTCATGTCCATCCAGTTGGTGATGCCATCCAACCATCTCATCTTCTGTCGTCCCCTTCTCCTCCCACCTTCAATCTTTCCCAGCAGCAGAGTATTTTCCAATGAGTCAGTTCTTCACATCAGGTGGTGAAAGGATTGGAGTTTCAGCTTCAGCATCAGTCCTTCCAGTAAATATTCAGGACTGATTTCCTTTAGGATTGACTGGTTGGACCTCCTTGCAGTCCAAGGGACTCTGAAGAGTCTTCTCCTGCTGCTGAGATTGGGATAATTTGGCTCAGCAGCCATAGAAAATTAATTTGATGGCTCATCACATATCTGAAGACAGAGGAAGAGGGTCATAGAGTTCTTCTCAGCACCCCTGGCGGTTGATGCCTGCAGAGTCCTGATCTAAAATAGCTAGAGACTCTATCACTGACCACTGAGGCTTCCTCAGAGCCTAACTGCCGCCATCTCCTCCCTAGCTGCAGTAACCCTCCTCGGACCCTGGGGCACCGCTGCTGCTGAACCCATGGCTCTGAGGAGCTGCACGAGGGAGTTTGCATACCTCATTTCCTCACATTCACTGCCTCCCCCTTGGCGCCAGGGGAATCACCCAGGGCATGTGGCATGTTCCATGCAATTCCTACTGTCAGAGAGGACCTGAGGACACATCTTGGTGCCAGAGTGTGGGCTTTCAGGCAGTACTGGTAATGTGTGCCGGGGCGGCCTTCTGAACTTGGTGACAATCACATCATATTGTCACTGACTGCTCAGGAAATTTCGATGCAGTAGTTCTTATGTACACTTTGATCATCCTAAATATCAAGCAATTCCATCCATGGACAGAGAAGCCTGGTGGGGTACAGTCCTTGGGGTGACAGAGAGTCGGACTTGACTGAGTGACTGACACTTACACACGACAAGAGGATTCCCTTTTCTCCATATCCTCTCCATTTATTGTTTATAGATTTTTTTGATGATGGGCATTCTGACGGGTGTGAGGTAATATCTCGTTGTAGTTTTGATTTGAAGCTCTCTAATGATGAGTGATGGTGAGCATCTTTTCATGTGTTTGTTGGCCATCTGTATGTCTCCTTTGGAGAAATGTCTGTCTAGGTCTTCCACCTATTTTGTAATTGGCTTGTTTGTTTTTCTGGTATTGAGCTGCATGAACTGCTTGTATACTTTGGAGATTAATCCTTTTTCAGTTGTTTCATTTGCAATTATTTTCTCCCATTCTGAGGACTGTCATTTAATCTTGTTTATAGTTTCCTTTGCTGTGCAAAAGCTTTTAAGTTTAATTAGGTCCCACTTGTTTATTTTTGTATTTATTTCCATAAACACAAGGTATAAAAAGGTAAAAGAGGATATTGCTGTGATTTATGTCAAAGAGTGTTCTGCTGATGTTTTCCTCTTAAGAGTTTTATAGTTTCTGGCCTTATATTTTGGTCTTTAATCCATTTCAAGTTTATTTTTGTGTTAGGAAGTGTTCTAATTCCATTCTTTTATACATAGCTTTCTAGAAAAGGCTGGTTGTTCTTCATTGTATATTCTTGCCTCCGTTGTCACTGATGAAGTGTCCATAGGTGCATGGGCTTATCTCTGGACTTCCTGTCTTGGTCCATTGATCTATATTTCTTTCTTTGTGCCAGTACCATACTGTCTTGATTACTGTAGCTTTGTAGTATAGTCTGAGGTTCAGGATGGTTGATTCCTCCAGCTCCATTCTGCTTTCTCAAGATTGTTTTGGCTATTCAGAAGTCTTTTGTGTTTCCATACAAATTTTGAATGTTTTTTTTTTTTGTTCTACTTCTGAAAATTGCCACTGGTGATTGCATTGAACTGTAGTTTGCTTTAGTCTAGTCATTTTCACAATATTTATTCTTCAAATCCAGGCCATGATTTATCTCTCCGTCTGTGTGTGTTGTCCTTGATCTCATTCGTCAGTGTCTTCTAGTTCTCTGTTTACAGGTCTTTTGTCTCACTATACAAAACTCACTACAGAAAACTCTAAGGATGCCACCAGAAAATTACTAGAGCTGATCAATGAATTTAATAAGGCTGCAGGATACAAAATTAATACACAGAAATCCTTTGCATTCCTATACACTAACAATGAAAATCAGAAAGGGAAATTAAGGAAACAATTCACCACTGCAACAAGAAAGAATAAAATACCTGAGAATAAACTGTAGGCTCTTTTAAATAGCAACAATGTCAATCACCTGCCTAACTAATGATTGAGAAATGAATTCTTTTCCTTCTTTCTATGTAAATCTGAAACCCTTTTAGTATTAGGGAAAGTTAAGGAGGCCAGAAATAAGATGATCTTTTTTTTACATTTAGAGAAATTTATTACATGGAGGAATTTTTTTTCTGTGAAAATGTAAGAAACTCAGGAGATGCAAAAGCTAGTTTTGTATAAACTGCTTGTGCACTAAAGAAAGGGGAGGAAAAGTAGAACAGTAATTACAATTTGCCTTTTATATTATAGTTGAAGGCACTTCCCTGTTCAGTAATTTTAATAATGAAACCTTCCCCAACCATCTCCCCTGATCAGTTTGAGCATAATTTAAGCATTTTTCCCTTTGGGTTTATACCTTCATGGTTTCAAATTATGTTGAGTGTCCTGCCAAGACTTAGATCAGTCTACCATAGATAAAAATTAGACTCCAAAGCAACTATAAATTTATGTTTTTCTTGTTTCAAAACACAATTCTATTTACAGTCACCCTATCGTTATTTTAATTTTTAAATTCAGCCAGTCATTAGTAGAATTATAGACCAGTCAGAGAGATAAAGTTCAAATTAACTTTGTGGTATTTTCTTCTCCAAATTCTCAGTTAAATGCTTGTAGACATTGGTTCCCAGTCTGTAGGACGGAGGTCTCTGAGGCGCCAAAATGTCAATATGAGGGGTTCACAGTTTCCTGGTGGCTGTTCACTGAATAGCTTAGATGTCACACGCACAAATGCACCACCATCTCCCAAAGCACATAGTTGTTAATGTGATTCAAACAGCTCCAGTTCATTTAAATGTCTCAGTTAAGTCACTATAACTTTTTCATAGTTTATTTCCTTGGTCAATGGACGATTGCTTTGAGGGAGGGATTGTATTATAGTTCTCAAAAGCAAAAATAGATCCTCATAATTAAAAATGAAAGCAGATACATAACTAGAGAAAATAGCCACACCAGCGGTCACTTCTTCTGATAAGAGTACATGACGATGACAGGAAGTGTTGACCCAATAACTGTCAGGAGGCCTACGGCTTCTCTCAGATCACAGTGATAGCTCTGGGCATATAGCCCCAAATATCTGTTTAAAAAAGTGATTCAAGAAGACAGTTTAGGTGATACAGACAAACTCTGTTTAACACTTCACAAAGCAGACAGTCTCCTTTTGGAGAATCTCCCAAGGAGGCAGAAGGCAGGGAGATTTTACAGGGTAAGGAATAAAGAACAGGGAAGAGAAAAATAGAAAATATCAGATTGGCCGTGGCCACGTCATCGTCCTTCATGGGATAAGAAGGCCTGGAGTTGGCTCGGCATTTGGGGTTTGGCTGAGTGGATGTTCCATGTTTCTGGTCTAACAGAGCACTTGCAGGAATGCAGAAGTTATAGTTTCAGTTGACATGGTGCCCTGGACAAGGGGCTCTCCATCTTGGGCTTCCAACATGATTTCAACGTGTCTCAAGACTCAAATGTATGACCAGAACATTTTGGAAATATATATTAGATCCCTTTCTATTTGCAGAGCAAAGACTTGTGCCCCTTCCAGAAGGAAGGGGCATGGGCCCAGTGACCCACTGCAAAGGGCACGTCTTTCCAGGGCAGCTGTGACTGGACTCATGTCTTCACTGTAAGCAAGGATCTCACTGCACGTCTAGGGGCCTAGTCAGGGAACAAGAAGGGATTTGAAAAAGAGGAGTGAATGGAGGTGAACCACGTTGTTTAGCAAATTACCAACCAACAACACGGGCTTTTAAACCAGCCAAGAGCAGGCAGGACGCAGAGGGGAGCTAGAGGTTCTCTGTGTTATAACTGATCGCTCTCCGTTTATGCAGAGTTTTATCAGGAATCAGCAAGTGTCCTCAAGTCTTTGACATCATTGTTTCATTGAAATCTCATGATGGCACTTAGGAGTCAGTGAAGAAACTGGGATTGTGTGAAGGCAAGTGGCGTTGAGGGCATCTGGTTGGGGAGGGGCATGTAGGGAGCTCAGATTTAACCCCCAAGCCTATGCTTTCGCAGATGTTGATGCCGAGGCCAGGCTCTGGCCAGAGATGTGAACTGGGCAGTCCTCTCTGTCTTCTTTGCTTCTTGCTATTTACTCAAGAAATGTTTCAGGGCACCCCAGCCACACTTCTGTATATTGGGAGCCAGTATAACTTGGTGGCTCAAAGTGAAGGCTTTGGAGTCAGACCCAGTGGCTTCAAGTCTTTATACTGTGACTTGCTAGCAGTGTTGTCTTGTGTGACTTTCTTAGCCTGTCTAACTCTTGTTCCTTACGATTTTGATGATGAAATCTCACAGCATTGTCATTCATTGCATGCATTTTAACTGGAAACCCTGAACTGTGGGGCTGGAGTCAGGATGGCCCATTCCCCAAAGGATGGGGAAGGCTATTACTACAGATAGAATAGGAGGGCCTGTCAATAAACCTACTCTTCCTCACAAGCTTCTTGTGAGGATTCAACTAAAGGAAGATCAGTGGAGACACATTTTGTGTTGGGAATAGGCTGTGAACTCAGACTGTTAGGGGAAACTGTTCTTAGAGCTCAGCCTAATGGGCAGCTAGTTTCAATTCCAACACTACAATGAATTACTGCTTCTTCAGAAGAGAATAAGGGGGAAATTTGGTGTTTAGAAGTCCTGTTACATGAAAGATTACTTCTCTTTAAACATCAAGATCACCTTGTACATAGTGAGATCACAATGCAAGAGATACTTGGAAATCAGCCAGGGAGAAGGACTCCTCTGTACTTTATGAAACCTATTCTGGGTATTATCTCAGCAGGAACTTTGACTTGTTCATTAAAATGATGGCTGAATCATTGGATTGCTAAATGAATACATATTTTAAAATAAATATACATATGCTGCTGCTGGTAAGTCACTTCAGTCATGTCTGACTCTGTGCGACACCATAGACGGCAGCCCACCAGGCTCCCCATCCCTGGGATTCTCCAGGCAAGAACACTGGAGTGGGTTGCCATTTCCTTCTCCAGTGCTGGAAAGTGAAAAGTCAAAGTGAAGCCGCTCAGTCGTGTCCGATTCTTCTCGACCCCATGGACTGCAGCCTACCAGGCTCCTGCATCCATGGGATTTTCCAGGCAAGAGTACTGGAGTGGGGTGCCATTGCCTTCTCTGAAATATACATATATATTTTACATAAAGATATACACATAATTGCAAAATATATATATATGAAGTGAAAAGAAAAATGAAAGTTTAGTTGCTCAGTTGTGTCCAACTCTTTGCGACCCCCATAGACTATAGCCCAGCAGGCTCCTCTGTTCATGGAATTATCCAAGCAAGAATACTGGAGTGGGTTGCCAGGGGATCTTCCCATCCCAGGGATCAAGGCTGTGTGTCCTGCATTGCAAGCAGATTCTTTACCATTTGAGCCACCAGGGAAGGCCGTATGTACACATACACACATATATATGTACATACACACATATGTATATCTATACATATATATGTTCATATATATACATATGCACTTACACAGGCTTCCCTGGTGTCTCAGGTAGTAAAAGAATCTGCCTGCAATGCAGGAAACCTGGGTTTGATCCCTGTGTTGGGAAGATCCCCTGGAGGAGGCCATGGCGACCCACTCCAGTATTCTTGCCTGGAGAAGCCCATGGACAGAGGGGCCTGGCGGGCTGCAGTCCATGGGGCCGCAAAGAGGAGTCGGACACAACTGAGCGACTAAGCACAGCATGTGCTCACATATTTTCTCTCTCTTACCTTCCTGAGCTTACATCTTCAGATACAAGTAGTGCATAATAGTATATACTGCTGTCTGGGAAAGCGTGGAGCACAGTGTCTGGAACTGATTAGGTGCACCTAATGTTACTTGCATCAGAGCCTAAGTCTTTCTTCTTCCTAAGGGAAGACTTTTACTCGCACAGGTATCCTCTCAGATCCTTGCAACTCTCTCTGGGGATGATGGGGCTGTTTTTAAAGATGATCAGTGGGACTCTCAAATCCTGAGTGTCAGAATATGTAAAAGAAGAATCCTTTTAACATGTTTCTACTCATGATTTGGCAGTTCCTCAAACCCACTCTGAATTTCTTGTTTCTCTGCTACTGAATCTCTTCTCAAGAGAAATGTGCAGTTATTCCTGGTGGTATCTCCCACATTTCATGCACATCTGTATTACCCACTTGTATGAAAATAAAGGCACACCCAACATTCCATTCTATAGGAGGGAAAGTGTTCAAATATATTGAAGTAGAAATTGTGCATTTCCTTGTACTGAATTAAGGTTTAGACAGCTTAAGAACAAGATGTATTATCATTTAAACACTGCGTGCCTGAAAATGGCCTTGTGAAGCTAGCATCTATTTCTAATTCCTTTATTTAACCTGGAGTCTTTGAAGAGAAGTTAAAACTGATAGATAAAGGGAAATAGTATACATTTAATAAGAAGGAATTGTGTTGTTGGCAATTGGTAGACTATTAAATCTGCCAGAAAAAAAAAAAATAGAGGACTTAACTTATCCACGAGAGAATGTTTACTACCTATGTTTTTTCTAGAGGCATTTAGGTATCATTAATTTCAGATGTGTTTACATAGTTCCGCGAAGAGCTGACTCATTGAAAAAGACCCTAATGCTGGGAAGGATTGGGGACAGGAGAAGGGGATGACAGAGGATGAGATGGCTGGATGGCATCACAGACTTGATGGACATGGGTTTGGGTAGACTCTGGGAGTTGGTGATGGACAGGGAGGCCTGGTGTGCTGTGATTCATGGGGTTGCAAAGAGTCGGACACGGCTGAGGAACTGAACTGAACTGAACATAGTTCCGTTGTCTCAGGCTGAGCATTTTTAGGAGAGCTTGGGGGCTTAATGAACTAAACTGACTTTCAATTTTTTGACAAATCATTTCTTGGGAGGTGAGAATTCATTTGCTGAATAATGATCATGGCATATTCCATTTAATTACTTTCTCAAACTCTCTCATCTCATGCCTGAATCAAGGTTTCTCAGAATTGTAATTAAAAGAGTATATGGTAAGGGAAAAGTAGGATTGAGACATGTTTAATTTCTCCTAAAATTATAGAAATGAATATGGATGCTTTAAAATTGTATTTCAGGAACTGGGCTAGGACCTGACACACTGAATTTAGCATCTAGGTCATAAACAACTTTGGCAGAATCAGTCTTAATAGGATGGGAGCTGCATAGCTGTGGGTTAAGAATGAAAAGGAGATGAGCAAACGGACATCCTAAGTGTAGTCCCCTGTTTCAAGGGCTTGATTTTTTTTAACAGGAAGGTATTTATTTTCTGGTCTGTAATTTACTTTAAAATACTTTCGCAGACATGATGTGCACAAAGATAGGTTTCAGTTCTTTTTCATCCAGACCCTAAGGCAGGCAGTTATTCTAATTTGAAATACATACTACAGCGGTGGTTATCAGTAGCATTTAATCAAAATGCTGCCATCAGAGGCAGCTGCAAGTGCCTTAGCAATCTTTTATCTCTCACACTGATGGTTTTGATAATTAGTATAATGAATGTCAGAATTGGGATTTCCTCTGTGAAATCTCAGGTATTGGAAATGTGTGGATTAGTCAGGAAAGTTTTAGAGACATCCTGACCTTTGTATGAACAAGATATGAAATAATGGTGAAGCTCCCTAAGCTTGATTTTTATGCAGCCACATGTCTGAGACAGGTTTCCCTGGTGGCTTGGATGGTAAAGAATCTGCTTGCAATGCAGGAGACCCAGGTTCAATCCTGGGGTCGGGAAGATCCTCTGGAGAAGAGAATGGCAACCCACTCCATTCTTGCCTGGAGAATTCCCTGGACAGGGGAGCCTGGTGAGCTACAGTCCGTAGGGTTGCAAAGAGCTGGACACAACTAAGACTTTCACTTTCACATGTCCCAAGGCAGTGAATGGAATAAGGTCCCAGAGGATAGAGGCGCTGGAAGAGGTGGATCCAGAGTGGAAATGGCAGCCCAAGTTCTGGACGAGAGGGTGTCTGGTGGCTGGACATGAAGTCTGTAGTTTGTCGGAAGCCTTTCCAGGTTTTACTAATTAGTAGGTCTGAGGCTCTGGGGCTGACCTTGCCGTAGACTTCCTTCCTCCCCATCTTTCCCCTGATCCCTGGGCATGTGTCTGGTTTTTGGGTACTCAGACCCTTCTCTTTCTTCTAAGTGGTACAGCCTCTCCCTTTGAAGCCGACAGAGAGAGACTCTTAAGACTACTAATGGACTTTATCTTTCTGGTGAATGATTTAAACTTTTATTATCTAGAGTAGAGCTTAGGAATCATCCCTGTTTATAATTGTTGTTAATTATTTTGTGTAACCATGTCTGTTATATATTTTGATTGGCATCTAGTTGTTTTCAGAATAGTGTCTGTTTGGTAAATGTGGATCTTCATGTTAGCAGACTTTTCTTTTTTCAAATGAAAATAGAACAAACTTAAGGAGTGAAAGAGGATGCCAATTACCCAAAAAAGAGATCAGCTACTGTGCTAATGCTAAGATAGAGCTTTTGGTAAAGACAATGAGCTGGGGTAGATTGTGATAAAATCAACAGCGTATGATGGCATTTCACTGGAAACTTGACACTAAAATGTTGTTTACCTCATGTGCCCACTGTGTTAACCATAAACTGACTTTTCTAAACACAGTCTAATGAAAGGTAACTGAAAGAACCATACCATGGAAGGTAAATAAACGGTTTAATTTTTTAATCATCTCTACAGATGTTTAAAGGTATTCTAAAAGGCCAGTATTTTGTTGCATGAAGAATAATGCTGGTGAAGAAAATTACTACTTAATGTTAAACAGGGAAATGGAACTATCATGCCACTAAGTAAATGGCATAAAAATTGATGATTTTTATTCCAAGAGATTAAATCCACATTTTTCAGAGAGAAAGGACAGTCAAGAGATGGATTTATCTACAATCCAATAACATAATTGTGATTACTAGTACCCTTTTCCAGTATGATCACAGTCAGTGGTTTATGTCAAAAATAAAACACAGGATGACAGTATAAGCAAAACTAAGGGGAGTCACAGAGGTAGAGGAAAGGAAATCAGTAAAATGATCTCCATGAATGCTCCTATTTGTATTCCTCTCAGTGTTGAAGAAAAAGGTAATATCAGTGCCTAAAAGGCCAAGAACTCTCAGTTTATGGAACCATAGAACAAAGGGGATTCAGAGAACCCTTACTTGGAATAAAACCAGAATTGAAGCTCTGTGCTACGTACCATTCCACATAGCACTATATAAGCTTTGATTAAAATAAGAAATCGTAAAGCATGGGAAACACTGACTAAATTACAGTTGAAAACGGGAATGTGTTATACAATCAGCACCTATAGGATTTGAACATTTCTTTCAGATTGAGAGATTTCACATGTATCAGGCTTTATCAGTTCAGAACTAAACATTAGGCCAAAGGACATATTTGGAAAACTGTATTTAACCAGGTCACAGGAATGAAGAGGTCCTGACATTTGCTGCAGTCCCATAGACCACAGTTCGCTACTGTGCATTAATCCTTTTTTCACCCTTCTCTAATGGAGAAGCCCTGGTTTTGAAAAATGCTTTGGTTTAGGAGCCAAAAATGGTATCAAGCAGTGTGACTCAAAGCGTTGAGTTACAATTACTGGCCTACAGTGAACTAAGCCCAGAAATTAAAAGTTAGCATTTAGGGATTTCCCTGGTGGTCCAGTGGTTAAGAATACACCTGCTAATGCAAGGGGCACGGGTTCAATCTCGGGGCTATTCCATATGCCGAGGGGCAGCTAAGCCCATGTTCCTTAACTACTGAAGCCCGCACACCCTAGAGCCTGTGCTTGGCAACATGAGAAGCCACCACAATGACAAGAAGCCTGAACACGACAGCTAGAGAGTAGCCCTGCCTCACCGCAACTAGAGAAAGCCCGTGCACAGCAATGAATACCCAACACAGCCAAAAATAAATAAATAAAATTATTTTTAAAAGTTAGCATTTAGGAACTTTTGTAGCAAAGAGTAATTTAATATCTAGTAAACCTAGTAATAAAAAACTGGGGCTTCTATTTATATATATGTGTGTTTTAACTGTCATTTAATTTTTCTAATAATTCATTTTTATTATATTTTCCAGAAATTTTCCTTTGCAGATAGGAAAAAAATAACTGGTTCTTCATGTGTACAGTTAGAAGAGCGTTGCTGTAGACCATACTGAGCCATAATGACTTTATGAAATCGATATTACAATCTGAGATCCATAGCTCTATTAATAAGCTTTTTTGTATATAAAGGGGGCTTCCCTGGTGATTTCAGTAGTAAAGAATCTGCCTGCCAATGCAGGAGACATGGGGCAGGAAGATACCCTGAAGAAGGAAATGGCACCCTACTCCAGTATTCTTGCCTGGGAAATCCCATGGACAGAAGCTGCTGGTGGGGGCTATAGTCCATGGAGTTACACAAGAGTTAGACATGACTTAGCGTCTAAATAACAACAAGCTTCTTCTTCGTAGAATCTCAAGCTTAAGCCCGCCATGACAAGAAAGAGTTGTAAAGCTTTGTGAGTTGTTGACTGATTAATCCTATATTCCAGAGTCAAAAATCTACTTTGGCGTGATTTGCTTCTGCCAAACTTTCTTTAATCCCCTTTGTCTTCATTCCAATCTATAAAATCATATGAAGGGGCCAGAATCAGACATAACATGTGGATTTCATTTTTTTCAAAGAAGCTCTTCAGCTTTCCATGATTTGTCATCATTAAAGTGCATAATGCATAGAGAACTAGATGGCAGAAATTTTAAGACTCACAGACTCACTTATAGTTAGCTTTGTAAAACATTCGTGCTGTGCGTAAAACATTTATATGCCTTTAAAAACGTGTTTGTTCAAGCTGACTTATGTAATGTTAATGTTAGCTGACAGTTCTGAACAAAACCCAGTGGAAAGTAGTTTGAGGCACCCAGGCTGATATTTTTATTATTCTTTTTTTAAATGCATTGATTTCCTAGTGAGTTATCTTCACCTGTTGTTGTTGAGTCGCTAATTTGTGTCCAAATCTTTGCGACGCCATAGACTGCAGCACACCAGGTTTCCCTAACCTTCACAATCTCCTGGAGTTTGCTGATTCATGTCCATTGAGTCAGTGAGTCAATGGACAAGTTGGCTGTCCATCTCATCCTCTGCTGCTCTCAATCTTTCCTAGCATCAAGGTATTTTCCAGTGAGTCAACTCCTAAGACACATTTGGAAATATGAAAGCTATAAAGGAAAGCTATATTTTACCACATAGAAACATTTAGTTTTAAAAAAGAGTGGTTATATGTATATATGTATAACTGATTTACTTTGCTGTAGTGCAGAAACTAACACGATATGGTAAATCAACTGTAATCCAATAAAAATTTTAAAAACATTTTGTTGTTTACTCACTAAGACTTGTCTGACTCTTTTGCAGCCTTGTGGTCTATAGGCTGCCAGGCTACTCTGTTCATGGGATTTCCCAGGTAAGAACAGTAGAGTGAGTAACCATCTCCTTCTCTAGAGCTCTTCCTGACCCAGGGATTGAACCTGTGTCTCCTGCATTGGCATGTGGATTCTTCACCATTGAACCACCAGGGAAGATATCCTAAGTCTCAAAATTAAGTGTCTTTTTCTAAACACCCATATATGTAAAACATTTTAGTCTTTATGAAAAACGGTACTATAAATAAAACCAAAGACAAGCCATAGGCAGGAGAAAATGTTAGTAACATATATGATAGGTAAATAGCGATAACAACAAACACATAAGTTCTTACTATGCACCAGCTCCTGTTCAAGACACATAATGCATAATGACCTCAATCTTCACATAGATTAATAGTGCACAGTAAGGTAGATACTATTATTATACCATTTTATAGATAGGGAGCCAGGTCATGAATGCAACCCTAGTGTGCCTCTAGGGTCTATGCTCTCAGTTACCATGTGATCATACCTCCTTGAGTCAGGTCAGACTCAGTGAAGTGATTCAGTTATAGCCGTTAAATGCAAAGCATGAGAAATGGGAGAGAGAAATGGAAAGGGAAGGTAAAGGAGGGAGAAAGGAAAGAAGGAAGGGAATAAAGAAACCAAAAAAAAAAAAAAGAGGGAAAGTAGAACAAGAGAAAGGTGTGCACAGTTTTTAAAAAGCAAATGTAATCTTTGGTGGAATATCTCTGCATAGAGAGTTGTATGAAAAAGATGGTCAACAAATTATTGGTTATTCCCTATGGTAATTTTTTTTTTACATCTCTCATCTTTTCTCTATTGTTTGAATACTTTATCTTCTGTGTGTGTAAAAATACATATATATGTATAATATATAATAATAAAACCAAGGACCTCAGATTGGGACGTGATCCCATGGTCTTTAAATCAAGATCACACCTGGTCTCAGGACTTACTGAAGCCCAGGTTCTTGATGTCTCATCATAGAAAGAACTCAATAACAGACAAAATGATAGGTAAGAAGTAAGTTTATTTAGACAGAAACACACCCAGAGTGTGGGCTGTCTCAGAAGGTGAGAGGCCCCAGAATATGGGGTGGTTAGTTTTTATGGCCTGGGTAATTTCATAGGCTAAAGAGTGGAAGGGTTATTCCAAGTATTTTGGGGAAGGGGCAGAGATTTCTAGGATTTGGACCACTGCCTACTTTTTGATCTTTGATGGCCAGTCTCAGAAGTATCATGGTGCTGATGGGTATGTCACTTAGCTTATGCTGTCGTATTACAATGAGCATATAATGAGCCTCAAGATCCACTGGATGTCAGATCTTCTGCCCTCGTGGACCTAGTTGCTTCTAATCCGCTTTTGTCATGTCCAATGGCTATGTCATTCTTTTAAAGGTTGTGGCCTGTGTTCCCTTTCCTCCTGTTCAATAATATAATATTACAGTATGATTATATATATAATAAATGTTTTAAAATATTAATGCCGTACCTAATGTTGGCAATGGTGTAGGCAACTGCATGGAGTTGGGAATATAAATGGAACAACTTCTCAGTGTCAGTTGATGACCTGTAATAAAAGAGTCTAGAATTTTGTATGCTATGTGGCTCAGAACTTCTTGTTTTTGTGGTACCAATGTAAAGTGGAGCTTTATTCATCAAGACATGTTTCATTTTCTACTCACAACACTGCTCAAGTGTAATGAGAATCACTCAAGTCCAAGATACCAACAAATTCAAACAACTGCTCGCTGTGTGAGCTATTCCCTCCCCTCTCCACCAATCCATCTTCTCTTCTTTTGGGGCACACAATTGGCCTGCACGTGCCAGCCTCCCTGCAAGTCAATCACACGACTGAATTTTGGTGATGAATGCCATTTCTGAGATGGGCTTTAGAGAAGCAGGTGTGCCTTGTCTGTGTTCCCCTTGCACTTCATTGCTGGAAGCAGATGATGAGGATGAAGCCCTAGCAGGAGATAATGGGCCCCTAAGTCATTGTAGGGAGATGCCCCATCTACCACCCAGAAACACCTGCCTTGGACTGTTAAGTGAGCAAGATATGAACGTCTATTTTGTTTGAATCATTTTATTATTTGAATCTATTTATCTATGCAGCTTAAGTCATGGTTTAAATACAGTGTTTGCCTCTGAACTGACTTGGCTCATATTTAAACTCTGTGACAGATCTGCGAACATGACATGCTTTTTCCTTGTGGTCACCAGTCACCCTCTTTGATAGTGGGTTCAGACAGGGCACATTATGACAGGCGGCTCTGCCCCTGGGAGACCTTGTGATGATGCACTCACAGAATGTTGGAATTCTTCAATAATCCTGCTGATACTCAAATTCTTTCTCCTCTGCAGGATAGTTCTTGTTCAGCCTTGATGATTTTATTGAATCTTTAAGAGTCTTCCGTTTGCCCTCCATCGTTGTTTTTGCTTTGAATTTCCCTGTTTTCCATTTTCTCCTTAGTGAAGGCAGTGAATTCAGGTGACTACTCGGGAGCTACTGATGCTGAATCCAGCCTCTGTGCCCCAACATTGAATTAAATTTCAGAGACAGAGTTTTGGGTGAAGTAGAAAAGAATAGCTTTACTGCTTTGCCCGGCAAAGGGGGCCACAGCGGGCTAATGCCCTCAAAACTGTGCATCCCAGACCTGGAGGAGGGAGTGAGATGTTTTATAGTAATGGTTCAAAGAGCAGGTTGTGATCAGTTCATGGATTCTTCTGACTGGTTGGAGGTGAAGTAAATGGGAGTCAGTGTCATCAACCTTCTAGTTTCAACCTGTCTGGAGTCTTTGTGCTTGTGAGCAGCATGCAGTTAACTTCTCCCATCTGGTGGAGGTTTCAGTATCTGCAAAAACAGCTCAAATATATTGTTATGTGTATCCCTTGAGGGGGAATCAGGACCCTGCCCTAAGGCTGCTCTGTTGTTTCTTCTCTGTTCCTCCCTCCTCTCTGTATCCCCCCGCCTTCCCCAATTAGCAAGTGTTTGATCCTGCCCATTGGAGCTCAGGGAAGGTCAGTGAGGCTGAATGAAGCCTATTTCCTGTAATCTAGAAACCGGGGACACGTAAAGGCTTTTCTTTATGCACATAAAGGAGCATATTTCTTTACTTCTCATGCTTTGAACTTCTCAGCTCTCTGGATCATGTAATCCGTAACTTTCTTAACCTATATATTCTTCTACATTATGCTCTAATACTGTCCTTTTGGCCTGCCCCCCTTTACCACTTGGAAGATGCTGTGGACATGGATGTCCACGGTTATCTCACTCTGAGGACCGCTATAGCATATAGGGGGTTGCTGAGCAGTTTTCCATCTTTGGCTAGTCTCTTTCACATTAGTATGCTTGGATGCTGACAGCATCTATCTAAGTAGCCAAGGTCTGTATCTGGTGTTGGAACTGGTGAAATTACACATAATCAAAACAGCTGAGATTCCAATGTTTGTCTCAATAACCAGAGATATAAGTGTAACAGCCAAGCAGAAAATCTTCACTATATTCATATTTCATCAGCATCATAGTATCAGCCTCAGTTGAGAGAGATGCTTGTGTTTAGTTCCTGGCTATTATAAAAGTCTTGCAAGAGAACAGCTTACATGTCTCATAATGATGAAACTATTAAAATAATGCTAATGATGAATATTTAATAGCATAGAAAATTGTGCTAAATAATGAAGAAAAAGCAGGCCATTAAAGTATATACAATACAAATCCCATATTTGTAAATATGTATTAATTCATTCAGAAGATAAATATTGAGCCCTGACTATGCATGTACCCTAGCTTGGGTGCATGTATATCCACAATAGATACCCTTGTAGGTATTGATATTTGTGTTTGTGTGTATGTGTCATGGCAGAATTTTTTCTTGATTGCTTCCATTTTTATCTACAATGAATATATAAGAATTTTCTAACAAAATATCACTATTATAAAAAAATTTTTTTAATATAAGAAAAGGCTAATGTCATAACAATAAGGCGGTATAAAATAAACTGACAACATGTAAGTTATTTTGGCTCTGTGCTCCATAGTGACTCACCAAAGATACCCTGAACTGTTTATTTTTTTTCTATTTCCCTGTTAAAACGAGCAGATGCATTTCACATCACATGGATCTCGTGGAAACCTGCCAACCATTTTCTTAGCAACCAAACTCCTGTCTTCTGCACTGTGCATGATTAACTAAAACAGCCTGTTGACGGCTTAAAATAAACCTGCCTTTTTCCATTTAGCATTTTATCAAATGAATGTAATTTCATTTGCTGATGAATTTAGCTCAGCTTCAAGGGAATTTTTCTCTTCTTCATGGGGAGGCTGAAGAATCAGAACTGTCATGCCAAAGAAAGAGAAGGAAGCTAGGGAGAAAAAAAAAACAAGTCTGATATTTACACGGGTAAAGTAGAAGTATCTTTGTTGATTTCACTCCCGCCTGCCTGCTTTTTTATGGGGTAGAATGTTGATTTTAAATTCTATTCTACTTTTACATTATGATGTGTAGGCTGCCTCATTAGACATTATGATGTGTAGGTTGTATATTTAAATGACTGCTCTGATGATTACTATTGTTATTATGCGTGAGCTCTTGTCTTAATTTTGTTTATATCTAGCACATGTATATGCCCTAAAATTTAAAAAGACTCATCTGATAGGCTAGTAGACCCTTTGCTGGGGTTCAGAAATAAAGGGAATGAACCGTATATAATCTGGCAAAGAGGAAGGAGTATATATGATCAGCAATGTGGAGAGTAAATACTTTTTTAAAGGAAACTTGGAATAAATTGCTGTCCTGTTTGGTAAACATAAAGTATATTTCTGTGTCTATAGGCACATGTAGACATTTTGCATCCAAGGACTATAAGAATATGTGCCAAATAGAGAAACTTGAAAATTGCTTTAAAGACTAACAGCTTAAAAACAAAGCCATCTCTGCAATTAAAGCAGCATGTTATCTACAGAGTCAGTAAAAAGAGGACATGTCTGAATATAATATAGTCCAGGCAGCTCTCCCATTAGTGTTCAGTTGTGTCCTCGTTTGGAAATAGACAGTGAAAACCCACATTAATGGTGAGTTGCAACACTATTTAAATTTCCACCTTATTTCCCCCAGAGCAAATTCTTAAATGTTCACCATCATTAAGCAATCAAGTTGATGCTTAAACTGCAGAGTTTGACATTTTCTTCTGGAGAATAAAGGCACAACAAATACGGAACATATTCCTGATAAATCTACTCTTTCTGATCCCTGCTGTATTTATATTTTGAGAAATAAATAATCATGATTTGTTTTCTTTTACATTAGACGTAAGCCATATAAGATCCACAGATAGCTTTCATAAAACATCATAAAATACCTGGTCCCATATTTTAATATTTCTCTTGGAATTCGATTTGAATTCTTTGTTGCTCAAGTTGGGTCCTGAAGCTGGTCAGTTATTTTGGAAAATGGATAATGTCTTTCAGGTTAATGTGGACACAGTTGATACATTTTCAAAACGGTCCAATTAAGTCAGACTTAGTTAAGACTGTCTGACTCAGTGTGTTACCTGTTGGTGGCATTTCTTTACTATCATGGGAAGATGTGAGGACCAGCTTTTTGGTCTGCCTCTCCTCTGCAGGGAAAATCCCCGAAGCCACACTTCAGGGAGCTTCATGTGGGACCCACTGCTCATAGGGCAGATGCCTTGGAGCTTTAGGAATACATCCTAACTGGGCTAAGGGAAACGAAAGACGAAATCTGGGAGAAATTCCAGAGTCTGGCCCAGAAGCAACCACGTACAGTCTATGGAAATCTCAGTGTGCCAGTTTTCCTTCTTTCTAGCCTCCCATTAACTTTTCTTTTCTCAGGCAAATAAAGGTCAGCCTAGCTTGTCTGTAAAAGGGAGGCTAATCTTTAATTTATTTAATCATCCTGTTACACTTGGTTTTTTAATAGAAAACCATACAGCCTTTTACTGAGGGCTACTTTTGGTGTCCAGATACTTATTGTAGCTTTATGTCTGTCTAATGAATAGTCCTTTGTAGTAAGTCCCCTACAGACGAACCTTGAAGTTACAAACATTCAAAAATGAAAATGTGCCCAGCTGTTGTACTATACTCCTGTACTTTTCAAGGTGGAGTTTACTGTTTGATTAAAAATGTTTATTTTCTGTGTTTGTTTTTTTATGTATTATTTGTGTGAAAAATGTTATAAACCTATTACATACAGTACCATATAGTTGATTGTGTTAGTAGGTTACCTAGGCTAACTTTGTTGGACTTACGAACACACTATCAGAATGGAACTTGTTCGGATGTAGGGGACTTACTGTGCTTTATTCCGAAATATCTTCTGCTTCTTAGAAACTTTTTTCTTTTGAGTAAAATCACATGTCAGTTTTAGAACTCAGTAAGAACAAAATGACACCACTAATCATTGACTGGGGCCATGATAATAGATGCTAGACTGAGTCCTACAGATGAATTAATTCTTACACTGTCACCAGGAAGTAGATCCAGGCCTTTCTGTTGCTCTATAATTAAGGGGAAGAGAACACACCACACCCTCATTAAGAATAGATTAAATGTCTTAGTTAATTAGCCAAGGATAAAGAACCTCTCCGACGCAGTGACCAGGGCAGCCTGTCTTGGCAAGGATTTCCCTGGCCTCTGCTCTCTGAGAAAGTCCACCAGGAAGGCTGTAGCCGCAGGAAGCAAGAAGAGTGTCCAAGTATCCCGAATAATACATCAGCCTCCAGCCTTCCCAAACAATTATATCCTCACAATCAGGAACTATTATTTTCCCAATCCCGTGGTCTTCACAATTACAGTAGTTCCCTGAATGTTACATCTCTGCAATAAGATGACTCCTTTGAAAACTAGGGACGTAAATTCCTTATTTAATTATCTATTGAGATTGAAACTACAGTTCAGTTTCAGTTCAATGACTGGGGCCACTAAAATCTGATTGTTTGAAAGAACTTGGGAGCCTAATTTCTAATATAAAGATGAGAAGCTAAGTATAGAGATTTGGGAGTATAATATTGGAAATGGACAGGATAGTTCAGGAGTGGCTCTTTCTATATCAATGAATGGACTAAATAAGAATGTCCTTGACCTATAATTCTAGGATACGGTACTAGCCCTGTGCATATTGGGACTATCATGGGGAAATGCTTTATTGTAACATTTGCTCCATAAAACTGGATTAGATCTCTATTGAGAGAATACACACGAGTCTAAAACAGAACAATCAATACTTTGTGAATCCACATGATACAGCTGCCTGAACGTAAAAAGGCAAGATTGTCTGCTACTTGCCAAGACTGTCTCTCATATATAGAGAGAACTCTATATATGTATTATATATATATATAGTTTTATATATATATTATTTACATACATAAAGACACACACGTGTGTGTAAATGTATATATAAACCCCTTAGTGCCACATGAACAAGTAGTTCAATTACTAGGAAAAGATACTTTTCCATCATAGGGTCTAAGGTGCATTGTCTGATTTATTAGCTGCCAGCCACATGTTGTTGTTTCAATTTAACCATAAATTGAATTAATTAAATTTAAAATTCAGCCCCTCAGTGGTGCTAGCATATTCCAGGTTGCTCACTAGCCGCATTGGCTAGTGGGTGTCATATTGGGCCTCCCAGGAATTCTGCTGTCATTATAGAAAGTTTTATTGACCAGTGCTGATCCGGCAGTTAGGGAGGTCTTTTTTTTTTTTTTTAGTTTATTTTAATTGGAGGCTAATTACTTTACAATATTGTAGTGGTTTTTGCCACCCATCGACATGAATCAGCCACGGGTGCACATGTGTTCCTCATCCAGAACCCCCCTCCCACCTCCCTCCCCATCTTATCCCCCAGGGTCATCCCAGGGCCCAGCCCTGAGCACCCTGTCTCATGCATCAAACCTGGACCAGTGATCTGCTTCACATATGATAATATACACATTTCATTGCTATCCTCTCAAATCATCCCACCCTCACCTTCTCCCACCGAGTCCAAAAGACTGTTCTTTACATCTGTGTCTCTCTTTCTGTCTCGCATATAGAGTCATTGTTACCATCTTTCTAAATTCCGTATATATGCATTAATATACTGTATTGGTGTTTTTCTTTCTGACTTACTTCACTCTGTATAATAGGCTCCAGTGTCATCCACCTCATTAGGACTGATTCAAATGCATCCTTTTTAACGGCTGAGTAATATTCCGTTGTGTATATGTATCACAGCTTTCTTATCCATTCATCTGCTGATGGGCATCTAGGTTGCTTCCATGTCCTGGCTATTGTAAACAGTGCTGCGATGAACACTGGGGTACACGTGTCTCTTTCAATTCTGGTTTCCTTGGTGTGCATGCCCAGCAGTGGGATTGCTGGGTCATATGGCAGTTCTATGTCCAGTTTTTTTAAGGAATCTCCACACTGTTCTCCATAGTGGCTGTACGAGTGTACATTCCTACCAACAGTGTCAGAGGGTTCCCTTTTCTCCATACCCTCTCCAGCATTTATTTTTTGTAGACTTTTTGATAGCAGCCATTCTGACTGGCGTGAGATGACACCTCATTGTGGTTTTGATTTTAGGGAGGTCTTTTTAAAAGCAAATTTAATGAGAGCTTTTTAATCTTATGCTTTCAATAAAGTCTCCCCTGAACCAATTTATGTCATAGATGACGAGAAGCAGCCTATTTTATTATGCTCTTCACATAGTAATTCAATTTCTAATTAGAAGTTGATGGAGTTCTTTCATTTAGTACACTTATCATTGGCACCACATTTTCCAACTGCAGTAAGAAGTTCAATTATCTTGCAGAAGATAAAAGACAGGAGGATTTATTCAGCAATCTAGAAATATATATATATATATTAAGGACACATGCATGTGTATATATATATGTGTGTGTTGACTAGAAACCAAGCTTGAGGACAGCATGTCTCTATGACTTAAAGTGAAAAGCTAGACAAACTGTACTTCATCTTGTAACACCACCCAGAAGAGGTCAGTCAAGTCCAGTGACCAGCCCTGTACACCTTGCCCCACATAAGCAGATCATTTGAGAGGATTTTGGGAAAGAGTTCCTAGGAACAAGGAATTACCAGTGGCTCTTAAAGCTGCTGTTTGGAAGTGGCATATGGCTTATGTTTCCCTGGTCAAATCAAGTCACATGAAGCATGATGTGGGTAGGGGAAAGCACACTCCCCATCCCACCCCACCCCCCAGAGAGCAATAGCAACCAACTGGGAACAAAAGTACAGGTGACTGATGACTCAGTTGGTGAAGACTCTGCCTGCAATGCAGGAGACCCCAGTTCGGTTCCTGGGTCTGGAAGATCCTCTGGAGAAGGGATAAGCTACCCACTCCAGTATTCCTGGACTTCACGGGTGGCTCAGCTGGTAAAGAATCTACCTGCAATGTGGGAGACCTGGGTTCGATCCCTGGCTTTGGAAGACCCTCTGGAGAAGGGAAAGGCTACCCACTCCAGTATTATGGCCTGGAGAATTCCATGGACTATGTAGTGCATGGGGTCGCAAAGAGTCAGACCGGGCTGAGCGACTTTCACTCACTCACACACAAAGCCCTTAGCTAGTGGTAAAATAAATAGTTCACTTGCTCTCTTCTATGTATCTTCTGACTAGAAAAAGGAATCTCATTTTCAGAACGTCTGAGGTTTTTGGTTCTTCAGTATGATCCTCCATAGACCCCTATGGTTTCTGGTGTTTTTGATCAGCTTCCATCTTAGGACAGTCTCATGGGCTGCCCTCCTCCTATAGGCTGAATCTGTAGCAGGAATGCAAAGCAGAGAAAGGTTGTTCGTATCCCTTCTCATTCTAATTTCAGAGAACCTCACCTAAAGTAAAAAGTCTGTTACTGTAACACTATATGATCTGAGTAGAAGATATTGCAGATGTGAGGATGGGACAAGAGTAACTGTCACTGGAAACCTTTAAAAGGTGATGGTTGTATTTCTTTCTAATTTCCAGGGTATTTCAGACAAAGATATCCAGGAGGCACTTTGTCTATGCACAAACAGTCTGACATTTATCTTTTTTTTTTTAAATTTCTAATTTATTTATTTTCTTTACATTATCGTGTTGGTTTTGCCATACATTGACATGAATCTGCCATGGGTATACATGTGTTCCCATTCCAGAACCCCCCTCCCACCTCCCTCCCGATTCCATCTCTCTGGGGCATCCCAGTGCACCAGCCCTGAGCACCCTGTATCAAGCATCAAACCTGGGCTGGCAATTCATTTCACATATGATAGTTTGCATGTTTCAGTGCCGTTCTCCCATATCATCCCACCCTTGCCCTCTCCCATAGAGTCCAAAAGACTGTTCCATACATCTGTGTCTCTTTTGCGGTCTTGCATACAGGTTTATCATTATCATCTTTCTAAATTGCATATATATGCGTTAGTATACTGTATTGTTGTTTTTCCTTCTGGCTTACTTCACTCTGTATAATAGGCTCCAGTTTTGTCTACCTCAGTAGAACTAATTCAAATGTATTCTTTTTCATGGCCGAGTAATATTCCATTGTGTATATGTACCACAGCTTCCTTATCCATTCGTCTGCTGATGGACATCTAGGTTGCTTCCATGTCCTGGCTATTGTAAACAATGCAGTGATGAACATTGGGGTACACATGTCTCTTTCAATTCTGCTTTCCTCGGTGTATATGCCCAGCAGTGGGATTGCTGGGTCATATGGAAGTTCTATTTCCAGTTTTTTAAGGAATCTCCACACTGTTCTCCATAGTGGCTGTACTAGTTTGCATTCCCACCAACAGTGTAAGAGGGTTCCCTTTTCTCCACATCCTCTGCAGCATTTATTGCTTGTAGACTTTTGGATGGCAGCCATTCTGACTGGTATAAAGTGGTACCTCATTGTGGTTTTGATTTGCATTTCTCTGATAATGAGTGATGTTGAGCATCTTTTCATGTGTTTGTTAGCCATTTTTATGTCTTCTTTGGAGAAATGTCTGTTTAGTTCTTATCTTTTTTTTTTAAATTTTATTTTTATTTTTTTAAACTTTCTTTACTTTATTGTGTTGGTTTTGCCATACAATGACATGAAACCACCATGGGTTTACATATGCTCCCCCTCCAGAACCCCCCTCCCTCCTCCCTCCCGATTCCTTCCCCCTGGGACATCTTGGTGCACCAGCCCCGAGCATCAACCCTGGGCTGGCGATTGATTTCACATATGATAATTAACATGTTTCAATGCCATTCTCCCATATCATCCCACCCTTGCCCTCATCCACAGAGTCCACGAGTCTGTTCTATACATCTGTGTTCCTTTTGCTGTCTCGCATGCTGGGTTCTCGTTACCGTCTTTCTAAATTCCATATATATGCATTAGTATACTGTATTGTTGTTTTTCCTTCTGGCTTACTTCATGCTGGAGAATAGGCTCCAGTTCCGTCCACCTGAGTAGCACTGATTCAAATGAATTTTTTTTTTTAATGCTGAGTAATATTCCATTGTGTATATGTCCCACAGCTTTCTTATCCATTCGTCAGTTGATGGGCATCTAGTTCTTATCTTTTCTAAGAAGCTTGTATTCATCAACACAGCACATGGAAATGATACTTATGAGATAGGTGTTTTTATCCCTGTACAGAGAAATGAAACAAGTGGCCCAGGGTTTTGCACCCTCACGAGCCATATTTGGGATTTGAGCTCTGTCTGATTCCAAATTTACACATGGCTCTGGTGAGCATGCTCCTAATCGTATCAATACGTAACATCAACAGGGAGCTCTACCCAATGTTCTTCTGTTATCACGTATATGGGAAAAGAATCTGAAAAAGAATAGATATATGTGTATGTATAACTGAACCACTTTGCTGTATACCTGAAGCTAACGCAACATTGTAAATCAAGTAAACTCCAACATAAAACAGAAATTTTAAAATAAATAAAAATATGTGATTCCAAAAATAAGTAGCGTCTGTCAGGTGATTGTTACTGCATTTGCCAGGCCCTTTGCCGAGGGTATTACCTCTATTAGTTCATTTAATCTGAAAACCTCTCCATAGAAATAAATATGATTTCTTCCTGTTTTATGACTGAGGAAATTGAAGTGTGAAAAGGTAAATACCCTGTGCAAATTATACTACAATGAAATGTTAGAGCCAGAATTTGAAACCAGGTCTAACTCTGAAACCATTATTCATCATTGCTCGCTAACCGCTATCAGGGCTTCTCTGCAATGCTTAGATCTGTATCCAGAATTTGGGATGCCCTGAAGTGAGACCAGACGATAAAGTCAAGTAAAAAGGAAACTGAACTACTTGAGAAACAATGTATGGGATGGTAATATAGGTCTATAGTGGAAATGAAAGTGAAAGTGTTAGTCAGTCGGTCCGACTCTGTGATTCCATGGACTATAGTCCAGGCTCCTCTGTCCATGGAATTCTCCAGCCAAGAAAGTAGAGTAGGTAGCCATTCCTTTCTCCAGGGGATCTTCCCAACCCAGGGATCAAAGCCAGGTCTCCCACATTGTAGGTGGATTCTTTACCATTTGAGCCATCAGGGAAGCCCATATAGTGGAAGTGGGAATATTAAAATAAGAATGAAAAAAGAAAATCATTTAATCATGAAATAAAAACGGGCTCCTGCCCGAGAAGCTCAGTCACTCATTTTGCCTTTCAGATCGAATTTTTGTCTTAAGCATGCTTATTTTGAGTCTAATCCAGTGGGAGCAAGCTTGTAATTAAAGTGGCATTTACTGCTTTGCATGTTTTTCAGAGTGATTAGATTGGAATGTCTAGGACGGAGAAAAGCCCTTGGGATCCAGACACATCCAGTGTCTTGATCACACGATAGGAACCCAGCAGCTGGAAAGCAGACTTGGTAGGCTACAGATCTGAGTCATATTCATCAGTGACCATTAAGAGAGGTGCAGCAGGAAGAATGAATACAGGATTATTAGGATGACTGAATCATGTAACAACTGTGCACAGCTCACCCATATCTGGTACTAAAAGACAGGATATTCTCACTCAGTCATTAGAAAGAGTGAAATAATGCCATTTGTAGCATCATGAATGGACCTAGGGATTGTCACACTATAAGTCGTGTAGAGAAGGAAGAATATCATATGACATCCCTGTATGTGAAGTCTAAAAAGAAATGATACAAATGAACTTATCTATGAACTCATAGACTTAGAGAACGAACTTATGGTTGCTGGGAGCAAGAATAGGGGTAGGGATAGTTAGGGAGTTTGGGATGGACATGTACACACTGCTATATTTAAAATGGATAACCAACAAGGACCTACTGTATAGCACAGGGAACTCTGATCAATGTTATGTGGCAGCCTGGATGGGAGGGGAGTTTGAGGGAGAATGGATGCATGTATATGTGTGGCTGAGTCCCTTTGCTGTTCACCTGAAACTACCACAATGTTGTTAATTGGCTATACTCCAATATAAAATAAAAAGTTAAAAGTAATAAAATAAAACTATCCAAAATATAAATAAATAAACTGAAAGATGGGATATTCTGACAGAAGGTAGCATAGCTGATATCAGTTCTCATGACTGAGCATCTTAGAAGCAATCTCTTTTTAAAGAATTGCTACCCAAACTGGTAGGGTATGTAAGTGGGATCCTTACTAGGCCAATTCTGAAAGGAGTTGGTATAAAATCTCTTACTATTTCAGCTAGAAATACGTACCAGGCAATGTAGCTATGTCATCCAAATGACACCTGCAATACTTAGAAACCTGTCCTTGAGAGAATCATTACCAATTCCTACATTTTTGGAATGGTGCCCAGAATCTAAAATAATGGTTTTGTGTCTTGCTACTCATTTCAAACCAAGACATAAATGTCCTTGATATTGGCTGACTGGGAAAATGGCAGAAAAACTGATAGTTTTCTCTGGAAGACGCACAGTCCTACAGACCTCCAGTGTTGCCAGATAATTATCTACTGTTGGTGAAGCAGTTGGAGCCGTGGTTCTGGGCTTAAGGAAGATCCCTCTGGGGCCATGAAGACTTAGAGAGTGCCCCGGGAACAACTTGATGTTCCAGGATACTTACCAAAGTCTGCAGGCTTGAGAACACTGAAGTCTACCCAGTTTCGGATTCCACAGAAAGGCACTCTGTCCTTCCTGAGAGGAGCAAACAGCTAAGATGGAGCTCCCAGCCTCTGATCCCCACAAAGGTCAACAGGAAGACAGCTATCCCTGATCAAAAACAGCTCCGGAAGAGTTCTGAAGTCTGCTTAAGAAGTTTTAGCAACACAGTGAAGAAGAAAACTTCAAAATAATGGCACAAAAAAGGGACAGAAGAAAAGCTTCACTTTCTTTTCGTTCTCCTTCCTGAAATTCTGTTTATTTAAGGGACAAATCTTATATAGACAAACTAGTTATGACCCCAATATGAGATTAAATAATTTAAACACAGTAGTTAGCCACAGTTGATTACATCACATATAAATTTTGGCATTCCTGATTCACACAATGTTCAATATCATTTTAATACAATTCAAAATTGCCCTGCTTACCCTATCTATATTTATGAAAATAATATCTCTTTTAAAGTATCGATTACATTAATTTATTCAAATGACCTCATTGTCTATACTTATTTGATGCCTAGAAAACATGACTTTAAATGAAAAGTTATTTTCTTCTTTTAATATATAATATTGGGACTTCCCTGGTAGTCCAGCAATTAAGATTCAACATTCCCAACTCAGGAGGCACAGGTTTGATCCCTGGTCAGGTAGCTAAGATCCCACATGCTGCACAGCATAGCCAAAAAATTTGAATATATATATGTGTGTGTGTGTGTGTGTGTGTGTGCGCGCGCTCAGGTGTGTCCAACTCTTAGTGACCCCGTGGATTGTAGCCCACCAGGCTCCTCTGTCCATGGAACTTTCCAGGCCAGAATACTGAAGTGGGTTTTTAAGGAACCTGCATGACCCAGGGATCAAACTCACTCAACTGCATTGGCAGGCAGATTCTTTTCCACTGATATATGTTATATGAAACAGAGTTGGCTGCATCATCCCAGATCCTGAGCTGGCATTGCTCAACTAGAAAAAGTTTTCCTTGTAGGAAAACAAAGAGCAGCGTGAGTGACCAGCTTTTCCCCAGCCTTCTGGGCACTACACAAAAGTTGCACTTCAGTTTCATCCCACTCAAAGACTGAGATATGTGGATGACTCGAAACAAGGAAGAAAAGCTGGGGATACTAGCATAAGCTCCAGAGCAAGAGAGAGACTGAGGTTTCCGGTGACCTTGGTAACTTTCACCATTGATTTCTTCAGTTGCCAGTAGAGCTGCCGTGGACCCCCTGCAGATTTCACCAGCTGGCTACCCATTCCAGTATTCTTGCCTGGAGAATGCCGTGGACAGAGGAGCCTGGTGGCTACGGCCCATAGCGGCGCAAAGACTCTGACCACTTTCACTTTTACCCCGTAGGTATTTGTGTTGGCAGACACTAGCCACCTGAGTCCCACCCGGGTCTCTCCTCTCCCTGCCCCCACCAGAGCCCAGGAATCACACTGGCAGCTCAGGCCTCCGCAGCTGTGCAAGGACTAGACGGCCGCCTAGGCCCAACCACTGACCGTCGTGTACGCACTCAGGGCTAGCTCCTCCTCCTGTGCATTTGCGCACCACTGGTCTCTACTGTCATATTCCCAGGGGAGACTGTGAAGCCGACTAGTCCACACCAGCAGCCAGGGTCCCCATAGCCACCAGTGTGCTTACAGTTGGACCTGGCCTTTGCTGCTGGCCCTGGACCCACGACTGAATGTCTGTTTGCAGTCAGTCCCTGCCTACCAGCAGCGGGCCCCCGTAGCTAAGTGTGTGCACACCACCAGCTCGGGCCAGTCCTGTTGCTTGCCCCCATCCCTAGCTAGCGGAGCTCAAAGCATTGCTGAGAACCACAACATCACTTGCAAAATCTGTAGATAACGCTGCAGTGATCCCTAAGCACTATGCAGTTACAGATGATGTGGACCCCAGGGAGTCAGCATGCCCCCCAAGACCTGGTGCCACCACACACCCCAGCACTTGGTGCCCTGCATCACTAAACCTGGAGTCACAGAATGCTTCCATATGGCCCTGCCCACAGGTACAAGTCACTTCTTACCAAAGTCAGTCCAGCAAGTCTGGAAGAGACGACTGCTTCTTCAGGTGTGTAGGGTGTCTTTGCAAGGCTACAAGGATCATGAAGAATCAGAGAAATGCGACTCCAGCACAGGGATGTAGTAAACCTCTCATAACTAGCCCCAAAGAAATGGAGATACAGGGATTTCCTGACAAAGTATTCAAACACAAAACATGAGGAAGAAAAGTGAAAGATAAGAGTTCATGTGTATGATCAAAGTTAATTATCATGAGTTTAAAAAAGACTGCTATGTGTGTAAGAGGCTTCAAGTAAGCCATAAACTGAACACAAAACAAAAATCTACAGTAACTACATACACGAGAAAGAGAAATGAATCATAGCACTCTACTGATGATCATCATTTCCTGCAGAAAGACAGCAAGAATGGAAGAAGGGAAGAACCAAACTACAAAACAGCCCCCCCAAAAAAATGACAAGGGGGGCAATAATAAGTCCTTACCTAACAATAATTACTTTAAATGTAAATAGATAAAATTCTCCAATCAAATTGCATAGACTGAATGAATGGATTTTTTTTAAACCCAGCTATATGTTGTCTGCAACAGACTCAATTTAGCTTCAAAAACACACATAGGCTCAAGTGAATAAATGGAAAAATGTATTAAAATTAAAAAGTAAAGAGAGTAGAGGTTGCTATACTTGTATCAGACAAAATAGACTTTCAGTCAAAGCCTGCAGCAAGAGACCAAAAAGGTCATTAGGATATCTAGGATATCTGAATGATCAGATTTCAATGCAGAGGAAAGAGGCTTATTCTGGGAAAATAATGCCACAAAGGACATTTATTAGCAAGGAAGAGAAGCAAGCACTAGGATTTAAGGTAGGAAAATTACTTTCTGATGACGTGATCTTGTATAAAGAAAATCCTAAAGACTCCACTGAAAAACTCTTAGACCCAATAAATGAATTTGATTAAGTTTCAGGATACAAAATCAACGTGCAAAAATTCTCTGCATCACTGTACACTAATAATGAACTACTCAAAAATGAAATAAAAAGATCCTATTTATAGTAGCTTGAAAAGAATAAAATACTTAGGAGTAAATTTAACCAAGAAAATGAAATATATATATACACCAAACTATTAAACATTGAAAATAATTGAAGGCACACATAAATGGAATGATACACTGTGTTCATGGATCATGAGTTAATATTGTTAAAATATTCATACTATCCAAATGATCTATAGATTTAAGGGAATCTGTATCAAAATTCCATTGATGTTTTCCACAGAAATAGAAAAAAATCCTAAAATTTGTATGTAACAACAAACTATCTCAAATAGTCAGAGCAATCTTGAGAAAGAACAAAGTTGATGCTTCACACTTCCTGATTTCAAACAGTTTTACAAAGCTGTAGATTTTGATTACTGTAATCAACACAGTGTGGTACTGACATAAAAACTGATCAATAGATTAATGAAACAGACTAGAGAGCCCAGAAATAGATGCAGCCATACATGGTCACCTAACGTTTGACAAGAGAGCCAAGAATACCCAATGGGGAAAGGTAATCTCTTCAAAATGGTGTTTGGGGAATGGTGTTTGGACCACTTGGTTAGGACCAGTGGTTAGGACTCCAAGCTTCCACTGCAGGGGGGTGGATTCCATCTCTGGTTAGAGAATTAAGATTCCACATGCTGAGTTGTTGTTCAGTCACTCAGTCATGTCCAAATCTTTACAACCCCATGGACTGCAGCATGCCAGGCTTCCCTGTCCTTCACCATCTCCGGGAGCTTGCTAAAACTCATATCCATGAGTCAGTGATGCCATCCAACCATTTCACCTCTGTCGTCCCCTTCCCCTCCTGCCTTCTATCTTTCCCAGCATCAGAGTCTTTTCCAGTGAGTCACTTCTTTGCATCAGGTGGCCAAAGTATTGGAGCTTCAGCTTCAGCATCAATCCTTCTAATGAATATTCAGAGTTGATTTCCTTTAGGATTGACTGATTTGATTTTGCAGTCCAAGGGACTCGCAAGAGTTCTCTAACACCATAGTTGGAAAGCATCCGTTCTTCAGCATTCAGCCTTCTTTATGGTCCAAGTCTCATACCTACACATGACTACTGGAGAAACCAGAGCTTTGACTGCATTAACCTTTGTTGGTAAAGTAATGTCTCGGCTTTTTAATATGCTGTCTAGGTTTGTAATAGCTTTTCTTCCAAGGAGCAAGCCTCTTTTACTTTATGGCTGAAGTCACTATCAGCAGTGATTTTGGAGCCCAAGAAAATAAAATTGTTCACCGTTTCCATTGTTTCCTCATCTATGTGCTATGAAGAGATGGGACCAGATGCCATGATCTAATTTTTTTTTAATGTTGAGTTTTAAGCCAGCTTTTTCACTCTACTCTTTCACCTTTATCAAGTGGCTCTTAAATTCCTCTTCACTTTCTTCCATTAGGGTGGTGTCATCTGCATATCTGATGTTATTGATATTTCTCCCAGCAGTCTTGATTCCATCTTGTGCTTCATTCAGCCCAGCATTTCACCTGATGTACTCTGCACAGAAGTTAAATAAGCAGGGTGACAGTATATAGCCTAATGAACTTCTCTCCCAATTTTGAACCAGTCCATTGTTCCACGTCCAATTCTAACTCTTGCTTCCTGACCTGTATACAGGTTTCTCAGGAAGCAGGTAAGGTGATCTGTTATTCCCATCTCCTTAAGAATTTTCCACAGTTTGTTGTGATCCACACAGTCAATGATTTTAGTGGAGCGAATAAAGGAGAAGTAGATGTTTTTCTGGAATTGTCTTGCTTTTTTTATGATCCAGCAGATGTTGGCAATTTAATCTCTTTCCTCTGCCTTTTCTAAATGCAGCTTGTACATCTGGAAGTTCTCAGTCCACACACTTGAAGCTTAGCTTGGAGATTTTGAGCATGACCTTGCTAGCATGTGAAATACTGTGTGGTATGGCCAAAAACCAGATAGTGTTTGGGAAACAGGATATCCACATGTAAAGATTGAAACTGAACCCCTATCTTACATCACTCACAAAAATTAACTCAAAGTGGATTAAGTACTTAATTATAAGACCAAAACCAAAACCCCAAAGGAAAACATAGGCGAAAAGCTCCTTGACATCAGATATGGCAATGAAATTTTTAATATGGCACCAAAAGCAGAAGCAACAAAGGAAAAAAATAAGTGAGACTTTTAAACTACATATTTCTGCCCAGCAAAAGAAATAGTCAATATGAAAGGCAACATACAGATTAGAAGAAAATATTTGCAAACCGTGTATCAGATAATGAGTTATTATCAGAAGTATATAAGGAACTCATAAAACTCAATAGCAAAAATATAAAAATAAAAACAATTTAAAAATGGGCAGAGGACTTGAATAGACATTTTTCCAAAGACATAAAAAATGGTCAACAAACATATGAAAAGATTCTCAATGTTACTCATCATTATGGAAATACAACTCCAAACCATGAGCTATCAACTTACACCTGGTAGAATGGCTGTAATCAAAAAGACGAGATAACAAATGCTGGTGAGGATGTGGAGAAAAGGAAATCTCGGCGCACTGTTGTTAGGAATGCAAATTGGTGCAGCCACTATGAAAATCAGTATGGAGTTTCCTCAGAAAAATTAAAAATAGAACTACCGTATGATTCAGCAATTCCACTTCTAGGTGTATACCTGAAGGAAATGAAAATCACTGTCTGAAAGAGATACCTGTATGACCTCACTTGTATGTGGAATCCGAAAACATCAGTCTCATAGCAACAGTAGGTCGGTGGTTGCCAGAGGTTAGGGGTAGTGGGGGCATAGGGAGATGTTGTTCAAAGGGCACAAACTTTGTTTTAGGATGAATAAATTTGGGAAATCAAATATATGGCTTGGTGGCTATAGGTTACAATAGTGTCTTGTGTATTTGAAAGTTGCTGTGAGCTGCTTCTCTAATGGTCCAGTGGTTGAGAATCTGCCTTCCAGTTCAGGGGATGTGGGTTCAAACCCTGGTTGGGAACTAAGAGCACACATGCCACAGGGCAACTAAGCCCATACGCCACAACTGCTGAGCCCGTGTGCTGCAAACTATAAAGCCCATGCACTCTGGAGCTTGCAGGGCACAACTAGAGAGATGCCTGCATGCCACAGTGAAGTCTCCCGCATGCTGCAGTGAAGACAGCCAAAAATAAATATTTTTTAAAAAATAAACTTGGTGTGAGCGCAGAGCTTTAACATTCTTACCATACCAACAACAGTAGGATTGTAATTGTATAAGTTAATTATGTGCTAACTGACCTTATTGTGGTAAACATTTTGCAACACATATGTGAATCATCACATTATATACATTAAAATTTTTTATTGAAGTGTAGTTGATTTACAATGTTATATTAGATTCAGGTGTACGACAAAGAGATTCAGTTAGGCACATGTGTGTGTGTGTGTGTGTATATATATATATATATATATATCTTTTTCAGATTCTTTTTCATTTTAGGTTATTACAAGATATTGAATATAGTTCACTGTGCTATATAGGAGGCCCTTGTTGGTTATCTATTTTATATACAATAGTACGTATATGTTAATCCCAAACTTCTCATTTATCCTCCCAAACTTTCCCCTCTGGTAACCAGAAGTTTGTCTTCCGTGTCTAAGAGTCTACTGCTGTTTGATAATAAGTTCATTTGTGCTTTCTGCCCGTGGACGCCGCCGAGAAAGCATCGCTGAAGTCTTCCCCGCCTCCACTGCCGTCATGTCTAAATCAGAGTCTCCCAAAGAGCCCGAACAGCTGCGGAAGCTCTTCATCGGAGGATTGAGCTTTGAAACAACCGATGAGAGTCTGAGGAGCCATTTTGAGCAATGGGGAACGCTCACAGACTGTGTGGTTATGAGGGATCCAAACACCAAGCGCTCCAGAGGCTTCGGGTTTGTCACATATGCCACGGTGGAGGAGGTGGATGCGGCCATGAATGCAAGGCCACACAAAGTGGACGGAAGAGTTGTGGAACCAAAGAGGGCCGTCTCAAGAGAAGATTCTCAAAGACCTGGTGCCCACTTAGCTGTGAAAAAGATTTTTGTTGGTGGCATTAAAGAAGACACTGAAGAACATCACCTGAGAGATTATTTTGAACAGTATGGGAAAATTGAAGTGATTGAAATCATGACTGACCGGGGCAGTGGCAAAAAGAGAGGCTTTGCTTTTGTAACCTTTGATGACCATGACTCCGTAGACAAGACTGTCATTCAGAAATACCACACTGTGAATGGCCACAACTGTGAAGTGAGAAAAGCCCTGTCTAAGCAAGAGATGGCTAGTGCTTCATCCAGCCAGAGAGGTCGAAGTGGTTCTGGAAACTTTGGTGGCGGTCGTGGAGGTGGTTTCGGTGGAAATGACAACTTTGGTCGTGGAGGAAACTTCAGTGGTCGAGGTGGCTTTGGCGGCAGCCGTGGTGGTGGCGGATATGGGGGCAGTGGGGATGGTTCTAATGGATTTGGTAATGACGGAAGCGATTTTGGAGGTGGCGGAAGCTACAATGATTTTGGCAATTACAACAATCAATCTTCAAATTTTGGACCCATGAAAGGAGGAAACTTTGGAGGCAGAAGTTCTGGCCCCTATGGTGGTGGAGGCCAATACTTTGCCAAACCACGAAACCAAGGTGGCTATGGTGGTTCCAGCAGCAGCAGCAGCTATGGCAGTGGCAGAAGATTTTAATTACTGCCAGGAAACAAAGCTTAGCAGGAGAGGAGAGCCAGAGAAGTGACAGGGAAGGTACAGGTTACAACAGATTTGTGAACTCAGCCAAGCACAGTGGTGGCAGGGCCTAGCTGCTACAAAGAAGACATGTTTTAGACAATACTCATGTGTATGGGCAAAAAACTCGAGGACTGTACTGGTGACTAATTGTATAACAGGTTATTTTAGTTTCTGTTCTGTGGAAAGTGTAAAGCATTCCAACAAAGGGTTTTAATGTAGAATTTTTTTTGCACCCATGCTGTTGATTGCTAAATGTAATAGTCTGATCATGATGCTGAATAAATGTCTTTTTTTTTTAAAAAAAAAAAAGTTCATTTGTACCATTTTTTAAGATTCCACATATAGGTGCTATCATATGACATTTGTCCTTGTCTGGCGTACTTCACTTAGTATGACAATCTCTAGGTCCATTCATGTTGCTGCAAATGGTATTAGTTCATTCCTTTTTATTAATGAGTAATATATATATCTTCTTTATCCATTTAGCTGTTGATGAACATTTAGATAGCTTCCATGTCTTGGCTATGGTAAGTAATACTGCTGAGAAACTTGGGGTGCCTGTATCTTTTCGAATTAGAGTTTTCTCTGGGTATATGCCCAGAGTGACATTACACACTTTAAATTTACACAGTATTATATGTCATCTATATCTCAATAAAACTGGGAAAAAAAGAATATGAAGAATTTAGGGCTTAATTTTTAAGACAGAGAGTGTTCACCTTTATTTAATACTACAAATTAAGTTATCAAATAGTGAAGTAAAGGCCCCTGTCTAATCCTTATTCCTCTCTTTAAGTATTCCAATCTTGGAGTCTGTGAGTCTACAGGTGGACTGGGTCCTTAAGAATCTCCCTTCCTGTAATATGCTACTACTTTATATAAAGAATGACCCCAAGCATAGATTCTTACAGATATTTAGAAGAGAATTTAAACTAAAAAGAAAACAGTAATTTTGTCCCACCACAAATCAACCCATCTGTGATTTGTGTATCAAGACTTCCCCGGATAGATTTAGGCAATTAAGAATTGCCAGCCCTTAATTAGGATGAAAAAGAGCCAGAGATGGTAGACAAAGCTGCTGATGGGTTCCAGAAGGGCTCTGTGCATCGGAAGGGTTGGGCAGCCAGTGCAGGGGTACATATAAAGTAGTGTGGAACATTTCATTACCAAACACTTTAATCATACCCAGACCTTTCCCAGAGGGGCTCCTCATGAGTCCTGATCTCGGGGGCCTGTTTCTTCTGGTGTGGTTTTGAAGCCATTCAGTGGGTGGATGGCCCTGCTTTCCCCCAGTGGAACCAAAGAGGGCATGTCGAATCCAACACCTTCCGGAACTTGTACTGGACTTTGTCAGCAGTATGCTGTTTGTAACCATCCATCATAAGCAAAGGAAAATTGCTTCTACCCCCTCTCTCTGCCAGACATGCCTCTAGTTCCCAGGTTTGTTTCCCCTCTGTGGCCAGCTGCTTTCCATATCATTCTTTCCCTTTGGAGCAGCCTTCTTTTCTTTCAAAACTGAAATCCCTCCTGTTCTTTAATAGAGAGCTTGAACTCCTCCAGCAAGTATCTGCAGGTTAGCCTCACATTCTTAAAACTTAACTGTGAATTCCTTGATTATATGGTGGTATAACTTCCTGAGTTCTGAAAACAATGCTAACAAGGCGCCTTTAATTAAAATACAGCAATGGTGAAGCACAATGGTGAGACGCATGCTCTTCTGGAATTTAGGAAAGCAAATGACTGAAAGAAAAAGGAAAATAGGATTCAACTATATTTCTAACAATAAAGACTCCAAATAAAGGGATGCACTGAGGAAATTTAAAATACTGTTAATTAGAAATAGAAGTCTAAAAATAAGGTTGGGTGGCTGTATGTGGGAGGGAGTGAAAAAGAATAAGAATTAAGAATTCTATGAAGTATCATAGGAAATGGAGATCATAATCTGAATACTGTAGGCCACCACCAACAAAACACCTAGCAATTCTTTTTAATCTACTGGATAAATAAAGATTTTATATTTCAGTTCCTGGGCAATATTAAACATTTTTATCTGACCATTAGATAATCACTCTGCCAACTTCCTAAAATGATCTAGAAATATTACTGACTTTTCTTACTTTATCTCCCCTACTACTATTATTTATGTATTATTCTGTAAGCATCTTACTTACCTTCTTGCCTATATGGAATAATTTTACCTAAATGTTAACATTAGTCATTTGGGCATAGCATTTCATGATCATTTGTACCCCCCTGCTCTTTTAAGACCATCCATTGCCTTTATTCTGTTTTCTGCATCAACATTTTTCATGCTGTTTGCAATGATTCTCATTAGGAAAAGAAAAGTTTAAATGCATACAGTGATGCTTCCATGAAATGGAATTTTCAAAGACATTTGTTACTTGGATTTGTTGCTACAGTTTTACATAGAAATGTTATACTCAGGAAAATAAGGGCATATTTTACCTTTGAAGGTAGGTTCAAATTTCCCTGAATACTTTTAATGTTTTCTTTCCTTTCTTTTTTAGTTTGACAAAAAACTATTTGTGCATTCAGAATTTCGTTCTGTTTCTTGAGATAGTTTTTCCCTCATTGTTCCTTGATGTCAGCTCACCTATCTGATTGCAGTATGTTTTCTGGTTGGATTCCTGAGAGCTGGCAACATCAAACAGGTTTATTTAGCCATGTGATGCACAGAACTGCAGGAAGCAAGCAAAGGCTGCTAGCAGAAGCCAGGAGGAAATCTTTAAAAGCAGATGAGCTATGTCACACACACTAAGGACACAAAGAAATTGCATTTTGCACCCTCCATAGAGATATTGATGGTAAGTAGCAGAACGCTGGGGCGCCAGAGCGCTTACGGAGGATCAAGGCAGCCGTGGCGGCAGGTGAGAAGGAAGGAGCCAAGGATGCTGGAGCCTCTGGTCACCAAGGTGACAGAGCAGGACTGCTGTTCCTGTAGCCTGGAAACTCAGTGAAGCCAGCCTCCAGTGAGAGCAGGAAAAAAAAAAAAAAGCTGGAGTGACACAGCTCCTTGAGTGCACGTGTATTCTGGTCATCAGATCCAAAGACAGAGCCCTGCAGTTCTTTCAAAACAAAAACAAACAGAAAGGTAGATAGCCGCAGGGTCAGCCCTTCCCCAGGACGGCTCTGCACATTGATTTGCTTTGCAGATTGATTGCTTTTGGCATTTGCAACCCTCCCGAACAACAGGAGGGGGAAAATCCAGGGGCTGGGCCAAATTCACAAATGATGAAAGGGTGTGAAGATGCCTGTGGCATCACATCAGTGGCTCTGGATAATAGCGCTTAAGAGTAATAACAGCTGGATTCAAGTTTTTAAAACGAAGGCCGTGTTATTATTGGGGATATTGGGTCAGTGGGAGTCTGAGAGAGATGAAAAATAATTTGACATGCGTGAATTTGATGCTATACCTGGGGTGGGTGGCCAGCAGACAAGCATGCCGCGTTGCTCTGGGTCTATGTCAGATGACTTTTCTTCCCTGGACTTGGGTGTTATGCCTTGGTTTGCAACCAGGGTTCAGAAGGAGCACGGAACCTCTTCTGTATTTATTATGGGGATTTTGTCAATTATATCATCCAGTGAGTCTCACAGTGCCTTCTTCACGAAGATATCCAAGAGAAATTCATCCCAGACCTTGGAGAGAGGGAAAGCTAAGTTCTCCAGAGCAGTGGTGCTGTTTACCCATTTTGGGCACTGAATAGAAAAACCTATTTTTGGTTCCTATGAAGTAGGTTGAGGGTTAGGATCAGACCTCCCATATACCTGGTTCAGTACTTTTATTTCTGACTTTATTTTGCTATCTTAACTTCATTTCTTTTTTTTTAGTTTCATCTCTTTTTCTCATACCCATGTTTGCAGTGTAGCAGAGTATAAATGAACAGTAAATACAATTTTAAGTGACAAATTGTCACCGAAAGCATTACCCAAGTGGCCTGGTTGTTATAAAAGAAATATCTCCAATTTTTGAGAGGCATGCTGAAGTATATATGGGAATAAAATGATATGGGGCTGTGATTTGCCTTTAAGTACTTCAACAATGTAAACAAGGCTAAGTAAAGCAAGGATGGAAATTTTTTGAAAAGCGTTGAATCTAAGTATTAGGTTAGCAAAAAAGTTTATCTGGTTTTTCTATATATGTTTAAAAAATTTTTTATGGTTTATTTATTTTTATATCTGGCTGCGACGGGTCTTTGTTGCTGCTCGAGGGCTTTTTTCAGTTGTGGCGAACAGGGGCTACTCTAGTTGCGGTGCTCAAGCTTCTTATTGTGGTGACTACTCTTGTTGCAGAGCGTGGTCTCTAGGGCGCTCGAGCTTCAGTAGTTGTAGCGTGTGAGCTCAGCAGTTGCGGTTCCCGGGCTCTGGAGCACAGGCTTAGTAGTAGTGGTGCACGGACTTAGCTGCTCTACAGCATGTGGAATCTTCCTGGACCAGGAATTGAATACACGTCTCCTGTATTGGTGAGTGGATTTTTAACCACTGGACCACCAAGGGGAGTCCTAAAATTTTTGATTAGAAGGTATTTTCCATTTGAATCAAATTTCTGATGTAGTGGGAGACCAGGCTGTCTCGTGAATTTAAGTTTGTGAATTTGTGAATTTAAGTTAAGTTTCTATCAGGAAACCCTTTCTTTATTGGTTGTTCATTGATTCTCCTGAACGTGGTGTGGTGGTTGGTTGATTTGGTTTGGTTTTTCTCTCTCTGCCTACTCAGTTGAAGTCAAAAAATCCAAGACAGTGTTTGAAGGCGGCAAATCTGAAATCCAAGCTACTCATGTTGTGGCAAACTGAACATAGAAACCCTCCCATGTGCTTATAAACCCCTCTCTGCTTTCCTCCTTTATGGCCCAGATGTTTCTTCCTGAGCTGCCTTTTTCCTCTCCACTCAATGCAGATCCAGATCTGAGAATTTAAATCTAAAGAAGCACATAGTGCTGATTCATGATGAAAGTGCTACAGTGACTTGCAAAGCTGAAAGCACCTAACATACCTTGTACTTATCCCTTGTCCTCTTCCTGTGACATGCATGTCATTGAATTTGGTCACTTTCTCTGTCTTGCATGGTTCCACTCCTATGTAAGACAGTACTGCAATAGAGACTGGAATTTAAATGAGTGTTAGGTGAGAATGCCTCCTAGTTTAAATATAAGTCCAAAAAAAATCTATCATGGGTACTCAGCTAGCTGTTTACTAAGGGAAATGGTCATCCTAAGAGAAATTCATCACGTGGCTTCAGAGCACAGTTGCCCCTCCATTTCCATACGTTCCTCTGCACTGCATGTTCAACCAACCAACCATGGATCACAAATACTTGGGAAAAAAAACTCCGAAAGTTCCAAAAGGCAAAACTTGAATTTTCCATGTGCAAGCAACTATTGACATTGTTTACCTTGTATTAGGTATTATATAAGTAATCTGTAGATTATTTAAAGTAAACTGGAGGATGTTATAGAATATGTACAAACACTAACAGAGGTTAAATGTAATTACATCTGCTTCCTCTTCAATTCACCCTGATAAAATGATTTCGTGAATGTATTTTGCTTTGGGGCTTGAAAAGCACAGGGGACTTTATTTTTCCAGCTGCTTCCATGAAATGCCCAAGTTTTATTCTGCTAGTCCTGATATTTTATTTTGTAATAGCTGCTGGATCCACAAGAACCCCCAGGATCATCTCTCCAAACTGTCTGAAAGGCTTGTGCCTGTGATCCACGGTCACAGCTCATCCTTTAAGCCACTGAAAGCAAATTGCCCTGATCATTTTCAGCATCATCCAGGAAATTTTAGTTTCTCTTTCTACATTCTTCATTCTAGGTGTATTTTTTAATGAGTCTGAAAGTGCTATTCTTATTATGATTTACAGTGAGAGTATTTCACCTAAAAGCCAATGCTTGTTTACAATAGCCAGGACATGGAAGCAACCTAGATGCCCATCAACTGACGAATGGATAAGAAAGCTGTGGTACATATACACAATGGGATATTACTCAGCATTAAAAAAAAATTCATTTGAATCAATTCTACTCAGATGGACCGAACTGGAGCCCATTATCCAGAGTGAAGTAAGCCAGAAGCAAAAACAACAATACAGTATATTAACACATATATATGGAATTTAGAAAGACAGTAATGAGAACCCAACATGCGAGACAGCAAAAGGAACGCAGATGTATAGAATAGACTCGTGGACTCTGTGAATGAGGGAAAGGGTGGGATGATATGGGAGAATGGCATTGAAACATGTTAATTATCATATGTCTAATCAATCGCCAGCCCAGGATTGACTCTCGGGGCTGGTGCATCGAGATTTCCCGGGGGGGAGGGAGAAGAGAGAGGGGAGGGAGGAGTTTCTGGAGGGGGAGCATATGTAAACCCATGGTGATATCATGGCATTGTATGACAAAAACAATAAAAGGGATTAAAAATTAAAAAAAAAATTAAAAAAAAATAAAAGCCAATGCTAGGTAATGCACACTACTCATTAATAAACTTTGGGGAAATATTAGTTGAACCATAGAAACTGACATTTTTATTTATGTATTTTTATTGAAGTATAGTTAGTTTACAATGTCCTATTAGTTTTAGATGTATAGCACAATGATTCCGTTATGTATATTTTTAAAAATTATTTTCTGTTGGAGGTTATTACAAGATATTGAATATAGTTCCCTATGCTATACAGTAGGGCCTTATTGGCTATCTATTTTTTATATAGTGTTGTATATATTTTAATTCCAAACTCATAATTTATCCCTCCCCTATTTTCCTTTTGGTAACCATAAGTTTGTTTTCTATATCTGAGTCTATGTTTTGTAAATAAGTTCATTTGTGTCTTTTTTTTTACATTCCACATATAAGTGATATCATATATTTGTCTTTGGCTTCCTTCACCTGGTATGATCATCTCTAGGTGCATTTGTGTTACTGTAAATGCCATTATTTCTTTCATTTTTATGGCAGAGTAGTGTTATATTGTATATATGTATAAATGTGTGTGTGTGTATATATATGCTGCTAAGTCGCTTCAGTCATGTCTGACTCTGTGCGACCCCATAGACGGCTGCCCAACATGCTCTGCCGTCCGTCCCTGGGATTCTCCAGGCAAGAACACTGGAGTGGGTTGCCATTTCCTTCTCCAAATGGATATATATATAATGGACATATCCTCCTTACTCATCTTTCAATGGACAGTTGGGTTGCTTCCATGTCTTCGCTATTGTAGACTGTGTTGCAGCAACATTAGAGTACATGTATCTTTTCATATTATATATATGTCTGGATATATGCCCAGGAGTGAAATTACAGGATCATATGGTACCTGTATTTTTAGTTTTTTAAGGAACCTCTGTTCTATTAGCCATAGTTACTGTACCAATTTACATTTCCACCAACAGCAAGGAGGGCTCCTTTTTTTCCACATCCTCTCTAGCACTAATTGTTTGTAAACAGTTTGATAATGGCCTTTCTAACCTGAGTGAGGTAATACCTCATTGTAGTTTTGGTTTGCAGTTCTCTAATAATTAGCGATGTAGAGTATCGTTTCATGTAACTCTTAGCCATCTGCATGTCTTCTTTGAAGAAATGTATATTTAGATCTTCTGTCAATTTTTGGATTGGATTAATTTTATATATACCGAGAGAGCTATGTTAGCTGTTTGTACATTTTGGAAGTTAATCCCTTGTTAGTTACATCATTTACAAATATTTTCTCCTAGTTTGTAGGTTGCTTTTTGTTTTGTTTATGGTTTTCTTTGCTTTACAAAATCTTTGAAGTTTAATTAGGTTCCATTTGTTTATTTTGTTTTTATTTCTATTACTCTGGAAGACAGATCCAAAAAGATACTGCTGCAGTTTCTGTCAAAGAGGTGTCTGCCTATGTTTCCTCTAGGAGTTTTTATGGTTTCTGATCTTATATCTAGGTGTTTAACCCATTCTGAGTTTATTTTTGTGTATGATTTTAAAGAATATTTTATTTTCATTGTTTTACACATAGCTTTCCAGTTTTCCCTGCACTACTTGTTGAAGAGATTATCTTTTCTGCATTGTATATTCTTTGTCATAGATTAATTGACCATAGGTATGCACATTTATTTCTGGGCTTTCTATCTTGTTCCATTCATCTGTATGTCTGTTTGTGTGACAGTACCATACTGTTTCAATTACAGTAGCTTTGTAATATAGTCTGGAGTCAGGGAGTCTGATTCTTCCAGCTCTTGTTTTTCTTTCTCAAGATTGTTTTGGCTGTTCAGGGTCTTTTGTGTTTCCATACAGATTAAAAAATTTGTTGTAGTCCTGTGAAAAATGCAATTGGTAATTTGGTAGGGATTGCATTGAATCTGTAGATTGCCTTGGGTAGTATAGTCATTTTAACAGTTTTGATTCTTCCAATCCAAGATTACAGTATATCTTTCTGTCTGTGTTGTCTTTGGTTTCTTTCATCAGTGTCTTCCAGTTTTTGGATACAAGCGTTTTGCCTCAGGTATTTTATTTATTTTAGGTATTTTATTTTATTTATTCTTAGGTATTTTTTTTTTGATGTGATGGTAAATAGGATTGTTTCCTTAATTTCTCATTCTGACCTTTTGTTGTTAGTGTATAGAAGTTTAGAAGATTTCTGTCTATTAATTTTCCATCCTGCAAATTTACCAAATCCAGTGATGAGCTCTAGTAGTAGAGCTAGTAGTTTCCTAGTAGTTTTCTGGTAGCATCTCTAAGACTTCTCTATGTGCAGTATCATATCATCTACAGTGACAGTTTTGCTTCTTTTCCAGTTTGGATTCCTTTTATTTCTCTTTCTTCTCTGAAGGCTGTGGCTCAGACTTCCTAGCCACAGTTTTTATACTTCAGAATGGCCAAATCTTGAAAATTTAATATGGCTCAACTTAACAATGATCTCTCTTATGTGCAAATTTTTCTGTTATTTTACTTTTCAGGACTTTCTTTCTTAGATCAGCTTGAGCCAGTGGCTGTCAGTCATGGCCTGATGGGCACAGGGCCATTTCCTGGGTGTCATCAGTGTTCCTGAGCTGAGAGGTCAAAGCTGCAGGGGCCAGGAATGCATTTTGTCACTGGCCACATGGGAGGCAAGGTCTGGTGTTACCTACGTTTGTCAGTGGACTCCTTGATGTCCATGCTTCCGAAGTTTATTTCCTCTCTTTATGTTTGAGAAAGATGTAATAGCCACACATAAAGTTAAGAGTCTTCATCACTAAGGAGATTATGTATGTCAAAATTTAAATTCCTGTTGTCATAGGTCATGATTCTGAAACTGGTATCAATTCAGTTCAGTCACTCAGTCATGTCTGACTCTTTGCGACCCCATGGTCTGCAATATGCCAGGCCTCCCTGTCCAACTCCTAGAGCTTACTCAAACTCATGTCCATTGAGTCGGTGATGCCATCCAACCATCTCATCCTCTGTCGTCCCCTTCTTCAATCTTCCCCAGCATCAGGGTCTTTTCAAATGAGTCAGTTCTTCGTATCAGGTGGCCAAAGGACTGGAGTTTCAGCTTCAACATCAGTCCTTCCAATGACTATTCAGGACTGATTTCCTTTAAGATATACTGGTTGGATCTCCTTGCAGTCCAAGGGACTTTCAAGAGTCTTCTCTAACACCACAGTTCAAAAGCATCAATTCTTTGGCACTCAGCTTTCTTTATAGTCCAATTCTCACATCAATACATGACTACTGGAAAAACCATAGCCTTGACTAGATGGGCCTTTGTTGGCAAAGTAATGTCTCTGCTTTTTAATATGCTGTCTAGGTTGGTCATAACTTTCCTTCCAAGGAGTAAGCATCTTTTAATTTCATGGCTGCAATCACCATCTGCAGTGATTTTGGAGCACCCAAATATAAAGTATATCACCATTTCCATTGTTTCCCCATCTATTTGCCATGAAGTGATTGGATCAGATGTCATGATCTTAGTTTTCTGATTGTTGAGTTTTAAGCCAACTTTTTCACTCTCCTCTTTCACTTGCATCAAGAGGCTCTTTAGTTCTTCACTTTCTGCCATAAGGGTGGTGTCATCTGCATATCTGAGGTTATTGATATTTCTCCTGGCAATCTTGATTCCAGCTTGTGCTTCATCCAGCCCAGCATTTCTCATGATGTACTCTGCATATAAGTTAAATTAGCAGGGTGACAATATACAGCCTTGATGTACTCCTTTCCTGATTTGAAACTGGTATATGGGTCATGAAAAACTAGCAGAGGATTGGCAAGCATGTTCAGTTTTACCAAGTGGTGAATGATTTAAATCACCATTTTTGGTATTGAAAGAAGCACAAATATACTATGAAGTAACATACAAGTCGTGAATTTTTAAGATTAAATATGACACTTGTTGACATGTTTTGCTTTTAGAGCTATTGCCACTCTCAGAACCAGGAGAGAGAGGAGTTCACTGTCATCCTCCAGTAGAAGGACTTTAGTGGAAAATTTGAGACCCTTAGTTTCGGAAATGCTTAGCTTAGACAATGAAGCCCATGTAAGACTCTGACAGCTACACTGTAAAATTAGCATAAAATAGGTCTATACTCATTTGTGGATTCAGTGACAGTATATAGGATTATCATCATGATAAAAATCTAATATTTATTGAGTTCTTATAAGAGGCCAAAGTATTGGTGCACCAGTATCCCAGTGACTGGAAAACTGTGTCCTGCAAGCCAAATTCAGCCCACTGCCTATTGTTACAAATAAAGTTTTATTGGAACACAGCCACACCAAATCATGCACATATTGCCTCTAGCTCCATTCACTCTTCAATGGCATGTTTGAGTAGTTACAACAGAGACTATATGTCCTGTGAAATCTAACCTCTTTGTCAACTGACTCTACACAGAAGAAGTTTGCCAGCACCTGTATTTATGCATTTAATCCTCAAAGGAAGCTTATGAAGGACATTTTATTACTGACTTCATTTTACTGATGAGAAAACTAAGGCATGAGGTTATTTACCGGAAACATACTAGAGCTCATCAGTGAATTTGATAACATTGCAGGCTACAAAATTAATACACAGAACACTGTTGCATTTCTTTATACACTAACAGTGAAAGATCAGAAGGAGAAGTTCAAGAAGCAACGCAATTTACAATTGCATCAAAAAGAATAAAATACCGAGAAATAAACCTACTAAGGAGACAAGAGACCTGTACTCCGATAACTCTAAGATGCTGATGAAAGAAATCAAAGGAGACACAAACAGATGGAGAGGTTATTTAACTTACCCAAGGTCATAGAGCAAGTAAGTGGCAGAGCAGGGTTTGGAGTCCATTAGTCTGATTCTAAAATCTGTTATGTCTTAACTCGTTATTAGAGATCCTTCTATATAAGAAGAAACATACTCAAGATCATCTTTAAAAAAACAAAAAACATAGCTTTAGTTGATTAAAAAAAAGAAAGAAAGAAAAGACCCTAGTAGATGACTCTAATATATTCAGACAGATTCTTTACCAACTGAGCTATCAGGGAAGCCCCTAATAATAGGCGTCGATCACTAAAAAAGAAGGTGCCATGTCAGAATATGATCAGTGAGAAACCTAGCACATAGCCACAGGGATGTCTGAGAAGATCACAGTGTGTCCACATGATGCTCATTCCCTTCTGCCAGTGGGCAGTTCAGAGAACCTGAGTTGCCTAAACAAAGCCCACTAGAAACCACAGCTCCAGCCAAAAGCACTCTTCCTGAACTTAGTTCATAAATCTCAGTTCCATGCTTGTGCATTTTCTAAGTTGTTCTTTTTTACGTTATTGCCCTCCCAGTACCCACAAGGATGGAGACAGGGAGTTCAGACATTATCTGGGAAAACATTGATAGTGGTAGGGAGTGCCAGATTTATGCTGTTGTGGTCATGACAATGGTGTTCTTTTCAACTTAATATTAAGGTTCCCCTAGGGCTAAGGTGATGAAGACTATAAAATTCTTAAATCCTTCGATTGCATGTGAACAAATGACCTTGTAGTCAGGCTTCTGTTCATTGAGATGCTCTGCTAATTGGGATTTCTGTGCTTCTAGAATGATTTCAGGAAGTTGAGAGTGCTTCTTAATTATCAAAACCTGTGTTCATCATAGTTGCAATATTAAAGGTATTTGACTCTCCCTGATTCCTTTAGATTTCCCTGGTGGTTCAGATGGTAGAGCCTCTGCCTACACTGCGGGAGACCTGGGTCTGATCCCTGGGTTGGGAAGATCCTCTGGAGAAGGCAATGGCAACCCACTCCAGTACTCTTGGCTGGAAAATCCCATGGATAGAGGAGCGTGGTAGGCTACAGCCCATGGGGTTGCAAAGAGTTGGACATGACTGAGCAACTTCACTTTTAAAATGTCTAATACATAGGGTATACTATTTGATTTTTTAAATGATTTGTTTTTGGTTTCTCTGGATCTTCATTGTTGCACTTGGGTTTTTCTCTAGTTGTGGCGAGTTGGGGCTACTCTTCATTGGGAAGCATGGGCTTCTCATTTCAGTGGCTTCTCTTGTTGCAGAACACAGGCCCTAGGGCACATGGGCTTCAGTAGTTGGAGCACAGGCTCCATAGGTGTGGCTCACAGGTTCTAGAATGTGGCATTAGTAGTTGTGGTGCACACACTTAGTTGCTCTGTGGCATGTGAAATCGTCCCTGACCAGGGGTCAAACCCACGTCCCCTGCATTGGCAGGAAGCCTCCCACCCACTGTACCACCCAGGAAGTCCTGTTTGCTTTTAAAGTGGAAACAGTTGAGTTAAAGATGATTGGTCATTTTCTCTCTCTAATGATGAAAATATCAGTTTACCTTTGGAACTGGCTTCATTTTAAATTCCCAGATAGTCCCTTCTGTGATATAAATGTAAAGGAAAGCATCCAGGTGCTGAGGGAAGAGATAGCTAGGTGTTTGTGGGGTCAAGCCCCAGGTTCTGGCTCTGGAGGAAGATGGGGTCTCATAGCCGATCAGCATCCAATTGACTCCTCCCCTCTCAGGGCCAGAGTTGTCAAAGCGACCTGATGGGACTCAAAAGCCAGATGGCCAGCAAGGGTCACGAAGTCCTGAGATATAGTCTGCCATAAGCCTGGAGAGTCTGCAGTTGTGACCCTGGTTCCATGCCAAGGCTTTAATCAGCTGAGCCGAACACTACTGCTGAATTCAGGGCACAGCCTATCTTAGAACCTCTTTGCGCCAGTAACCCCAGCACTGTGGGTGTGTCCTGGGTGGAAGTGGGTTGAGGGTGTGACTCGGCAGAGCGGATCCCTAAAGGTCTCGATGCTCAGGCTGTGTCTGTGGTGGGACACCCGAGGCTGAATCTACAGTGGAAGAAGCATGGCTCGCTGCTCCCCAGGGAGCTCTGCACAGAAGAGAGATGATGAGCGTGCACCCAGCGGGCCGCCCTGTCTGCCCAACTTCATACCAGGAGACAGGAGGGGATGGCCAGCGTTCAGGTGTCATTTTACAGCTGGACACGGGTCTTGACAACCTCTGACTTGGAGCAGTAAGAAGATCCACTCACTATTAGTCTCTAAATGATGTTATTTCCTCACCTCACTGAATTATGAATACTTCTGTGTACGTGAATTCATTGAGCCCATTGAGAACTATTCATGACTGGCCATCTCTGCTGCTCTATGTCTTCCAATTAAAAAAATGGATAACCAGCTCTTTTAAAATGTTTGGGTCGTGAGTCTTTAAAATGTAAAATTTAGCTTAGAGTATGATGATCATCATCCTTTTCCACTGATATGAGGTATATGTATATTTGGTAGATATAGGGATCTTACTGAAATAGTAAAGAAAAATCTTAAGCAGATAAAACTCTTCATGTATAAGCTAGTAGCAATATAAAATATTTGTCCTTCCACAAAAAAATCATATACATGTGTATATATATATATAATATGTGTAGTTGAGTACCTAGCAGTGTAATTTAGTATTTTACTGATCATCTGATATCTCATTAGAATGAATGTGTAACTACAACTTCAACTGGGTAGTTCTATTAACTGTCTTCGATCCTCTTCAGGGATTGCTGCCTAAGACTATCATTTAGATAATAATGGCCCTTCTTCAAGTCCAAAAAAAGATTTTTTTAAGCACTAGCTATTTCTCTAGGAGTTAAGAAATATGTTTACTTTATAGTAATACACACAGTCAGGAGTCTCTCCCCCAGCTTTTTCCCCTTACTTGCAAAAATCTTTATAAAAAGACATATTGCTTGGAAAAAGACAGAGATTTCATAATGGTCACTGGGAGGTTGGAAAAAAGCTCAGATGTTTTGAAGAAGCATCCTTGTATAGCAAAGCTTAAAATGTAAAATTTATCATGTTCAAAGGGGCAGTACCTTATTGATCTTTGAATTTCCCTGGGGATCAGCACAGTGTTTGGCACATAGAAGGTCCTCACATCTGATAAATTTCTCCATTTAAAAAAAAATTGACAGTCTGTTGATTTGTAATGTGTTAGTTCCAGCTATATACAGCAAAGTAATTCAGTTACACATATACATATATCTATTTTTTTTCTAAATTCTTTTCCTATTTCGGTTATTACAGAATCTTGAGTAGAGTTCCCTGTGCTATATAGTAAATCCTTGTTGTTTATCTTTTTTATGTATAGTAGAGTGTATATGTTCATCCCAAACTCTTAATTTATCCCTTCTCTCCTTTCCCCTTTGGTAACCATAAGTTTGTTTTCTGTATCTGTGGATCTACATCAGTTTTGTATATAACTTCCTTTGTATCACTTTTTAAAGAGTCCACCTATAAGCAATATCATCTGATATTTGTCTTTGCTTACTTGAGTTAGTATGATAATCTCTAGGTCCATCTATGTTGCTGCAAATGGCATTATTTTATTCTTTTTTATGGCTGAGTAATATTCCATTGTTTAAATGTACCACATCTTCTTTATCCATTCCTCTGTTGATGGACATTTAGGTTGCTTCTGTGTCTTGGCTGTTGTGAATGGTGCTGCTGTACACATTGGGCTGCACATATCTTTTCGAATTATGGTTTTCTCCAGATACATGCCCAGGATAGGATTGCTGGATCTTATGGTAACTCTAATTTTAGTTGTTTCAGGAGCCTCCATACTGTTCTCCATAGTGGCTTCATCAATTTGCATTCCCACCAACAGTATAAGTATTCCCTTTCCTCCACACCCTCTCCAGCATTTGTTATTTGTAGACTTTTCGATGATGGCCATTCTGATTTATGTGAGGTGTTATAGCTGGATCGATTTTGTGTTAGAACTCATTCAGGTGCAAGTGACAGAGAAACTCACACTGACTTAAGTGATGAATGAATTCTTGGTTCATGTGATTAAAATACCCCAAACCAGGTCTTTATCCCCTTTCCCTTCTCCTTCCCCCCCTCTCTAGTTCCCTATCTCCCTCTGCCATGTCTCAGATCAAGTTTCCTTTTGGATGTTATCGCCATGTAGTAATTCCAGCAGTTCCTGGTCAAGATAACTTTTTTCTTTTCCCAACTATTCTATAAAAGTCCCCAGGTTATTTCACTGACCCAATTTGGAGCATTGGGGTCAATGCTCCAAACCAATCACAGTGGCTGAGAAATTTGAATCTCTGATCAGCCAACCTGGATCAAAGGCTTAGCCCTGAAGTTACCACACTCAGTTGGATAAGATTGGAAAAGTGGTGGTTCTCCCCCCCCAAACATGGGTTATTTTACTAGAAAAAAAAAAAATGGATACTAGGCAAACAAAAACAACTGTTTCTAGGTTGGGTTTTGTTTTTTGCTTTACAACAGATAAACACGTCTGTGTCTTTCCCAAGTTCAGTAATGGTTGAACAGTAATCTTCCTCCATTTCCACGAGAAGGAAGCTGTTCACATAATGACTGTAGAGAAAAGGAAGACATAAGAGAGGTGAGAGGCGTAGCCAAGCTGACTTCCCGTGCATACCCAGCTTTCCTCTTAAAACTGCAAAGTCCTTTAAACATTCAAGGCTTTGATATTTTGGCTCATATTATACATTTCAACACCTTATTGTTTGTGTTTGAAGTCTGGGTTAGTAATATTAATGAAAAAAGAAACATCTGGGAAAACTTTTGTTTCCCTTTCTCATGTGGCTTCTTTATGGATAAGTAAAAAATGTTAATTATTTAAGCAAAAGTGTTTTTAATATGGAGCCATAATGGTGTTTTGAATAAGGAATTTTATCACTGTACTATCCACTTCTGGTTCCAGAAAAACAGAAGCAGATTGCTTTGTACTCATGAGCAAGTGTGGAAATCATCGCTAGAAATGCCCAAAATTTTAATCTGCAAAATAATAATCTTTGTTATTAAGCTTTGTTACAGAATAAGAGAAAAACTCAGTAAACCTGTTTAAATGATCTCTCATAAAATTATAAAATTTCTGAAACTCTTCTTAAATTAAGAAAGCCACAGACACATAATATGCACAGGGAAAGAGGGATTTTTGAAATCAAATTCTTGAAAATAACAGATTGGCATCATGAAATCAGGTGAGTTCTGGCAGTTACTGAGACATAAGACACCTGGATTCAAAAAATATGTAAGCGTTCAAGCACATAGGGAAAGTAGAGAGAGATGATGTAAAATGCATAAATTTGACTTCTTATCCTATTGAAAGTCACAGTAATTAGAATCACATGAAATACTTTTGGCTCCCTGGGCAGAAATGAGCACATCGACACTTCAGGCTATGACAGTGCATATTAATCCATCATGGATAAACCAATTAAAAAGGGCTTGATTACCAAATGTAAGACAATGAAAGGCAGTGCTCTTCATATGAATCTATGTGGTTACTAGTGTACATGACAGTGCCCCTCAGAGCCCTGTTGTGTGAAGCTTTAAAGGCTCCAGATCCTCACCCTCTGTGTGAACTGCGTCCTAATCCCATCTGCCTCCAGACACCCATCTCTGGTCACTACCTCTTTCTCTCACTTCACCAAACAAGAACAAACTTCTTGTCTTCTTTCTTCTTGAATCCAGCCATCTTGCATTCTTTCAGGGTAGAAAAACCTCTCATCCAAACAATGGGACTTCTTAACATATAAAATAATAATGGCACAGGAAAAAAAAAATCATCAGTAAGAAATATCTAGGGTCTACATGCCTCATTTCATGCAGGTGACAGATTTATGAAAAGTTTTTTCATCAAAGGTTTTTATCTATTTATCATGGAATTAGAATACTGAATTATGAAAAGCATGCCGGGAATTTACAATCAGCTAAGAAATGTGTCCTCTCTGCCTGTTGACAATTCACAGCAAGAATGAGCTTGGTGATTCATGGTGTTAACCTGTGTCTTGGCCTGTGTCTCGGTTGCATATTTTGCATGATTTTAAGGAATAAGAGATAAAAATGTCAATGTTTACTTGCATAAAACTTTTTAAGGTTATAATAGAATTTTTTTTAACATAAGCACAAATTTCCTCCTCATTGACACTCGTCATTCATTTCATTTATTTATATGCTTCACATGGCTCTTCTATGGACAATACACTTAACAACAACCATTTTATTCACTTTTTGTAAACTCTACAATTACTAGGGACTAAATACTTTTTCTTTGCTGTTAATTCCCTGAAGAGTAAACTGTACTCTTTAAAGTAGAGCATCTACTTAAGTATATGACAAAATAGTCTCACAATGCAATCTACAATGTAATAACCTGAACTTTAGACAGTCATCTTTATTTAATAAGGATTAGTTTCTTCCACTCAGATGTTGATATTTTAATACCGTCAAGTGTGTAATCATAAACTTAGTAATTTTCACCCAGGAAATGAAATTCCTAAACAGTCCATATGTAATCATTCTCAACTGTCTGTCTTTAGAGCCATCTGTCATGCCTTTTTAAGGTCCTTTGAGTCAGCCTGGAATATTGAAATTGGCATAAAATAGGTCTTTGTTTGTGGGCAAAGAAAAAAATCATTTCAGTCTCCAGTTTTATGAGATTTGTTTTTACCAGGTTTGATTCAACTCCAGCTCCACAAATGAGATGCCCCCTAAAGGGAGTATAACAGGTGTAACTAACCATCAATTGCTTAAAGTCTTGATATAGTACCAAGGTATATTTACTAAAAATTGAGAAACTGAAGGCTTTTAGTTTGGCAGAGTACTGGGTGATGGCCTTAACATCCCATTCAGTTTAGCATTTGTCCTGGATATTTTAATATTCACCTTAATATTATTACCAAGAGTTGGATGAAAGTCACCTGGAATGGGTTTGGTAGACCTCCACTTTGCATGTCCAACCTCTGGCGGGTGTGTGCAGAGAAGAGCTGTTGCTTTGACATGGGTTAGATCTGAAGGGTGGCCAGAAACATCCTAGTCCCTCTTTTCTTAAGCCCTGCACATGGACATAACCAACACTCACCCATCAGAGACAGCATGCAGAGCTTTCCTGATAAAAACAAACATGGTGGCAAACGTGGTATCTTAGTCTGCTTAGGCTGCCACAACAAAACCACAGACTTAGGTTTAAACAACAGAAATTTATTTCTTGAAGTATTAAAGGCTGGGATATCCAAGATCAAGGTGCCAGCTGGTTTGCTTCCTGGTGAGACCTCTCTTCCAGGCCACCTCCTCCCAACACCCTCACACAGCTTTGCTTCTGTGCGCATGTGGTGTCTCTGATTCTACTGGATGAGGGCCCACCCGCATGACCTCATTTAACGTTAATTACTTCCTTAGAGGTCCTAGCTGCAAATATGGTCACACCGAGGGGTTAAGGCTTCAACATATGAGTTGAGGGAGTGGATGCAAACCTCAGTCTGTAACACATGGGAAATGATAATCAAGTGCATGTCAAATGAATGCAAAAAATAGAAACTGAGCCGTCCTGCATAACAGATCTTCCCAATACTAATTGACTTAAAATAACTATTTAGTGGGCTTTCCAGGTGGTGTCATGGTAAAGAATCCACCTACCAATGCAGGAAACACAGGAGTTGCAGTTTCGATCCTTGGATTGGGAAGATGACCTGGAGAAGGAAATGGCAACCTACTCCAGTATTCTTCCTTAGAAAATTCCATGAACAGAGGAGCCTGATAGCCAAGCTACAGTCCCTGTGTTTGCAGAGTCAGACATGACTGAATATGCACACACACAACTGTTTAATCCTCACAATTCTGTTGTTCAGGAATTCAGATAGTACTCAGAAGGGAAAGTTCATTTCTGCATCATGCGGTGTTGGTTGCAGAATCTGTTGCCTTCTTCACGTGTTTGGTTTCTTAACTGGTTGCTTGAAATGACTGAGGTCTGGCTAGGTCTCACTCTCTGGCGCTCTCTCTCTGTCTCTCTCATTTCCTTCCTCCTTCCTCATAGACTCTTCTCCACAAAAGCCTCTGTTTCTCCACGTGGCCTCTCTTTACAAGGATTCTTTAAATGTCCTCTGGTTTCCCCTGTAATTGAAAACAGAAGCTATACAAACTTTGAAGGCCTGGGCTCAGAAATCCCAAACTGTCATTTCTCCTGCATTCAACTTGTCAAAGTGAATCACAAATCCAGTGCAGATCCAAGGTGTGGGGAGACAGACCTGCCTTCTTGGTCAGAGAAGTGGAACAGGCATACAGGGATGAGATGAGTTATCATTGGCTCTAGTTGCAGACAAACCCACCACAGTCTGCCCTCAGGCCACTAATGTTTACATCACTTCCACATGTGAACCTTAGTCAGCTCCTCCAAAGACTCTCCAAGTCTTGTCCAATTTGATACCAGGTTCTAGTCCCAGAATTTCTTGATCTATGTTGATATACATTATTATTTATTAATCTTCAGAACATTTTTATTATAAAAAATCTTTTTTGAGTTAAATGATTTTATAGGTCAACAAATATAAGAGAAATAATTTTTCATATTATAAATGAGTTTTTGTAGAAACTGCAAATGTCCCAATATAGATTTTTAGTTTTATAATCACCATTTCACAATTGTCTAGTATATTGCTTTGTGCAATGATAGAAGCACTCTCTGATGCTGTAGCAATCAACCATATTTAAATATTGAGCACTTGAAATGTGGTTTATGTAACTGAGGAATTAAATTTTAAATACTAACTTTAATTAATTTAAATTTCACCAGATGTGACTAGTGACTACTGTACTGGACAGTTCAGGTCTAACCAGTCCTTTTGCTGGTTCAGTGGTATATAATTATTTTCTTTCAAAAAAAACTTAAAGATGAACATAATCATGTTGTCTGCTAATAATTTGGATGAGGCATGGTAACCACCCATGGTCACTTGGCAAGGAATATATGGCATATGCACATTAGGAGGATAATTCCAGGAAGATTTACTAAATGGGCTATTGATAAGTATGAGTAGGATATAGAGAAATGCCTTCAAATAGTACAGTACCCTAGGGATGGTGACAGGGAAGTTGTTACTATCTTTGGGCCTAAGGGATAAGAGGATGGAGAGTTGCCCAGAACTCAGAAGGAAATAGTCACAAGAGTCACCTTAAAGGAGAGAGAGCTTAGCAGGAAAGGAGCCAGGAGAATAGATATCCTTCTCTTTACATCGTCTCCTGCCAAAAGATCTTCATTGGCCAAACCCAACTGGAAGCAAGAGGGCAAGAAAGCACCTTGATGTAGTCTGGACAGATCAGCCTCCAGACACAAGGTTGGGTTGAAGAGGATGACTTGGATGTAGACAGTAGAAGATACATAGTATGTAAAAACATTAAAACAATACTGTGTTATAAATTACTTATGTAGGTGTTCCCCTGTCAGTCCAATGGTTAAGCTTCTGTACCTCCAGTGCAGGGGTATGGGTCCAGGCCCTTGCTGGGAGACTAGGATCCTCCATGCCATGCAACATGGCCGGAATATAAAAAATAAAGGTATATTAAAATAACTTACTCTGTTTGGGGCATGCAACTCAAATGGGATTCAAGGAATTGAGTGACATTGCTGTAACAGACTCTTCCTTCCTTCCTTATTTATGTGAAGAAGATTTTCTCAATCTGAACTCTGTCTCATTTGAGCAGTAAGTGATTCATCCAAAGGTATACAAAACTGAATGAAAGGAAAAGTCCCGTTCATCTCACATTTTACAAAAATATTAGACTTGGCAAATGTTTAATATATTTAGATATTTGAATCAATGATGAGTTTTCTTATAATCAGCTTCAGGTGAGTGAAAAGCTTTTCGAAGGTGGTGGATGGAAGCATCGGCAGTTTGTAATAAGAGGCAGCCGTTGCGCTCTCAGACTCTGGGCTGGGTGGCTTGGGTTCTAATCTGCCACCACTTCTTTGCTGTGGAGCATCAGGTAAGTTCATTAACTTCTGTGCCTCAGCTTCCTAACCATAAATAGTGATGATACTAGTACTTACCTCATAGGGTTGTTGTGAGGATTAAATACCTAATGAACCTATGGCACTTTACAGTAAATATGTGTTCTATCAGTTTGCTGCTGCTGCTGCTCAATCGCTTCAGTCGTGTCTGATTCTGTGTGACCCCATAGACGGCAGCCTGCCAGGCTCCCCCGTCCCTGGGATTCTCCAGGCAAGAACACTGGAGTGGGCTGCCATTTCCTTCTCCAATGTGTGAAAGTGAAAAGTGAAAGTGAAGTCGCCCAGTCGTGTATCAGTTTAAATATGTTTAAATATGTGTTGTATCAGTCAGCCTTTGCTGCAGTAACACTGCATAACAAACAACCATAAAATTTCAATAGCATAAAGCAATAAGCATTCATTTCTCACTCCACACCTGTGGATTGCTTAGAGTTGCCTCACACTAGAGGTTGGGCTCAGGTCAGCTCCAAGAACCTGTCATTCTCCTTAGACCAACAGCTAAACAAAGGATGTTCTTCTCATGGCAAAAAAGCAGGAACATGAAATATTGATCTCATTTGAAATAAAACATTTTGCTGAAGTTTTCAGTTTTCTTTTGCTTTATATGACATTCTGAAATCTTGTATTTTTATTGGAATTTCAATAGCAAATACATTATTATCTAAAACATACCTTGATTTGAAGCCAACTTTATGCTTCAGTCAAAAGGCCAGTATATTCCATTCTCTGCAAGAGTCTGCCTCTTGTCTTCACAAAACAAACTACATGAATCCTGAACAACATAAAAGAAAATGGAGAGATATCATTTTACTTAGATTCTAAATTCATTTTGAAAATAATTTTTTCTCTTCTTTTGATAAACCTGTCTTTTGGACTATCCAAGCAATTCCATAGCATCTACTGAACATAAATAACTTGGGGGATCCATCATATGTGCTAGCTAAGAGATTTATCTTGCCACTGAGCAGATGAGGCAGGGCTCAAGGGGAATTTATGGATCTTCCCATCGTTCGGCCTGTATGTTTTATTATCACAAGCCAACAAAGTTTTAATTTCACCTTCTTCTGTTTTCTGGTGAGTAAACAAAGTAGAATTGTTTTGATAAAGAGACTTAATGGGTGAAGTTGATATATTACACCTTTGCATATAACTCAGATTTATGAGCTTGGGGGAACAATTTACTGATACCTTCCTCCCAAATCATCTGTTTAACTTGTGAGATTCTGATAATAAAGTTAATAAACACTTTTTTTCATCTAGTATTGCTATAAATTGTGTGAGAGGTAATCTCATGCTCTTGGACAGACTGAAAGTGTCTATTGAGATCAAGTCTTTACTAAGATGGCAGAGTCTGCTGGCTGAAGAGCCAAAGAATGCCTTTTCTTCAGAAGTGGTGTTCAAACACTGGTGGATTATACTTGTTTCTAGAAAGAAAATTCTAATTGGCAATGACTGAGTGTGAATAATACCCTTGGTATTTTAGCACCTGTTCTTGTTCATTCCAGCTTAAATGTTTCATGGGATGGTTGCTTCCTTAGAGTGAGATGCTAGAAGCCTCGCCGTAAAGATGGGAGGTGTCACGTCACAGAAAGTCCTGGCTACTCCTCTTCCCTCTCAAATTCAGATAGAAATATTTATGCCCCACTTGATGACATTTGACTTCTCCATTTTCAGAAATATGTGTATAAGGTCTACACAGCCATTCACTATGATACTTCCTTAAAATCTTTATTGACAGGACAAAGTTCTCTTGGGAGGATCAGACAATTTCTACACAAAGAAAACTAGGCTATAAAACTTTTAAAATAGTATAATTCTCATTGAGACAGAATGAGAATTATCTGGAAGTAAATATATTTAAATGTTAATAGTGGGCTTTGGGGCTACTATTATTCCTTCTCTTGCACTTTCCTGCATTTACGAATTACTTACAGTGAGCAAGTGTTACTATAATAGCTCAGAAGTTCCTAAAACTCATGAGACATGCTTTCTTCCTCCTCATTCTTAAACTATACTGGAAAGATAACATTTTACACACTAAAAACCAGTTATTAAAGGGACTTTTCTCTGTACTTAATACCTTATAATGGAAAAGACGCTGAAAAAAATAGATATGTGGATGTATAACTGAATCACTTTGCTGTACACTTGAAATTGACACAGCATTGCAAATTAACTATATTTCAATTTAAAAAGCTTTTTAAAAAGAGGTGGGGGAAACTTTTCTAAACTTCCCAAAATGTCTATCTTCTGTCATTTTTTTTCCTTCACACTCTTCTTGGTGATCTCAGTCAATGTCCCAACTTCAGACACTGATTCTGACGCATATACACCTGTGGCCTGCGTAGGCAGCCCTGGCCTTGATCTTTAGCTTCATTCCTGCAATGTCGTCCATCTTCTGGATGGCTCCGTATGGATGTCTTGTCAGCACATTCCAGAATCGCCAAAACAAGCTCATGAATTTGAGTCCTCCAAGTTGGCTTATCCTGCTTCTGGCTTTGTTCCTTTTAATGACACCACTTTCTCTAGGTCATTAAGAAGGGATTTCTTACTGTTATCTTGAGGCTATCATATCTTTCAGACAGTCATCATCATATTCCATCTTAACAATGTTGCTCACATTTAATTGCTCCTTTCCATTCCCTCTAACAATATCCTAATTATACGTCTCACTTGGCTGATAGCAGTATGCTTACAAAGTGCTCTGCATTCCTCAAATTTAATTCTCACAGCAGCCCTAGAAGGTAGGTCCTCTTCTTCTTATCCCATTTTGCAGTAGCTTCCCCGAGTTCACAGAGTTTAAATGTAGAGCTGGATTTGCCCAGGGAACAAAGTCCAAGTTGTCTGGGTGGGTGCTCAGTGGATACCCACCCCCTTCAGCTTTCCCTGCCACTTGTCCCTCCGGCTGGATGGGTCTCCCACTCCATCCCAACTGTGCTCCCAGGTCCTACCTCCACTCATTTGAGTTCAAACTTCTATTTTCACATCTCACTACTCATCCCAACTGCCATGCGTATATTCTCCCTTGCAAAGGAGTGTTTGGGTTTTTCACTGAGAGATCAGATACATTCTAGAGACGATCAAGACTTCTCTGTCATGAGACAGACCCTGGAGAGAGAGGCGTCGTATTCAATTTTCCAAAGTGCAAAATCTAGACTTGCCAGGGCTATACTGTTGCTTTCTCTTCTTCAGTGGTGCCCCATGGTATATGTTATGAGTTCAACAAAGTATATAGGAAGTAATAAAGTTTTTTTTTTTAAGAGTATTGTTAGTGAGCATAGTGGAAGCAAGAGGCAGATTGAATATCCTTTAGCTAGTAACCCTGAGATTGAGGACTTGGACAGCCCCAGCCTGAGATTTCTTTTGCCCAGATGGTTTTCATATTGGTCTTCTCCTGTGGGCTGGAGCGGTAGTTATAACCTCCTCCCCTTCCTTTCCTTTCCTCCCCTCCTTCTGCTCTTTCTCCTCTCCTCCTTATTCTCCTTCTCCTTCCTCATTGTCTTCTTCCAGATGCTACTTCTTGCAAATGCTTTTGTCAAAGAAATTCTTACCAGAAGGCTCTGTGTGAATAGATTAAAAACAGGGCTGCTTTGCTGGAGGTGGAGTGGAGAGCACCCCCCGCCTCAACCTGTCCTCTTCCCTGCATCTGAGGGATTCTGCACAGACCTGCTTTCAAGGGCTGTGCAGGGCGCATGTATGTGTGCAAGCCTGTCTAGAGGTGTGTGTGTGCATGCTAAGTCACCCCAGTCATGACCGACTCTGTAACTCTATGGACAGTAGCCCACCAGGCTCCTCTGTCCATGAGATTCTCCAGGCAAGAATACTGGAGTGGGTTGCCTGCCCTTCTCTAGGGATCTTCCCAACCCAGGAATCAAACCTGCGACTCTTACATCTCCTGCACTGGCAGGCTGGTTCTTTAGCACTAGTGCCACCTGGGAAGCCCTGTCTAGAGGCCAGTGGAGACGAAAGTGATTCTCTTATTCATAAGAATGTAACACGCTCAACAGTACCCCCTTCTTTTCTAAATTACTTGTGCTTTTATTCTTGTCTCCCTAGAACTTGGATTGACTGGTTATCAAGCACATACATGTTTAGTTCTTACTGAGCTGTTCTCCTGATGTGAGGCTTTGGAGAAATATATGCAGCAGTCCTGACTCTGGAAGGTATTATAATCTCACTGGGAAGCTGAGATGGTCACCTTCCTGAGCGCGGTTCTAAATGTTTAGGTTTGCATTTCTGATCTCTTGCCTGAACTCCGGGTATGATACTTTGCCTGTCTCTCTTCCTCCCAAACTGTCTCTCTTTTTTGGTTGCTCCACTCTCACCGAAACTCAAAATTTCTAAACGGGAAGCTATGTGGTTTCTCAGAAAACCCAGAAGGTTCACAAGGTCAATATCAGAGCTGTCTGGTAAAAGAATAAAGGCACTGCAGAGTAGTGGGAGGCAGGGAGGATCATCGAAGTGACCAAAGCAACAGAAATAACTGGGGAGGCTTACCATTAAGTATGGAGAAGGCAATGGCAACCCACTCCAGTGTTCTTGCCTGGAGAATCCCAGGGAGCGGGGAGCCTGGTGGGCTGCTGTCTGTGGGGCTGCACAGAGTCAGACACGACTGAAGTGACCTAGCAGCAGCAGCCACCATTAAATATATGAAGCTGGGGACTTCTCTGGCACTCTGGCTTCCACTGAGAGGGTGTGGGTTCAATCCCTGGTAAGGGAAATAGGATCCCTCATGCTGCATGGAATGGCCAAAAAGTTTAAAAAAAAAAAAGAAAAATTAAATATATGTGTATGTGTGTTTGTATGTATGGAGCTTCCTTGGTGGCTAAGATGGTAAAGAATCTGCCTGCAATGCAGGAGACCCTAGGTTGAATCCCCCTTAGGTCAGGAAGATCTCCTGAAGAAGGAATGGCTACCCACTCCAGTATTCTTGCCTGGAGAATTCCATGGACAGAGGAACCTGGTGGGCTACAGTCCATGGGGTCACAAGGAGTTGGATGCGATGGAGCAACTAGCACCTTCACTTCCATGTATATATAAATCCCATCATATATGACAGGGAATAGGTGTGTCCTGAAGGAATGTATACTAGCATCATTTTGACTCGTCTCAGTTACCTTGTGAGTCTCTCTTATCAATGTGATAGTAATTCTTTTTTTTTTTAAGTGTTTTACATATATGACCTTTAATTGCAAGTCAACAACTGCAGCCTCCGTTCAACCAAAGAAATTGAAATCTGTCCCCAGAATGGAGGGAAGAATGGGCCGTGATGGATTTTCTCAATGACGGTACCATGTACCCTATCATTCAGAAATGATTTACTATCATTTCTGAGTGATGACTGAGATTTTCAAGGGTCATGCTGGACTCCTCTGCTTACTTTAAAATCAAAAGCCTGCCCGAATTGTGACTTCGTTGAGTCTGATTTTGCTGTGGAGGACAGACCGAGGCAGCAGGTAGCAACCATTGCCCAGTGTAAGGGAAAGCCCCTAATAGGGCAGCTGACCACAGGCACACCAGCTGGCTGCAGTGTGATTTCCTCCCCATTCAGACGCGGGCTGGGATGAAATTCTGCATTCAGGGGGAGGCTGAATTGAAAAGCCTCCCAAGTCCCTTCCAACCAAATGCTTTATGAGTGTGTGAATATATGAGTTTCTTTGGAGGTCAGAGAGGTGAGAAATTAAAATTAGAAGGCGTTTTCGCAGAGAGACCTTCCTGATGAAGGAGGTTACCGGGGCTTGCTATGAAGGACTGCTAGGCTGGGGAGATGAGGCAAAGAGGAATCATTATCTGGGTGTCAAAGGTGTGGAAGGAGGCTAGGCAGGTGCAGGGGGATGAAGAGGGCAACTGATGTCGATAGAGGAAGAAAGAAAGATGCTAGAAAGAGTCCCCTTTGAGAGAAAGGAGCGGTTAAACTGTGTTTGAGGCAGTGGTGAGCTTACAAAAACCTGACAGCTATTCATACATTATCTGAGAAACCTGACAGTTGCCTAAGGACATGTGAACTTTGGAGCAGCTCTGAAATGAAAAGAGGAGGGGAAACTGTATGCTGTGGTGAAGCTTCCTCCCCAAAGCTAAAGAGCTGGGGCTTTCCTAAACACAAGGGCAGGGCTACCACCAGACCTCTCAGTAGGCCAAAGGCCAAGTAACCTGCTCTTTTCAGGTGTCTTACCCCCTCATCTATATTGAGGTAAATGGGCAGCAGGGAAAATCTGTAAACATCCCACTAAAGTCAGGACATGACATTTTAGGAACTTTATTTCCCCAGAGAGGTGAAAGGGTTTTTTTTTTTTTTTTTTAAATGTCATAGAGATTCTTTGTTTGTGAACAAACCAGTACAGAAATGGTACAGGGTCATTTACTACAGAATTGAAAGCAAGCTTGACGTGGAATTGTTTCAAAAGGACCTTTTTGAGTGATTATCCATTTTGTAACTCTACTATTGTATTTATAACATAAATCACATAAACTATTATGGATAACTTGTAGTATAGCAGCTTTAAGTGAGATGTCTGTATTCTCTGGTCTTTAAATGACCAGTCTCTGATGTCACCAGCCCCACCTGAGCCCGAGGGATATGGCTGTGCATATTATACAGATAACCTAAGAAATACCAAGTGGTCTTTTCAGCAACTCAAAAGCTGTGATGGTTCTAGGTCGTTTGTATGTCTCTATGTTTTGGTGCTTTGGGGTTAAAAGTGTATATGTTAGTTGCTGAATTGTCTCCAACTCTGTGACCCCACAGACTGTAGCCCGCCGGGGATTCTCCAGGCAAAAATACTAGAGAGGGTAGGCGTTCCCTTTTCCAGGGGATCTTCCTGGCCCAGGGATCAAACCCTGGTCTCCCGTATTGCAGGATGATTCTTTACTGTCTGAGCCACCAGCAATGCAGGGTAACTGTAATTTTACTTTACTCCTTATATCTGTACAAAGAAAAAGAATACATTCAGAAAATTGGGAGTCAGACAAATAATGTTGCAATTGAATCCACAGAGAAACCTCAAATCAGAAGTATCGTCAACGTGGAAAAGGTTGAATGTTTGAGTCCCAAACAGTCTTCTCCTGCCTGGGTGTGAGGAAGACAGTGGTTGTGAGCACAGAGCACTAATCACGGAATTCTTTGCTGGGATATGAGGCTTCTTAGTAGAATAAAATATCGGCAAATTACAGTCACTCTGAGAAATAGATGAAGACTTTTGTGGCTTGGATCCTGGTGATATCCAGTATTGTTTCTGTTTTCTTACCTTCCACTGTAGAATATTATCTCTCCTTGGGTTCTACTAGTTTATAATTGACCTTGATTTCAAGCAAGCTTTCCAAGACATCATCGTTTTTCTGCCTCTCTTTTTGAATGTTCATGCGGGTAGGATTTGAATGAGGGGAAAAGGACAATCAAGGAAGAGAAGCAGCCTGAGAAAAGACCCAAATAGATAACCAACAAGAACCTACTGTGTGGCACAGGGGACTCTGCTCAGTGTTATGTGACAGCCTGGACAGGAGGGGAGTTTAGCGGGTAATGAATCCATGTATGTGTGGCTGAGTCCCTTTGCTGTCCACCTGAAGCTGTCACAATATTGTTAATTACCTATTCAGTTCAGTTCAGTCGCTCAGTTGTGTCCGACTCTTTGTGATCCCATGGACTGCAGCACGCCAGGCCTCCCTGTCCATCATCAACTCCCGGAGTTTACCCAAACTCTTGTCCATTGAGTCGGCAATGCCATCCAGCCATCTCATCCTCTATACGCCAATACAAAATAAAAAGATTTTTAAAAATTACCCCTCCCCCCAAATTAGCCCAAGACTGTATATCCGTGTGGGAGGGAAACCAGAGGGGGAGCAACCAGATGGGGACAGCTGATTCCTCCTGGAGGGGGCGTAGTGGAAGGTTCAGGAGAAATATTTTGGTGGGCCATCTTATATAGCAGTGGATGTGCTGGGTTATAGAGTGGTGGGGTGGGGGCCAAAGAGGGGGTAACAGGTCACAGATGGAACATGATAAGGAACAAGGTGGTGGGGTGGGGGGCTGTAGGGTTGCCAAGTGCAGAGCTAGGGAGCTGACCATAAGACCACCCTCATACTGACCCCAAGTGCAACTTTAGGGGGAACCCAAGGCCATGTTCAGTTTCAGTAATTTGCCAGAAAGTCTCACAGAACTTACTGACAGCTCTTGTCCATGTTAAACCAGGGTGATAATGTATCACAGTGAAACAATACAGATGAAAGTGAGCCAAGGGAAGAATTGCATGGGACAGAGTCCAGAAGAGGTCTGAACCCAGAGTTTCCAACTGGAGTGTGGAACATTTTAACTTTCCTTGGAACAATGTGAGACAATGAGCACGAAATATTGTTGTTGTTCAGTCACTCGGCCGTGTCCGACTCTTTGGGACCCCATGGACTACAGCACGCCAACCAGCAAAGCTCACCCAAGGCTTCGTGTCCAGAGTTTTTGTTAGAGCTCAGTTATATAGACCTGAATGGCCACCACATTGCTGACTTCAGTATCTAGCGCCTCTGGAGGTCTCACTTGTACCCCATAACCCAAAGCCTCCACCCTGAGAGCCACATTGTTGGACTGTTGGTGTGGCCAATGGCCCTCAGACACTCGGATCGTACACAGCATTCCAAGGGTTCAGGGGTCACCTCCCAAGGGGAAAAGCCAGACCTCCCTTTGGGTATGGTTAATTCTTTACCACACACTGAAATTACACTCTCTCACCCATTTTTCCCCTTCTTTCTGTCCCTTCTTGTTCCTTTCCCCAAATCTTTTAAGGTTCAAAACAATCTGTGTCCCAAATACCCTCTTCTCAGCTGCTGTCAGATCAGGCTACAGTCTGTAGTGACTGGACTGGAAGAAATGAGAACAGGATCAGTGACCTGTCTTTATCCTCAGCTTGAACTCCACGGAAGGCGCTGGGCAGATCTCATGGTACCAGGTCCCTGGACACTGCTATCTGCAAGTTCTACTAACCTGGGAAATTACAACAAAATTTACCTTGGGGGCCAAGGACTGAAAGTCGGATTTCCTTGGTAACATAGGAACCACCCCTCTCTGCCAGGGATGGAGTGTTGAAGACTTATTCTGGGGTCATATGAGATATCTTTAAAAAAGAAAGTTACCTCAAACAAAGTGACTATGTGATTCAGGTCAGGCTTCCTCAAAGCCTTGAGACATTTCCCTTTAAAACTGTCCCAGGCGTCTTTTTGTTTTACTTGTGATTCCTTTCTTGGTCATCCTTCAGTGAATGCTTAGCCTTAAGAAAGCTTTCTCAGATAGTGGGGAGCTGTTTTCTTTCTAGATCAGTCACCACTTTGAATCATAGCTCATCTTCAGGCTTGCTTTAACATCTCTAGAGATTTCCATGAGGGTTCCCTGCCTTAAATATTTTTTAAAAATTCTTGGAAAAAAATAGATTTGGCTCAGCTTTGGGTTTAGGCCTACATTATAAATGCTAAAGGGTTTTATTTGCAAATAAATTGTTTTCCATAAGCACTTATCTAACAAAATCAAACAGCACAAAAATAAGAGAGCTTGAATTGAGAGAAACAATCATTATTTGCTAAAGGAAACCCTTTCAAATGTGCTCATACCTACCCACATCTGCTTTTTGATCTTGGGGCAAAAAACCCTCTTGATCTAAGTGTGTTGCTTCCAGTGCTCTTATATCAGAACTGTGAAATGAAATAAATAGAGAATGTAAACAGCATTTTCTAAATATAATGCAATTTGTATCTAAAGCGGTCATGTGTGGTACTTTATCTTATTACTTGAAACTCTAATTTGAAATGCTTCATATCCTGTATTTTAAAAACCAGCCTAGGGTTTTCTCTGATGTTTTCAAAAATCACTATTGTATTTTCATATTGTCATTAACATTGATTTTGCTACCATTCTAGTGTTCTGCTTTATGTATTTTAATTAAATGTTTTGTAGTTTGTACTCGAACCCTGAGGCAATTTTAACATGAAGCGGACAGTTTTATAAATGGAAAAATATAAAATCATACAAAATGATTGGTGTGTCCCCTGCTGCACTGAACATTTAAGAGCCAGAATTCCTACCTCAAAATGTTCCCAGGCTAAGGAAAATTAGATGCTTTTAAAATGTAAAGCTGATGTGCTCGGTCATGGCTGACTCTGTGACCCCATGGACTGTAGTCTGCCAGGTTCCTCTGTCCATGGAATTTTCCAGGCAAGAATACTGGAGTGGTTGCCATTTCCTTCTCCAGGGACAAGAGTAAGCTCTTTTATTTGGCTTGAAGCTTGGTTTGTTTGATATAGTCATGAGACCTCTTCTCCTTAAAGATGAGTTCCTTCTCGCTGAAGAGAACATAGAACGATTCATTATATGATTATTTGTAATCATTTAAAAATTGGATACAATGTAAGCATCCCAGAATAGGGGGCTGGTTGCATAGTTGTATAGCATCCACATCATGTAATAAGGCAGAAAAATATTTAGGATATGTTCAGAGAAAAAAATCAGATTATAATCAGCATACACAGAAAAGTCCTTATTTTATGAAGATAAAATTACATAGAATATGAATAAATAACACATATAGAACTTCCCTGGTGGTCCAATGGTTAAGAATCTGCCTACCAGTGCAAGGGCATGGGTTTGATCCCTGGTCCAGGAAGATCCTGCATGCCTTGGAGACATCTCAGCCCATACAGGACAACTACTGAGCCCATGCTCTGCAACAAGAGAAGCCACCGCAATGAGAAGCCCGCAAACTGCAACTGGAAGGTAGCCTGTGCACAGCAATAAAGACCCAGGGCAGCTAAAAATAAATAAATGGGAAAAAAATACAGATAAACATGCATTGAAAACCCTGAAAGGCTATTTACATCAAATTAGTAGTGATCTCTCTGCATGAACTAGACAAGATTTGAAAGATGATAAATCCTTAAATCTTAGAGTTGAAGGGACTTTGAGGTCATTGAATCCAGTGACTCTTTAAGTCACCAGATAACTCATTCCGTTTACAGACTGATCCAAATATTTGGGAGTTCTCTCTTAACTGAAACTCCTACCTGCCTCCCTATAGGTTCCACTGACTGGGGCCCCCTCTGCCCTCAGGAGACAGGTAGAATAAATCCAATTCCTTACACATCACTGCTCTTCAGTTATTTAAAGACTACTCCTCCTTCTCCCTAAATCTTCTTTCCTTCAGCATAACATCCCTAGTTTATTTGATCTTTTTGTGTGTGTGGTTTCCTGACCCTTCCATGGCCCTGACACACTTATCTGGAGGTTGTTGAATTGTTGGCATGCCTTTTAAGACACATCATCCAGAGCAGACCCAGTGTCCAAGTGCCCTCGTGGTTGTTGTTTGGTCATTCAGTCGTGTCCAACTTTTTTGAGACCCCCATGGACTGTAGCCTGCCAGGCTCCTCTGTCCATAGCATTTTCCGGGCAAGAAGACTGGCATGGGCAGCCATTTCCTCCTCCACATCATAATTCATTCTGACTGGCCGCTGCAGCCTTCCTGTACCATTTTATGTTTGGGTTCTCTGCCTCAAAATCTAACAGCACTTAAAATAAGATAAATAAAATCTAACTCAAATTAAAAAAGTCCCCTTGTCGTTTCCTGCAGCATGGATCTCTTCAGTTCTTCAGTTACTTCTTTCTCTCATCTCTCTCCATCCTTTCTCGGGGGCTCCAGTTCCATCAGATCTTCATTTGTAAGCTCCTCATGTTCACAGCAAGGACTTGAGTGATGCTGTCCTCTGGCAGATCTAGCTCCAGCTTCTTGCTGAGGGTCACGAAGTTGCTGAAGACCTCTTTGGACTCCTCCTCCACCTCCTCAATTCCATGAAAACTGTGAACAAACTCAGATAAAGTTCTTTGGTGATAGCCGTGACCTCTCGCCAAAGTCAATGTCTTTTATGGCCTTACAGACATTAGAGTCCTTCCAAAATTGTCGTGAGGTTGTTCCTGATTCATTACTCACCTTTACTGCCTGACAAAAAGTGTGACATAAATAATATTTTTTTGAAAGTTGCTATAATTTCCTGCTCCATAGGTTGGATAAGTGACGTAGTATTCGGCGTCAGATGCACTATTTTGACATGGGGATGAAAGTCATCTGTGGATGGAGGTGGCCCAGAGCACTGTCAAACAGCAAAAGAATGTTGAATGGGATGTCCTTCTCCAAGCAATATTTCTCTATCTCCAGGATAAAGTGGTGGAAAACCAGTCCTGAAAAGTGGCCCGTGTAACCCAGGCTTCAGGCTTCCCTGCTGGCTCGGCAGTAAAGAATCCATCTGCCAATGCAGGAGACATGGATTTGATCCCTGGGTCAGGAAGATCCCCTGGAGAAGGAAACGACAACCCACTCCAGTATTCTTGCCTGAGAAATCGCATGGACAGAAGAGCCTGGCGGGCTGCACTCCATGGGGTCGTAAACAGTTAGGCACGACTTAGTGACTAAACAACAACTCAGGCTTTGGGGTTACACTTCACACAACAGGAAGAGAGCCCTTAGCTATGTTTCTAAGGGCTCTTGGGCTCTCTGAATGATAAACTAGAAGAGGCTTCAGCTTCATATCACCAGAAGAATTGCCACCAAACAACAGAGTTAGCCTATCCTTTGCTGTTTTATAGCCTGGTATCAACTTTTCCTCCTTACTGATGGTGTGATCACTCACCTAGAGCCAGACATCCTGGAATGTGAAGTGAAGTGGACCTTAGAAAGCATCACTACGAACAAAGCTAGTGGAGGTGATGGAATTCCAGTTGAGCTGTTTCAAATCCTGAAAGATGATGCTGTGAAAGTGCTGCACTCAAAATGCCAGCAAATTTGGAAAACTCAGCAATGGCCACAGGACTGAAAAAGGTCAGTTTTCATTCTAATCCCAAAGAAAGGCAATGCCAAAGAATGCTTGAACTACCACACAATTGCACTCATCTCACATGCTAGTAAAGCGACGCTCAAAATTCTCCAAGCCAGGCTTCAGCAATACATGAACCATGAACTTCCAGATGTTCAAGCTGGTTTTAGAAAAGGCAGAGGAACCAGAGATCAATTGCCAACATCTTCTGGATCATCAAAAAAGCAAGATAGTTCCAGAAAACCATCTACTTCTGCTTTATTGACTATGCCAAAGCCTTTGACTGTGTGGATCACAATAAACTGTGGAAAATTCTGAAAGAGATGGGAATACCAGACCATCTGACCTGTCTCTTGAGAAACCTGTATGCTGGTCAGGAAGCAACAGTTAGAACTGGACATGGAACAACAGACTGTTTCCAAATAGGAAAAGGAGTACGTCAAGGCTGTATATTGTCACCCTGCTTATTTAACTTATATGCAGAGTACATCATGAGAAACACTGGGCTGGAAGAAGCACAAACTGGAATCAAAATTTCCAGGAAAATTATCAATAACCTCAGATATGCAGATGACATCACTCTTATGGCAGAAAGTGAAGAGGAACTAAAAAGCCTCTTGATGAAAGTGGAAGAGTTGAGTGAAGAAGTTGGCTTCAAGTTCAACATTCAGAAAACAGATCATGGCATCTGGTCCCATTACTTCATGGCACATAGATGGGGAAACAGTGGAAACAGTGTCAGACTTTATTTTGGGGGGCTCCAAAATCACTACAGATGGTGATTGCAGCCATGAAATTAAAAGATGCTTACTCCTTTGAAGGAAGGTTATGACCAACCTAGACTGCATATTGAAAAGCAGAGCCATTACTTTGTCAACAAAGGTCCATCTAGTCAAGGCTATGGTTTTTCCAGTGGCCATGTATGGATGTGAGAGTTGGATGGTGAAGAAAGCTGAGCACCGAAGAATTGATGTTTTTGAACTGTGGTGTTGAAGAAGACTCTTGAGAGTCCCTTGGACTGCAAGGAGATCCAACCAGTCCATCCTAAAGGGGATCAGTCCTGGGTGTTCATTGGAAGGACTGATTTTAAAACTGAAACTCCAATATTTTGGCCACCTCATATGAAGGGTTGACTCATTGGAAAAGACCCTAATGCTGGGAAAGATCAGGGGCAGGAGGAGAAGGGGATGACAGAGGATGAGATGGCCGAATGGCATCACCAACTCGATGGACATGGGTTTGGGTAGACTCCACAAGTTGGTGATGGACAAGAAGGCTTGGTTTGCTGCGATTCATGGGGTTGCAAAGAGTCGGACACGACTAAGCGACTGAACTGAACTGAACTGATGTAACTTCAGTCTGACATCCTCTTCCAGTGCAATCCTGTCTCATCTGCACTAGAAACCTGCTTGGGTAAATGCACGCCTTTGTCAATAATTTCTTGAAGCAATTCAGGAAGTTCCTGACATCTACGATATCAGCACTTGTTACTTTGACACTTACTTTTACATTGTGAAGGCTGACTCTCGCCTTGAACCCATAAAACCTGCCACAACTGGCATTAAAGGATACGCCCTCTGATTTTTCTCCATGTCTCTTTTTCAGATCTTCAGAGGCTTTTAGCTTTCTCTTGAATCAGTATTATTCTGAGCAAGACTCAACTCTGATGCTGATCCTGCATCCACACATTGAGAAGTTTCTTCATCTCCTCAATTTTCCACGTTTCTTTGATATTATTGTTAACCTTATTGGCACAGCAGACTTCACGTGTTCCATGATCTTGTCCTTGTTTCTTAGAATTGTGCTGATGCTTGAATGATTTGTGATATAAGAATGAGCAATGTCTACCATCTTTTTGCCTTGCTCTATTCTCTCAAGCATTTTTACTTTTGTTTCCATCGATATCACTTGGTGTTTCTTAGCAGTGTAAGTTATATCGCCTCTGCTTTTACACTTGCTTCCAGACATCCTGGGCTTGATACTGTACTCTGTACAGTTCTGTACAGTAAAGTACACAGAAGCACAACTACTTGGAGAGGATGTGCCCATGTGACAATGTACGCCAGACATGTGAGCTAATTTACATGATTGGATATGCCAACACATGTTCCTGTCTTTGAAAGTTCAAAACTTGAAGGGTAGTGTGTAGGGGACTTATTGTAGTGAGTTTTTACCACATGTTGGACACTTAGTTTGATACAGATCCTGAAATGAACTCTAAAAAGTTTGGAGTTTAGAAAAGTGATGAAATGACCACCTAAACCACTTAAATACAAAAAATTGATAAAAATTTCACATGGAAATGATACCTGACTAGCCAAGGAAATTCACAGGATAGGTAGACCACTTCTGCAGGGAGCTCATTTGAATTGTTCTTGTTGTTCCGTCGCTAAGTCACATCTCTTTGCAACCCAATGGACTGTAGCCCAGCATGCTCCTCTGTCCATGAATTTCTCAGGCAAGAAAACTGGAGTGGGATGCTGTTTCCTTCTCCAGAGGATCTTCCAGACCCAGGAATCGAACCCAGGGATTGAACTGCCTGCATTGCAAGCAGATTTCTTTACCACTGAGTCAATTAGCAAACACTCAGTTCAATTAGGGGTATTCAAAATGGCACTCAAAGGACTGGACTTCTATTGGGTCTGGGGTGGCAGTTGAAAGAGAGAATACATTTCTAGTGAAAGACTCTGGGTGAATAAAGGCAGGAATATGAAAAAGCGTGAAAGTCCAGGCAACAGTGGGTGGTGCCTTTTGCTGGGAGCTTAGGTTACTGGTAGAGAAAGCTGAGGCCAGGAAGACAGACTAGAACCATCCTGGGAAGTCTTAAAGGCTGGTCTGATGAACATATATTTAAATTTTGAAGATCCATCACTTTTTCTCTTATTTTTATTACATACATGACATTTTTATTTATTTATTTTTTGCAAAATACTTGTGGAATTACTACTCATTACTATCCAAGAATATTGGTAAAGTAGTGAAAAATTACTATACAAGGCCCATATGTTGAAATAGCATCTTAGGCTATGAAAGGTAAGTGAACTCTGGTAGCTGGTGGCATGAATGTATTTTATAGTCTGAAAAATTGTATTTCTCAGCTATGAACTATTTTCAGTTTCCTATTATTTTGAAATTATAGACTGCAGTGAACTAGCTTACAGATTTCTATTTCTGTTCGCTTAAAAGAATGAAAAAAGAGAAGAAAAATTTTCCCCATGGCCTTTATCAAAAGTATGTGAATTGGCAGAAGCTATGAAGCACAGGAAATTTGAAGAACAAATTTGAGTAAACTTATCTCCAGTCTTTAATAAATATCTGAAGGAAAATACCATAAATATGGTTTCTTCCAAAAATATGTTAATAATTATCCATTTCTAGAATGAAATTAGTTTCCAAAAAGGTGTGAATTTGTCTTCCTAAAGAAGAGACTGAATTGATTGTTTCACGTCACTACATAAAAGGAAATTTCCATTTAGAGGATTTTCAAAAGCAAATAGACCAGTTGATGTTTCCAAATATAGAAGTATATGTGTTATGTTGATGACTTCTCCTAACACCCATTTTTCTGGTTTAGCTTCTGAAGTGTTCTGTACATGGACTATCTTTTGAAAGTATATATTTGGTAATGAGTATCGTACTACTGTTCTCTGCATGAGTAGATATATATGAAACCCAATATTTCAGAATTGGCCAACTTCACCAAGGAAACGTGAAGGTCTCCATGGTTCCAGAGGATCAATAGTGCCCTCTAAAGGAAATCCATGCGAGGCACATTCCATATCCAGGGTTAATTCAGCAGCCATTCTGCTAAAATGTTCCTCAACTGTAAATCTAAACATGAATTCAAAATTATAAAAAGAATGCAGGCCAGCCCTGGTCATAAGTATCTTAGGGAGCTGCCCACCCCAATTCGGGACTGTTGGAGCAGAAAGACCATTCTGCTCACCGCGATCTGTTGTCACCATCCTGGTGGAAAGTTCCCGGAAAAGGGAAAAGTGACAGTTTCTGCAGGGAATCCAGGTGTGTGTCTTGGGTGGGAATGTGTGCTACCTGGAATGAAAAAGTGTGTAGGGCCGAGTTCCAAGGAAGCCTCATCAACTCTTTGCCCTGAGCCAACTGGTAGAACCTGTATATTGGGAAGACAGCCAAATCAGCTGAATTCAAAGGGGACAGGCAGTCTTGTCTGGCTAATACACACATAAATTAAAGGAAAATAGTGAGATGAAACATTTATGGATTTGTATCTGTCCATCTAATTTTGTGATTTAATCTTCCACCTTTCCTCTATCTTGCATGATACACAGAGAATTAGTCACAAATGACTTGATAATGTTACAAGAAATATTGGGGACAGCTGTGTATTGTCACTATTGATTAGGAGTGGGATAAGCTTTGGAGATTAATATCTGCCCTAGAGACATTAAAAGTCAATAAGTACAGGAGATGTTAATTCCAGATATAAATTGCTAAAGCAGGTTATTGTCATAATGAGATGGCTGAGGATAAAGTTCAAAATATTTCATTTCTTCTGTGGCCAAAACTACATATAGAGAGCATTATATGTGTTTTGAAAACTTTGTATCAGTCTTTTTTTTAATTTATTTTTTTATTGAAGGATAATTGCTTTACAGAATTTTGTTGTTTTCTGTCAAACCTCAACCTGAATCAGCCATACATATACATATATCCTCTCCCTTTTGAACTTCTGTCCCATCTCCCTCCCCATCCTACCCCTCTAGGTTGACACAGAGCCCCTGTTTGAGTTTCTTAGCCATACAGCAAATTCCCATTGGCTATCTATTTTACATATGGTAATGTAAGTTTCCATGTTACTCTTTCCATATATCTCATCTTTTCCTCCCCTCTCATGTCCACAAGTCTGTTCTCTATATCTGTTTCTCCATTGCTGCCCTATAAGTAAATTCTTCAGTATCATTTTTCTAGATTCTGTATATATGTTAGAATATGATATTTATCTTTCTCTTTCTGACTCACTCCACTGTGTATACTAGGTTCTAGGTTCATCCACCTCATTAGAACTGACTCAAAGGCATTCTTTTTTAAGGCTGAGTAATATTCCTTTGTGTATGTACCAAAATTTCTTTATCCATTCATCTGTTGATGGACGTCTAGGTTGTTTCCATGTTCTAGCTATTGTAAATAGTGCTGCAATGAACAATGAGATACATGTGTCTTTTTCACTTTTGGTTTCCTCAGGGTATATGCCTGTAAGTGGGATTTCTGGGTCATATGGTGGTTTTATTCCTAGTTTTTTAAGGAATCTCCATACTGTCTTCCATAGTGGCTGTATCAATTTACATTCCCACCAGTGCAAGAGCATTCCCTTTTCCCCACACCCTCTCCAGCATTTATTGTTTGTAGGCTTTTTGATGATGGCCATTCTGACCGGTGTGAGGTGATACCTCACTGTAGTTTTGATTTGTATTTCTCTAATAATGAGCGATATTGAGCATCTTTTCATGTGTTCGTTGGCCATCTGTATGTCTTCTTTGGAGAAATGTCTGTTTAGGTGTTTTCCCCACTTTGTGATTGGGTTGTTTGTTTTTCTGGTATTGAGTTGTATAAGCTGCTTATATATTTTGGAAATTAATCCTTTGTCTATTGTTTCATTTGCTATTATTTTCTCCCATTCTGAGGGTTGTTGTTTCACCTTGTTTATAGTTTCCTTTGCTGTGCAAAAGCTTTTAAGTTTAATCAGGTCCCACTTGTTTACTTTTATTTTTATTTCTGTTACTCTAGGAGGTGGGTCATAGAGGATCTTGCTTTGATTTATGTTATCGTGTGTTCTATGTTTTCCTCTAAGGGTTTTATACTTTCTGGTCTTACATTTAGGATTTTAATCCATTTTGAGTTTATCATTGTGTGTGGTGTTAGGAAATGTTCTAATTTCATTCTTTTACATGCAGCTGGCCAGTTTTCCCAGCACCATTTATTGAAGAGACTGTCTCTGCCACATTGTATATTCTTGCCTCCTTTGTCAAATATAAGGTACCCATAGGTGCATGGGTTTATTTCTGGGCTTTCTTTCTTGTTCCATTGGTCTATGTTTCTGTTTCTGTGCTAGTACCATACTGTCTTGATGACCGTAGCTTTGTAGTGTAATCTGAAGTCCGGAAGGTTGATTCCTCCAGTGCCATTTTTCTCAAGACTGCTTTGGCTATTTGGGGTCTTTTGTGTTTCCATATGAATTGTGAAATTTTTTGTCCTAGTTCTGTGAAAAATCCCATTGGTAATTTGATAGGGATCACACTGAATCTGTAGATTGCATTTGATAGTGTAGTCATTTTCACAATATTGATTCTTCCTACCTAGGAACTTGGAATATCTCTTCATCTGTTTATGTAGTCTTTGATTCTTTGATTAGTGTCTTATAATTTTCTGTGGGCAGTTCTTTTGCCTCCTTAGGTAAGTTTATTACTAGATATTTAATTATTTTTGATGCAATGGTGAATGGGATTGCTTCCTTAATTTCTCTTTCTGATTTTTCATTGTTAGTATATAGAAATGCAAGTGATTTCTGTGTATTGAATTTGTACCCTGAAACTGGTAAATTTGCTGATTAGCTCTAGTAATTTTCTGATACTATCTTTAAGGTTTTCTATGTACAGTATCATGTCATCTGCAAATAGTAAGAGCTTTACTCCTTCTTTTCCAATCTGGATTCCTTTTGTTTCTTTTTCTTCTCTGATTGCTATAGCTAGGATTTCCAGAACTATGTTGAATAATAGTGGGGAAAGTTGGCACCCTTGTCTTTTTCCTGATCTTAGGGAGAATGCTTTCAGTTTTTCACCACTGAGAATAATATTTGCTGTAGGCTTATATATGGCCTTTATTATGATGAGGTAGGTTCCTTCCATGCCCATTTTTTGAAGAGTTTTAATCATAAATGCTTTCTAAGGCCCACTTGACTTCACATTCCAGGATGTCTGGCTCTAGGTGAGTGATCTCACCATCATGATTATCTGGGTTGTGAAGATCTTTTTTGTACAGTTCTTCTGTGTATTATTGCCACCTCTTCTTAATATCTTCTGCTTCTGTTAGGTCCATACCTTTTCTGTCCTTTATTGAGCCCATCTTTGCATGAAATGTTCCCTTGGTGTCTCTAATTTTCTTGAAGAGATCTCTAGTCTTTCCCATTCTGTTGTTTTCCTCTGTTTCTTTGCATTGATCTCTGAGGAAGCCTTTGTTATCTCTCCTTGCTATTCTTTTGAACTCTGCATTCATATGGGAATGTATTTCCTTTTCTCCTTTTCTTTTAGCTTCTCTTCTTTTCACAGCTATTTGTAAGGCTTCCTCAGACAGCCATTTTTCTTTTTTGCATTTCTTTTCCATGGGGATGGTCTTAATCCCTGTCTCCTGTACAATGTGACAAACCTCCGTCCATAGTTCATCGGGCACTCTGTCTATCAGATCTAGTCCCTAAAATCTATTTCTCACTTCCACTGTTTAATCATAAGGGATTTGATTTCGGTCATACCTGAATGGTCTAGTGGTTTTCCCTACTTTCTTCAATTGCAGTCTGAATTTGGCAATAAGGAGTTCATGATCTGAACCACAGTCAGCTCCTGATCTTATTTTTGCTGACTGTATAGAGCTTCTCCATCTTTGGCTGCGAAGAATATAATCAGTCTGATTTCAGTTTCGACCATCTAGTGATATCCATGTGATGTCTAGTGTGTCTAGTGATGTCCTTGGAGGAGGGTGTTTGCTATGACCAGTGCGTTCTCTTGGCAAAACTCTATTAGCCTTTGCCCTGCTTCATTCTGTACTCCAAGGCCAAATGTCCCTGTTACTCCAGGTGTTTCCTGACTTCCTACTTTTGCATTCCAGTCCCCTATAATGAAAAGGACATCTTTTTTGGGTGTTAGTTCTAAAAGGTCTTGTAGGTCTTCATAGAACCATTTAATTTCAGCTTTGTCGGTGTTACTGGTTGGGGCATAGGCTTGGGTGTTGATATTTAATGGTTTGCCTTGGAAACGAACAGAGATCATCCTGTCATTTTTGAGACTGCATCCAAGTACTGCATTTCGGACTCTTTTGTTGACCATGATGGCTATTCCTTTTCTTCTAAGGGATTCCTGCCCACAGTAGTAGATATAATGGTCATCTGAGTTAAATTCACCCATTCAAGTCCATCTTAGTTCACCGATTCCTAGAATGTCGATGTTCACTCTTGCCATCTCCTGTTTGACCACTTCCAATTTGCCTTGATTCGTGGACCTATAACATTCCAGGTTCCTATGCAGTATTGCTCTTTACAGCATCAGACACATCCACAACTGGATATTTTTTTTGGTTTGGCTCCATCTCTTCATTCTTTCTGGAGTTATTTCTCCACTGATCTCCAGTAGCATATCGGACACCTACCAACCTGGGGAGTTCCTCTTTCAGTATCCTACCATTATGCCTTTTCATACTGTTCATGGGGGTTCTCAAGGCAAGAATACTGAAGTGGTTTGCCATTCCCTTCTCCACATTCTGTCAGACCTCTCCACCATGACCCGTCTGTCTTGGGTGGCCCCACACAGCATGGCTTAGTTTCATTGAGTTAGAGAAGACTGTGGTCTGTGTGATCAGATTGGCTAGTTTTCTGTTCTTAAGATTTCAGTGTGTCTGCCCTCTGATGCCCTCTCGCAATGCCTACCATCTTACTTAGGTTTCTCTTACCTTGGATGTGGGTATTTCTTCATGGCTGCTCCAGCAAAGTGCAGCCGCTGCTCCTTACCTTGTCATGGGGTATCTCCTCACAGCCATCCCTCCTGACCTTGAATGTGGAGTAGCTCCTCTCGGCTCTCCAGCGCCCGCGCAGCTGCCACTCCTTGGACGCGGGGTAGCTCCTCTCTCCTCTCTCCCGCTGCCCCTGACCTCGGACGTGGGGTAGCTCCTCTTGGCCGCTCCTGCGCGTCTCCTCCTGAATCTCACTGTGAAGAAAGCTGAGCACCAAAGAATTGATGCTTTTGAACTGTGGTGTTGAAGAAGACTCTTGAGAATCCCTTGGACTGCAAGGAGATCCAACCAGCCCATCCTAAAGGAAAACAGTCCTGGGTGTTCATTGGAAGGACTGATGTTGAAGCTGAAACTCCAATACTTTGGGCACCTCATGCAAAGAGTTGACTCATTGGAAAAGACCCTGATGCTGGGAAGGACTGGAGGCAGGAGAAGGGGACGACAGAGGATGAGATGGCTGGATGGCATCACCAACTTGATGGACATGAGTTTGGGTAAACTCCAGGAGTTGGTGATGGACAGGGAGGCCTGGCGTGCTGCGATTCATGGGGTCGCAAAGAGTCAGACACGACTGAGCGACTGAAGTGAACTGAACTGAGTCATAAATGGGTGCTGAATTTTGTCAAAGGCTTTTTCTGCATCTGTTGAGTTTATCATATGGTTTTTTATCTTTCATGATTGATTTCCTTTTATTGAAGAATCCTTGCATCCCTGGAATAAACCCAACTTGATCATGGTGTGTGAAGTTTTTGATGTGTTGCTGAATTCTGTTTGCTAAAATTTTGTTGAGGAGTTTTGCATCTATGTTCATCAGTGATATTGGTCCATAGTTTTGTTTTTTTGTGTTGTCTTTGTCTGGTTTTTATGTCAGGGTGATGGTGGCCTTGTGGAATGAGTTTAAAGTGTTCCTTCCTCTACAATCTTTTGAAAGAATTTTAGAAAGACAGGCATTATCTCTTCTCTGAATGTTTGATAGAATTCTCTCATGAAGCTGTCTGGTCCTGGGCTCTTGTTTTTTGGGAGGTTTTTTTCTCACAGCTTCAATTTCAGTGCTTGTAATTGGGTTGTTCATAATTTCCATTTCTTCCTGCTTCATTCTTGGAAGATTGAACTTTTCTAAGAATCTGTCTTCCAGGTTATCCATTTTGTTGCCATTATAGTTGTTCATAATAATCTCTTATAATCCTTTGTATTTCTGCATTGTCTTTTGTAACCTCTCCTTTTTCATTTCTAATTTTGTTGATTTCTTTTCTCTTTTTTTCTTGATGAGTCTGGCCAAAGGGTTGTCAATTTTGCTTACTGTCTCAAAGAATCAGCTTTTAGTTTTATTAATCTTTACTATTGTTTCTTTCATTTCTTTTTCTTTTATTTCTGCTCAGATCTTTATGATTTCTTTCCTTTTATCAGTGTTGGGGCTTTTTTGTTCTTCTTTTTCCAGTTGTTTCAGGTGTAAAGTGAGGTTGTCTATTTGATATTTTTCTTGTTTCTTGAGGTAGGATTGTATTGATATAAACTTCCCTCTTAGAACTGCTTTTGCTGCATCCCATAGGTTTTGACTTGTCATGTTTTCATTGTCATTTCTTTCTAGAAAGTTTTTTATTTCCCTTTTAATTTCTTCAGTAATCTGTTGGTTATTTAGAAATGTATTGTTTAATCTCCATGTGTTTGTGTTTCTTACAGTTTTTTTTTTTCTTGTAATTGACATTTAGTCTGATAGCATTGTGGTCAGGGAAGATGCTTGAAATGATTTCAACTTTTTAAAATTTACTGAGGTTTTATTTGTGACCCAAGATGTGGTCTATCCTGGAGAATGTTTCATGTGCACTTGAGAAGGTATATTCTTCTGCATTTGAATGGAATGTCCTGAATATATCAATGAGATCCATCTCATCTAATGTATCATTTAAGACTTGTGTTTCCCTATTAATTTTCTGTTTTGATGATCTGTCCATTGGTGTGAATGGGGTGTTAAATTCTCCTGCTTTTATTGTGTAAAAGTCAGTTTCTCCTTTTATGTCTCTTGGTGTTTGTCTTATGTATTGAGGTGCCCCTGTGTTGGGTGCATAGATAGTTACAATTTTTATGTCTTCCTCTTGGATTGATCCCTTGATCATTGTGTAGTGTCCTCCCTTATCTCTTGTAATCTTATTTTAAGGTCTGTTTTGTCTGATATGAGGATTGGTACTCCAGATTTCTTTTGCTTCCTATTTGCATGGAATATATTTTTCCATTCTCTCACTTTCAGTCTATATGTGTCTTTAGGTTTAAAGTGGACTTCTTGTAGACAGCATATATATGTGTCTCATTTTTGTATCCATTCAGCCAGTCTGTGTCTTTTGGTTGGAGCATTTAATCTATTTACATTTAAAGTAATTATTGATATGTATGTTCCTATTGCCATTTTCTTAATTGTTTGGGGTTGATTTTGTAGATTTTTCTCCTTCTCTTGTATTTCTTGACTCTCTAAGTCCCTTTAACATTTGTTGTAAAGCTAGTTTGGTGGTACTGAATTCTCTTAACTTTTGCTTGTCTGAAAAGCTTTTTATTTCTCCATCAGTTTTGAATGCAATCCTTGCCAGGTACAGTAATCTTGGTTGTAGATTTTTCCCTTTCAGTACTTTAAGTATATCCTGCCATTCCCTTCTCGACTGCAGAGCTTCTGTTGAAATATCAACTGTTAAGCATATGGGATTTCCCTTGTATGTTACTTGTTGCTTTTCCTTTGCTACTTTTAATATTCTTTCTTTGTGTTTAGTCTTTGTTAGTCTGATTAGTATGTGTCTTGCCATGTTTCTCCTTGGGTTTATCCTGTATGGGACTCTTTGTGCCTCTTGGACTTGATTGACTCTTTCCTTTTCCATGTTGGGGAAATTTTCAACTCGAATCTCTTCAAAAATTTTCTCATACCCTTTCTTTTATTCTTCATCTCCTGGGACCTCTATAATTCGAATGATGGTGCATTTGATATTGTCCCAGAGGTCTCTGAGACTATCCTCAGTTCTTTTCATTCTTTTTACTTTATTCTGCTCTTCAGAAGTTTTTTCCACCATTTTATCTTCCAGCTCACTAATTCGTTCTTCTGCTTCAGATATTCTGCTATTGATTTCTTCCAGAGTATTTTTAATTTCAGTAATTGTGTTGTTTTTCTGTTTGTTTATTCTTTAATTCTTATAGATCTTTGTTAATTGATTCTTACATTTTCTCCATTCTGTTTTCAAGGTTTTTGATCATCTTTACTATCCTGATTCTGAATTCTTTTACATGTATTTTGCCTATTTCCTCTTCATTAATTTGGACTTCTGTGTTTCTAATTTGTTCCTTCATTTATGCAGTATTTCTCTGCCTTTTCATTATATATATATTTTAACTTTTTGTGTTTGAGGTCTCCCTTTCCCAGGCTTCAAGGTTGAATTCTTTCTTCCTTTTGGTTTCTGCTCTCCTAAGGTTAGTGCAGTGGTTTGTGTAAGCTTCGTATAGGGTGAAATTTGTGCTGTTTTTTGTTTGGTTGCTTGGTTTTCCTGTGATGAGCAAGGCTGAGTGAGGTGGTAATCCTGTCTGCTGATGATTGGGTTTGTATTTTTGCTTTTGTTTGTTGTTTAGATGAGGTGTCCTGTACAGGGTGCCCCTGGTGGTTGGGTGATACCAGGTCTTGTATTCAAACGGTTTCCTTAGTGTGAGTTCTCACTATCTGATACTCCCTAGGGTTAGTTCTCTGTAGTCTGGGATCTTGGAGTCAGTGCTTCCACTCCAAAGGCTCCGGGCTTGATCTTCTCATTGTCTTCCTTGTCATCAGGGTACACAAGCGGACTGTACTCCTCTCCCAAGGCCAAGCCTCCCTCGTGCCCATGAGTGGGTCCTTGTTCTCTCGCTCACAAATGCACTCCTCACCTCACTGCTTCAGTCTTCACATTCAGTTTTGTCAGCCAATAAAGATCACGGTGAGGCTGGCACTCAGCAGGTATACCTATAGCAGGTGAGACCTGGCACATCCAAATATAAGACTGCATTGAGCCTCCCCCTGACCTTGTGATGCCAGTGGGTCAACTACTACAATAACAGAGCCTATTATATGAAAGAAACCTCATAAGCATTTAATTGCTCATGATCCTTTTTGCTACTTATTGATTAGAATATTAAAACACCTGGAGTTATGTGAGGTTAAAGATGAAAGGAAGTTAAAAATCTGCTAAGATGATCCATCAGCCACAGCAGGGCTGTCCCCCTCCTTTTGGGGCGGTTCAGGAGAGATGGCTGTAGTATGTGTGTATGCTTAGTCGCCCAGTCATGTCTGACTCTTTTTGACCCCATGGACTGCAGCCCACCAGGCTCCTCTCTCCCTGGGGATTCTCCAGACAAGAGTACTGGAGTGGGTTGCCACGCCCTCCTCCAGAGGGTGTTCCCAACTCAGGGACTGAACCCAGGTCTCTCACATTGCAGGCAGATTCTTTATACCACCTGAGCCACCAGGGAAGCCCATGGTTAGTAGAGTAAATACCATCGTAATCGGATGTGACTCATTTGACTGGAGAATTACGGCAATTAGACTCATTCTTAGCAGGTTCCCCAAACTACAACTGAAGCTAAAAGATGTATCATCTGAGCAGCAGGTGTGTGGAAGCTACCAGGAGCCAGGGGCTCACTTACAGCACTACACTGACTCCTGGGCCTCCTGGAATGCATTTGAACTTCACAGGCTAGAGTTAAAAGGGGTTTAAAATGTTCATTTCAGTTTCCCTTCCAAATAGCTGTTGGAAAAGGCAGATTCTGGAAACTATAGATTTCTTTAAATCTCCAGGGCAGGAGGTTATGCAAAAACCCCTCCTCCTATGACTTACCCTTTTTAACTTGGAGGCTATTTTAATGTAGGTGCTGAACATGTACTTCTAAGGGTTTATCACCACCATGACCCAACACAATAGCTCTGTGGGGTCACAGAGCTCCCTGGTTCTGACTGCCCAACTCAGTGTGGGGTGGGATGTGGGCAGCCCTCTCCCAGCATTTTCAGAATTCTTTTCTGGAACCAAGCCTCTGCTTAGGGAAAAACAAAATGACTCTTGATGGAGTTTCTGCACATGAGGGTTTCTGGATGGGTGAGCAAGAAAGCTTCTAACCTAGAAACAGTCCAAGTACAACTGAGGAAGCTGTCTGCCTTCCGTGCCTTGGCCAGTGAACAGAAGCAGTACTTTTTCTTTTAATATTTATTTATTTGTTTGGCTCCGCTGGGTCTTAGTTGCAGCATGCAGGCTCTTTTAGTTGTGGCATGTGGAATCATTTTTTAGTTGCAACATGTGGGAACTAGTTTCCTGACCAGATATTGAACTGGGCCCTGTGCATTGGGAGTGTGGAGTCTTAGCCACTGGACCACCAGGGAAATCCTCAGTACTTTCTGTCTTACGCACTAAACTCTGAGGCCGGAGCCTGCAGCCCTGAGCAGGGAGGCTGGGAGAGGGGGCTGGTAAGTTACTGTGTGTGTTACTCACTCAGTCATGTCTGACTGTGTGACCCCATGGACTTAGCCCATCAGGCTCCTCTGTGCATGGAATTCTCCAGCCGAGAGTGCTGAAGTGGGTTGCTATTCCTTTCTCCAGGGGATCTTCCTGCAGAGATAGAACCTGGGTCTCTTGCGTTGCAGGTAAGCTCTCTACCATCTGAGCCACCAGGGAACCCCCATACTACTGACTCCATAACCACTGGGAGTGGTTCTTCTCACTGTTACAAACCAGCTCTGCCTTGTCTTGTGGATGATTATTATGATACTGCTTGGTATGGTTGTCCTACTTGAACACGGCATGAACCACAACTCCACAAGGTAGAAGAGCAAAGATTATTATCCCCACCGCGCTGCTAGGAAACCAAGGAGGAAAGGAAATGATTGGGTCTGAGGACACTTGGCCTACTGACACCCCTTGGCTCCACCATGTGAGCAGTGCTCTTTGCTTTCTGCCTGTACCCATCCTCTTTCTTTCCTGTACTTGATTTCCACGACGCAATCTGAGAAGGGGACTAACACTAATGAGAAGAGATCGAAAGTGACTCCCCCTTGGTCTCCCCTCTTTAAGATCTTTCTGGAGACAGTATCTTGAATTCTCACCACTGTCTTAGTAAGAATTTGAGGCTGAAAAGGACAGCGTTTTCTTGTGGTTCTTAGGGGTAGGTGATGAAAAGTGGTGAGTAAATGTGCACCTTTTCAGATCTCCTATAGGATGTTCAGGAATACACCACAGGTCTTTTGGCTGTTTAGGAAAACTGGCCCAGATTCTAGGATTCTGCTCTGTGTTGGGCTGGGAGTACAGAGTGACAGGGTATGGGCGCTACATCAGTTAAAAGATTGTGTCCTGTATGTATGGGAATCTTCTGCTGGAACACCGTAGTCATTCAATTATAGAGTTATTCAGGATGTTTTGTGGATAATGGGACAGTTATTCTCACACATTTTACTTCTGTTTTACTGGATTTGTGCATTGCTTTTGTGACCAGAAGAGCAGGAACAATTTGGGATAGATTTGAAGTGCAGTGAGATCTGATGGAGGCTTCCCAGGTTTGCTAGTTGTAAAGAATCTGCCTGTCAGTGCAGGAGACACTGGAGATGTGGGTTCAATCCCTGGGTAGGGCAGATCCCCTGCAGGAGTAAATGGCAACTTGTTCCAGTATTCTTGCCTGGTGAATCCCATGGACAGAGGAGCCTGGTGGGCTACAGTGCATAGGGTCGCACAGAGTCGGACACGACTCAGCAACTGAGCACACACAAGCAAGATAGGATGAGGAAGGAAGAGCTGGTAGGAGTCACTGGGCCTGTTACCTAAATGAGCCTTGGTTCAGAATATGCACTGCAGACAGAATTGCTTTCTGAGCCTGCTGATGAAGGGAAAGAAAATAAATCCTGAGGACATTTTCTGCAATCTTATAGATTACAGCATCAATCCCTGGAGGCATTTGGCCTCCATTAGACTGGCTCACTCCAGTTATCTAAGATTCCACTGGTCAGGAACCTGTCAGTTTCCTGAGTTCCAAAGACTAGAAAGCTAAGGATGATATTCCCCAGACTTGCATGTACCTAGGGTTCTGGATACAATAAAGTGAAAGCTACCTTCTCTCCATTTTGGGGCACTTTGTTATTTTCTGCCGGTGGCCAACACTGTGGAAACCCTACGTGTGGCTTCCAGTTACTGCTGAGGCAGCAGGAACTGAACAGTGTCCAGCAATCTTGGTGATAGTATTCCAATACCAGCTTTTCATTCCCTGAACTGCAGCAGCAATAACTTGTTCCTTGGTTGTTTTGTTTTTTTTCCTCTTCTCTCTTTTTTTAAAAATGTGGACTGTTTTTAAAGTCTTCATGAATTTGTTACAGTATCTGTCTGATACACTGAGTACCAGGAAAAATAGGAGACACTGTCAGTAAACATGGCCTGTTGACATTTTTCTTTCAGTAATAAAGAAAGAAAACCTAGGCAAAAAAAAGAAGCTACTAAGGGAAGGAGATTTGAATTAGGATAATAGTTGTTCTCTCTAATACTAAACAGGAAGAGAATTGGAGTGGTATCAAGTTTTGGAAATAATGCATGTTCCATGTAAAGATTCATAATACGTAATTGCACAGTACAGACTCTGAGCAGCTTACAATAAAGAAGCATGCTTAATTTTGTTGACCCTGGTATTTCCCAAACTCATTCAGAATGACAGTCATTAATTTGGGAAATGCTAGTGCACTTCAATTTGATGTAAAAAATATAGTCTTAGTGAAGTGAAGTTGCTCAGTCATGTCTGACTCTTCACAACCCCATGGACTGTAGCCTATCAGGCTCCTCCGTCCATGGGATTTTCCAGGCAAGAGTATTGGAGTGGGGTGCCATTGCCTTCTCCAACAGTCTTCTACAATAGTCTTAGTAGCTATTCTTAAAGAAGCTTAGTATTTTCAGTAACTTAGTAGGGAAATATTTGAGGCACCAAAAAAAATCAGAATTTAAAAAGCAGAGACAGGATTCAGAAGAAAAGTCAGCAAACAATAAAACCAATAAAATAGTTAATGTCTAAATAATTGTTAATATGGCTACTAAACTGAAAATGCACATTAAGCAAAAGCCTTGAAAAATAAAGTAATAATAAACTTAAAATCCTATAATATTCAACAAAAACCTGAAAAGTGGGAAAGGAGGAATGAAGTTCAAGTCAGTCACTCAGTCGTGTCCAACTCTAAGCAACCCCATGGACTGCAGCAGGCCAGGCTTCCTTGTCTATCACTAATTCTCGGAGCTTGCTCAAACTCTTGTCCATCCATCCATCTCATCCTCTGGCATCCTCTTCATACTTTGGCCACCTGATGTGAAGAACTGACTCATTGGAAAGACCCTGATACTGGAAAAGATTGAAGGTAGGAAGAGAAGAGAAGGAATGAATAAAGTATGCTGATTTTTATATTCTACACTGATTAGATTCATTCTTCATGCTAATAGGAAAATTTACAAAATAAGTATATTCATATACACATAAAAACATACCTACGTACATATTTAATGCTAAAGTAACAGCAAAGTATTAGGATTAATAGCTTTCAAATAAAGAGAGAAAGAAAGCCTAATAGAGAAAAAGCACCAAGAAATTCTAGCATTATTTAACAGATGTAAAATAAAAGTGGATAATGACAGCTATAAGTGTAAAAACTGAAAACACACTGACTTTTAAAGAAATCCAGCTATATGCTTTTTATAAGCAGTATATCAAAAACAAAATCATACAGAATGCATAAACTAATTCAAGGGATAAACAAAGAAAGAAGTTGGAGGTCTTGATATCAACACCCCATATATAAAACTCAAGGTAAAAAAATAATTATCTGGAGAAAAGGGGAGATTTTAATGCTGAAAATTTCACAGTGATGACGGAAGGAGAGATACCATTGTCTCCCTCCCTATAATAGAAGCGCCCCACCTTTCAGAAGGGCTTTCTCCTTTGTTTTCTGATGTCCCTTCCAAGGGATGGCTTCTATGATCTGTGAAATCAGAAAAGGATCAGTATATGCTCATGAACTCTTCTCTGGGCACAATTTCTTAAGAGTCATCTCTTAAGGGTCAAATGTAATGAGTTCCATGTGGAAATCTCCCTGGACCATAGAATGATTCCATTAGTGAGTGGCTTTGGGAAAACCTTGCCATCTCCCCACTAATGCCACTAGAATGAACAGTGAAACAGTATGCTTGCTCTGCAGACACAGATTCAAGGTCTGCTCACTTCCATGCTCTGCCAACCTCACTATTCAAAATCACTCCAACAATACAAAAATCCTTGGGCTACTGCCTTTCCCATCCTGTCTACTCCAATTCAGTTCAGTTCAGTCACTCAGTCATGTCCAACTCTTTGCGACTCCATGGACTGCAGCATGCCAGGCCTCCCTGTCCATCACCAACTCCTGGCGTTTACTCAAACTCATCTCCATTGAGTCGGTGATGCCATCCAACTATCTCATCCTCTGGCATCCCCTTCTCCTCCTGCCTTCAATCTTTCCCAGCATCAGGGTCTTTTCAAATGAGTCAGCTCTTCGCATCAGGTGGCCCAAGTTTTGGAATTTCAGTTTCAACATCAGTCCTTCCAATGAACATTCAGGACTGATTTCCTTTAGGATGGACTGGTTGAATCTCCTTGCCATTCAAGGGACTCTCAAGAGTCTTCTCTAACACTACAGTTCAAAAACATCAATTCTTTGGCGCTCAGCTTTCTTTATAGTCCAACTCGCACATCCATACATGACTGCTAGAAAAACCATAGGCTTGACTAGGTGGCCCTTTGTTGGCAAAGTAATGTCTCTGCTTTTTAATATGCTGTCTAGGTTGGTCATAACTTTCCTTCCAAGGAGTAAGCATCTTTTAATTTCATGGCTGCAGTCACCATTTGTAGTGATTTTGGAGCCCCATAAAATAAAGTCAGCCATTGTTTCCCCATCTATTTGCCATGAAGTGATGGGACCACATGCTATGATCTTAGTTTTCTGAATGTTGAGCTTTAAGTGAATTTTTTCACTCTCATCAAGAGGCACTTTAGTTCCTTTATCAAGAGGCTCTTTCATCAAGAGGCTCTTTAGTTCTTCTTCACTTTCTGCCATAAGGGTATTGTCATCTGTATATCTGAGGTTATTGATATTTCTCCCAGAAGTCTTGATTCTAGCGTGTGCTTCACCCAGCCCAGCATTTCTCATTACTTACTCTGCATATAAGTTAAATAAGCAGGGTAACGGTATACAGCCTTGACATTCTCCTTTCCCTATTTGGAACCAGTCTGTTGTTCCATATCCAGTTCTAACTGTTGCTTCCTGACCTGCATATAGATTTCTCAAGAGGCAGGCCAACTGGTCTGGTATTCCCATCTCTTTCAGAATTTTCCACAGTTTATTGTGATCCACACAGTCAAAGGCTTTGGCATAGTCAATAAAGCAGAAATAGATGTTTTTCTGGAACTCTCTTGCTTTTTCGATGATCCAGAGGATGTTGGCAATTTGATCTCTGGTTCCTCTGCCTTTTCTAAAACCAGCTTGAATCTGGAAGTTCACAGTTCACATATTGCTGAAGCCTGGCTTGGAGAATTTTGAGCATTATTTTACTAGTGTGTGAGATGAGTGCAATTGTGCAGTAGTTTGAGCATTCTTTGGGATTTCCTTTCTTTGGGATTAGAATGAAAACTGACCTTTTCCAGTCCTGTGGCCACTGCTGAGTTAAAGACTAAATGAAGTCAGTAAGTAGTGGAAATAATTTGACTAGAAGTGAAAGTGTTAGTTGCTCAGTCCTGTCCAGCTGTTCTCAACACTATGGACTTATAGCTCGCCAGGCTCCTCTGTCCATGGAATTCTCCAGGCAAGAATACTACATTGTGTTGCCATTCCCTTCTCCCGGGGATCTTCCTGACCCAAGGATCGAACCCTGGGTCATCTGCATTGCAGGTGGATTCTTTACCATCTGAGCCACCAGGGAAGCCCAGTTTGGCAGAAATCCAAGCTAAATCTTCCAGTTCAGTTTAGTACACAACAAAGTTAATATTTCATTTCAATCTGATTTCTGAGTATCTTTCCCAGTTAGTTTACAAACTAGAAAAGAGAGAGCTGTGGGTAATTACACTCTCCAAATCTCTAAATTGGGGGCCATTAACTTTAATGAAAATGCATTAAAGCAATGTATAAGTGAAAATTGACAAAACCATATTCTAGAAGGAATACTTAAACATTGTTTCAATCCTTAATGAAAGGACAAAAAGTAGAACAGGAGATAGAGAATTTGAACAAATAATAAGAATAAAAATGAAAAGGTATGTTGAAATTTGTGCTCTGGGAACAGAGAGGATACTCATTCTTTTTATGTCTTCTTAGAAAAATTTACAAAATTTATTCATATACTAAAGCCCAATTAGAAACTGGATAAAATTGAACAAGTGACAATTTTACCTGCTATATTCTATGACTGTAAAAAATAAAACTGAAAATTACCAATACAAATAACAGTAAACTAAAATTTTAAATAAATTAGAAATATTAAATAATCCTAGTTTCTGAGGGTGAAAGAGGACAGTGAAAAAGTTAGCTTGAAACTCAACATTAAAAAACTAAGATCATGGCATCCAGTCCCATCACTTCATGGCAAATAGGAGGGGGAAAAGTGGAAACGGTGACATATTTTATTTTCTTGGACTCCAAAATCACCGTGGAGTTGAAATTAAAAGACACTTCCTCCTTGAAAGAAAAGCTGTGACAAACCTAGACAGCATATTAAAAAGTAGTGACATCATTTTGCTGGCAAAGGTCTGTATAGTCAATGCTATGGTTTTTCCAGGAGTCATGTAGAGATGTGAGAGTTGGACCATAAAGAAGGCTGAACACCGAAGAATTAATGCCTTCAGATTGTGTCACTGGAGATTATTCATGAGAATTCCTTGGACTGCAGGGACATCAAACTATTTAATCCTAAAGGAAGTCAACCCTACATATTCATTGGAAGGACTGATGCTGAAGCTGAAGCTCCAATACATTGGGTCACCTGATGCGAAGAGCCAACTCAGAACTAAGACTGGTGCTGGGAAATATAGGTGGCAGAAGTGAAGAGGGCAGCAGAGAATAAGATGGTTAGATAGCATCAGCAACTCAATGGACATGAATCTGAGCAAGCTCAGTGAGAGAGGAAAACAGAGGAGCCTGGCCTGCTGCAGTGCACGGGGTTGCAAAGAGTCAGACATAACGTAGCAGTTGAACCACAACAATAAAACCTGCTAGTGGAAGAGACGATTCAAGTCAGTTTCAGAAAGTTAGGGTAAATTACATCAGATGCTGCCTGTGCACCTTACATTCTTCTTGGCTTCACCTCTAGTTCCAGCTGTATCTGAGCAAGTATTTCCCCACAGGCTTCAGCTTGTTTTGTGTACACAGCCGTGCCCCTCAAGGGTGGGTCATACTCAGTGCTCATGGATTCTCAATCAGGACGTGTGGGTAAGTTAAGACCTCAACCAATGGGAGTGGGAGTCAGTGGAGAAGAAATTCTTACTCCTGTCCATTGGGGAGACAATTCTATGACACATTCAGTGCAGTCCCCAGAACGTCCTTCTAAAATCAAGGGCCATTTTCACATAATGATCATCAACTCAAAAATGAATGATCATCAACTCATTCAACACATGCGTTGAATAGCCCTTCTTTCCCTGGATTCTTACTCCTGCTCCTCATGCGGGCGTGCGTGCGTGCTCAGTCATTTCAGTCATGTCCAACTCTTTGCGACCCTTTAGACTGTAGCCCTCCAGGCTTCTCTGTCCATGGGATTCTCCAGGCAAGAATACTGGAGTGGGTTGCCATGCCCTCCTCCAGGGGATCTTCCCAACCCAGTACTGAACGTGCATCTGCCTCTCCTGCATTCCTGGTGGATTATTGACTATCTCACCAACCAGAGAAGTCCACCTGCTTCTGGTATCACTTCCCAGAAAACTGCTTGGACACAAACTATTGTCTCAGGCTCACTTGTTCCTTTCCCAGGAATACAAGTTAGGTCAAGCAAGGTTCTAGAAAGTTTACCCTCAGGATGGTATCTGAAACCCCCTTCACCAGTAAGAACCCCACTGTGGGGGGATGAACTTCAGGTGGTTGAGACAGGACTGAGAATATTGCCAGGAAAGGATGGCTGCCTATGAGCACTGAGTATATTTAACTTTAGAATTAAGACTAAAGCAAATGCAGGGTGTCAGAACAGAGTGTAAATGTTTTATGTCCTGGTATTAGGGAAATGATAAAACTAATAAAACTTGGGGAAAGAAGGGAGAATGAAATAGCTATTGTAAGAACATTAATTTCTTCATCTGTAATAGTTTAGAATTAAAAGAGATCATTTAAGGCCAATGACCCAAGAAGCAGAAATATAATAACATTTAACAATATAACAAGAAGATAATATCAGCTAAAATTTGTTGGAAAAAAAGAAAAGGGGATGGGGGAAGAAACATGCTAATTTTTTTTTAACACTGCAGGGTAGGAAATTAATAGGTATTGTCCAAAGTAGTGGAAGACTAAGTATGGGTACTAGGTAGTAGGGGGAAGAAAACCCACTAACCTCTCTTAATATCAGACAAAATACACACACAGAGGCATATTTATGTGCAAAGAAAACAGGCTGCATAATGCAAGACATTTTAAAAACTGCTTAAATAGAATACATAAAATAATACAATGGAACAAAGATTCAGCTTATCTAAATATCAGTAAATGTAAATTGACTTTATGTATTGAAAGAAAGATTTTCAGATTAGATCACAAAATAATACCCAACCGTATGTTTTATACTGAAGACAGGTCTAAAACAAAATGATCTAGGACTTCCCTGCTTGTCCAGTGGTTAACACCCTGCCTGCCAACACAGGGTACATGGGTTCAATCCTTGGTTCAGGAAGATTCTACTTGCTGCAGAGCAACTAAGCCTCGTGTGCCCTTGAGCCAGTACTCTGTAACGAGAAGCCATCACACTGAGGAACCCACGCGCCACAACTAGAAAGTAGCCCTCACTTTCCAAAATTAGAGGAAACTCATGCATAACAATGAAGACCCAGTGCAGCCAAAATAAATAAATAAGTATAATGTTTTAAGTGTAAAAAAGTTAAACAATCTGGAACATTTCAAAATGAATACTAAGGAAAGACTCTCCAAAATAAAAATAGGGTCAGGATCTTAATACCAAAACAGGTAGAATTCATACCAAAAAGCAGTGAATAATACACACACAAGAAGACTTTCTTAATCCTAAATGGGCATAATTCTCAGTAAGCATGTAATTAAGAAACTTTCATGCACCAAATAATCCTGCTGACGTTTTATAAACAAAATTACAGAACCTACAAGGAGAAATAGAAACACAGTCTACTAATATTAATATAACTTACCACATTACTAGACGTTAAGAGACAACCATATAATCTCATCTGTAGTCACCAGAAAAGCATTTGGAAAACAGCTGAATGATTAATCACTCTTGATTACAAATACTCAAGAGAAATGGGAAAGTATGATTATTTGCTTAACATGATAAAAGGAATCTTTTTCAGCCTATAAGTCAGCATCATGCTGAAAGGGAAAGCAATAGAAGTATTTCTATCAAGGATCATATGCAAAACAAGTATGACTGCTATCACAACTATTACATGAAACTGTGCTGGATGAAGGAGCCAAGGAAGTAACTAACAAAAAAGAAATTACAGATGTGGAATGAAACCAAAGAGCTAAAACTACTGTTATCAAAATAATCACAAACCAGGAAAACTCAAAGAGCAGCTTTTACATACACAAATAATAATCAGATAAAATGATGAAATAATCAGATATATGGTGAAAGTAAAGTTACTGTTTACAGTAGAAGCAAAAATATTAAAAACCTAGGAATGAACTTACCAAGAAATGTGCGAGCCTATATTAAAACAGGGCTTCCCTGGTGGCTCAGATGGTGAAGAATCCGCCTGCAGTGCAGGAGACCTGGGTTCAATCCCTGGGTTGGGGAGATCCCCTGGAAGAGGCCATGGCAACCCACTCCAGTATTCTTGCCTGGAGAATCCCATGGACATGACTGGGCGACTAAACACATACAAAAACAGTAACAAAACTTAAAAACATTCTGAAAGATATGGAAAAAGTGAACACATGGAAACGCATACTATATTATTAGATAAGTCAGCTAAACATTATAAAAGCATCAATTTAATAAATTTTAATAAAAGTACCCCCCAAAATTTAAAAGAACTAGACAAAATGATTCTAAATGTTATAAGGTGGAAAGTAACATATAGCAAGGAAAGCTCTGAAAAACATAAAATGAGTAATGGGGTGGAGGGTCTAATACCACTAGATATTAAAATATATTTTATGGTTTCAAAAGTTAAAACAATGTAATATTGGCAAGTGTATAGACAGAAAACCAGAGGAACAAAATAGAAATACCAGGAATACATCCAAATAGATAAAATAATTTAGTATATAATAAAGATGGAATTTCAAATCAAGGTCCAAAGATGAACTCTTAACAAATAGTGTCATGACAATTGAATAGTCATTTGGGAAAAGAATGAAATTGAAGCCGTATCTCATAGTATATACAAGAATTATTGTTGTTGCTAAGTCATGTCTGAGTCTTTGTGACCCCGTGGACTGCAACCCACCAGGCTCCTCTGCCCATGGGATTTCCCAGTCAAGAATACTGGAATGGGTTGCCGTTTCCTTCACCAGGGGATCTTTCAGACCTTGGGATTGAACCCGTCTCTCTTGTGTTGGCAGACATATTCCTTACCGCTGAGCCATCAGGGAAGCATATATGAGTATAAATTCTATAGAAAATGAGACTTAGAAATTGTTAGATGAAAATAAGGAAGAATTCTAATATAGCCCTATGTGTGTGTTACTTGCTTAGTTGTGTCCAACTCTTTGTGACCCCATAGACGGCAGCCTGCCAGGCTCCTCTGTCCATGGAATTCTCCAGGCAAGAATACTGGAGTGGGTTGCCATTTCCTTCTCCAATTATAACCCTGTAGTGATTTAAAATAAATGACCAATGCATAAAAGTAAATTATGTGAAAAGAGAAAACACATAAGCAAGTCAAAAGAAAAGAGATAATGTGGGGGAAAGTTTCTAAGTCATATCACAGGTGAAGAGCTAATCTATCTAATATGTAAATAAATCCTAGAAATAAAGATTAATAGCCTACTATAAAATGGAAACAAATATGAATTGGCATTTCAGAAATGTAAATGACTCTTAAACACAATCCCACACTTGGTAGGAGAAATGCAAATAAAAGCCCTATTAGAGATCTTCAGAAAGGCAAAATAGGTGCTTAAGTTGCTGATAAGAGTGTGAATTGGTTAAAACCGTGGACGGTAATACCGTAGTGTCTGTCAAAGTAACCGATGATGTATCTTCTGGCAAGAAGCTATTTTTAAAAAATAAGGATGCTTTCTGTGTAAGGATGTAAAAAGATCATTGGGTTAGTTTCTCAGAGCTGCCGTAACAAATCACCACAAACTGAGTGGCTTTACAACAGGAATTTACTGGAGATGAGAAGTCTGAAATCAAGATGTTTTTAGGGTCACATTCCTTCTCAGGGCTTCCCAGGTGGCTCAGTGGTAAGGACTCTGCCACCCGTGCAGGAGATGTGGGTTTGATCCCTGGGTGGGGAAGACCACCTGTAAGAGGACATGGCAACCCACCCCAGTACTCTTGCCTGGAGAATCCCAGGGACAGAGGAGCCTGGCGGGCTACAGTCCGTGGGGTCACAGAGAGTCATTCAGGACTGAGCGACTGAGCATGTACACATACCCCCTGAAGATCCTGGAAAGTCTGCTCCACGTCTTTCTCCTCGATACTACTGGTTGCAGGCAGTCCTTGGTGTTTCTTCGCCTGTAGACACCACTTTGATATCTGCCTGCATCCTCACGTGGTGTTTTCCTCTAGACTAGTGTTTGATTGAATAACTAGGTACCACTACTAGGCAAGTTGACACATAAAATGAGCTATCACAGTTGCCAAGAATATATTAAGTGAAGAATAAGTCAGGGTTCAGAACAGAATATAAAATATGCTCTGTTTTATTTACAAGAGTAAGAATAAGAATTCTTATTTGTATTTGCATAAATTCTGAAAGGATTCTCATAGTTATATGTGTGCCTGTGTGTAACTGTTTAGGGACAAGGAAAGGAAACTTCTTCATATTTTAATTGGTGAACCATGGAATGTATATTATCAAGGCAAAAATGTTTAATTAAAAAAAAAGATGCAACAGTAAGATTTGTGGTACTGTTGTAAGAAAAGGCAGATTGTTAGAACAAGTCACAAAGTCCAATAATAGACACACATACACACACCATTTTTTCCCTATCTGTATTGTCTATTTCCTCAATGAATTTGTTTCTTCTGAAGCACTAGAAAAATAATCAAATGTCCTTAATCACTCTTGGAAAGTTTAGCGGAGGCAAATGATTATGGATCAAAGCCTTTTGAGAATCAGAGAATTCATTTTCATAACAATGTTAAAACAATGAGAGCCTCTCCAATTTTTTTTTTAAAGATACATTTCTTCCCTTGTAAGATTTGAAGGGCAAAAGAACGGAGAAAGGTCCAGCAACTTCATTAATTGTACAACACAGGTATTCATGAAACTCAATTAAAAGTGAGAAATGATCTTTAGGGAAACTGACAGGATCATGTCTGCTATGACTGACGTTTCTATTTGCATCTTTCATATATTTTGGAGGGCTTCCCTAGTGGCTCAGATGGTAAAAAATCTGCCCACAATGCGGGAGACCTGGGTTCAATCCCTGGGTCGGAAGGATCCCCTGGAGACGGGAATGGCTACCCACTCCAGTATTCTGGCCTGGAGAATTCCATGGACAGAGGCGCCTAGCAGGCTATGGTTCATGTAGTCGCAGAGAGTCAGACAGGACCGAGTGACTTTCACTTTTTCACTTATATAACAGAGCCTTGTGCAGTCCCATGGCTACAGATTCCATACATGTGTGACTGAATCCCAGATCAGTATCTCTGGTGTAGATCTTCCTTGCTGGACATGTCCGTGTGGACAGCAAACTCAACACGCCCGTCGCGCGGCCTGCCTCTCAGACGTGCCCTTTGCAGTCCCCATTTCAGCCTGCCTCACTCCCATGGCGCCTCTTCTCTCTCCGTGCTCCCATATCCACTGGATTACCAAGTGCTGTCAGTTCTCTCAAAAATAACTCAGTTCATCCACAGGGTATTCCCATTGATTCTGTTTCTCATTGTTTCTGTTTTTTTTTTCAGTTTTATTGAGATATAATTGACATACATCACTGTATAAGTTTAAGGGATACACAGCATAATGGTTTGACTTGGGTATACTGTGAAATGATGACCACAGTTTTGTTAACATCCATCATCTGATTATAGTTTAATTTTTTTTAAAAAAAGCCAAAAAAGAAAAAAAAGTCATTCTGATGAAAACTGGGTTTACTCTTTTAAGAACAGTTATGTATAACATATGTGTATGTGTTAATTGCTTAGCCGTGTCCGACTTGCAATCCCATGGACTGTAGCCTGTCAGGCTCCTCTGTCCCTGGGATTCTCCAGGCGAGAATACTGCAGTGGGTTGCCATTCCCTTCTCCATGTGTTTAACACACAACAGAGTTAACTTTAGTCATCGTATTATACCCTACATCCCTTATACTTAGGTTTCTTATAACTCGCAGTTTGTAGTTTTGACTACTTTCCTCTAATTCCTCTGCTCCTGCTTCACTCTGCCTTCTTTGTTAACCACATATCTTTTTCTATGAGCTTTTTTGGTCCATTTTTTGATTCCACATATAAATGAGATCGTATAGTATATGTCTTTCTCTGAGTTATTTTGCTTAATTTCACCAAGCATAATACCCTGGAGGTCCAGCCACGTTGTTGCAAATGGCAGAATTTCCTTGGTTTTTATGGCTGTTTTAATATATCTATAGAGACATAGACGTGTGTGTGTGTGTGTGTGTGTGTGTGTGTGCGCGCGCGCGTGCACCTCGCTCAGTCATGTCCAACTCTTGCAACCCCATCGACTGTAGCCTGCCAGGCTCCTCTGTCCATGGAGTTTTCCAGGGAAGAATACTGGAGTGGGTTGCCTTGCCCTCCTCCAGGGGATCTTCCTGACCCAGGGATTGAACCCACATCTCTTGGCTCTCCTGCATTGGCAGGCAGGTTCTTTACCAGCTGAGCCATCAGGGAAGACACAGACATAGATAGATACAGATACAGCTCACAATTTCCTTATCTATCCATCCATCAATGGGCATTTAGTGTTTCCATGTCTTGGCGACTGTAAATAAAGCTACTATTGCGTGGGGGTGCAGATATTATTTTTTAGTCTATTCTCATTTCCTTGGGATATAGTCTCAGAAGTAGAATTGCTAAATCATATGGGAGTTCTATTTTGAATTTTTTGAAGGTCTTCCATACTCTTTTCTATACTGGTTATACCATTTACCAAACCCACCAACAGTGTACGAAGATTTGCTTTGCTCCACATCCTCAGCAGCGTTTGTCCTCGCTCGTCTTTTTGATGCTGCTGCTTTAACAGGTGTGAGGTAGTCTCTCATTGTGGTTTTGATCTGTGTGTCCCTGGCGATGTTGAGCATTTTCATGTACCTGCTGGCCTGACAAATATCTTCTTTGGAAGAATGTCATTTGCCCATTTTTAAATTGGGTTATTTGAATTCTGCTATTGGGTTATATGAATTCTTTTTATATTTTAGATGCTAACCTCTCATTAGATATATGGTTTGCAAATATTTTGTCCCATTCCCTAAGTCGTCTGCTTACACTGTTGATCTGTTGAGAAATCTACCCACAGTCTTATGGGGTTTCCTTTTTATGTAACTTCTCTCTCCCTTCCTTTTTCTGTTGCTTTTACCAAAGTCTGACTTTTGACAATTTAATCACAATGTATTTCAGTCTAGCCTTATTAGGGTTCAGCATATCTGGGGTCTTTTGGGTCTCTTAGGTGAAGTCTGTTTCTTGCCACAAATTTGGGAAGTTTTCAACCATTATTGCTTTAAATATACTTTCTGCCCCCTTTTCATTCTCTTCTCCTTCTGGAATTCACATAGCTCAAATATTGTTTCTTTTCCTTTTGTCCCATAAGTCCCACAGGCTTTCTTCACTCCTTTTCCTTCCTTTTTCTTTGGGCTCCTCTGACAGATAATTTCAAGTGTCCTACTTTCAGGTTGCTGATTGTTTCTTCTACATGGTCAACTCTGTTTTTGAAGCTCTCTACTGAATTCTTCAGTTATTTTAGTGTTCAACTCTTGAATTTGTTTGTTTTTTATTGTTTCCGTTATGAACTTCTTGTTTTCTTCATACATTGATTATTTTGTTTTATATATATATATTTTTTTATTGTAGCAAATTCAGGAAAGGCTTTTTTCTTTACATTATTGTGTTGGTTTTGCCATACATTGACACGAATCTGCCATGAGTATACATGTGTTCCCCTTCCATAACCCCTCCCCCATCTCCCTCCCAATTCCATCCCTCTGGGTCATCCCGGTGCACCAGCACTGATCACCCTGTATCATACATCAAACCTGGGTTGGTGATTCATTTCACATATGATAGTTTACATGTTTCAGTGCCTTTCTCCCATATCATCCCATCCTCGTCCTCTCTCATAGAGTCCAAAAGACTGTTCTATACATCTGCATCTCTTTTGCTGTCTCACATACAGGGTTATCGTTACCATCTTTCTAAATTCCATATATATGCGTTAGTATACTGTGTTGTTGTTCCTTTAGACTGAAAGTTCACAGATCTCCATTTCCCTAGGGTCTGTTATTAGAGCTTTAGTAATGTCCTTCAGTGGTTCACATTTACCTGATTTTTTTTTCTGGATCCTAGATTCTTGGTATTGGTTATCTCTGTTTGAGTGGTATGCTCTTCTGAGCTTTCCAGGTTTGCTTGGGCAGAGATGTTTCTTCACCAGTCAGTTCAGGTTGGGTTTCTGGATGCGTCTGCTGGTCACATCCTTGCACAGGGGGGCCTGCTTTTAAGGTCTGTTTTTGGCTGAGGCAACTACTTGAGCTCTGAGGGAGGAGGGGTAGGTGTGCCTCTGGCTGAGCACAGCTGGGGAGGACGGCTGGCTTGGTTCCCTGCATAGGTGAGGCTGCAGGATGGTCTCGCTCGTGCTTGGCTTCTCTGGATGTCTCGCCAGACAGTCCAGAGCGGTGCTGTCCTCAGCTGTGGGCTGGGCTATGACTTAGCACCCCTGCCCTCATGGGGTTACGGGATTGGACCTGGGGCCTGGGCGGCTCACTGTTTGGGGACCTAAATCAGACAAGCGCGCGTGCTCTGACTATCCTGGTCAGGTGAGGCCAGCAGCTTTGCCCTGCAGACAGGGAGAGACGTGGGCCATACTCTCTGTTCAGGCGCCACTGGAACTGGCATGTCAGCAGGGCTCTTGGGTGGGCTCCCCAGCCCGTTGTGTGCTCTGCTGAGACTCCCTGGTCAGGCAGGCTGAACACTGTCTTCAGCAATAAGTGAGGCTCTGAGTTAGTTTCCCAACCCGAGCTCATCAGCTGAGTATCTCCAAGGCCACTGATGTTCCTTGTGGTCTTGACTCGGGTCAACCTGCGCCCCAGGCTCACTGGCTGAACAGGTGCTACTGACTTTGCTCTGGGGGCCACCCGTTCTGCCCGCCCACTGCCCCTCAGCTCAAGAATTGCTGGGTTGTGCAGCCTGTTCTTGTCAGCCCTTCCCATCAGATGGGGGCAGGCAGGGAGCACACTCCATGGTGGGCAGGGCTATGACTCCTGCCTGGGTGGAGCTGGGAGAGCCCACTTCAGGCAACTGCCCAGTTTTCCTGAACAGGCTTTCTGGGAGGAGGGGCTGGGAGCTGTGATCCACATGGTGGGTGGGACAGCGGAGCTAAAACTCAGCTCTTCTGCTGGATGTGGGCAGACCAGGCTGCAGGGCTGGGAGATCTCTTCATTTGAAGACCCGAGTTAGGCAGACTTGGACCCCACCCGAGTTGCCTGGTCAGATTGTGCCAGCCAGTTGGGCTGCAGCAGAGCAAGCTGCTGGGTGGCTTTCCTGTGTGTGCTCTGCAGGCGGGAGCTCTGTCCACCAAGATCCCAGGGCTGCTGGCTGGAAGCCCCGCCTCCTCTGTCTGTCACAGTCAGATTCCCAGTGGTTGAGCCCACAGATGCTCTGTGATTCCTGTGGGGCGAAACCAGAGCAGGAGTTCCCAGAGGTGACCCCCCAATGCTGGGGGTGCTGGATGTCACCGCTGTGGCTCCTTTGCCTCTGGAGGAGCTGTAGGCAGGGTGCTGCACTGGGGAAAGGGCCCTGCGGTCAGCGCGTAGCTGTTCCTCTCACCCTTTAACGGCGTCTGTCTCGGTCTGTGTGGTGCAGGACGTGCTTCAGCCTCATTTCTGTGTCCTGAGGTTTGCTCAGTGATGTCTTCTTCTTGCATAGTTGTCAGTTGTTCTTTTTGGGAAGAGGAGTCAAGTCAGGAATGATCTGTGTCACCATCTTGGTGGCATCATTCTCTCTTTTTTTCTGAACTGCAATTCCTAAACAGTTGAACACATTTTCCACATTGGTATAGCAGTTATTGTTCCCAAACCCTTATGTCATCAAAAGTCCTCTTTGACTTCTAGTAAGTTGCGTTTTGTATAATAGAAGTTCCATAAACTCTTGTTAAATAAACGAAGAAGTGAACACCTGGATGATGGGCAGTGACTAGATTTAGGCACAGTTATTTTTGGACTTATTAGCTATAAATCAATTGTTAGAAGAAATACCAACCAGTTAAAATCATTTGCTAGAATTTAACCTCTGTCCATATTTAACAGCTGTCCATATCACATCACATTACAGATGAAATTGTTAAGTTTCTTGATTTTATGTCATTAAATCAACCAGAGATGATGGCAATTTTAAGAAATTTTGGAGTTGAAAAGACCAATAAATAATAATTATAATAATCACAATAGAATTTGGCAGTACTATAGACACAGTAGAGATGTATTTCTTTAAGATAATTTAAAATTCAGAATTCTTTCAGTGAACACAAAGGAATATTCTCCCTAAAAAAATAAAGTGACTAATTTTCATCCACTAAATTAAGAATATGTTATTCAAACCACAACCTTTGTAAGTGTACCTACACGCATTTCTATAAAATTAAAAGCCTCCAGAGATATATAACACTCATCTTGCTATAAATTTAAATGTAATCCTGACCTGTATTTTTATGAATCAATAAAAATGCTACTTTGGGTAGTCTTGGTTTTACAGTTAGTCAAAAGAATTGTACCTTGAAGAGAGTATCCCAGCAACCCCTCAGGAGCTAAGGAAAGACCCAAATGACGAAATACACCAGTTTAATTATGCTGCTGGTCTCCAGCAAACTATGCAGTTAATCGAAAAGATACTTAAAAACAGAAACAGAAATTAAGCCCACAGCTGAAAATTAGAACTATTGGTAAAAGGGCATAAGGGAAAAATTTCTTGACTATAAATAGAAATTTTTACTCTGGAACATGTTTATCAAAAAGAGTAGTAATGAAATTGGTAACATTATGATAACAGTAGGGGTGTGAGAACCAATATATATTACTCTAAGGGCTTGCTAGTCCCAGGGTCAAAAATTATTTTGGAATAATCATTGCTTGATAGATACACTTGAAAACCCACTACATTTTCAAGGCACTTCCTACATGTATGTTTTCTAGTAGTGATGCATTGATGTATTTGAAGGAGACTAAGCCCTGGAGAAACACATTTCTCTTGGCCATGCCTTTGGAAATAGAGCTAATTTCATCACCACTACCTCCTTCAACCACCAGTCCCCACACCCAGTAATCATCCCCATTATTTTTACTGGCTTGATATTTGGCCCCATCTGTATCTGTTTATATCTGTATCTGTTTATAATAGATTATATAGAAAACACTTCTGTCCTAGATGTGGTAGGGTGTTTTTTTTAAGAAGCCAGAGAAAGACAGATGGAGACTCTGTATAGCAAACAAAATCCACACTTGTGAAAACATGACCTACTTTATCTATAAATAAAAACTTCCTCTGGACATCTATAGGCATTCTTGTTTATTTACATCTGCCTTCACCAACACTAAGAAATGGGCTCAAGAAATCTTAGGTCTCATTTTTATTTTATTTAACATAGTCCCTGTATACAGGCTAATTTCTTTTAGATAATTTTAATATTTCTTTTTTTTTCTTTCCTGCATCAAACCTGGGCTGGCGATTCATTTCGCATATGATAATTTACATGTTTCAATATTTCTTAAACCTCAGGTACAGAAGTTACTTGCCTGGGTCATTAAGTACACACACACACACACACCTCAAACTTGAGAAAGCTGAACTTTTAAATTTAAGAAACTTGCTACTAATCCCAGACTCCTAATTCATCCAATAAACTTGCCCTAGAAGTTTCTAAATGTTTACCCTTGATTGCAGTACTTGTATCAGTAACAAGGACAGGTCCACAGATCATACTTTGAGTAGCCTGCTCCAAGATAGTTTGTCTTTTTCCTATTTTCTGAAGGTCTGAATAGGCAACCAGTCTCCTATTCTTTACATTTTCTCCACGACACCTATTTATTTACTGTTTGAAATTGACCGTTTAAAATTTATTTACTGTAGAAATTGACTGGGTCTTGGAGGGGGGAAATAAATTAGGGGTTTGGGATTAACATATACATATTACTATATATAAAATAAATAATAAGGACCTATTGTATAGCAGGGAGCTATATTCATAATTCTCCAATAATCTATATGGGAAAAGAATCTGAAAAAGAGTGAATGTATGTGTAACTGAGTCACTTTGCTGTGCACCTGAAAGTAATACAATATTGTAAATCAACTATGAAGTGAAAAAAGTGAAAGTGTTAGTTGCTCAGTCATGTCCGACTCTTTGCGACCCCATAGACTGCAGCACACCAGGCTCTTCTGTCCCTGGAATTCTCCAGGCAAGAATAATGGAGTGGATAGCTATTCCCTCCTCCAGAAGATTTTCCTGACCCAGGTATGGAATCCAGGTCTCCTGCCTTGAAGGCAGATTCATTACTATCTTTCAAGGGAAACCCTTATGAAAGTGCTTTGTAAATTTTAAAGGGTCCAGGCAAGAATACTAGGGTGGATTGCTATTTCCTACTCCAGGGGATCTCCCTGACCCAAGGATCAAATTCATGTCTTCCACATTGGCAGGCAGATTCTTTACCACTGCACCACCTGGATCAACTATACTTGAATATAAAATAAGAATTAAGTGCTGGATTCAAAGCTGCAAAATCCTGCAGGCAGCCAAGTCTGTCTGTATAGCAACATTCCCTCACCACTTCAGGTTACCTTAGAGCAATGGTTCTCAAGCTTGAGCTGCATTGAAATTCCCTAGAGGGACTCTTCATATACAGACTCTCAGTCCTAGGAATTTCTGGTTCCAGAGGTGTGGAGTGGAGCCCAAGAACTGGCATTCCTAACAAGTTCCCAGGGCACACTGCGGCAGCTCTGCAGGGTGTGTTGGGGGGTGAGACACTTTGAGAACTACTGCCTGAAGTATAAAGCAAATGTCTATTTATTTAAATGATGCTGAGTCTGTTCTTCAAGAGAGAAACTGTGGTTATTGTCCAGGGAAATGCCATATTTTCCTGCTTGGGACCAAGGAGTGTGTATTTGTTATACAGTTCGACTTCAGAGTTACCAGCAGCATTGATTCTGAACCCTGGTGATAATGTTTGAGGTGATAACATGAGCAGATTTTTTTCTCTACTGAAAATATTTTAGGTAAAGAACAGATCTGTGCTGATTACTTCAAGGAGCTCCTCTGTAAGTGCTTAGGGAGAGTAAATATTACAAATATCATTGAAACTAGAAGCAAATATTGAAACTAAACTTAAGATTTAGAGGGAGGAGTTCTCATAGAAAAAAAAAAGACTTAATACACCTTTGCTCCCAGGTGTACCTAGAAGTTTTCAGTATCCATGATTGCCTAGGTAGGTAACTCTTGGGTTCTTTTTATCAGGATAAAAAAAAAAATCTGAAATCTATGATGTCCTGTTTTATATAGATTGGGTGAAAAGTATACCTAGCCAGGATCAATATCACATATCACATGGGACAGGAATTCTGAAATCTGATATGCAGGTCAGTTAAAAAGAGGCAAGGCGGCTCATTTGGTCATGCTGTTCAGGGTGACCCTCACTCCATGCAAGGAGGCTTCACTCTGCATTTCAATGCCGTCTTCAGACCAGTGTGGGCTCCTGATTCCCATGTATTCCTCCTCCATGGAAACGGTTGGTGAAGCAAAACTATGTGTGTAAAAGTACTCCTCCTAAGGGCTACCGATTCCCAGAGGCAGAGAAGTGCCTTCTGCGAAAGACTGTAACCTCCGGGTGGGTCTGTAAAGACAAGAGCCACTTCCAAGATGGCAGATCACAGGGTAAAACAGCACGTTTAGTTTCTTTGGTTCCACATTAACAAGCGTCTCTTGTGTAAAGTTTGAGGTGTTGAGATAGAAGTAAAATACTGATGAGGTGGTGCTGTCCCTCTGCTGACATGCTACAGTTTTAGTCTCTTGAGAATACACGATCTCATTCATCCTTAACAATAACCCTTTTAAGATATGATCTGCCGTTATGCATCTGAGGAACCTTAAGAAAAATTATTCGACCAAAGTTGTAAGTAGTGTAAGTTACAAACTCCCAACCCCAACGCCTATGTTCTTTCTCCGCTACCCTGGCCACTTACTTCTAATTTTTGTTCTGTTCTGGATTGAGCTGGAGTATCTTCGTTTTCTATGGATATAGATTTCACAAATGTAGCATTTGTATGAGAAAATATGTATCTGGATGTCTAACCCTTTTCTATAAACTCTAAAGCATAGTTTAAATGTCCTGCAGACTCATCTATTGTTGAAACTGCTCACCTTTAACAACAAAATGAACTTCATAGCAAGATCTTATCCCCAAAATGGCTTGTTCCCAGGAATAAGGCTTGTTGAGTAAGTAACTAGTGCTATTCCACTAAGAACCTTCCAATATTTTTTTCTGTGAAAGTGTTACTTACTTAGTTGTGTCCAACTCTTCCAACTCTTTGCGACCCAGGGACTGTAGCCCACCAGGCTCCTCTGTCCATGGAATTCTCTTAACATTCCCTTTTCCAGGGGATCTTCCCAACCCAGGGATCAAACCTGAGTCTCCTGCATTGCAGGCAGATTCTTTACCATCTGAGCCACCAGCTAATAGCCATTAATTTTTAACAAAATGGGCAATGCAATAAATATGGTTTTCTTTTTATATGTCCAAAATGTCATCAGAGGAAAAATGCCTTCCCCATTCCACAGCAATACTGATCATTCCATGAAGAGGTGTAGTAGGGTGTCTACCCCTCCCCTGCCACCAGCCCTACGGGCGAGCACATTACATCAACTAGCCAAGCAGACCTTTGCCAAAACTACAGAAAAGATTTTCTCTTTTTGAGGTAGGTGTGAGCTGAAGGGATGCTGTGGCTTGAGGCTGCTAATTCCAATACTGTTAGCAAACATAGAATTAAAACTGGAAATGATACCCAGCAAGGCTGAGAGGTGGACAGTAAGCACTCCTATTTTAACCTCCAGAGCAAACCACATTTTCTTGAGCCTTCCAGATTCAAGCCAAAGTAATCTCCTGGTTCAGAAATTTAGATATCTGTCTTTTACCACTTAAAGAGTACTAATGCAAAACTCTTCCTAAAATATTCTATTTCTCTGGACGTAAACTGAGACTAGTGAATGCAATCTATTACCTGTGTATGATAGATTTATCACACATTGCAACGTGTCAGTCTCAACGATAAAAGGAGAGCAATAAGCACCTTCTTTAGAAAAAAACTTTGTGAGGATTCAATGAAATAGAGCATGTATATTAAAAATGCCAACCGCCACGTGTGGAATTCAGCAATACCACATCATTCCCCCTTTCTTCCATTACCTTTCCAAAATATCAACAACTTGGGCATTAGATAGTTCTAAGTGTTTTTCATGCATCAACTCATTTAATGTATGTGAGTAACACGAGGTAGAGACTGTGATTAGCCCATCTTATGGAGGGACGACGGGTGGTATCCAGGGACACACACAGACATTGAGGGAGCTCTGGGACACAAATCATCACATTAAGTGATTGAAGTCCTGGGTTTTGGGATTTCATTGTCGTTTTATGAGGCTAACTCTCACTCTTCCTTATGTCACTTAACCTGTCTTCAGAAAACCTTTCCAAAATTTAGCTATTCTACCCGTTTGTAGATTAGGAAAGCAGCTCATCAATCACACTGCATGGTCAGTGCTGAATACAGTAAGGGATGGCGAAGTGCAGGCCTAAGAGGCACGATCTATTTGGTACAGATGTTCTCTCTTAATTCAGAGGTTCAGAAGCTCTTTTTGCTTATATTGTACTCGGAGTATAGTGTCAGTGTATCATGTACACATCTATGCCCTATTTTTTTCCAATTATTCCCTAAAGGAAACTCTATAAATAGCAGTGACGACAGTTGGTGTTACTGTTTGTCAGGTACCAGGCACCCTGCCACACCTTAACCTACGTATTTACTCCTCATAGCACGTCTGACTCTCTGTGGCCCCATGGACTATGGCCCCCAGGCTCCTCTGTCCATGGGATTCTCCAGCAAAGAATCCTGGAGTGGGTTGCCACTTTCTACTCAAGGGCATCTTCCGACCCAAGAATGGAATCTGTTATCTCTTGCATCAGCAGACGGATTCTTCACCACTAGCACCACCTGGGAAGCCCGCGCAGTATTACAGAAGACCAGTGAGTGCTAAGGAACCCACGGACGCCTAGGGAGTGGACGAAGGGCAGGGGCGGCCTTGCTCCATGGCCACACTGGGGGAGGGGCAGGGTCTTACTCTTCCTGGCACCTCATGCTGAGCAGGGCACCCTCAGGAAGCACTCAGTTAATGAATGAATACATACCATGCTCTTCACAAAAGTAAAAAAGCGCTTTCAAGCGATACAAAAGGGGACTTTAATGTGAAAGGGGCACTTATTGTGCAGAAAGGAAAAAAGCTTTAAAAGCAGATCCTTTCTTGACAATTTATGGTAACTTCTTTAATTCCAGAAAGTCCACACTGTCATAGTAATACAAATTTCCTGTCCCCTTTTCACCAGGCAGACTTGCGGGCTCTACCCAAGTAACACCCAGCCCAGGACAGCAGAAGTGAGGTATGTCTGAAAATGAGGTGGAGAGGAAGATCAGAACAACAGTGAGTCAGCCACGAAGTGAGTTTATGATTGAATTTAGTCCTCCTTACCTTTGAATATTATGAGCAGTATGTGCCACTATGATAGCTATTAAGGGTAGAATGATTAATTAAAACTAATTATCTGATAAGACTAAGCATACAGTCTAACCTGATTTAAGACAAATTCATCTACTTCAACTAAAAATACTGAACAGGAAAATTAAAAAGGTGAATAAGGAAATAAAAACCCTTCAGGTCTTATTTCCACTATATATTTCCTAAGTGACCTAAGGAAAGTATCATTCAAACAGAGTCACAGTGTATTTTAAATTTTTATTAGTAAGAGTTCAGAGTACAAATAAATTTAACTTGATATTTAGAAAAAAAGAAGTTATCTAAGGTTTGTTCATAAAGAAAAACTTGTTTCTGTACATTTTAATCTCCAATTTTAATGCCGTAGTCCATAATGCTTCTAAGTCTATAACTTAATTTTAGGTTTAATTTTAACAATTCTGCCTTATTACATCTGGTTAAAAAGACTGGAAAACATCAAGTAGAAAGAGGAGACTAAAATGACCTGAATTTAAAACTTTACTGAAGGACTTTAAAAAAAAAAGCCTTTAATACAAAAACAGCCTAAAAATTAGAATACTTTTGGCTAAAAAACTAGCAGCTATGAAAAAAATTAACATTACATTTTATCAAGAACTGCATTACAAAAATATTGTGGTTTACATATATTAAAATGATTTACAACATATTAAATCCTTATTTATATCAATCCAAAAATCTCTTTATAAAAAAATTTGATATAGTTTAGCACTTTTGAGAGATTCAGTTCCTAGTAACAGGAATACAATTTAGAAGATGTAGGTAGTACATCTTGTAATTAGAGACCTAACCAGTAAGTCTTGTCAGATAATTATGAAATTATATTCAATAATAAGCATTTATAAAAACTCAAAACAGAACTCTAATCCCCTGATCAGTATGTACGCTTGGCATCAGAAATCCTACTATGAACAAATCTGTAGCAAATTCTTGACAACACAGTTCACTTTAGAATAAGTGCCAATCAGCACTTATTCTTTCCCTGACACACTATTTCCACCACTCCGCATTTGCACTGCCTTTTCTCCTAGGTTAGTGGTATATTCCTGCTTCTTAAAGGCCCATCATGCCCAGCATAATCCAAGGTCATCGACTCCTTTGGAGCTGAAGTAAGCTATGAAACAGCAAAAAACCAAACACTTTTCAACAGAGAAATCATCCACCCTACTCAGCAAGAGAGGAGTTCCATCTGTAAAACACTTTTCACCAAGGCTGCTTTAAAACTAGTCCTCTTAAGTCCAGTGGTATCACATTATCATTGTCTCTTTGGTTTGACAGTAAGTTCAAATCTTAAAAATACATATTAAAATTTCCAAGTCATGTTACTCTGGAATCATAATTGAGTTGAAAATCTTGCTCTAGTGGGATGAAATTTCTTCCACATTCTGTGCATCTGGTATGACATCTCACAACCAATCACTGAGATACAAAGAGCGAGCGTTAGGAGTTCAAGGAGAGGAACTACTGATTACACTTCACTGGAGCCTCTGGAAGCCAAGACAGGGAGGACATTGTTCGAGTAAGCAGAAAGGCGTCTTCTGAATTCAACCCACAGCTGTAGGTAAATGATGAAATGAGACTCTGTCACTGTGAAATGAGTAGCATTTAACTGTGGTTACTCCCAAAAGAATGGGAAATTCCCACATTCTCACTGTTTCCACTTAAGAGTAGCTCAGCCTGTCCGTGTAAGAAAGGGACCCCCTTCATTCCGAGTCACAGTGGAGAGGTTCCTAGTAGCACCGGCTCCCCACTCTGGGAGCTGCACTTCCCTACAGCGCCACTCACTCTTCATTTCCACGCAGCCATCAGCGGGAAAACTGTATTTAGCTCAGTTGAGGACAGGACCAAAAAATAGGGATAAAACAGAAAATCAATGTGTATGCCAATAGAGTAAAACTCCTCATAGAGCTGATTCAAGAGGTAAAATCTATTTGCAAAAGAAAGTTAAGATCTGTCTCTATTTTTGGTTTCACTCAAAAGAGCGTCCTTCCTTATTGGCAAACTAGCTCCACAGTGTGGTATGAGCTACTTTAGTATCACTGAATTTATACACTAAAAATTAGTCCTTAATAAGGACTTTTTAATATTAAGTCTAAATGTTCATAATAAATACTGTATTAAAATATCTTAATTACAACTGGAAAAAAACATTCTAGTCAATCATCTCAGCACTACTTCTTCAATTTCATCTTCTACAGAATCAACTACTTTTACCGCTGGCTTACTTTCGACATGTCTTAATCGGCGTCTACTTGGATTAAAACTTCTTCCCTCACTGAGGAAAAAGTCATCATCATCACTATGTTCCCTACCCCGGCTGCTTTTATCCCCAGGGAGAAAATTTAGAGGGTCACAGTCTTCTTTAGTGGCAGCCAGAGAATTTGGGTCACTGCTTTTAGAGGAAACGTTTCTGCTGACACTAGTACCAAACAGCTGTTCCATCAAGTTGGTTTTTCTTTCTTGTCTGGTAATTGAATCTACACTGTCTTTACTAAATTTCTCTGTATTACTTCCTGAGAAATCCAAAGGGTCACTTTTTTGGCTAACTGGATTTGACCTCGCTGATGTTTTTGCAAATGAAGGCACATAGCTACCAAACACAAGCTCATCTGGAGAGGCTGGGCTTCGAGTATGGCCTGGATTCTGACCATCTCCTTTTGTCGTTAAATGATTGAAGTCTTGCAAATGATTCCCATTAAATAATCTCTTTGAGGATCTGGAGGACATGTGTGTTCTGGGGTTTTTCTCTGGGGAACGCAGTGCTGGCTTCAAATCAGGAAGCGAAGGATATTTTACATTCTGACCGTCTTGTTCTCTGTTGATTTCATTCAGTTTAGCAAGTAGCATTTCTCTCTTTAGCCTTTCTTCTTCCTCTTCTTCCAGTTTGTCAATTTTCTGAACTTGGTACATTTCTACTTGGTATCTTCCGGTTTCCAATACTGGCTTCCTTTCTCTCTCCAACAAAGATGTCTTTTCCTTTGGCTTTTTAGCAAGTTTTTCTCTTTCCCACCCTGTATGAAATCAAATTTTTAAAATGGGATTTATTTTCAAATAAGAAAACAACTCTCATCCTCATCTACAAACCAGTTTTAGCTAATTTGTGTATGATCAGTACATCATAAATTTCATTTTTATACTTGATATTCTGGGTTTAAAAAACATACTTAAAGACTTAAAGTCTTCATTCATTTTCTTTCCTTCAAAACTTCATTCAGATGTTTGTGACTCTTGATAAGAATCCCCCCACCACTGTCTCAACCTTTTCTTGTTCTGTATAACCAGTTCACTGTTTAGCTGGAAGATGTTAGGGAATATTAACCCATTCTATCCCAAGGGATGTTGACTCATCATTTTCTTAAACTCTTACCATTCTCCAGCTTCTCAACATCCTGTTTCACAACACGGAGTCCTTGATCTTCAGCAAATTTGTCTTCTCTTTCCACAGTTGGGTTTAGAATCCTAGCTTCTCCAAGATTCTCTGTCTCTTCAGATTCCAGATCCTATCAAGTGTTTAAAAAGAAATGTAAGTTCATATGATGGAAAAGGGGGAAAAGTAACTATCATAAATTTATTTTCCATTAAGCATATTCCAACTAAGTTAGAAATTGAAGCAAATTTTCCATTTCTAAAGCAGCAAGCCACAAATGACCACCTTTGAAAGACTTTCACAAGCACACAAAATTCTTCCTTTAGTTAAAATTTTTAAAGAGGCATTTGGAAGACATATCAGAACCAATAGCCTACATAAAATTCTAAAGAACCCTTACTTCATACATTTCACAACAAAATCTGATGAATTCAGTTAACAAGAAAAGGCTATTCATCAACTATTAAAGGCCCAAGTGACGCACTGAATCTTTCAAGTTTATACTATGCCCAAGGCCTCCAATTAGTAAATCTCATAACATTTAAAATGAATTAAAAATGTAAACTTAAAATTTATTGCTTCTTATGGTCTCTTTCACATGTTTGTGTGTGATTTTTCTTAATAAAAGTAGAATATATAATTAGTGGATGCAGAAGAAAGAACTGTCCCCTAGTATCCATTTCCTCCTTCCTTTTAGTTAGAATCCCTTGAGTTTCATCAGAGCATAGGGCTCCCTAACGGGAGGTCTCATTTGCTAGCCTCCCCTGGAGCTAGACAGGACCAGTGGAATGTGAGTGGAAGGATGTATGCAACTTCTGATCACATTTATTTAAGCAAAAACTGCTTGCCCTCCACTTCCTCATTCCTCCTTCTCCCAGGTGTGGGAAGCCAATTCCAACCATACAGATGAGGTTACACTCTTTATGACTCAAGAACAAAGAACGGCTCCCATGGGACAAAGGTGTCCACCTATCCTGCGCTATCCCCTGACCTTCAGTTTATTACAAGAGGAAGTGTCTTGAATCTAGCTTGAGCCACTGTATTCTGGGTCTCTTTCCAATAGTAACAGCTCCCATCTGCTGGGACCCCTTAAAGTTACAGGATAAGCTTCCTGATTAGTTACTACCACAGACCTGAAGGGTACCCCGCCCTCGTAGTATAGATTAGGAAACTGATGTTCCAAGAAGTCATACAAGTCACTGAAATGTTAGAATCATAATTAAATTAAAAAGCAGCACTGACTCCACGGCCACATCCTCTCTTTCATACCAGACTGCTGCTGCTTGTGCTGACTCTTAAAAAGAGCATTTTTTTTTTCCTTTCTAAAATTAAGAATTACTTTGGTATTCTACCCTTTACCTTTAAAAATAAATTAACATGATCTAGTCATAATGATGGGCTTTCCAGGTGGCGCTAGTTGTAAAGAACCCAACTGCCAATGCAGGAGACATAAGAGATGTGAGTTTGATTCCTGGGTTGGGAAGATCCCCCGGAGGAGGGCCTGGCAACCCACTCCAGTATTCCTGCCTGGAAAATCCAATGGACAGAGGAGCCTGGTGGGCTACAGTCCATGGAGTCGCTAAGTTGGACACAGTTTCAATGATATTCAAATGTAGGAAGAAACACAGAGATACAATAACTTTTTTAAACTGTAAAAGTGAAATAAAGGAAAAAACTAGAGTGCACAGAGGAACCAGTTTAGTCCATCCTTTCTGTTTTATACCATAGGAAGGGACCTCAACTGTAAACACTAAAGACAAAACCCTATCAGAGAAAAGGACCTTTCAGTACTCAATGAACCCTTTTTAATGAAGATCCAACACAGAGCTCCTGAATGCCACTCTAATTTGAATGATATACAGTCAGATTCTAGTGCAATTACTTTGTTCAACATTCATCTAACCTATAAAAGTCTTATGCAGGAGGCCAAAAAAATATAATCAAATTCTAGCAAATCATTTGAAAGCTACTATAGTTTGCTATTAAACACAAAAGCAAGAAGGATTTTTAGAGACTACCTGGTAAGAGACATAAAAGGTAAGAAACTTAAAAACTTTTCTTCCTTCTCCAGCCCAGAAAATACAACCTTTCTTAAGCACCTGAAAGATAGTGTTAACTGACAATCTAAAGGAGTTTAATAAAATGCACGGATGTTATCTTTTTCCTTATAAAAGGCTAGCTGCATATTTATACAGCTATAGCACTTGCTTCATTGTTGAAATTTTTAAATGTTTGATATTGTGTATTTAGGAATACTTCACACCTAGAGTTTAGTACCTAATCATATTGCTAAACTCACCAAAGAAAGACGTTCAGGTTCTTCCCTTTTGTTTTCATAACACATAACTGTCTGTGGTATTATTGGATATTCCTCCAGCTTGAAGTCTTCACTGGTTTGTACTCCTTTTGTACACTGGTTTGTAAAATCACTCTGGCATGCAGCTACCATGAAAATTATAAAAGAATTTTTCTAATCGTACAGTGCTAAGATATATGGAATTCAACTGGTTTATGTTCATGCTCTACATGAGATAACGCATGTTTCTCAGCCTCATGACTACTCACTATTACTATTTTTTTATTTCTAGGATTTGCTGGCAATTTTGTGACTTGAAGACAATTCTGAGGAATAAATCCTATTAAACTTTTAGAAACTTTATGTTTTTAACTTTAGAATTCAGAGAAGAAGGAAATTTACACTTTTGGTTTTTTTTAAAAAGTATGGATGTGCATAAAAACACCAAAGTATTTATGAGTGAAATGAATGACAGTGGGGATTTCCTCCAAGAAAGAAAAGAAGTAGAAAAACTAGATGAAATAAAATTAATAAAATGTATAGCTGTTAAAAAGTAGGTAATCCACAAATAAAGGTTCATTATACTATAATCTCCCATTTAGGGTATGCTTATATTTTTTCATAAAAGATTAAAAAAATAACTTGTAATAAAAATTATGTAAAAATAATTTTAATGACCTCAAAGGAAACTGAGAAAGTAAAAGATTTCTGAAAAGTACCTATAAGGGAATTTAAATTTATTTCAACAAAGTTCTTTCCCCTCATCTTCCTTCTACTTAAAAATTAATTAATTTTACTAATAATAAATACTGCAATATGTCTTTCAACAATAATAACTACTATACCATGTTTTCTTGATGTAAATTCTTTTTCTTTCTTTGGAGAAGTCTTTGGCAGACGATTAGAATATATGTTTTTTATGTCCAGTTCTCTCTCCTTTTCCTAAAAACAAACCCAATATAATTAAGAATGTACAGCATTTCAGTTTAAAATAAAAATCCTCATCTTTAAGTCCAGCTTCCCTTTGTAACTACCAACCATAGAAAGGAATGCTTTTAGGGCATTTAGGTTAGGGTACACCAATGATTCTCCATTAAAAATCCAATACACACTAGCAGTCAAGAAAATCAGAATAAGGCAAAAGTCTTTTTTTACCCATTCCTATTGTCTTCAACTGATTTCTAGGCCTAGTCTCAGAGACAATGAATTTAATTAGCATCTCTCAAATTTGGGTTCCAAATTAATGATGAGTTAAAAATTAGACCATTTTTTTAAACACAAGTGTTCTTCACCATTTTGCAGCTAAGACTTTCTCTGAAAATTTGATTAACAAAATGAAAATTCTACAGAAGATAATGCATAAATTCTTTAAGTTGCACAATATGTCAACCCATCAGTGACCTCTGGATAGAATTAAAAACATCTACTTCAACAAAATTAAATAATTTGAATGTTTCCTCTAAATGCTATGAAAAGAAAGGGCATTATTTGAAATAACCTTAACGATAATCAATCATGGGGTTATTTGAGGAAGGACATTGGATTATTCAACCATGCAACACAGAAAGACTCTAGATCCCATTATTTTTCTTCCAGGATTCTATAACTATTTTCAGTTGTAGCATTCCTATCTATATTAGTGAATCTAATGTCTCATCTTTAGTTACAGTGATTATATTAATAAATACTTTCTTTGTGTCAAAAATATTAGAAATGTTGTAAATGATATTGTATCAAATTTCCAAATATAAATGATAATACTGTTAAAATATTGAATGTTCATCTAATATATATCATAGGGAGAAATGATGCAATTTAAAATAAAATGCTTACCTTTAATTTGTGATATAGTCCTTGTAACTCCTTTTGAAGAATTTTATTTTCATCAAGAGCATCAGATGCCCTTTTCCTTTCAGCAAGCAACTGTCGTTGGAAACTGTTGGTACTTAGCTCAAGGTTTCTTGATAGTTCCTATAATATGTGTATAAATACATAGAAAATAGTACTTAAAAAATAATTCAACAGTAAAAACTGCACATAGTGTCAAAATGACATTTTTCCTAGTACCAAACAAGACACACAAATCAGACTAGGCTTAGTGTTCATAAATATACAGTGAAATGGAAAACATTTATCAACAATTTAGTAAGAACCTATAGGATGTGATGAGAAACATTGGCTTTGGGGAATCATTGTTTAGCAAATAGAAACTGAGACAGCTGTGTAAAATTATACAGCACTATTCAAGGTGCAGAGAGCATCATCCCAATTTTTACTTATTTCAGCTCAAAAGCTATACAAGATCAAAGTGAAAGGATAGAATATAGTATTTTAAGTAAACAGAAACCAGAAGAAGGTGGCATAGTCTTACCTATATCAGATAAAATAAACATCAAGCCAAAAAAGGTAACAAAAGACAAAGAAGGTCAATGATAAAGTGGTCAATACATTAAGAAGACATAACAATCATATCATATACACTCTCAACACCTAAACACTGAACCATATTAAGAAAATACTGATAGATCTTAAGGGAGAAATAAACAATAATACTATAATAGTAGGAAACTTCAATACCACACTATAAGCAATGGAAAGACTGTCCAAACAGAAAATCAACAAGGAAATGTTGGAACCACACTTTAGACCAAATGAAATAACAGATATATACAGAACACTACATCCAACAGCAGCAGAATACATATTCTTTCCGCGTATACGTGAAACATTCTCCAAGAATGATATCATACCAACTATCTTTTCTGACCACTGGGCTTGTGTGCTTGTGCTAAGTCGCCTCAGTCGTGTCTGACTCTTTGCGACCCTATGGGCTGTAGCCCACCAGGCTGCTTTGTCCATGGGGTTCTCCAGGCAAAAATGGGTTGCTAGGAGCTCCTTGGGGGATCTTCCTGACCCAGGGACTGAACCCTTGTCTCTTATGTCTTCTGCACTGACAGGCAGGTTCTTTACCACCAGTGCTATCAATCAACAAGACGAAAGTGAAAAGATTTATAAATGTTAAAATAAAACTTCTAAACAGTCACTAGGTCAGAAAAGAAATCAAAAGAGAAATTTTAAAACTTATCTCAAAACCAACAAAAATGGAAACATACCAACAACATACCAAATCTTGTGGGATGCAGTGAAAACTCAAAGTTTAGAGCATTGGTGCATATATTTAGAAATTAGGAAGATCTCAAAGGAGCAACCTAACTTTCTTTTGAGGAACTCAAAGAATAAGACCGAAGTTAGTGAAAGGAAGGAAATAATAAAGATCAAAGTGGAAGTAAGTGAAATAGAGACCAGAAAAAGCAGAGAAAGGATCAGTGAAACTAAGAGCTGGTTGTCTGAAAAGATAAACAAAACTGACAAACCTTTACCTGGCACTAAGGAAAAAAGAATTGGAAATGAAAGAGGAGAGATTACAGCCGATACTACAAAAATGCTCTGAATCCTAAGTAACTGGTGTGAACAATTATATGCTAAAAATTTACATAACCTAGAAAAATTGAAACAGACAACCTACCAAGAATGAATCAGGAAGAAACATAAAATGTGAATAGGCTAATAATGAGTAAAGAGACTGAATCAGTAATCAAATTCCCAACATGGAAGAAAAGAGATCAAGATGGTGGCGTAAGGGGACATGGAGCTCACCTGCCCCAATGAACACATCAAGAATATGTCTACAGATGGAATAATTCTCACTGAAAATGAACTAGAAACTGAAAAAAGGACTGTACAACCTAGGCTGTAAGGAAGATACACAAGTAATCACGAATGAAAGAAAAGTGACTAGGTAGGGACTTGTGCTTCTGGGTGAGAACTCAGGAAATGAGAATTTGCATGGGGAGTAAGTATGTCGAGCCACAGACTGGGATCCCAGTCCTGGGGTCTTAGTGAAGGAGAGAAGCACCCTGGACTGCTTGGACAGATGGAAAGGCTGGGGAACCCTGGACTCCACTGAAGAGGAGCACTGGCCTGCCTCTAAGGCAGGGTGGAGAAAGAGCCACTCGAGCAGCTACCGGGTTTCCCACAGCCATGTCACTGCAGGCCCCAGCTGAAGCCCAGTAAACAGTCAAGCCCTGCTCACTCCATGCCACTCTGCAGCAATGAACCCAGGGAAGCCAGGATCAGGGAAGAGACTCAACCCTGGGACACAGAGGCGGCAGAGTCCTGGGGCAGGGTCCAGGTGGGTCTGCAGCAGCCATTACTGGCACTTTTTTTAAGCGGTGCCCAGAAGCAAGACATATTTCTGGGAGCAGCCACTGTACCACACCTCAATATCCCCTGCCACACAAACACAGAGAAGCCACACAGGACCCTCCTCCCCTGTGGAGCGAAGTGGAGACTGGGGACAGTGATCAGCTGTGAGGGGTCTTGCCGTGCCTCTGAGGAGAGGCCTGGCTGGTTTCTGGGTTTCCTGAAACTACTTCACTGTGTGCCCCAGCCAAAGCCAAACAAATGCTCTATCCCTACTCAGTCCATGGCACAGCGTGGCACTGGATGTGGGATGGCCGTGACCAGGGAAAAGACTACCATGGGTTGCATCTAAAGGAGCCCCAGACACCTGGCCGAGCAGTGCGCTGAACCTCTGTCTGTGAACAGGCCCCATCTGCTGCAGCACTCCCTACGTAGGGGGCAAAGGTCCTGGTGCTGGGAGAGAGAAAAACACACACTTAATGGGAAAAGACGCAGCCTGAGCCTGACATGAGAGCTTCTGCTCTGACAACTTTGGATCAGACCTCGCCCCTGACAAAGAGGTGACAGCCATCGAACAGATAGAAGTCTCATACCAGGAAATTATGGCTGAAAACGTCCCAAACCTGAAGGAGGAAACAGATATTCAGATAAAGCACAGAGGGTTCCAAACAAGATGACCCCAAAAAGACCTACACCAAGACATACAATGAAACTGTAAAAGTTAAAGAGAGAATTCTAAAGGCAGCAAGAGAAAACAAGTCATATGCAAAGGAGAAAGGAGTCCCCATAAGCTGATTTCTCTGCAGAAATTCTGCAGGCCAGAGGTGAGTTACATGATATAGTCAAAGCCCTGAAAGAGAAAAACCTGTAACCTATGATATTCTGCTCTGAAAGATATTTACCATTTAGAATAGAAGTGATAAACAACTTGTCAGAAAACCAAAAGTAAAAAAATTCAACATACAAAAACTACCCTAAGGAAATGTTGAAGGGTCTTGTGTAAATTGAAATGAAGTATGAAAATCCCTGTAGGAAAGGCAGTATGTAGATTAAAAGATGAAAAAAGTAGAAAAGCAACTATAACTAAAAGTTATAGTTGGATAACTATATTATAGTTGGAGTTAAAGAATAAGCAGGAAGATGTAAAATGTGATATCAAATAAAATGTGGGTTATGCAGCTTAACAATGTAGATCTTTCAGAATGTGTTTGAACATTTAAGTTCAAACATTTAAGATTACCCAGTTTAAAACAAGTAGATATACTTATGAGTAAACATATGTGAACCCCATGGTAGCCACAACCAGAAAACAAGCAATAAAATGTCAGTAAGTACATACCTGTTAATAATTACTTTAAATGCCAATGGACTAAATGCTCTGGTGAAAAGATGTAGGTGACAGACCAGATTTAAAAACGAAAACCAAGACCCTTAAATATGCTGTGTGTATGAGACTCACTTCAGGGCTGGAAACACACACAGTATGTAACAGGATGATGTTTCATGCAAATAAAAACGACAAAGTGTGGGTAGCAATACTCACACAAAATCATATCAGCCTTTAAAATAAGAACTACAACGAAGGCAAGGAAGGCCTTGTATAATGATAAAAGGATCAGTATGATAAGAGAGTACTACACTTGTTAACGTATACACACCCAATACAGGAGTGCCTAAACACATAAAGCAAATACTAACAAAGAGCAAAACTGATAATAATACAACAATAACATGAGATGTTAACATCCCACTGACATCACTGGACAGATAATCGAGACTGAAAACCAAAAAGGCACAGGGGCCTTAAATGACAAAACAGACCAGTTAATTTTAATTGATACATACATGAAGTTACATGCAAAAAAAAAAAAGCAGACTACACATTCATATCATATGCACATGGAACGTCCTCCAGTATAGATCACATACCAAAATCACAAAACAAGCCTCAACATATTTAAGACAGAAATTACTTCAAGCATCTTTTCCAACCACAACAGTATGAAACTAGAAATCAAGTACAGAAAGAAAAGTAGCTAAAGAACGTATAGAGATTAAATAACATATTAATACTAATAAAAAAATGGGTCAATGATAAAATCAAAGAGGAAATCAGAAATACCTAGAGACAAATTAAAACGAAAACACAACTTTCCAAAATACACCAAAAGGAACCCTTAGAGAAAAGTTCATAGTGATATGGGCCTTCCTCAAGAGCAAGAAAAATCTCAAACAATCTAACTTACCACCTTAAAGAAAAAGGCCAAAGTCAGCAAAAGGAAGGAAATAATAAATATCAGAGAGGAAATAAAAGACTAAAAAGAAACAGTAGAAAAGATCAAATGAAAACAAGGGCTGTTTTTATTTTTGAAAGATAAAATTGATAAACCTTTAACTGGGCTCACCAAGAAGAAAAGAAAGAGGACTCAAGTAAAGAAGCAATGAAAAATGATAAATAACAATCAATACAACAGAGATACAAAAAATCGTAAGAAAACACTATGAATAGTTATATGTCAACAAACTGGACAATCTAGAACAAATGGACAAATTTCTAGAAGCACACAGTCTGCCAAGTCTGAGTCAAGCAGAAACAGGCAACTTGAATAGACCAATCACTAGAAGTAAAATACAATTTTTAATAAAAAATTCATAATTAAAAAAAAAACACCCAGAAAACAAAAGTCCAGGCCCAGATGGCTTCATGGAGGAAATCTAAGAAACATGTAAAGAACTTATTCCTATCTTTCTCAAACTATTCCAAAAAACTGAAGAGGAGATAACACTGCCAAATTTATTCTACAATAAATTATCATAATTTATTTAACCATATTCTGCTTCTCACCATCCAAGCATTTTCAATATCTCCTATGACGGACATCCTATTAAATTCACATTTCAGCTTAGTTTTATATTATTTCCTCAGGGTAAATGTAAATAAATGAAGTTTCTGGATTGATAGACATTTATAGGATTTTAAAGCTTTTGAAAGGCATTACCAAAACGCCCTCTGGAAAGACTGTAACAATTACATTCTCTTCATAAGTCTAGTAGCCTTTATTTTACTATATTCTTGGAATGACTGGATGCTGACATTTTAAAATCTATGAACTAGCAAAAAAGAGAATATTACTATTTTAATTTGTACTTCCTGGATTAATAATCCTGAAGTTAATTTGTATGTTTATTGACCATCCATATTCCTTATAAACAGTTTTATATAGTGTAATGGGAATTTAGAAGATAATGACAAAATGGGGAAAAACAATATTAAAAACAAAATAAAAAGGCTACAAATTTTCTAGAACTGAAGATATAAAAAAAGAGATTAGAGCTGGGAAACCATCATGATAAAGATTGAATTACGAAAGAATCATCAGTGGATGTTAAATTTTAATGGGGAAAAAGATATATACATCCCAAGTGGCTCACCACAGATTGCTTATTGGTTTCACAAGGTAAGGAGCAGTGGCTGTGCTTTGCTGGAGCAGCCGTGAAGAAATACCTCATGTCCAAAGTAAGAGAGACCCAAGTAAGATGGTAGGTGTTGTGAGAGGGCATCAGAGGGCAGACACACTGAAACCATAATCACAGAAAACTAGCCAATCTGATCACACGGACCACGGCCTTGTCTAACTCAATGAAACTAAGCCATGCTGTCTGGGGCCACCCAAGACGGTCGGGTCATGGTGGAGAGATCTGACAGAATGTGGTCCACGGGAGAAGGGGATGGCAAACCACTTCAGTATTCTTGCCTTGAGAACCCCATGAACAGTATGAAAAGGCAAAAAGACAGGACACTGAAAGAGGAACTCCCCAGGTCAGTAGGTGCCCAATATGCTACTGGAGATCAGTGGAGAAATAACTCCAGAAAGAATGAACGGACAGAGCCAAAGCAAAAACAATACCCAGTTGTGATGTGACTGGTGATAGAAGCAAGGTCTGATGCTGAAAAGAGCAATATTTTGGAACCTGGAATGTTAGGTCCATGAATCAAGGCAAATTGGAAGTGGTCAAACAGGAGATGGCAAGAGTGAATGTCAACATTTGAGGAATCAGCAAAGTAAGATGGACTGGAATGGGTGATTTTAACTCAGATGACCATATCTACTACTGTGGGCATGAATCTCTTAGAAGAAATGAAGTAGCCATCATGGTCAACAAAAGAGTCTGAAATGCAGTACTTGGATGCAACTCAAAAATGACAGAATGATCTCTGTTCATTTCCAAGGCAAACCATTTAATATCGCAGTAATCCAAGCCTATGACCCAACCAGTGATGCCGAAGAGGCTGAGGTTGAACGGTTCTAAGAAGACCTAAAACACTTTTTAGAACTAACACCCAAAAAAGATGTCCTTTTCATTATAGGGGACTGCAATGCACAAGTAGAAAGTCAGGAAACACCTGGAGTAACAGGCAAATTTGGCCTTTGAGGACAGAATGAAGTAGGGCAAAGGCGAATACCGTTCTGCCAAGAGAACACACTGGATATAGCAAACACCATCTTTCAACAACACAAAAGAAGACTAAACACATGAACATCACCAGATGGTCAATATTGAAATCAGACTGATTATACTTCTTTGCAGCCAAAGATGGAGAAGATCTATACGGTCAGCAAAAACAAGACTGGGAGCTGACTGTGGCTCAGATCATGAACTCCTTATTGCCAAATTCAGACTGAAATTGAAGAAAGTAGGGAAAACCACTAGACCACTCAGGTATGACCTGAATGACCTGAATCAAATGCCTTATGATTATACAGGAGAAGTGAGAAATAGATTTAAGGGACTAGATCTGATAGAGTGCCTGATGAACTATGGACAAAGTTTTGTGATACTGCACAGGAGACAGGGATTAAGACCATGGAAAAGAAATGCAAAAAATCAAAATGGCTGTCTGAGGAGGCCTTAGACAAACAATAGAATGGGAAAGACTAGAGATCTCTTCCAGAAAATCAGACATACCAAGGGAACATTTCATACAAAGATAGGCTCAATAGAGGACAGAAATGGTAGAGACCTAACACAAGCAGAAGATATTAAGAAGAGGTGGCAAAAATACACAGAAGAACTATAAAAAAAGATCTTCATAACCCAGATAATCACGATGGTGTGATCACTCACCTAGAGCCAGACATCCTGGAATGTGAAGTCAAGTGGACCTTAGAAAGCATCACTGCTAACAAAGCTAGTGGAGGTGATGGAATTCCAGTTGAGCTATTTCAAATCCTGAAAGATGATGCTGTGAAAGTGCTGCACTCAATATGCCAGCAAAGATGGAAACCTCAGCAGTGGCCACAGGACTGGAAAAGGTCAGTTTTCATTCCAATCCCAAAGAAAGGCAATGCCAAAGAATGCTCAAACTACCACACAAGTGCACTCATCTCACACACTAGTAAAGTGATGAGTTCAAAATTCTCCAAGCCAGGCTTCAGCAATACATGAATTGTGAACTTCCAGATATTTAAGCTGGTTTTGGAAAAGGCAGAAGAAAATTGCCAACATCTGCTGGATCATAAAAAACGCAGGAGTTCCAGAAAAACATCTATTTCTGCTTTATTGACTATGCCAAAGCCTTTGACTGTGTGGATCACAATAAACTGTGGAAAATTCTGAAAGAGATGGGAATACCAGACCATCTGACCTGTCTCTTGAGAAACTTGTATGCAGGTCAGGAAGCAACAGTTAGAACTGGACATGGAACAACAAACTGGTTCCAAATAGGAAAAGGAGTATGTCAAGGCTGTATATTGTCACCCTGCTTGTTTAACTTATATGCAGAGTACATCATGGGAGACAACAAAAGGAACACAGATGTATAGAATAGACTCGTGGACTTTGTGGATGAGGGTAAGGGTGGGATGATATGGGAGAAGGGCACTGAAGCATGTTAATTGTCATGTGTCTAATCAATCGCCAGCCCAGGATTGATGCTCGGGACTGGTGCAGTGAGATTTCCCGGGGGGGGAGGGAGGAGGGAGGGGGGTTCCGGAGGGGAAGCATATGTAAACCCATGGTGATATCATGACAATGTATGGCAAAAACAATAAAAAAAAAAAAATGAAAAAAAAAAAAAGAAAGAAATGCTGGGCTGGAAGAAGCACAAGCTGGAATCAAGACTGCCGGGAGAAATATCAATAACCTGAGATATGTATATGACACCACCCTTATGGCAGAAAGTGAAGAGGAACTAAAATGCCTCTTGATGAAAGTGAAAGAGGAGAGTGAAAAGTTGGCTTAAAACTCAACATTCAGAACACTAAGATCATGGCATCTGGTCCCATCACTTCATGGCAAATAGATGGGGAAACAGTGGAAACAGTGTCTGACTTTATTTTTGGGGGCTCCCAAATCACTGCAGATGGTGATTGCAGCCATGAAATTAAAAGATGCTTACTCCTTGGAAGGAAAGTTATGACCAACCTAGATAGCATATTGAAAAGGAAAGACATTACTTTGCCAACAAAGGTCCGTCTAGTCCAGGCTATGGTTTTTCCAGTAGTCATGTATGAATGTGAGAGTTGGACTATAGAGAAAGCTGAGCACTGAAGAATTGATGCTTTTGAACTGTGGTGTTGGAGAAGACTCTTGAGAGTCCCTTGGACTGCAAGGAGATCCAACCAGTCCATCCTAAAGGAAATCAGCCCTGGATGTTCATTGGAAGGACTGACGTTGAAGCTGAAACTCCCATACTTTGGCCACCTCATGCGAAGAGTTGACTCACTGTAAAAGACCATAATGCTGGGAAGGATTGGGGCAGGAGGAGAAGGGGACGACAGAGGATGAGATGGCTGGATGGCATCACTGACTCAATGGACATGAGTTTGGGTAGAATCTGGGAGATGGTGATGTACAGGGAGGCCTGGCATGCTGTGATTCATGGGATCGCAAAGAATCGGACACAAGTGAGTGACTGAACTGAACTGAAGAAGAAAAATAGTAATTTTATGAAGCAATATATTGGCAAGATGATCAAAATTGACATCAATAGTAAAGGACAGGTAAACATCATGTACCTCCAGCTATGATAGCTTAAGAAGGAAATATCACATCACTTATTCTCTGGAGAAGAATACAAAAACCTCAGTCTAATTAGAAAACATCAGAGAAATGCAAATTAACAATTTTCTATTAAATGAAAAGGGATGGGGTACCATATTCCTCAAAAAACATGAATGCTGAGACTTCCCTGGTGATCCAGTGGCTAAGACTGCCTTCCAATCAGGGGACATGAGTTCAATCCCAGGTTGGGGAACTAAAATTTTTTAAATGTGAATGTTGTAAAAGAGATGACAAAAGTATGAGGAAATGTTCCAGATTAAAGAAGGCTAAAGATATCTGGACAACCAACACAATACTTGACTCTAGATTGAATCTTGTACTAAAGCAGTAAGTGGTATAAAAGACATTATTACATCAACTGTTAAAAACCAATATATTGTGGAGAGATTCTAGAAAATTATTTTATAAATGTAAATTTATATCATAATCGTGCTGTTTATACAGGGACATATCCTTACTCTTAGGAAATAAAAGCAATGCATTTAGGGGTAAAAAGCATACGTATAGAATTTTCAGGAGCTTGCCAGTGATAAAGAATCTGCCTGACAATGCTGGAGACATAAGAGACATGGGTTCGATCCCTGGGTTGGGAAGATCCTCTGAAGTAGGAAATGCAATCCACTCCAGTATTCTTGGCCTGCAGAATGCCATGGACAGTGGAGCCCAGCAGGCTACAGTTCATAGGATTACCAAGGGTGGGACACAACTAAGCAACTGAGGAAATACATAGAACTTTCAAATAGCTGAGAAAAAAATTGCATGTATATGTATGTGCACATGTATGTTTGTGTTCACATAAGACAGAGAAAGAATACGTGTACATAAGACAAATGGGGCAAATGTTAACAAAAGGTGAGTCTGGGTAAAGAGTATGAGAGCACTGTTAGAACTACATATATATTTGCCACTCTCTATAACCTTAAAATTACGGTCATATAAAAAGTTAATTTAAATAAGTGTACCTTTAGACACTTAGAGGCAAAACAAGAAACCACTGAACTCAAACAAAGTGTTTTAAAAGCTTCTGGAGGTTAAAAGAGAAAATCAAATTCTAAATGATAATAACTGTCAACCTGGAATCTAAGACTCAGTAAAATTATCATTCAAGAATGAAGATATAGAAAGACTAGAAAACTAACCACTCTAAAGTCCTCATTGAAAGGGTGACCAAACGGGTAAGAAAGAAAGTGAACCCTGAAGGAAAGGTGAACAACAATGAGTGGGCCAAGAGACTAATTGTAAACCCCATAAAAATGATTAAAGAATTGAGGAGTTTTAAAATAAGGTAAATTAAAACAGACAACAATAATATGACATGAGACTAGAGAAAATGTTCCACTGACCTGATAGAATTTGAAAAAAACACAGGTATTAAGACTTTAGACTCCCTTAAGTCAAATATAGATTATCCTAAAAATTCGAGGATAAACACTAAAAGAAGAGTAGTAGAATCTGTCATTCTGAAATCAATGCAAAGGCAGAGTAAAGAGTAAGAGGCAGGGTGAAAGAGAAGAGAAAAGGTGGTAACAACTTTGTTTTAAATAAAATAACCCGTGTAGATATATCTGTCTCAGTAATGCCAACAAATGTAGTAAATAAATAACTGTGGAACAAGATATTCTTATACTGGATTCGTTTTAAAAATTAATTTAGTCAAATATTGTACAAGCACAAAGATAAAACATTAACACAAAAAAGGATGAAAGTAAAGGAAAAAATATATTAGGCGAAAGAAAAAGAGAAAAGTAGTATAGATTAAATAGGCTTTAAGAATAAAGCATTAGAGGGAAAGCATTTTTTTATTTAATGTAGGAAAAAAAAAAAAAATCCCCAGAAAGGTAAAACAAACCTGAACCAGTTTTAGTTTTAATTCTGAACCTATAAATAACACAGCTTCCATACATGCTACATTTTGGGGCAAGCTTTATCAAGAAGAAGAGGAACATATTAACTGTATCAGGAATAAAAATGGGGCATATAACTCTAGAAGTAATAGAAATTTAAAAATTTAATTTTTAATTTTTAAATTTAATTTTTAAATTTCTATTACTTCTAGAGTTATATGCCCCATTTTGTCTGACTCTTTGCGGCCCCATGGACTGCGGCATACCCACTCATCTGTCCTCTACTATCTCCTGGAGTTTGCTCAAATGCATATTCATTGAATCAGTGATGCTATCCCACCCTCTCATCCTCTGCCACCCCCTTTTCTCCTTTTGCCTTCAGTCTTTCCCAGCATCAGGGTCTTTTCCAATGAGTCAGCTCTTTGCATCAGGTGGCCAAAGTATTGGAATGTCAGCTTCCACAACAGATCTTCTAATGAATTCAGGGTTGAGCTCCTTTAGGATTGACTGGCTGAATCTCCTTACAGTCCAATGGATTCTCATGAGTCTTTTCCAGAACCATAATTCAAAAGCATTATTCTTCAGTGTTCTACTTCCTTTACAGTCTGTCTCTCACATCTGCACATGACCACTGGAAAAACCATAGTTTTGACTATACAGACTTTTGTTGGCAAAGTGATGTCTCTGCCTTTTAATATGCTGTCTAGGTTTGTCATAGCTTTCTTTCCAAGGAGCAAGCATCTTTTAATCTCATGACTGAGATCAGTGATTTGGAGACCAAAAAAATAAAATCTGTCACTGCTTCCACTTTTTCCCCTTCTATTTGCCATTAAGTGATGGGACCAGATGCCATAATCTCAGGGTTTTTTTAACGTTGAATTTCAAGCCAGCTTTTTCACTGTCCTCTTTCACTCTCATCAAGAGGCTCTTTTTCAGTTCCTCTTCACTTTCTGCCATTAGAGTGCTATCATCTGAGGTTACTGATATTTCTCCCAGCAATCTTGATTCCAGCTTTTGATTCATCCAGCCCAGCATTTCACATGATGTACTCTGCATATAAGTTAAATAAGCAGGGTGACAATATACAGCCTTGTTGTATTCCTTTCCCAATTATGAATCAATCTGTTCTTCCATGTCTGGTTCTAACTGTTGCTTCTTGACCTGCATACAGGTTTCTCAGAAGACCAGTAAGGTGGTCTGATATTCGCATCTCTTTGAGAATTTTCCACTGTTTGTTGTGGTTCACACAGTCAAAGAATTTAGCACAGTCAGTGCTAAAGTAGATGTTTTTCTGCAATCCCTTGATTCCTCTGTGATCCAATGAATGCTAGCAATTTGACCTCTGGTTCCTCTGCCTTTTCTAAATCAAGAACATCTGGAAATTTTTGGTTCACATACTGCTAAAGCCTAGCTTGAAGGATTTTGAGCATTACCTTGCTAGCATGTGAAATGAGTGCAACTGTGCAGTAGTTTGAACATTCTTTGGCACTGCCTTTCTTTGGGATTGAAATGAAAACTGATGTTTTCAATTCTGTGGCCACTGCTGAGTTTTCCAAATCTGCTGACATATTGAGTGCAGCACTTTGACAGCATCATCTCTTAGGATTTGAAATAGCTCAGCTGGAATTCCATCACCTTCACTAACTTTGTTCGAAGCAATGCTTCCTTTACACTCCAGGATGTCCTGCTCTAGGTGAGTGACCACACTATTATAGTTTTCTGGGTCAGTTGTACAGTTCTGTGTATTCTTTCCACCTCTTCAAAATCTCTTCTGTTTCTGTTAGGGTCCTACTGTTTCTGTCCTTTATTGTGCCCATCCTTGCATGAAATGGTTCCCTGATATCTCCAATTTTCTTGAAGAGATCCCTAGTCTTATTCTATTATTTTCCGCTATTTGTTTGCACTGTTCATTTAAGGCCTTCTTATCTCTTCTAACTAGTCTCTGAAACTCTGCATTCAGTTGGGTATACCTTTCCTTTTCTTCCAATACTATGAAAAGCCTAATGCTGACAAATAGAAAATCTGAGATTAAAATGAATAAAATAATTTTCCAGAAAATATAAATTATTAAAAATAACTAAAAATATAAGATCTGAACCAATCTATTAATGAAGTGAATAAGTAGAAAAAATTTAAAGAAAAAACAAAAACAAATTCAGAAATAAGCACTAGATCTAATTTCAATAGTGATAATCTACCAAATTTAAAGATAGAGATATTCCCTATCTTCATTATAATCTGTAAACGAGAAAAAACTTTAGTCACGTTTTTTCAACAAGTCATTATTCATGAGAACTTTTATCATCTTGATCCCCAACCTGGATAAGAACAGCTTGAAATAACTGTATTACACACTATTCTTACATATGTATGTTGCTTCAAAAATCCCAAATATCAGCAAAAGAAATTTAGCAATGTATAAAACCTATGTCACAAGCAGCACTTCTCCCAGAAAAGCACATTGTAAGAGTAGTATAACAGAAAAAATATATAAATGTTATTTTCCATGTTAATTAAATGAGAAGCAAAAAAAAAAAAAAGACATTTGATAAAATTCTACACTACCTGTGATTTAAAACAAAGACCGTAGCAAGTTAGTAATAGAATGCATTTCTTTATCTATGATACATTTTAGACACACACACAGAGAAAGATCAAGAAGGATACACAATAAATGCTAAAACTGATGCTGAGTGTAAGAATGTTGTTTTTCAGGTTTTTTTCTGGTTTTTAAAACTGTACATGTGCTACTTTATATAAAAAGACAATTTCTAAAAGTATGTTTAACTTTAAAAAAAATACAAAAGGAAGAAGATATTTCCGCTTCCAAATAGTTACTACTGAGGAGGGAAAATAGAAGAGGGATATTTTGGAGAAAGTGTAGAGGGGAACTTTAAAATAGCATCTTATTTTTAAAAACATGACCTAAAGCAAAATTAGCAAAATATCAAGTAGGTAGATGAATGTTTTAAATATTGTTGTCTTCTCTATGTTCGAAGTATCTTATAAGGAAAAAATTTTAAATATTTTAAGAAACTGAAGATATGGGATAGAAAAAGAAAAAAAATCTTTGATTGGCAGGATCATGGGTGTTTTTTCCCCTGTTTCACTTTATGTATATCTAAAACTGTAACAAACATTTTAATTACAGGAAAAAATGCAAATATCTGAAGAAATAAGATAGAATTCTAACTCTTTAAAGAGAGAAATAACAGCTTACAGAATTGAATTTTTGCAAGTAAACCCAAAGAATAACTGAACCTATTTTCACTTATTTTTCTATTAGTCAGTAAAGCAATATATACTTTAATAACTGCATTTGTTAAAACAGGTCTATAAATGTCAGTTGTTTTGTGTATTGCTCAGTGTTACTGTAACTTACTTATAAAGTTCTTAGACCCTTGTATAACCAAGGACCGTCGTGTACCCTATAGGAACAGTTTTTACATTCCTAGTTAGGTGGTCATTCAGTCTCTGTACATATTGAGAAAGGAGTGTGTCAAGGCTGTATATTGTCACTCTGTTTATTAACTTACATGCATAGTACATTGGGAGAAATGCCAAGCTGGAGGAAGCACAAGCTGGAATCAAGATTTCAAGGTTGCTGGGAGGAATATCAATAACCTCAGATATGCAGAAGACATCACCCTTATGGCAGAAAGTGAAGAAGAACTAAAGAGCCTCTTGATGAAAGTGAGAGGAGAGTGAAAAAGTTAGCCTGAAACTCAACATTCAAAAAATGAAGATCAAGGCATCCAGTCCCATCACTTGAAGGCAAATAGATGGAGAAACAATGGAAACAATGAAAGACTATTTTCTCAGGCTCCAAAATCACTGCAGATGGTGACTTCAGCCATGAAATCAAAAGACGCTTGCTCCTTGGAAGAAAAGCTATGACAAACCAAGACAGCATATTAAAAGGCAGAGACAGTACTTTGCCAACAAAGGTCCATCTAGTCAAAGCTATGGTTTCTCCAGTCATCATGTATGGGTGTGAGGGTAGGACTATAAAGAAAGCTGAGCACAGAAAAATTGATGCTTTTGAACTGTGGTGTTGGAAAAGACTCTTCAGAGTCAGTCCTAAAGGAAATCAGTCCTGAATATTCATTGGAAGGACTGATGCTGAAGCTGAAGCTCCAATACTCTGGCCATCTGATGTGAAGAACTGCCTCAATGGAAGAGACCCTGATGCTGGGAAAGACTGAAGGCAGGAGAAGGGGATTACAGATGATGAGATACATACAGTGGAATAATACAGAGCCTTTAAAAAGAATGAGAAGGCAAGAACAGAAAAACCAAGATGATGACACAGTTGTTCCTGACTTGGCTCCACTTTAAAAGAAAAACAAGTAACTATGCAAGAAGAAGACATCACTGAGTGAATCTCAGAACACAGAAATGAGGCTGAAGCACGTCCTGCACCACACAGACTGAGAGAGACTGCATTAAAGGTAAGAGGAACAGCTATGCTCAGAGAGGTGACATCCAGCACCCCCAGCATTGGGAGGTTACTCTGGGAACTCCTGCTCTGGTTTCGCCCCACGGGAATCACAGAGCATCTGTGGGCTCAACCACTGGGAATCTGACTGTGACAGACAGAGGAAGCGGGGCTTCCAGCCAGCAGCCCTGGGATCTTGGTGGACAGAGCTCCCGCCTGCAGAACACACACAGGAAAGCCACTCAGCAGCTTGCTCTGCTGCAGCCCAACTGGCTGGCACAATCTGACCAGGCAACTCGGGTGGGGTCCAAGTCTGCCTAACTCGGGTCTTCAAATGAAGAGATCTCCCAGCCCTGCAGCCTGGTCTGCCCACATCCAGCAGAAGAGCTGAGTTTTAGCTCCGCTGTCCCACCCACCATGTGGATCACAGCTCCCAGCCCCTCCTCCCAGAAAGCCTGTTCAGGAAAACTGGGCAGTTGCCTGAAGTGGGCTCTCCCAGCTCCACCCAGGCAGGAGTCATAGCCCTGCCCACCATGGAGTGTGCTCCCTGCCTGCCCCCATCTGATGGGAAGGGCTGAAAAGGACACCCAGAAGCTGCACAACCCAGCAATTCTTGAGCTGAGGGGCAGTGGGCAGGCAGAACGGGTGGCCCCCAGAGCAAAGTCAGTAGCACCTGTTCAGCCAGTGAGCCTGGGGCGCAGGTTGACTTGAGTCAAGACCACAAGGAACACCAGTGGCCTTGGAGATACTCAGCTGATGAGCTCGGGTTGGGGAACTAACTCAGAGCCTCACTTATTGCTGAAGACAGTGTTCAACCTGCCTGACCAGGGAGTCTCAGCAGAGCACACAGCGGGCTGGGGAGCCCACCCAAGAGCCCTGCTAACAGTGGCACTTGAATGGAGAATAAGGCCTGTGTCTCTCCCTGTCTGCATATTCGCATATATAGAGAACAAGCTAGTGGTTACCAGTGGGGAGAGGAAAGGGGGAGGAACAATACAGGGGCAGGGGTTCAAACTACTAAGTATAAAATAAGCTACAAGGATATATTGTTCAACATGCAAAATACAGCCAATGGTTTATAACAACTATAAATGCAGTATAACCTTTAAAATTTTTGAACTACTATATTGTAACCTGTCACTTATATAATACTGTACAGCAACTATACTTCAACTAAAAAAAAAAAAATACCAACACTGATTCAAGACGAAACAAAGTCTGAATAGACCAATTGCTAGTAAGGAGACTGAATCAGCAACCAAACCCAGTGAAGAAAAGCACAGGACCCAGATGGCCTCACCAGTAACTTTGCTGAACAACAAAAACAAAATTAAAGTAGAGGAAACACTTCCAAATTCACTTTATAAGGCAGTATCACCCTAACACTAAAGATAGAAAATATCAGTACCAGGAAATAAAACTACCAATCGGTATCTCTGACGAAATGAGACGCTAAAATTCTAGCAGACCAAAGTCAGCAGCACAGTAAAAGGAACATTCTTCATGATTAGGTGGGATTTATAGCTAGGATGCAAGGATGGCTCAATACATGTAAATCAATTAATGTAGTACACACCACATTAATAGAACAAAAAAAAAAAACCCTCATATCTCAATAAATGCAAGAAAAGTGTGTGACAAAATTCAACATTTGTTCTTGATAAAAATTCTTAACAAATTATAAGACTTATATCTCAACATAATAAAGGCCATATATGACAAGCCCACCACTAACATGATACTCAGTTGTGATAGGTTGAAACTTTCTCTAAGATCAAGAATAAGAGAGGTGCTCACTCTCACCATTCCTGTTCAATATAGCACTGAAAGTTCTTGGCAGAACAATCAGGCAAGAAAAGAAAAGGCATCCAAATTAGGAAGAAGTAAAACTGTCTCTATTTGCAGACGACATGATTTTATATACAGAAAATCCCAAAGACTTCAACCAAAAAACTGTTAGCTATCACTGAATTGGGCAGAGTTAGAGAACCTAAACATTAACATACAAAAATCAGTAGCATCTCTATACACTAACAAATTATGTGAAAAAAAGAAAACAATCCCATTTACAATAGCATCAAAACAATAAATACTTAGCAATTAAGTTAACCAAAGAAATGAAAAATTTCTACTCTGAAAGATATAAGATACTAACAAAGAAATCAAAGAAGACGTAAGTAAATGGAAGGTATACAGTGTTCATGGATTGGAAGACTATTGCTAAAATGTCCACACTTAGCCAAAGCCATCTACAGATGCAATGCAATCACTATTAAGATTCCAATGGTACTTTTTAAATTATCTTTTTTATATGGAGTATATCTGATTTACAATGTTGTGTTAGCTTTTGCTGTACCTAGTGGCAATTTTTTTTCAACAAAAGCAGAAAGAAACAATCCTGAATTTTATATTGAATGGCAAAAACCCCCTATTACCCAAAGCAATCCTCAAGAAGAACAACAAAAAGCAGGAGGCATCACACACTTCCTGACTTCAAGCTAATACTATAAAGACATAGTAATCAACAAGGTGGCTCAATGGTAAAGAATCTACCAGATAATGCAGGAGCCACAAGAGACTTAGGTTCAATCCCTGGATCAGGAAGAGCCCCTAGAGAAGAAATGGCAACCCATTCCAACATTCTTGCCTGGGAAATCCCATGGACAGAGGAGGCTGGTGAGTTACAGTCCTAGTGGGTCACGAAGAGTCAGACATAATTGAGGATGAATGCACTCGTGTAGTAATTAAAACAGTATGGTAGTGGCATAAAAACAAAGAGATCAATGGAACAGTTTTGAGCCAGAAATAAATCCATGCATATAAAGTTAAAACTAATACTTGACAAGGGAGTCAAAGACATTCCGTGGAGAAAACATAACCTCTTCAACAAATGGTCCTGAGATAATTAACTAATCACATATAAAAGAATGAAACTAGACCCCTATCTTACGCCACTCACAAAAATCAATTTGAAATGGATTAAAAAATGTAAGACTGGAAACCATGAAAAACCCTTAGAAGAAAACATTGAAAGTGAGCTCCTTAATATAGGTCTTGGCAATGATTTTTTTGGTTATGACACCTAAACACAAGCAACAAAATAATAAATAAGTGACGTTACATCAAACTACAAGGCTTCTGCACAGCAAAGGAAACAATCAGCAAGTGAAAAGAAAACCTACAGAATGGGAAAAAAATCATTTGCACTAAGAGGTTAATATCCAAAATATACAAAGAGCTCATTCAACTTGTTAACAAAAGACACAAATAACCAAAGTAAAAAATGGGCAAAAGACCTGAATAGACATTTTCCCAAAGAAAATATACGGAAGGCCAAAAGTACATGTTCAACATGACTAGTCACTAGAGAAATGCAAATCAAAACTGCAATGAGTTAACACCTCATACCCATTAGAATGATAGGTAGAGTAGGATTATAAACTTCTATAGCCACTATGGGATAAAGGATGGAGGATCCTCAAAAAACTAAAAACAGAACTATTATATGATACAGCAATTCCATTTCTGGGACGATATCTCAAGGAAATTAAAATACTAACTCTAAAAGATATCTGCATTCTCATGTTTATAGCAGCATATATTTATAATATCCAAGACATGAAAATAACCTAAGTGTCCACTGATGTCCATTATTCATCAATGGATAAAGAAGTTGTGATGGGTGTGTATGTAATGATCTTTGAAAAAAAAAAAAGAGGTCAGATTTGTGGTTACTAGAAATGGAGGTGGAGTTGGTAGGGGGTGGGGGTGGTGAGGAGAATTGGATGAAAGTAGTCAAAAGGTACAAACTTCTAGTTAAAAAGTACTAGGCATTTGATGTATATATAGGATGATGACTAAAGGTAACACTGCTGTAGAATATATATGAAAGTTGTTTAACAGAGCAAATCCAAAGAGTACTCATTACCAAAAAAAAAAAAATTCTTTTTGGCTTTTTCTTTTCACTGTATCTATATGAGATGGAGATTTAAACTTGTTGCAGTAATATCTTCACAATATTTGTCAAAAATTTATGCTGTACACATTAAACTTATACATATGTCAATTATACCCCAATAAAACAAGAAAAACAGAAAATAAAAATGATGCAGATTTAATATATGTGTATGTGCATGTACATATATATATTACACATATATCCACAAGGATATGTAAAGAATACCAAATCATATTTTCAGTGAAAAAAACATGAAGTAATATATATGGTACCCCTGCACTTGTAGTTAGAAAGTAAAAAAATATGCACATATATAACCATGTGCATATAGAGTTGATTTCTTAACAGAGATTACTTCTTGGGAAGAGGGTTGCAAAGGATAGCAGTGAAGGGATACTAGTGTTTCATTATATACCTCTCTGTATTATTTGAACTTTTAGGCCTTTTTTAGTGCTTCTATTATTTTTTTCAGTAGAAAGTTATGATTTTAAATATTAACGTAAAATTCCTATAATAATTGGAATACAATTGGAATATGGTAATACAAAATCATTCATGGATAAAACATTCATTCAAAGGAGAAGACCAAGGGATTTTAATGTGATAGAGAGTATGAAAAGTTCTTTGACATGACTTTAGATTCCACATTGCAACAAACCTTTGAAAATACCACTTACTAGTTTTGATATAGTATTAAAGAATATCCAGTTATCTGAAAAGCTTTTAAATATTCCTCTGTTTTCTAACTCCTATAGACATCTGTGTGAGGCTGAATTTTCTTATATTTATCAACCACAACAACATATCGAAGCAGACTGAATGCAGAAGCAGCTATGAGGACCCAGCTGTCCTCTATTAAGCCTAAGACTGAAGAAATTTGTGAACACATAAAATGATGTCACTCCTATCCCAATTTATTTTGGTTTAGAGAATATTTTTCATTAAAAGATTCTATGATACCATGTAGTAAGTTTTTATTAATTTTAAATAAATTAAGAAACATTTTTAAATGTTCTCAATTTTAATTTCTAATATGGTAAATATCAATAGATATACCTACATAAACAAAACTCTGTGGTATTTGGGGGGTGTGCAATAATTTTTAACAGTATAAACGGATCTTGAAAACAAAAACTTTTGAGAATTGCTGCATTATATAACTATTAATATTTTACTGCCATAAATGTTAGCACCTTAACAGTTTTTCTTGCAGCTTTTTACAGTTTGTTGCAGTTAATAATACATATATACTATTAATATTAAAATAAATATATTCAAATGGGGCTGATACTTTGACAGGACTCTATTCAACAATCTTACTGAAGTAAAAGCCAAAACGAACATATTAAGCCAACTGTAAATAAAGAAATAAACATGCAGCCTGATTTAGCTGTCTGCCCTTTTGGACAGAGTTCAAATTTAACCCTGTCAAGCAGCTCTTTATCCCTAGTATACATACGGCCTAGGCCCTGGCAGACCACATCACAGAAGGTCGGCAAGAAGCAACTGCCATGGGTGACTGTCCAGACTCATACATTTTTTGATTCTGTCTAACCATCTATCTACTTCTAAGCCACTGTACTCTTAAGTTACTTAGACTATGCATTCAGTCACTTTCATCAACTAACAAAATAAACTTGTAACCAACCTAGAGAGGGTGAAAAGGTAAGTTTTTCACAGCTCAACTATTGAGAGGTAACCTTGAAGAATGCTTTCTTTTTCCTCCCCTAAAAAGAAAATATAACACAAGGGGAATAAGAACTGTGGCTTAAAATCCCTTCCAGGATGAGGCACTCTATAAACAAATGAACAAATCTGCCTGTCACAAGTTACAGTTCAAGGACTCTTAAAATGCTATGTGTTGGTAGCTCAGTCATTTCTGATTCTCTGTGACCCCATGGACTGTGTAGCCTGCTAGGCTCCTCTGTCATTGAACTCTCCAGGCAAAAATACTGGAGTGGGGTGCCATTTCCTTCCAGAGGCACTTTCCGACCCAGGGATTGAACCCCGATTTCCTGCACTGCGTGCAGATGCTTTACCATCTGAACTACTAGGCTACACCAAACAATAACAAAAACACAGTCATCCTTAGGAAAGAATAGCACAAAACTTGAGGTCAGCACTACAAGGATTTTACTGCAATTTCAAGGGACACTCAGGACTTTCTCTGATTTTAGTTCATTTGCAAAATGAAGAACCACGATGGTTCTTAGACCCTTCCCTTACCCTAACTAACAGTCTAGTGACTAGTCTAGAGACTAAAGAATCTAGAGATAGACCCACAAAAATATGCCCAACTGATTTTGGACAAAGGTGCCAAATTCAATGGAGGAAGAATAGCCTTTTCAACAAATGGTAGTGGAGCAACTGGGCACTACATAGGCGGGGGGAAAAATAGAAAAGAAATGAATCTCAACCTAAATCTTACAACTTATATAAAAATCAACTCAAAATGAATCATGAACTTTAAAGTAAAACATAAAACTGTAAAGCTTTTGGATAAAATATAGTAGAAAATCTTTAAGGCTACAGGCAAAGGGTGACAGGGATAGGCAAAGAATTCTTTAGACTTGACACCAAAAAACACAATCCATAAAAGAAAAATCTGACAAACTGGACAACTTCAAATTTTAAAAACTCTCTGAAAGACTCTGTAAGAGGATGAAAAGACAAGCTATACATTGTGAGAAAATATTTGCAAACCGTGTATCTGACAAAGAACCTGTATCTATTATATACAAAGAACTATCGAAAATCAGCAGGAAAAGCACAATTAGAAATATAGGCAAAAGACAAACAAATGAACAGGATCTACTAATGGCAAATAAGCATTTAAAAAGATGTTCAACATCATAAGCCATTAGGAATAATATTAAGTTAAAACTAAGAGATACTGCTACAAACCTATAGGAATGACTAGAATTTTAAAAAGTGGTAACACCAAATGCTGACAAGGATGTGGAGAAAGTGAATCACTTATACATTGCTGGTAAAAACGTAAAATAGTACTGCTACTTTACAAAAGAAAATGGCAGTTTCTTACAAAACCAAATTTGCTTATCAAACAATTTATCAAGTGCACTTTCATTCATATAACCCAGAGAAATGAAAACTAATGCTCACACAAAAACCTGTTCATGAATGGCCTTAGACCTGAGGACTGTAGCCTGTCAGGCTCCTCTGTCCATGAACTTCTCCAGGCAAGAATACTGAAGTGGGTTGCCATTCCCCTCTCAAGGAGATCTTCCCAATCCAGGTCTCCTGAATTGCAGGCAGATTCTTTACTGTCTGAGCCACCAGAGAAGCCAGTAGCTTCATTAGTTAATAACTAAAACTGGAAACAACCCCAATGTCCTTCAACAGGATATACCATAACACTCTTGTATAACCATGTCATGGACTACTACTTGGGAATAAAAAAGGAACAAACTATTGATACCTGCAACAACTCTGATGGAGCTCAAGGGAAAAAATGAAATCTGCCAACCTTGAAAGGTTAAATACTATAAGATTCCATTTATATTACATCCTTAAAATACCAAAATTATAGAAATGGTGAACAGATCAGTGGATGCCACAGATCAGAGTGCTAGGAAAAGCAGGAAGGTTAACTATGTCTATAAAAGTTGGTAACGCACGGGAGCCTGCGATGGAACTGTTCTTTATCTTGACCATACTGATGGTCACATGAATCTGCATGTGATAAAACTGCACAGAACTAAATACACACACACATACACTCTCAAACACAAATGAGTCCATGTATCAATGTATCACTCCCAATTTCCTGATAATAATAATATATTTGTCTATGGGCTTCCCTGGTGGTTCAGCAGTAAAGAGTCCACCTGCAATGCAGGAGACACAAGTTCAATCCCTGGGTTAGGAATATTCGCTAGGGAAGGAAATGACAACTGATTCCAGTATTCTTGTCTGGGATAATCCCATGGAGAGAGGAGTCTGCTGCACTACAGTCCATGGAGTTGCAAAAGTGACTAAACAACAACATAGTATATTCTACTTATGCTATATGTTACCACTGGGGAAAATGGATGGAGGGTATATGGGATCTATTTTTTTTAATTGCTTGTAAATCTACAATTAACACAAAATTATTTTTAAAAAATTTCTTACTCCAGTAAGAAAAACCTAAGAATTGAGAACACTATACAATAAATATTTCAAAGAGCTGAAGCTTCCCTGAGGGTTCAGCAGGTAAAGAATCTGCCTGCAAGGCAGGAAACACAGGAAATGCGGGTTCAATCCCTTGGTCAGGAATTTCCCCAGGAGGAGGAAATGGCAACCCACTCCAGTATTCTTGTCTGGAGAATCCCATGGACAGAAGAACTTGGAGGGCTACAGTCCATGGGGTCACAAAGAGTGAGACGTGACTGAGTGACTAATACTTTCACAGACTTATCACAGATGACTGATTTTCACACTCTCAAATGAGTAGCCACATAATTCAACTCCATCTACAACACAGAATCCACAGATTTGTTCAGGTTTTCCTTTCTTCCTTCTCTATAGTTCCTCCTCTACCACTCCAACAACCCCCTTCATAACTGGCTTCAAGAGAGAACTGCAGTACACGTGTGGGGTGCGTGCGTGCGTGCGCGTGCCCTGCATTTCCACGTTCTCTCTAGTTTTACAGAAATACACACAGAGCTGTGGGTTGTTTTTAACCGTACTTAATAATCAGCCTTGTGCTCTCGGTTCCTAATTTTAAAGTCCATATGGGCACATTTTGTACTTCCCTTTAAAAATAAACGTCAGCTATTCATGGCAACAGTTGCTTCCATCCCCTACCCTCACCCCACTACACAGGTTGGTAAATGGTCCTTCAAAAAAAGCTTTCATATGTTTGCTCTGCAGTTTGACTTGATCACTGGTGGAACCTATGCAATAAGATATCTTCCGCATACTGAAGGAAAAGTTAATGATTGCTAATTATGGAGAATAAGCTAAGTTCTTTTTCTAGCCACTGATATACACTCTATTTAATAAACCACTCTCTTTGGGCAGGGCATTGGTATATAGAGTCTGGTATATTATATAGACTAAGAAGTACTATTTATATATCAGTATTTAAATATACTCGTATATAATAGTATATATTTATATACTATTTATATATAAATAGATAAATTTATTTATATACTGAAAACATCTAATGAATACACTGCAGAAAAGCTAGTGTATAGTTCTGACTTTCCCCTGTTCAAAGAACTCTCACAGCAAACATTCTCATACTTTTTCCCAACCTTTGCTTTCCAAAGATAGATAGATAGATATCTCAGGTAGCATCTAATATAAGTTCTCGATGTAACAGTCATGGGATAGTACTCTTTTCCTTTAATTTCAAGAAAAAAAATATTTTTGTAAGATCTGCTGTATGCTCAGACTATTAACTCAGCATCATTCCACCCACTTTTCACATCAAGTCTTATTTGAGGGAGTAGAAGCACACCCTGCCCCAAAATATATCTTTCACAAATGCTCAAAGAAATAAAAACAGAAATTATTCGTGTGGCATTTCTTACACAATGGCCCCAAATGTCAGTTTTATATACTATAGCTCTTATAGAATCATTTTCAATTTTACAATCACATAATCAGTGTATTTCCCCCAAATAGCTAAGATTCTGGGAATTAAACATTTATTAGCATGTGGCCCATTAATGTATACAATCTTTCACATCTTGCTCTTAAAGATAAAATATTAAATTTTTCCTAATCTCTTACTCAGATAGATACTAAAAAAAAAAAAAAATCAGATTTCATTTCCAAGCAAATGCTGAACTGCAATAAGCAGTCTTAAAAGTGCACATCAAATGCCCAATGAAAAATAACACAAAACAGCACAATTAGAAATTGTAGGAATTTTACCTTAATTCTTCTCTCGGTGTCATCTAATTTTAACTCTGCAGAAACGAGTTTCTTTGCTAAATCATCTCGTTCAGGTAGGTGTTTAGCGTCAGAGATCTTTTTCAGTTTCTGTAAGGAAATTTTTGTCCTAAGTAGTTCGCCTTCTGTCTCTTTCACTCTTTTTTCAGTTGCCCGTTCTTTCTCTTGAGATTTTCTTAAGCGGTCTTTGAGAGCCGTAATCTCATTGCTATGACGAGCAATAAGTTGTGAGATTTCATTTTCTGTGTCTTCAAACTTATTCAGGGCTTTCTCCTGCCTGTACTGAAGCCTTTTCAAAGCCTTATTTTCTTTTAGCAGTTCGGCTAACTTGACCTGGAGTTCAGTTACTTCGTTCTGCAGTTCATTGATTTTTAGCAGTCTTGCACAAAGAACCCGTTTTGTAACAAGATCAGGATCTTTCCGAGGTGGCTCCCTATTGAGGCTCTGGGAGCGAGATCCTGATCGGACTCCCTTTCTGTTTGGTGGACCCTTAGGGCTTGGTTTCCTAGGGGCTGAAAACGAAACAGAAGTAACGTAAAGTGAAAGCTGTATCAGATGCAGAATTACTGACTCATCCTAACACAAGGGAATCCATAACATTCTTTAGTCATTTTATTTCCTTTAAGGAAACATTTTTTAAAACATTTTTTGAGCTCTTTGTGATTTTTAAAATCAAATATCTGTCTACGTATCAATATGACATTTATTTTAGAAACTGACCTCTGTAACACTGAGGGAGGTTTTGTAGTTGCTATTGTTTTGCTTTTTGACAAACCATCATAAATGTTTAGAAATGAATAACAGCATGTCAACACCTTTCCCGAGTGACTGATACTTGTTTGCTACTCTGCTAACTTGTGGAAACCAAAAGCTTCAAATAAAATCTCTTACCTCTCAAAAAAAAAAAAACAACATTTTTTAAAATGATTTTACAATATTTAAATATTTGGTTTTACTTCAAGTTTGAATATAACATTTTTATTAAGAAAGGTTTGAAATCTTTTAAGACAGTTCAAGAAGCATATTCTGATCCAGCAAAACAATATCCCATGGTTTACAAGGAATTATTTTACATTGTTTTAAAAGACGGCAACATAAGGCTCCACCATTTTTACCTTTGCAGATAAGAAACTGGTCAGCCAGTTTTCAAACACAGGCACCGTCAGCAATAGCATGGTGCCTAATTAATACAAAATGTCATGATAATCAAGTCGTCTGTGCCAAGATATTTGGGATCATAATTTGAAATGTGGAAACATATGATTTTTTAAATTAATTAGAAATCTTTATTTGAGTAAAGAAGATGAGAAAATGACAGCAAGAAAATTTGAGACTCAGATTTACTACTTAATAGATCCTTGGGCAATTCAACTTAAACCTTTTCCAGGTCTATTTCCCTTTTGTTGTGAGGATTAACTGAAGTATGCGTGTAAGACAGAAATTTCTCCACAAATATTCTCCATCAGTATTAAGAACTTAATCCCATGTATCAGTGACTGAAATGGAAAACACTTTAGCAGTACAGATGTGATTCTAAATGTTTTCTCAGAGGCTTTCTTTTGTGTGATGTTCAAATCAAAAACATCTGGCATAATCTAAGAACAAGACAAATGACTCCAGCCTAAAAAAATAAAAGCACACGAAATCTTTAAAGTGTACATATCACAACATTCACAAAAATTTTGAATATTATTTACTAGAAGTTCATTAAACCTTGGTCTCAATATACAGAGCATCTGCCCTTTAAAAGAGGCATCTGGAAGTTTGCCAGAGTTGAAAACAGTGAACTTTAATCTCCAAGGTGACAGCATTTTTTCTAGAAGGAAATGCATTCCAAAGGGGAAAAAATGAAGAAAAACTAGAAAATCCAATCTTTCCCTACCTACTTCACCAACCATGGATACTCTGATTTTATTATGTAAACAAGTAAAGGAAAACATGTTTACAATTCAACATTATAAAGTTTCATTTAAAGAGACAGAAATTTTGTAGAAGGTATATTAAATGTGTACTGATTTGGGATTCCAGCTCTATACATGCCTGAATATTTGAAAGGAAGTAGTAATAAAAAGAAATAAAGAAAAGCCTACTAGTAACTTTTAAACTATGCTATCCAATATAGTCGTCACTAGCCACATGTGGCTACTGAAAACTGAAATGTGGGTGATCCAAACTAAGTCCATAACTGAAATACATATCAGATTTCAAACACCCAATTCAAAGAAAAAAAAAAAGGAAAGCAGAATATTCCCCACAATATGTTTTATACTAACTATATTTAGAAATGATAATATTTTGGATATTCTAGGTTAAATAAAAACTATTAAAATTAATTCTTCTTTTCTACCTGTTTTTCTTTTTAAACATGGCAATAAAAAATTGTATGTGTGGCTTGCATTTGTGATTTGCATAATACTTCCATAGGAGAAATTGCTCCAATTTTAAATTGGAGCATCTATCATTTCAATTTTCTTTCTTTCCCAACACACTGAGTGAACAGAGTTTTAGTATTTATATATGCCATTACAGAATATGTACTCAGCTCTTGGAATGACAGAAACTTTATACATAAAAATGGCTGTACATAAGAATAAATGTTAATCATCCCAGATCTCTGATTTATATGTATAAAATTATATTGCACAGCAAATAAGATTTCATGCACATGGAAACGTAATTTGAGAAGTTTGAGCCTAGCTATCATATGAATCAGGTCACCAATTCCCCACTAACAGTTTATTCTAAGATACAGCCAGACAAAAAGGCTTCTGCCACCAACATCTGACATCCTAAAAATCGGAACATTGTTTTCTACTATATTCTATTAACTGGAACTCAAAAAATCTCTCTCACCTTTCATCTATCTCTTTCGTTTTCAAACGATCAAGATGAAATACAGAGCTAATAACACTCAGAAGAAAGATGACTGACTGTTGTATATATCATTCTTCACCTCCCCCTTGTTAAGTTAGCACCAAAAAGAGGGTGGACAAATACTGTTTTCCATCAGGTGTTAAAACTACAGTATGACTCATTAAAAAAAAAAAGGTAACAAAGGTAAATTATGCATCTATCAAAAACTTAGTATGTTTATATTACTGATAAAATGAGAAACAGAATATGTACATAATATGTAATATATAAATATGTATAACCTAAATTATTATTAAATTGTATTCTACATATAACTTTTGATAGAGCACAAATTTTATTTCTAAAATAATAAAATAAGCTGAAAATGTACAAGGAAGAAGGAAGAATATGTTACCAAACGTGAAATTCTGCAAATTCAAGTGTTCAAGATGCTTTTAAATCACATTTGGTTTTTCCTTAGTTTAGTCTATGCCAATAATTGCCAACTTAAGCAGAAAGAAATCAGTGTTTAAGGACATTATCAGTTTGTCCCTGTTGATCTGAACTAAAGTAGACAAATTACCACAGACTTTAATTCAAAAGACAATGCAAAGCAGAAAACAATACAAGTCAGGCTGAAATTTTTCTGAGTGATACTCAAATTGTTTCTCACAGCTTTTTCTCAATTATCTTCTTAAATAAAACTGCTTCTAGGTAAGGAATGAAAAATTAAAGTATTCCTACCAATAATTCCCAAGGTATGTAAATGATTTCTTGGGAATAAACAGTCATTTTCTAAGGTACAACCCTAAAGTCTGTTTGTTCTTAATTATACAGCAAAAGGTTAATATCAGATCATGCTCTCAACCACAAAATTAAAACAAGAAAATGATACTGAGACAGATTTGGAGGAAGAGACTATGAAACCTGCAGCCCTGTACTTGTAGCAAAAATGAACAAACACAAACATACCAGCAAAAACCATAAAGAAAAAAAAAACAAAGAAAACATCCAGTTGTTAAAAGTGTCAACATCCCTGGGAAGCCTGATTAAGGATTCATGAAAAGATTGCTTTCAAAAGGAACACACATTCTTTGCAGATTTTAAAAAGGCAAATGTTACTTTTCAAAGTAAAAATTTATAAAGGCAAATTTAATCAAACCCTGCTTCAAACTTTTCAATAGCTAACTATTTCCCCCCGAGAAACAATCAATATCTTAACACAGGATTCTAGGCATCTTGTGACCTCACCCTGTTCTCCTTTTCAGCTCACATACTACTGCCTGCCTTGCAGTCTTAACAGTCTAAGCTACTCATGTCATGGCTGTATTGTATCTATCAACTGATACTATAAAACCTCATTTACTGAGGCTGGGAAAGACTGAAGGCAAAAGGAGGAGGGGTGGCAGAGGATGAGATGATTAAATAGCATCACCAATGCAATGGACATGAATCTAAGCCAACACTGAGAGACAGTGAAGGACGGAGAAGCCTGGCGTGCTGTAGTCTGTGGGGATGCAAAGAGCTGGACACGACTCAGCAACTGAACAACAACAACTAAAACCTCATTTACCTTAGCTTACCTGTTATGCACTAGCGGCCCTTACATATTCTGTTACTAAGTACATATGGATTTTCTTGACTAGGGATTTATTAAGATGAAGAAGAGATTTCCAGGACATTATGCAGTCAAAAATACCTAGCTCCAGACTAATAACATTCTAACAAGAAAAATTATTTTTAAAGATGTATGCTGTTTCATTACAACACCATTTAATAGAAAACAGACTGGTGATCCCAGATTCCATTTCTAAGCTGAGTTTGAACTTTTGCAGTAAGTAGAAGTAACTTTACCCAATCTATAAAAATGCCCCTTAACCACTTTATATCCATGCCTTTCACAACTTTCGGAAAATAAAGAAAGGTACAAATGTTTTGTGTTGTTTTGTTTTTTTGCCTTCACAAACCCGAAGACAATCATTTATTCAGGAACAAGCGAAAACAAAAATGAGAAACCTCAGTTAAGAGTTCTTTCTTCTGGATAAAGTATGGCTGTGAATGTAACAAAGGATAGTACACTGTAAGCAACATTTATAAAAATATATGCTATTCTCATTCACACAGGTTTCCTTAAGCACTCAGAATGAATCTTCTAGGTCTACAGGAGTCTTTTAAAGGCTGCTTACCTTGATGATGCACTTGGCTATCTGAAATTCGTTGTCTAGGGTGTTTTCCCTTAACACTCGCAGGTGGGGAGGGATGGACCAGCGACGACTGGCCAGAAGACTGTGGGGAAGTTCCAAAGTCAGATGAACGGGAAGAGTAATCGTGTTTGCTTGTCTTACTTTCTCGATCAGTCGCTGGACTTCCTTCTCTTTCCCCCATGGCTTTGAAAAGTAGTCTCTATTCACATAATTTCACAGACTCTTCTCAGAAAAATCCACAACAAGCCTAAAGAACAATTTTTGAGTCTTCAGATCCTGGGGATGCTATTCAGGTCTGTGCAGTTTGTTTTCTCCGTGTATCTTTAGTCCACAAGTCACAAAAGCAACCAGAAGATACGCTTTTTTCCTCTACAATTAAGGAAAAGGGAGGGAAACTCATCATATTTCATGAAATAGATTTCTACAGTTAATTACAATGAAAGATACCAAAAGAAAAACAACACATTGCTTAGAATTTTAAAAAGAGGCTATAATTTAATTCATCTATAGATTCATACTTAGTTGTCTACAGTATTTGTAGAAAAGATAGACTGTCACAGACTAGATAGAGAACATGTAAAGTACCAGACATACACTTGCTTCTGAATAAATGTTAACTGAATGTGACTCCCTTGAATCTTAAGAAGTATAACAAACACAAATCCTAGGTTAATAATAATCAAGTCACCAGTTTTTGGTTTTGGTGGGGGGGCGGGGGGGGGGGAAAGGTGGTAAAGAACAAGCCTGCTAACGAAAACAAAAACATCTAAGACTGCATGAAAATGTAAAACTGAACTGAATGAGAAAAATTAATCAAATTAAAGCACTTGAAGAAAAACATCTGCAACATGACAGAAAAATAATGACCATCCTTAACAATCAATAACCACCTCATATCATGCCACAAGAAAGTTAGGAGGGCAAAAGATAAATGGGCAAATACATATTAAGACCCACAGCAAGCAATACAAAAATAGGCACACAAAAAATTCAATTTCACGGTATTTTTCAATCTATCAAATTACCAAAGATTCCTCAAAGTAACACTCAGGGCTTCCAAAATGGCTATCAAGAAAAGACTGGGGAAAAAAAGCTGGCAAAATAGGTTAAAATTTTAATTATGCTTTTAAAGCTTTGATCCAATAATTCTATTTCTGGACACCAAGAAAATTACCCTAAAAACAGGGGGAAAGTTATGCACAAATGTTGAATGTGGTACAATTAAAAAGAAAAAAAGTAACCTAAATGTCTAACCTTTGCAAAATAAGAAATTAAGTACTGAAAAAAATCAATACAGCATAATATTATGCAGATGTCAGAAATGTTCCCAAAAAGTTTGTTAACAAGAAAGATGCTAATGCTATTATGGTAAAGGAAAAATTTAAAGTGATGTATACAATATGACCTCAACTACACAGTCACTGAAAAATACTGAATAGTCTGTTTAACTGAACTCAGGAAATGAAAGAGAAAAAAAAAAAACACCTGCCAAAACCAAGGGATACACGTGCACAAAAATAACTTCTGTCTGGGCAACATGAATTTTGGATAAGTTTACCTGTCTCTTTAGCAGAGTTTAATTTTCTAGTAAAATGAAACCCAATTACTTTTATAATCAGAACAACTGTTCTTAATATTTAGAAGAAACAAAGTCCATTGAGGAGATTAGTGTTAAAAGAACACTAGGTCTAAGTAATAAACGAAAAAGACACACACAAGGCATCAATACTGCTGTTCACTGCAGCGCTGTGTAGTGGTGACTAAATCCATCAAAATGACCGTCAACAGGGAACCTGCTACCTACACTGCACACCTCCACACAGCGAAATATTATGCTACAAGCTCTTAAAGAAATGAGGACTCTCTCTGAATATTCTCTGCAGTCTGCAGTGACCCCCACAACACACTAAGAAAAGGGAGAGGGAGAAAGGCATGCATAGTATGCTACCACTTACTGAAGAAGAAGTCATAAATTCATATACATAACTTTCACCTTTTTAAAAAGTAGAGGAATAAACTATACACTTCATGAAAACACAATGGGTTCTCCAGGGCAGGGGTGTCCAACGCAACTGTCAGCAAGAATGGAAACGTTCTTAGAGAAGAGACTGGTGGTTGCCAAGGGGGAAGGAGCTGGGAGAAGAGTGGAGTGGGCGGTTGGGGTTAGCAGATGTAAGCTTTTATATATAGCATGGATACTGCACAGCACAAAGAACTATATTCAGTATCCTATGATAAACCATAATGGAAAAGAAGGTATGTATTTAAAAAAAAAAAAAAACCAAGGTACGTGTATGTATAATGGAGTCACTTTGCTGTACAGCAGTAATTAGCACAGCCCTGTAAATCAACCATACTTCAATTTTAAAATACAGAAATGTTTTAAAATCAATTAAGTATGATAGCTCGCTGCATGCAGCTACTGAACACTGAAATGTGGTGTGAACAAGGAACTAATTCTTAATTATGCTGAATTTTAATTAACTGCTAAAATCCATATGCATTGGTGGTTAGCTGACTGGACGATACAGCTGCAGAGGAAGGGAGGAAGCTGAGCTGAGGGACAGGGATAGGAGTTAGACTTCGTTACCTTTAACTTCTGCAGACTCAACTCTGGAAATAATAGTTTTTGGAAATTGGGTTTTTAAAAAGAACTTCCTATGAATCAAAAGAAAATCTAACTGTAGGTGGCTCAGACAGTAATGCAATGCAGGAGACTGCAATGCAGGAGACCGGGGTTCAATCCCTAGGTGGGTAAGATCCCCTAGAAAAGGGAATGGCAACCCACTGCAGTATTCTTGACTGAAGAATCCCATGGACAGAGGAGCCTGGTGGGCTACAGTCCATGGGGTCGCAAAGAGTCAGACCCAACAAAGCAACTAACACTTTCAATGAGCAACTAACACTTTCATATATACAGTGGGTGGCAAAGCCACACAGATTAACCAGTACTAACAACTTTAAAGAACACAATCCCTAGGGAGATGATCCTACTGACAAAAGAGATCCAGAATTTTTCTAACAACAATTTTCAATAATCACATTGCTGGTATTATTCTACAATCTAGAAATGTGGTCACACTAGAGAGCAAGAAAGCTATGAAACACTCCTGATGGAGTGTTAGAAGGGTTCAGGAGGGTGCTCCAGGAAGCTCCGACCAGTCAACCATGGAACAATTGCATCTTCAATCGGAACTGTATCAGCAAAGGATTAAAACACATAGAATGTTTAAATTCATGAGGTCACATGTTACTTTAAAAAACTAATGAGTTACCTCTGAAAGATACTAACAAACCAACTCATTCATCTGAAAACTGATACATGAAGAAGAAAAAATCCAACATGATACATGAAGAAGAAAAAATCCAACCACTGTTACAAGTGGTGTCTTAGAACTACAAAATAGTAGATAAGGGGAAGTATTTCTTTACAGAATTATTCTAGCTAATAAATTAAAAGGGGGAATATTCAAATGACAGAATTAGAACATTGCCATTTTGTACTTACTAACGAAATAATGAAACTAAATCATGCTCAATAATGGCTGCTAACACCACAGAAAAGAATCAGACACGGTGTGCCTCCAGAGGAGACGCAACAATTCCACTGAGGTAATAGATTCCTTCTACAAGAAAAATAAAATCTGATTCTGATCAAACTTCTAAACTGAAATGATAATTTATAGAAAATACAGAGGACAGAGGTACAAGGAAGCAATTAGCAAAATCTACGCTGTGGTCAATTCTGTAGGACCAACTGGCTTCTTTAACATAAATTGCAAGCAGAAAAAGAAGAGACGGGGAGAGGTATCTATATTTTAAAAGCCTCAGGAAAACAAACAACTGTCATCTATGAGCCTTGTTTCAATCCTAATTCAAACAAATTCTGTAAAAAAAAAAATTATAAAATTGAGAAAATTAAAACACTGACTAGATATTTAATGACATTAAGCAACTGCTATTGCTTTAGGTAAGATCATAATATTATGATTATTTTTTTAAGTCCTTATATTTCAAGGTAGATGTTGAGATATTTATAGATAAAATTAAATAATGTCTGGCATTTACTTCAAAATAATCCATGGGGAACGAAGTAAAAGTATATATTAAATAAGACTGGCCGTGAGTTAGTAAAACAATGTAAAAACTGTGGAGACTTGCAGCTTCATTACTCTAATATCACTGCTTTTGTATTTGTTTGAAGTTTCCCTTAGTAAAAAAAAAAAAAAGATTTTTAAAAAATCAAGCAAACTAACTTAGAACTTAAAATTTTATTGCCTGGCAACCTCACTCTCTGTTACAATTAGCTATTTGAGCTGAAATCAGCAAAGGCAAGGACTAATATTAGAAATATATAAATCAGTCTGAAGCTTTCACTTTGCAAATCATGAAAGAAAATATTTACCCATGTAAAAAATTGTCCAAGGAAAAAGGATAATGAATTAAAGCAGTTAAGTGGATCCATCACTTATCAGCTGTGCAAATCTCAATCTACATCTAAATCTCAATTTTCTCATCTGTAAAATGGAAATAATAATGGTATCTCCCTTAGAAAACTGTTACGACAACTAAATGGAATAATTTACTATCACACAGTAAGCACTCGGTAAATGTCTGTAATACAAACACACAAGGTGCTCGGTAAATTCTGATCCACGTTCCTTGTCAAAGACTTTCAGTTTTAATTTTAATAGCATAATTAAAAGTTGACTGTATGATATGGATGAGGATTATTTCTGTTTATATACATATAGCAGAAGTAGTTCCCTACGACCTATCTCTTCTAAGTCAGGAATCCACCAAACTTTTTCATGCAAAGGGTAAGAATCCACAAAAACATTACCTGTCATTCACCTCCTATGTACCAATACTAGCTCTCTCCCTACAAACCCCCTTCCCCCAATATATGCATTTTTTTTTTTTAAACAAGGAAATATCCATTGCCCCATTATCCAAGTCTTGTTCCCTGGGGCAACTATTTTAATGGCCTAGTCTTTTTTGCTTATACCTCTACTTTTTCTTTATTACTGAAGTATAGTTGATTTAAAACACTGTGTTAGTTTCGGGGTGTGTACATGTGTGCTAAGTCGCTTCAGTCGTGCCCAACTCTTTGTGACCCCATGGACTGCAGCCCATGGATTGTACTCTGCCGGCAAGAACACTGGAGTGGGTTGCCACGCCCCCTCTAGGCGATCTTTCGGACCCAGGGAAAGAACCTGAGTCTCTTAGGTCTCCTGCATTGGCAAGAGTTCTTTACCACTAGCTCCACCTGGGAAGTTTCAGGTGTACAACTCAGTAATTCAATTACATATACATACATATATATACACATATATATTCAATTTCAGATTCTTTTTCCTTTCAAGTTATCACAAAATATTGAGTATAGTTTCCTGTGCTATACAGCAGGTCCTTGTCAGTTAACTGTTTTATATATAGGAGTGTGCTTATACTATTTCTTCAACTAGTAATTTTAGACTATGAAAGATAAGGATTTAACTCACACCTCATTTTTAAATGGCTGCAACATGCAACTACACGTTGATTATGTAGAGTTTTTTCTTGAGAATTTCTGTCCTTTTTTCTTGAGAGAAAAAAACCATCCTTCTTAGCACGTCACTGATATATATCAGTTTCTTAGTCACTCTATCTGTAGCCTGAAATCTGTTATTCTTCCGCTTAAAGACATTTTTTCTTGGAGACCAGTAATTTCCTGTTTGAACGTAAACTAATTACTTTTTACCTGCTGCTACCACTGTCATTCTGGCATTATTTTTATTGTACTTCTGTGTGCATTTACCTTTTCTAGTAGTCCATGTCATTTTTCTTAGTTTTCATTGTGTTTTACTGCTCCAGATCCTCAAGTAACTTCTTCAGGGTTATCTGAAGTGAAAGGTCTGAGTCTTTGAATGCCTGAGAATGTCTTTCTTTTGCCTCATACTCGATTGTTTTCATAGGTTCCAAATTCTAAGTCATTCTCTCTCAGAACTTTGGAGACGCTGCTCCACTGTGTTTAAAACCTCAGAGCTGCTTATGAGATATGACAGTCATTCTTTTAGTCAACATATATTTTTCTTGTGCTCTCATTACACAATAGTAGTGAAAAACAACAAAAAGTCTCTGCCTTACGGAGCTTAGACTCTAGTTATGTCCACCTGATTCTCATTCTTTATAGGTAATCTTTAAAGGAAAAAACAACTCCTTAGCTGCCTTTAGGAATTTCCCTCTTGCTCTACTGAAATGTCACAAAGATGCTCACACAGGTGTGAGGTTTTGTTCCACTGTGTTGCTCTTTTCCTCCCCTCTTCCTTAATATGCTTAGGTTACATTTTTGATAACTGACTTTCCCTTTACTCTTTTTTTTTTAAATTTTCTTTATTGTGTTGGTTTTGCCATACATTGACATGAATCCGCCATGGGTATACATATGCTCCCCCTCCAGAACCCGCCTCCCTCCTCCCTCCTGATTCCCTCCCCCTGGGTCATCCCGGTGCATCTCTCCCTCTACTCTTTTTTAAACTTCTACTGGTTAAATAACCGACTTGCTCTCTTTGTCTTTCTGTTCTATTTTCAAAGACATTTACTCAGTTTATCTTCAAAACCATCCAGGACAGTTTTTTTGAATTTGTGCAAAAATTTTATTTTCTTAAACTCTTTCTTGTTCTGATTTTTTTTAAACAATTAATCTATTCTTGCTTTTAAAGAGGCAATACGTTTTCTTCCTCTGAGAACACTCTAAATAGACATTTTGTTTAAGATCTCTTCTGATGCAGAAATTATCTGTTTCACACAGCTACAGTTTTTTACTTTGTTTAGCCTAGGTGTTTTAAATACTGCTGATTTTATTTCATTGAAGATAATTTTTGGCCACTCATGGAAAAGAAGAAAAAGAATGAATAAAACTAGCCTCCTGACAAGCACAGGTTGCTTTAGGATGAACAGCAGAGAATCAGCACTACATGGGGGTCTTACTGAAAGTTAGCAAAGAGGAGGGATTATCTCCAAACACAAATGTCCACCATGGCGACTCTACTTTTTAAGTGTCATCTTTGTCTTCATTTCCAGAAGAAATTACATCTGTATTTTTTAATGGGAAAGAGAGGAAGGGGTGAAGGCCAGAGAGAATCATACTGACTATTGATGTGCAGAGGCTTGGGTGGTAAAGGAGACACAACTATTCCATTCATAGTTTTTCAATTATTCTTTCTTCCATGTTTAATTTTTCCTTTCTGACTTTTTAAATCCCAAGATTCTCTGAGAATCTGCAGGATACATCAGAATACTTCTTTTTCTCTTGAGTATCTTGTGATACAGTTCCCTGTGTTCTAATCTGTTCCGTGCATCATTTCCCTTTCCTGTTTCAGAAATGTGTTGTATTAATAATCTCTCATCCACTGAGGGTATTCTATCATCCTTTCAATGTTAGAGGTTTATTCTCTTTTATCCTTAATATGATTTTAATGTTGTGTCCAACTAGAAGAAAAGACAAATATATATGGTCATATCTACAAGTTTAACAGCAAATATAACTCTTTTTTTTAAGTAAATGCCTATTTCTTTTAAATTTATTTTTAATTAGAGGATAATGGCTTTACAGTGTTGTATTGGTGTCTGCCATACATCAACATGGATCAGCCGTAGGAGGAGTTGTCTTTAGGCTAATTATTCCTAATAATTCTCAAACTTTTAAGAGAACTTGATATAAGTAATCACTTTTCCAAAGTTTATGAAACTACTACTATTCAATTCATACACCTATTCAATTCAGTCAACAAAAATTACTGATGGCTACCAATGCCACTTAAAGACAGTGAGGAAATTAAGATGAACAAAAACACACTATGAGCTCCTTTAAGGTAGGGTCTGGCTTTTCCATCAAAGATGACCAATTAAGAAAAACACAATAAATTATGTTATGTATCCTTTATACATCCCCTAAAAATATTACATGCTAACTACACAAAAACATCTTTTAAAGTGATTAAATTCAGCTCCAGGACATATATCCAGAGAAAAGTATAATTTGAAAAGATACATGCACCCCAATGTTCACTGCAGCACTATTTATAATAGCCCAGATGTAGAAGCAATTTAAATGTCCACTGACTGAACAACAGATAAAGAAGATAAGGTACATATATAGAATGGACTATTACTCAGCCATAAAAAGAGTAAAGTAATGCCATTTGCAGTGGATGCCATGTATGGACCTAGAGATATGCCATATTAAGTAAGCCAGACAGAGAAAGACAAGTATCATATGATGTCACTTACAGGTGGAATCTAAAAGAAAACTGATATGAGTGAACTTATTTATAAAACAGAAACAGACTCACAGACTTCAAAAACAAATTTACACTTACCAAGGAGAAACACTGGGTGAGGGATAAATTAGGAGTTTGGGATTAACATATACACATTACTGTATAAAAAATAGATAATCAACAAGGACCTAGAGTATAGTACAGGGAACTATATATTCTGTAATAACCGATATGGGAAAAAAAACCTGAAAAAGAATAGATATATGTATAACTGAATCACGTTTATATATGCCTGAAGCCAATACAACATTGTAAATTAACTATACTCCAATATAAAATTTTAAATTTAAATTAGAAAAAAAGAATAGTCCCTGGAACACTAGACAATATTTTCTTGCCTTTGCCAAACTTCTGATTACCTAACATATCTGCTGAAAAAAGGCAGGCTATGTTTAAAGTATGTATCCCATATTATGTTACAATTCTTTATGACAACAAACAAGCATTCCTTAGAACATATAGCAACCCAAAGATCTAAGCGTTCCTAGAGAATGGAAATTCAGACACTTGTGAAAATTTTCTTTTATAAAGTTAGGTCTTAGTCCTTGCAAAAACACAGTTGCCTGGCTCACACTGCCACCAGAAGAATTTTCAAACCAGCAAACAGGAAAACAAAACAAGCTAAAGAACATACACAAAGTATTAGACCAGAAAGATGACGGCAAGAAATGGATACAGACAAGATAAGGAAACTATTAGAACAATAACTAATAACTTTGCTACAAAGTACAAGCAAATAAACGCCCATGAATTACTACTAAACAAGATTCTGTACTACTAAACAAGATTCTGTAACAATTTAGCACTGGAAACCCTGAGAAATCAGTCCTTTCTTTGCATAGATTAAGGAAACTAAGACCGAGAAAAACAAAGTGATTTACCCAAGATGGCAATTTATCTAACGTCACAGAGTTAAATTAGTAAAATCTGAAATGGATTACAAGTTTTCTGACTCTTAGTTGAGGGACCTAGTCAATATTTCAACAGCAACGATCAGGTGAGAACTACCTATGTTTAAAGGAGCCTCCATCTGCAACTATACGGTTCTGTGGCACGCCCCTGCTAAACTGAAGCCTCACTGCTGCTCCTTTTAAGAGCTAAACTTCTCACCTGCCTTCTTTCCCACTCCTCCTCTCCATCTCAAGGACTGTACACCTGCAATTCAGCCCTCTTTACTGGATCATTCCTACTAACAAAGAGGCTTTAATAAAGCTGTTGCTTGGCTCCAGGTCCCTATTGCATCTACAACCCAATTTCTCCATTCCAATTTTCAAATAAGAGAAGACTATCCTATCGGTAGAAGAGTAGTCTTTCCAACTCAGGGATCGAACCCAGGTCTCCCGCATTGCAGATGGATTCTTCACCAACTGAGCCACCAGGGAAGCCCAATCTATTCTAAAATATTATATGATAATCTAGAACGTTATACCTCTACTTCCTTCCCAATGTTTTTCTAAATTCGCACTAGTCAGGTTTTCATCTTCACCATTCCACTGAAAGAGCTTTTATCAAAACAATGACGTTCATCCTGGCGAAATCCAAAAATCTATTTTCTGTCCTGTTTGTCCTTGACCTCACAGAGCATTTGAAAAGACTAGCCATTCCCTATTTCCTACAACACTCTCTTTATAACTTCCACAGCCTCCCGCTTTCCTGGTTTTCTCACTACCTCACTGGCTATCTCTATCTTCTTTGTTGAATCTGTCTCCTTTTTCTGCTCTCTAAAGGCTGGAATAACAAGGCACCATGTATTAGGCCCTCTTTTATCTACACTCTCTTCTCAGGTGATCTCATCTAGACTTCACTTACCTTGCCTTCCAGAATTCTATATTCACCTTCCTGTTGGGTATCTCTTCGCTTTCTACTCCCACCAACTCTTTCCTATTTTTCTGACCTCATAAATGGCATTTCCATCTACTAAATTATCTACAAATTGAAGGATCATCCTGGATTTCTTCTTAATCTTACATCTCACAACCAAACCATCTGTAAAACCAAGCTGGTTTATCTCCAAAATATATTCCAAATTGGATGATTCCTTACTATCCCCATTGCTACTGCCCTGGTCCAAATCACCATCTTCTCTCTGTAATAGCCTCCTAACTGATATTCTGCTTTCATTCTTGCTGCACCAGTTTCAGAAAGCTACAGGACACAGAGATCAGACAGCATCAAGCAGATTTTCTGCTTAATACCTTTCAATAGCTTCCAATAATTGTTAGATTCCTTAACTAGACCTGCAAACTCCTGTAAGATCTGGCCCTCCTGCCGACTTCTCCATCCTTACCTCATGCCTTATCTCTTTCCCTCATCTTCTGCAGCCACAGTGGCATTCTTTTGCACCTCTAATGCGCCAAACATGTCACCAACTCAAGAGATCTGCTGCACCTTTTACCCAGGACCTTCCCTTCAAACTTCACAAGGGTGAGATTACTCTGCTTTATTTTCTTCACAGACTTCATTACTATTGGGAATAATCTCACATTTGACGATTCTTGTTAAATATAAGACCCAGGGGAACAGAAATCTTATCTGTCTAGTTAACCAGATAATCACAATACCATGCATTAATCTTTTTGTGAAATGAATGATTAATCTATAATGCTATTTTGAATATTACTAGTTTCATTCAATAAAATGTACCTTTCTATTTTAAAGGAAATAATTAAATTGTCCCACATTCAACTGACTGCATAAGACTTACATAAAGGGAGAATTGAACAAGTCAGAAGTTTTGCTCTGAGCCATTCCCATCATGAAGCTGGAATATTCTTACTGGGTTAATTTTAAATGAAAGAAATAACCTACAGGGCTTCAGACAAAATGAATTTTACCTGAAGTTACAATAATTTCTATTAGACTAATATAAACTAGTCACATTAAGTGAATAAAATTTTTTTAAAAAAATTATCAACAGAGAACACTGAATATTTATACTTCACATATAGCTTTGCAGTTAATTTAAACTAATTTTTTGTGACACAGGATGAATAAGTTAACAGTTATTCATCTGTTTCTCTTAATTGTACAAGGGTAATAGCAAACACCCTCTTCCAACAACACAAGAGAAGACTCTACACATGGACATGACCAGAGGGTCAACACCAAAATAAGAATGATTATATTCTTTGCAGCCAAATATGGAGAAGCTCTATACAGTCAGCAAAAACAAGACCGGGAGCTGACTGCTGCTCAGATCATGAACTCCTTATTGCCAAATTCAGACTGAAATCGAAGAGAGTGGAGAAAACCACTAGACCATCCAGGTATGATCTAAATCAAATCCCTTATGACTATACAGTGGAAGTGAGAAATAAATTTAAAGGACTAGATCTGACAGACAGAGTGCCTGATGAACTATGAATGGAGTTTCGTGACACTGTACAGGAGACAGGAATCAAGACCATCTCCAAGAAAAGGAAATGCAAAAAAGCAAAATGGCTGTCTGAGGAGGCCTTACAAATAGCTGTGAAAAGAAGAGAAGCAAAGGAGAAAAGGAAAGATATTCCCATATGAATGCAGAGTTCCAAAGAATAGCAAGGAGAGATAAGAAAGCCTTCCTCAGCTATCAATGCAAGGAAATAGAGGAAAACAACAGAATGGGAAAGATTAGAGATCTCGTCAAGAAAATCAGAGATACCAAGGGAACATTTCATGCAAAGATGGACTCAATAAAAAACAGAAATGGTAGGGACGTAACAGAAGCAGAAGATATTAAGAAGAGGTGGCAAGAATACACAGAAGAATTGTACAAAAAGATCTTAACGACCCAGATAATCATGATGGTGTGATCACTCACCTAGAGCCAGACATCCTGGAATGTGAAGTCAAGTGGGCCTTAGAAAACATCACTACGAACAAAGCTAGTAGAGGTGATGGAATTTCAGTTGAGCTATTTCAAATCCTGAAAGATGACGCTGTGAAAGTGCTGCACTCAATATGCCAGCCAATATGGAAAACTCAGCAGTGGCCACAGGACTGGAAAAGGTCAGTTTTCATTCCAATCCCAAAGAAAGGCAATGCCAAAGAATGCTCAAACTATCGCACAACTGCACTCATCTCAAACGCTAGTAAAGTAATGCTCAAAATTCTCCAAGCCAGGTTTCAGCAATATGGGACCGTGAACTTCTAGATGTTCAAGCTGGTTTTAGAAAAGGCAGAGGAACCAGAGATCAAATTGCCAACATCCTCTGGATCATCGAAAAAGCAAGAGAGTTCCAGAAAAACATTTCTGGAAAAATATTTCTGCTTTTTTGATTATGCCAAAGCCTTTGACTGCGTGGATCACAATAAACTGTGGAAAATTCTGAAAGAGATGGGAATACCAGACCATCTGACCTGTCTCTTGAGAAACCTGTATGCTGGTCAGGAAGCAACAGTTAGAACTGGACATGGAAAAACAGACTGGTTCCAAATAGGAAAAGGAGTATGTCAAGGCTGTATATTGTCACCCTGCTTGTTTAACTTATATGCAGAGTACATCATGAGAAATGCTGAGCTGGAGGAAGCACAAGTTGGAATCAAGATTGCTGGGAGAAATATCAATAATCTCAGATATGCAGATGACACCACCCTTATGGCAGAAAGTGAAAAAAGAACAAAGAGCCTCTTGATAAAAAGAGGAAAGTGAAAAAGTCTGCTTAAAGCTCAACATTCAGAAAACTAAGATCACGGCATCCGGTCCCATCACTTCATGGCAGATATATGGGGAAACAGTGTCTGACTTTATTTTTCTGAGCTCCAAAATCACTGCAGATGGTGATTGCAACCATGAAATTAAAAGACGCTTACTCCTTGGAAGGAAAGTTATGACCAACCTAGACAGCATATTAAAAAGCAGAGATATTCTTTTGCCAACAAAGGTCCATCTAGTCAAGGCTATTGTTTTTCCAGTGGTCATGTATAGATGTGAGAGTTGGACTTATAAAGAAAGCTGAATGCCGAACAATTGATACTTTTGAACTGTGGTGTTGGAGAAGACTCTTGAGAGTCCCTTGGACTGCAAGGAGATCCAACCAGCCCATCCTAAAGGAGATCAGTCCTGGGTGTTCATTGGAAGGACTGATGTTGAAGCTGAAACTCCAATACTTGGCCACCTGATGCGAAGAGCTGACTCACTGGAAAAGACCTGATGCTGGGAGAGATTGAAGGCAGGAGGAGAAGGGGACGACAGAGGATGAGATGGCTGGATGGCATCACCGAGTAGATGGACATGGATTTGGGTGGACTCAGGGAGCTGGTGATGTACAGGGAGGCCTGGCGTGCTGCGACTGATGGGGTCGCAGAGTCGGACACGACTAAGCAACTGAACTGAACTTAACCAGATAAAAACAAAAACTACAAATCTTGTCCAATTGCAACTTCTAAGAATTGTTTATCTTCCAAATGGCCAGGAGTGCTACTGTGGTAATGCTAGAAAGCTATCAAATCTAGCACTTATCATTTTCCAACTTGTCTTTAAAAAGTCCCAAGTAGTACACATCATAGGTCAGAAAAAAAGATTACCACAAGCTTCTGCAGTAACAGAATTCCCTCCTATAAAGGATTTACAAATCCAGTTTCAAATGAATCAGGAAGTAAATCAAAGTTGTAGAGTCCACTGTATATTGAATATTATAATAAGCATCGATCCACATGACTTTAAGAAAAATTCATTTTATGAAAGAAAACACCATATAAAATCAAAGAACTGTTAATTTCCTGTCATTTTCCTGTGTTCAGCTTCTTTGCATAAAACATTGCTACCTGGTTACCTCTGCTGCCAACAAGAGTTAACACAAAAGCCAACCAGATGAGTGAAATAAAAATAAACTAGGAGAGAAAGATATGAACAATATCCACCCTCTCTCCCACCAAAAACACAAATAACTGAAGATGAGATTAAGGTAAAAACAATATTGCTGTATTAAAGCTATAACTCTTTCTCTCCTGTAAGGGAGAAATGATTAGAAACAAGTAAAGTGTTTCCATTCCTCTAATTCTCGACATTCTAAGATGTTGCTAAGTGGTTCCTTATCCTACATATATTTACACAACACCGACTTTTGCTTAAAAATCAAACTATGTTTAGAGTTTAAGTATAGTTCTCTAGACTCTAGGTCAGATCACAGTAAAGGCTAGACTTAAGATTTAAGGTATACTCAACTTCTTTTAAACAGTACACTGAAACATGGGTCAAATTAAAGCATCTTAACTAGAGTATGTATTCCCAAACTTCAGTCAGTCAAATGAAAACATCACAGAATTTTCATTCATTCACCATTTACTGAATACCTACCACCAGGCACTGAACTACGGGTAAAGCTGGAAATGCAAAAATGAGACAGCCGATCCCTACTATTAAGAAACTCCCAGCCTGAAAAGATAAAAGAGTATTAAATACTAATGATGAAGGGAAGTAACGGAAGCTAAGGAAACTCAAAACTACGATTAGAGGACAAAAGGGAGTTTGGGAAGACTGCCAGAGGAGAAAATGCCTGAAACTGAGTTATTTGGTATTAGCAGAGGTCAAGTACAAGTATGATTCGGGTTGTGTATTTGTGTTCTGTGGGGGCAAGATGACAGCTAAGGTGAGCAAAAGAAGACTGTTTATGAAGCAAGACCCTATTTCAGTAAGAGTGCAAAAGTAAAGGGCATGAGATAAACTGCAAATAGTTCATAACTGTTCTGTCTAAAACAGTGATGACTGAGAACGTGAAATATAGCTAGTTAGAACAAAAATAAGCTGTTAACTATAAAATAAACATAGGGTTTTGAAAACAGTACATGAAAAGAATACAGAATACCTCTTTAATAATCTTAAAATTCAATATGTGTTGAAACAGTATTTTGAATATCCTGGGTTAAATAAAATATATTATTAAAATTAATTTCACCTGTATTTAATTTCTTGTGCAGTTCCTGAAAATTACATGTACAGTTCACATTATATTTCTATTGGACAATGCTGGTTTACAATGACTGTATTGGCTGGGGGTAGTAATAAAGTATTGATAATAATGAGACAGAGTTAAGTTGAAGAGATCATTACAAGAAGGATTTTTATGCCATACTAAGTTAATTGAAAGCGAAGGATCTTCAATAAGGTTAAAATGATCGCCCCTGACAAAGATCCGACAATGATTCAAAAATACAATGATTCACCCTCAACACAAGAACCAGAGAGCAATAAAGCTTAAGGAATAATAACAACTGGCCTTGACATCAGGTGACAAATGATAGAGGTTTGAACTTCAGTAACTTAGAAATACAGAATAGAACTGATTCAGACATGTTTATCAAGTAAAATAAACGGGACGTTGTGGCCAATTATATGTGGAGTAGAGAAGAATGAACCTAAACCCTTGAAAAACTGGGTGAATATGGTACCATTCAACAGGACAGATTTGGCGGGGAAACCTGATGAGTTCGATATCAGACACAGAGTTAAGGATGCCTATGGAAATCTATGTGGAAATTACAAAAATCAATTATATAAATTTCTAACTACCTTGTGTTCCAGGAAAGAGATTTAAAAAATGCATTGTATATTGATAAAAATATAGGAGGTGGACACAAAGACTATCAAAAGCCTGAGGATGAACTCAGCCAAGAAAAGAACACAGAGTGAACAGAAGGCAAAAGGCTGAATGATGAGGAAACACAACAATTAAGTGGTGGATAAAGGAGGATTCCATACAGGAGATGAGGAATGACAGGCAGGAAAAGAACCAGGAGAAAGATTAGCATGTTTATCCTAACAGTCCTCTACGGTGTCATACAGAATTATGACTGTTTAACAGAAGAGATGCAACTCTGACAAAAGAAAAATCGATTTTCTAAAGTCAGTTACTTTTGACATCTAAAATGACACTCTGTTAACTTAAAGAGAATCAAAACAAATTATTTCCTATTATGTTTTGAATAAACATGCAAGTCAACATTCAGCAAAATCCTAAAGTGAAATATTTAGAACAGTAATATAAAATTCAAATGTAAAACAACTGAAAAAAAAATTAAAATAACTAAAGTGAGAAAAAAAGTAAAGAATCTCCAAAACTCTATCCTTTTCTGTTTTACTGTTTTCCAAATTGCATGAAGCCCTTTCAATAACAACAAAAATCATTTAAATGATGACTTTGATCCCAAAGAGATACCTAATCCATACTCTTAACCTGAAGGATCATCATAAACATGTATGTGCCCAAATATACTTTTGTAGACACAGGAGCCAAAACTTTCTTCAGACATGGGTGTTACATGACTGAAAATCACCACTCAGGGCAGACTATTTAATATCCAATTATTTTTTCACTTAGGTCAGTAGAGATGTGAACAGTCTCAATAAATTTAATCTTCATGATATCTATAATACTATTCCCATTCTGAAATGGGAAAAAATGATGCTAGTAATTTGTTCCTAGCCAGGAATCTGTTACTAATTTATGTTTGTAGATTACCCAGGGCCGCAAAGTGCATGAGAGGGATTTACGTTCAGGTGAGTCAATGAGAGGGGGTTAAGCCCAGGTGAGTCAGAGAGGAGATGAAGCTCAGGTGAATTGGACTCGTGTTCTTCCCCACTGTCAAACACTATCCCGTGGTCCTGCAAACTTACACCACCAAGTATCTGAGTACCCACTCCAACTCATCTACGCCAAAAAGGCATGTTTTTGGCCAACTCGTTCCTCCTCTTATCCCATCTCTGAAGGCTTCATAAAAATTTCACAGCCTGCACCAAAGATCCTTTCCACTCTAACCACAGTCTTCATTTCCCATCATTTATCATCCCAGAGCTACCCAAAGCTGCACAGCCTCTTTCCCCTTCTTGACTGTGGTCCTCGTTTCCTACCTTCAGTCTACAGGCCTCGGGTTTTCTAATTAACCCCGAACCCCTTCTCTAAGTACTCCTGCAATGCGTCCCCTTCCTTCTCTTCCCGATCCCCAAATCAACCTTGTCCCCCAACTCTTTCCCCTCAAACTCCCCTCCTCCCGGGACCCTCCTACGTGACGGGCTCGAGATTTACATTCCTAGGGGCTTTCTCCTCCCCGCGTCCCCCACTCCTCCTCCAGTCCTAATCCTTTAACAAGTCCACTCGCACGCCTCTGTCCACGACAGCCACCTCGCCAGCGCCCCTAAAGCCCGGCCTCGCCCCGCACCCCAGCTCCCCCCCTGTTTCCACGCCCACCCCAAAGCCCACCCCCACCCCGCTCCCCCGCCTCCTCGGCGCCGACGCGGCGCCCGCCGCCTTGCCTGCTTTCCGCGGGGCCTGGGCGTCTGTCGGCTAAAGTGGGGGTGGGGGTGCCTGACTCGGCTGCGGGGGCAGGGGAAGCTGCGGGGCGGGCGCGGAGGGGGCCGGGGTGCGGGAGGTTTGAACACGGCGCTAGAGCAGGGGCGGAGACACTAGGCCCGGGGCGGCCGCGACGCGGCGACCTCGGCTCCAGGGTAACGGAGGCGGAGGCCCAGACTGCACCGCGGGGCGCCCGCGGCCAATGACAAGGCCCGCCCCCGACCTCCCATTGGCTCCTGTTGCTACAGAGTTCTCTTTCTATTGGCTTCGGTGGAACTGGAAGGCGTAACGATGCGTACGAGGGAAGGCGGCCGTTAGCTGCCCGCTCTAGCTGTGGCGGCGGCGGAGAGGGGCGAAGCGGTGCGAGCCGCGGCCCGGAAAAGCCCGCCCGGCCTTTTTAGGCTCCGCGGAGCCGGTGGTGGCCGCGGAGGGCCTAGGGGCTCCGTGGGTGGTGGGAGGGGAAGGCCTCCGCTGAAGTGAATTGTAAAAACGAGCCTCTCCCTAATTGAAAACAGTGAAAATTGTCTCGGGTCGCTTTTGGAAATCACTTGGTTTGGAATTAGAAACAGCTAGTCGCTTCTCTGTTTTTAGCCCTGAAATTGCTGATTTTCCAGAGGATGTGGAGTAACCATAATGATTCTTCTGCCTCGAAGTCCTGGCTTTCGTGAAGGACGAAGGCGCCCCGTGGTTTAGCAAGGGTTTGAGGTTGAATGACCTGTGAAACATTTACGCTTTTTTTTTTCAATGCCAATAACTATGGAGAGCTGCTGTATGGCATATTTTCCCTTTAAAAATAATGGACAGTGTATTAAACGGCGTTAATTGCCGGAGGCGAGGAAGGTTAAAAAAAAAATCGTCTTTGTGATGAATGTTCTTTCTAAGCCTTCTGATTACCAAGATGGTTTAACACCACTCTCCGCTGTTTCGCCATTGTTACCAGCTCTAGAAATCCCGTTCTGCAGACCATCTAATTCTTGACGGCAAAGGCGTTCTAATCACAGTCTTCTGACCATGAGTTATGATAATTCCGTTTCTTGCTTGGCCTTGTTTTGGACTTAAACTGTTTGAAACCTTTCATTTTATCCTATCAATATATTTTATTTCAAGTTAAAGATTAACCCACTTAAACAATATCATGTGTGACTGCGTGGTCGCTTCAGCCCTGTCAGACTCTGCGACCCTATGTACCATCACCCGCCAGTCTCCTCTGCCCATGGGGATTTTCCAGGCAAAAATACCGGAGTAGGTTGCCATGCCCTCCTCCAGAGAATCTTCCCCACACAGGGATTGAACCCTCATCTCTCATGTCTTCTGCATTGGCAGGCAGCTTCTTTACCATTAGTGCCACCTGGGAAGCCCAAACAATACCATAATTAAATGTAATTTTCTCTATGCGTTAATAATCGTTTGAAGAAAAGTAATTATCTGTTAGTGGAAAAGATGAGTAATATCAGAAAATGCACTGAAATAACTTCATTAATTTGTTTAAATACTCTTCATTTAAATAGCTCACTAGTACTCCGTTAAAGTTAATACTACATAGTTTAGTAAACGCATCAGTGGATTACTTTTAAAGGAAGTTGTATAAAGAGTCAAAAAACCATGCTGTAGTTAAAAACCCGAAAGACAAAGTCTCCAAAATCAACTGGGGTTTGCTAGCACTCAAGGACAGCTGAGAATGAAGGATATTTATTCAGCCATCACAATTTGATAGTGTAATCTCATTCTATCTTCATTCAGATACTAGACGGGGTATTGTTATTCGTCGTTCTACCTGAAGAGAAAGATTCTGAGAAGTTAAAGGACCTACCACTAGATACTAAAGTAGTAAGTGGTTGAATCAAGATTTAAGTCAAGGTAGCTAAATTCCAGGTTTCAAATTTAAGGCCTTTAATATGTTTTACCAACAAGCTGGTAAAAACTGAAAAGCAAGAAAGCACTGAAAAGTTTAGGAATCTCCATAAAATTGTCTAATTGGATGTGACACATTTTCAAGATCTTTACAAAGTAGAATTTTATTCACTCTTGTCATGTTTGAAATAACAGTGACTATCAATTTATTGGACCTTGGGAAAAGATTAGAAGAATTTATAAGCCTACAGAGGTTAGAGATCAGTTTATTGAACTAGGTTATCCCAAAATAGATAATTTCAGATGTTTTTATGTGATTTTACATGACTTTGATATTCTGATAGGACTGGAATTTTCTTAGATTATATACCATTTGCCATCTCATTTCACTATGTTACATAGAATTCTGCTTTTTGGAAAAAGAAGCAAAATCAATAAAACTACACCTTGGAAGCAAAATCAATAAAACTACACCTTTATATTTCTGCCACTTGAAATTATAATCAGCAGTAACCAGGCTTCTTTTCTTATTAAGGTTATATTTATGAAAAAGTTATTGTAATAATCATTGAGCACTTTAGAGTTTTATTTTTAATACTCTTGGGCTTACATTGGTATTGCAATATCTCCAGATTTAACTGAATGTTAATTTTTTGCAGTACTCTTGGTTGCTTGTTCAATGCTATATGGCCAATGATACAGATGATATTAATGAAAATTTTCCTAGAAATGCTTATGAACAGACTTATTTCCATTTTCCACAGGAGGAAACTAAAGTGTTTGAACAATTTGTTAGAAGCTTCATGAAATTAATAGGCAGAGTAGTAAGTAGACTTTGCAACTGCAGACAATCCAGAAATTACAATAACTATAATTTAAAGTGGGCATACTAGAAATAATCACAACTTAGCTAAAAGTCAGTTGCCCATTTATACAATTAAAAAAAAGTACTGTCACAGTTTTGTGTATTTTACCTAGATATGTGATACACAATGCAAAGTTCAAAAATTCTAAATCCAATTTTTGGTGATACATTGCTAGAAAATTTTAAATTCATTAATAAATTCCAGGTAAATAGTAGATTGTCAGCACATACTATTAACTTTAAAACATAATCTAATACACCAAGTGTTTAAAAGAAATTGAGAGACTTCCCTGGTGGTTCAGTGGCTGAGGATCCGCCTTCCAGTTTAGGGGACACAGGTTCCATCCCTGGTTGGGGAACTAAGATCCCACATACCATGGGGGAACTCAGCCCACAAGGCACAACTAGAGAAGTTGCAATGAAAACCCAGCACAACGAAAAAAAGAAAAGGAAAAAAAAAAAGAAATTGAATGGTTTTAGAAAACTTGAGTATAAAGAACAGTACAATTGGAGACACAGAAAGTGGTCTCCTCATATAAGAACAAATTTAGTCTGATTGTTGTTATTATTTGCCTTTGCAGTACAGAAAGGCTGATACTCTTTGATTATTGCTTTATTTAAGTAAGGGCTTCCCTAGTGGCTCAGATGGTAACGAATCTGCCTGCAATGCAGGAGATGAGGGTTTGATCCTTGGGTTGGGAAGATCCCCTGAAGTAGGGTATGCCTACCCACTCCAGTATTCATGCCTGGAGAAATCCATGGACAGAGAAACCTAGCAGGCTACAGTCCATGGGGTCCCAAAGAGTTGGACACAGCTGAGTGACAAACATACTTTTCTTTAAAGGATAAATTTTATTTGATCACTTTGAAATTCACAAGTTAATTATTTTGTTAGTGGAGAAAGAAAAGTATTGAGATATTTACTAGTATTTTTCTTTCATAATTGGTGAGTAAATCACTAATAGTTTCTCAATTTCATGGAGTCTATTTGAATCGGGGAGGGGGCGTTGCTTTTGTTTTGCATGAGTGTGTAAGTGAGTGAAAGTCGCTCAGTCCTGTCACTCTTTGCGACCCCGTGGAGTGTAGCCCACCAGGCTCTTCTGTCCATGGGATTCTTCAGGCAAGAATACTGGAGTGGGTTGCTATTTCCTTCTCCAGAGGATCTTCCCGACCCAGGGATTGAACCCTGGTTTCCTGCATTACAAGCAGATTCTTTACCATCTGAGCTTTGTTTTGCATAAAAAGAACTAAACCCAAAGTTGGTTTAAGCTAGTTTTTTCATATTTTGTTCCTCCACAATTACATCTTTAAGTAAGTCAACTTATAGATCAAAATGCTGTCTTCAACACAGTAGGACTAGCACTGAAAGGAAACTGTAATTCTATTTGTATTCACATTGTTCAGTGTGAAAGGGAGAATGATACAGTTTCCTTAGTAGATAACTGCCTGTTCTCAACTGAAAATAACCCACAGGAGATTCTGTTAAAATAAGTGACTATTTTTAATTGACAATAAATAACCTAGGTAAAGAAAAAGTATGTTTACTACTTCAGAGTTCTAGCAGAATAGCCAGCTATTTTTTCAGTGAAAAAATAAATGGCATAGAAGAACTGCAATGGAAAATCTGAGCTAGAAACCTTCATTCATTAAATACATATGGAGTTCTTGGGGGAATATAGAGATGAAAAATGAAATCATTGTCTTCCAGCTGCCTGCTATCTAATGAACAAGAAAGGTAAGTTTTTTCTGATTGCAGGTCCTATGTAATAAGGGCAATTATAAAGTTATGCCTAAGGTGCTAAGGGGACTTGGAGAAGAAACTCTCAACTCAGCCTGGTGGCCCAGATATGCTTCCCAGAGGAAATGACTCTTGATTTAGAGTTTATGTCACATAAAGCTAACCAGAAGTGGGAAGATATATAAGGCGGAAATAAATCAGTATATACCCAAGCAGGACAGCACATGCCCAGAGAGGCAGGGCAAATCCTTCAGTAAACATCACAGGGAGGGCTTGGGGAAACAGAGAGCATACACTGGGAGGGAATGGCCCCCCCTCTCTCCAGTGTGCACCTGAAGAGAAAGCAAGGGCTAGATTTTAAATGAACTGGTGTTTGTTTGTTTTTTAAATGTGTTCATTTGGCCGTGCTGGTTTTAGGTGCAGCACACAGGATCTTCGTTGCCTCATGAGGGCTCACTAACTGCAGCGCATGGACTCTTGAGCTGCTGAGCATGACCTTAGCTGCCCCAAGGCGTGGGAATCCTAGTTCCCAAATCAGACTAGCAATTGAATCTGCGTCCCCTGCATTGCAAGGTGGATTTTTAACTGCTGCACCACAAGGGAAGTCCCTAAATGCCTTTTTAAGCTTCTCAGTTCAGTTCAGTCACTCAGTTGTGTCTGACTCTTTGAGACCCCATGAACTGCAGCACGCCAGGCCTCCCTGTCCATCATTTAATCCCAAAAGCCATGAAGTAGTGACATAAATTTGGGGATTGATATGATTTGACCTCCACTTTAGGAAGAAGCTTCCTAGGAGCTTCCCTGGGAGCTCAGACAGTAAAGAATCCACCTGCAATACAACAGACCAGAGTTCGATCCCTGAGCTAGAAAAAGCTGTGGAGAAGGGGATGGCTACCCACTCCAGTATTGTTGCCTGGAGAATTCCATGGACAGAGGAGCCTGGCGGGCTACAGTCCATGGGGTTGCAAAGAGCTGCGATTTTGCATGCAGGCACACTTCACCAAAGATCGTGAGGACAGAAGGGCAAGTATGGAGGTACTTGTCCATTACTTGTCAAGGACAGTAATAGGTGGTTTGGTGACCATGTTTGAGATATCTTTGGGACATACATTTCCAACATGACTTAAGTACTTAATCAATAGTGTCTATAGCAGCTTTATTCATATTAGGCAAAATAGGAAACAATTCAAATACCCATCACATGAGAATAAAATTATAATGTAATGCTGGTCACCAATAGAATTAACAACTGATCAACACGGATGAATTTCAAAGACATGATGTTGAGCAAACGAAGTCAGACACAAAAAAAACATATATTCTGTATATTTCCATTAATCAATTCAAAACAGACAAAGTTCATCTGTACCAGTGAAAATCAGAACAGTTAGGGTAGTGATTGAAAGGGAGTGAAAGAGAATTTTAGAGTGATGTGAATTACTATATCTTGACTGAGGTAGTAGTTAAAAGAGTATTTCCTTTATCTAAACTTACCAGAATTTATACTTAAGATAGGTGTTATTCCCTATATGTGAATTTAACCTCAATTTTTAAAAATGGCTTAGTAAAAAAAAAAAAAAGTAAATTATATAACAGAAAAATCTAGAAGTAGACTCAGCTCCAAATATGGTGGTGATATAGTCCCCAAGTTGTGGCTGACTCTTGTGACCCCATGGACCTGCCAGGCTCCTCTGTCCATGGGATTTTCCAGGCAAGAATACCAAAATGGGTTGCCATTTCCTTCTCCAGGGTATCCTCCCAACCCAGGGATTGAACCCGGGTCTCCTGCGCTGCAGGTGGTCTCCTGCATTGCAGGCAGAATCTTTACCAACTGAGCCACCAGGGAAGCCCAATTACATTTTTGTTTTCTCTTTATCTCTTGCATGTACTTTCTAATGTGCAGGTTTTATATCTGGCAGGCTTTCCCTGTCAAGTTTGACCACTAAAGCTCGGGCTTACATTCTATTCGTCTAATAACCCATTGGAAAAGGGTTTTTTGTTTTTTTTTTTCAGAAAAGTAGCTCTTTTCTGATTGATCCAGAAGAAATCCTGGTATTAAAATCTCTGCTCATACCTGAACATGAACTAATTACTGTGGCCAGGTGGATCCTTTGGGTGGGGGAGGCAGAAAAGAATTTTCATGTTCATCCAGAAGAGTTGAGAGAGGTGGTTATCCAAAACAAAAATGGAATCTTGCTACTAAAAGAAGGAATACGGGACAAAACCACTAGATGTTCCCAAAAGTGATGGTAAACTTTTATTCAAATGGGTTCACAGCATCTGGTGATTTTTTAAATTCCTTTAAGAAAAGAACATGTAAGTCTAAGTTTCCTAGTCTTTAATATATAGAAGATCAGCCAAATTGGTTGTCTGCTGACCCCTTCTGATTTATAGTACCTCCACTGTCAAGACTTCCCCGTCAATAATTTCCAGGACTTTCCAGAAAGTATCTCATACTTACAACTAACCTCACTGGTAATCCTTAGGGAAGAAAACAGGGCTTCTGCCCTAGCATGTGACAGTCTACCTAATTTCTCTCCAGAACCCAGCAGTTTTCACTGGTGGCTGTCACTGATTGACTGAGTACCACAACTTATGTCCATGCCAAAGTTGAGCTGGAATGCTGCCAGTTACATGCAGTTGTTTCTCAGTTCCTAGCCTGCCTTTCTCTTTTCTATTATGTGATGCTGAGACTAGAACTCAGCTAACTGCATCGCCCAGACTCCCTTGTGAGTGGGCTCACTGGCAGGTTCTGACAGCAGGAGGCATTAGGAAAAGGCTGGAAGGCAGGCAGTGAGGAGAGAGACGTTCTTCATGTCCTTGTTCCTGTAACGTTACTGCGGCAGCAGCAGTTGGTTCTAGTCTGACATGTTTTTTCTGCTCCTCCGACTAGATACCTGGATTTCTCTCCTGTGGGTAGAGATACCAGCCCTGCTGGATCTTTTCTCTGAGTCCCTAAGTTTTAGTGACCCCCCCACCTCTATTCTTTGATTCCCTTAACCCATACAGGTAATTGCCTTTTGCAGGGCCCTTAGAACATTAGTTAAAATTAAAGCCTACACATAAAATAAGGAGAACATTAAAAAAAACAAAAAACTATGGAAACTGCCATCTGTCAGGGGACTGATCTGATCTACCTCTCTCTGTCTTCCTCTGCTTCTATTTCTGGCTAAGAAGCTATTTAAAGGTCACTGTAAAGGACTGCCCGTCTCCAAGCTTCTCAGCTGGCTTCGTGCCTCCTTCTATTTAATCCTCCCAACTGAACATCTGATTCATCGTTTTAACAATAACCCTTTCCCTCTGCCTCCCCTCCTCTCGCGGCTTTTCTTCCCATCATTTGTGGCTGGGCTCTCCTCCCTGGCCTGTCTGGACATGCCTGTGATGTCAGATGCCTGCACTTGAGCTGTCCTTTTTGTATCCATGGTGATGGATGAAAAATAAGCTGCTTTGGAGTGATTTAAACTTTAATCCATTCAAATGATGCATGCTTTATTACTATGCAGGTGACTTTTTTCCCTCCAGTACTTTCAGATCACTGAAATCTTGAATTATTAAAGAATTAACATGCCTTTTCTTCTCTTCCTCTCTTTTCCTTTTCTTCCTATTTAAAATCTTTTTTGCCTTGCTTAAGTTCAAATAATCTTTTTCATCTCAGGATCTGTAGCTCTTTTCTTGATAATGAAATCAACATGAAAATAATTTCAGAAATATGATTCCAAAGGAAAAAGAATTACAAAAGTTATTTAAAGTTCTTCCCACTACGTGTATATAAGGGACTTGTATTAGGCTAAGTAAAGCTTGGAGAGCCTATATAACACTTGGGAAAACATAAGCAAACTGTAAAACATTTACAAAGTGTCACTTCCCAAAATGTTGGCCTCTTAAAACCAGTATGTGAAATGACTTCAGTGGTCTCTAGGTATAGTATTACATAACTGGCTGCAAATCTTTCTGAATACGGGAAAGAGAAAATCTCAGCCTGGTGGCAGTTTTCAGCACTAATGCTAATACTTGCTGATCATTTAAAAAAAAAAAACAAACCAGGCTTTGTTTTATCAAAACAAGCTTTTTAAAAAAACAGGCATTTTTTAAAAACAAGCTTTGCAAGCAATGATTTCTAGCTAAAATGTATTAACCCTTTCCATTCTATCAATGTTTATAGTTTCCTTCTCATTTATGAACGACACTGATTTTCAGTGACCTAAAGTTTCTTTACATTAAAAATAACTGTAATAAATACTACAAGTGATACAAACAAATAGCAGAAGTCATGAAGGCAGCAGTTATGGGACACTTAATTCTTCACATTTGTGCTACAGTCAAAAGCCAAGATCCTGTCTGTTTTTCTGGTGGGGAAGAGGGTGAGGGGGTGATATGCATTTGTACACTTTTCTTAACTGTTACCTCTCTTATTTTCCTGCTACAAAGTCTGGGCACTCTTTGAATTAGTGTTTTTGTATTTTGGATATATACCTAAGAGTGGAATTGCTGGATCAGTACACTTCAATGTTCATAACAGCATTATTTGCAACTGCCAAAATATGGAAACAACCTAAGTATCCATCCACAGATAAACAGATAAAGAAGATGGGGTGTATATATACAATGAATATTACTCAGCCATAAAAAAAATGAAATTGTGCCATTTGCAGCATGAATAGACTTGGAGAGTATCATGCTAGGTGAAATAAGTCAGTCAGAGAAAGATAAATACTGTATGACATCACTTATATGTGGAATCTAAAAAATGAAACTAGTAAATAAAAAAGAAAGATTCACAGATACAGAGGACAAACTAGTGGTTACCAGTGGGGACAGGGAAGATGGGAGGGGGAAGGCAGGGGTAGGATTTTAAGAGGTATAAAACTATTAGGTATAAAATAAGCTACAAGGATATACTGCACAACACAGGGAATGTAGCTAATATTTTACACTAACTATAAATGGGATATAACCATTAAAATTGTATACCTATAACATAATATTGTACATCAACTATACTCCAATTTTAAAAATAGAAAAACAACAACAACAAAATAAAAAACCCCCACAAAAGTCTGACACTCAATGATCAATGTAGACAGAGGTGACTAAGCCCTGGGGAATAACATTAATATCATATGAACAGTCCAGAATAGGTGAGCTCATAGAGACAGAAAGTAGAACAGAGGTAACCAGAAACAAAAAAGGCAGAAGGGGATGGGAGCTACTGTCTAAAAGACACAGAATTTTTGTTTGAGATGATGAAAACCTTCTGGCAATGGTAATGGTAATGCAACTTTCACATTTATTTAGTGCCACTGAATTATACACTTAAAAGTGGTAAGTTTTACACAGTGATGTTTATTTTGGTGGTGGTTTAGTCGCTCAGTGGTGTCCGACTCTTTGCAACCCCACGGTTTGTAGCCCACCAGGCTCCCCTGTCCATGAAATTCTCCAGGCAAGAATCCTGGAATGGGTTGCCATTCCCTTCTCTAGGGGATCTTCTCAACCTAGGAGTCAAACCTGTATCTCCTACATTGCAGGCAGATTCTTTACCACTGAGCTACCAGGGATATTTTAGCACAACTTAAAAAATACTGCAATTCATGGCTGTTCTTAGCTTTGATGACAGAAGCTTTCATGAACTGGCACAGGTGGTCACATCTGGCTTTAACGTTGAGTGAAGCTGGCATGCCCGGGATGCCCTTCCGGAAAATTCGGAAGCAAAGCAGCACTCAGAGCACGTGCAGGCTGTGGCTGAGCAGCAGTAACCATGTGATTCATTAGATAAGATCCTGAGATGAGAGGGAGGCACCTGGGACTTCTCTGGTGGTCCAGGGGTTAAGAATATGCTTTCCAAAGCAGAGGGCGCGTGTTGGATCCCTGGTTGGGGAACTAAGATCCCACATGTCACAGGGCAAAGAAGCCCGAGTCCACAGCTACTGGCCCCGTGTGCTCTTGAGCCCCCATGCCACAACTAGAGAAGCCGGAGTACCACAACGAAGTACCACAACTAAGGGCTGATGCAGCCAAGTAAATAAATAAGAAACACAAATATATCCAGTTGCCTATGACTGCTTTAAAAAAAAAAAAAAAAGAAGAAGAAGAATGAGTGACCTGGATATGAAGACTCAGGTAAGAAATCAGACAGCAGGAAGCCAGGTCCCACTTGTCCTGTTTGGCATCCCTGAACTCTGTTTCTTCTTGTCAAAGGCTCAGTGGCCAGCTGCTTGCTCCTGGTGACAGGACAAGGGAGGGGTTGTGGTCATGGTATCAAGACCAGGCAGCACATCACTAGGTAAGACATTACCTAAGACATTTAAGAAAACTGTAAGAGTTGGATGAATTGAGAAGACTTTTTTCCAGATAATACAAATTAAATAATATAAAGACAAAGAGTGGGATAAAAGTTATTGAACCTAAAAAGTATCTCTGGTCTTCCCCTTACCCATTTCCTAGTATTGCATGAGATTTCCTGTTGATCCCGAGTTGTAGCTACTGCCCAAAACTGAGATCATTCTCTGAAGGGAAGTGAAAGTGTTAGTTGTTCAGTCATGTCCGACTCTTTGCGACCCCATGGACTGTAGCCCGCTAGATTTCTCTGACCATGGAATTCTCCAGGCAAGAGTACTGGAGTGGGTAGCTATTCCCTTCTTCAGGTGATCTTCCTGACCCAGGAATCAAACCTATGTCTCCTGCACTGCAGGCAGATTCTTTACCGTCTGAGCCACCAGGGAAGCCCCATCATTCTCTAAAGAGCCATAAATAGTTAGGACTCAAAACCTTCCACCAGAGCTTATTAAAAAGTATAGAATTAGCCTTAACGCTATCAACCACCACCCTCAAAAACTCCTTTCTTTGCCTTCATCTTACCAAAGGAAAGGCCTGGTGAGTGGGTGTGAGGGGAAGAAATCCAGGAGAATAATTCATAGAGATTCATCAGGTGCCTTGAAGAAGAGCAGACTAGCATCTTGGTCCCTGAATGATGCCTGCTAAGTTGCAACCTCTTGGGAACTTTGTGCTGCCATTGGACTACAGCATTTGAGCTGGTTTGGGGGTGTCTCCCATTGTTTATGAGGCATGCGTAGAGACTAAATGTTCATTTCCAGACTAAAATTTCTGATGGTGAGAGTAGAAAAGCCACTCCCAATAAGGCTTGAAGATACAGTGTGCCTAGAAGGGAAGGCTCCTGCTGCCAATCTGTTGGCTGTGATGTTAAAGGACATGGCAGCGACATCTGGAGACTCAAGATTCCATGTGCAGGAGTGGGAAATTAGAGGAGAAGCAGAAGAGCCCAGGGTAGCCCAGGAGACGGGAAAGCAGTCAAAGAACAACCCAGACAGACTGGAAGGATGACCAGCAGGGCAACCTGAAGGAAGTCTGGTTGGACCTTCTCTTCCTCACACCAACTGAGGGGACCTGGGGAAAGCTGAGCATTGCCCCAGGGCACCCACACTTCAGCTGCCTGGGGACCATCTCGCTCTCAGAGGCATTGGTATCAGACAAGAACATGATGAACCAGAGAGAGACAAGTGATGCCTCCCTACTGAGACCCATGAGCCATCACAGAAGAAGGTGGAGGTCGACCCTCTCCATACTCCAGAGCCAGCTGGACCGCTCCCCTCCTTTCGTTGTGTTCAGAGCTCCAGCTTCTGCTATGTGAGGGAAGGAAAAGAGATTGAGTCAGAAATGAGCCCGAAGCTTTAAAACTGGGATACACTTCCAACCCTGAAAGTAGCAGCCATGTTATAGAATCTGCCCAAAATGTTAATCTGGAATTCAAGAGAGCACAGTGGAAAGCAGTGATACTGCTGTATTTTTGAATATTGAGACAGCTTCATTAACATACATAATCCAACTATGTACACAATTTTTATGAGTTTTTTTCCACTTGATGACACAATTCTTTCATCTTAAAAAAATCTTCATGCTCACAAAAAAATCTATATAAATATGGTTTATAATAGTCTATTTCCATTTTACAGATATGTCACAACTTGTTAACCATTAATATTGTAGGATACTGATGTTGTTTTCAAATTTTAAGAATTCTAACATTTATTTGTTCCTTTAAATGTGATTATTATTTTCATTATTAAATATCCGCTGATCCATGGACAAAGAGATTCTGACCACCAAGTAATCCATTAGAACACAGTCTGTGGTACTGGTAAGCTACAGAAGTTTCTGATGATGCATCTCCTAAGCTGGCAGCATTACACACTTTATGCTTCTGGTGCTTGCCAATTTGTGTGGAACTGGTGGCTGTAGTCCTAAAGGGTATAACATGTCCCTGCCTTCCAGAATATAAGCACCACAGGGTAGGAGTTTGTCTCTGTTTCATTCTCTGCCATATGCCTGGCACGTAGAACAGGGATCAACACAGAGTAGGCACCAAAATAGTAGTTTAAAACAAAAAACTGCTTTCTGTGCTGGTATCGCTCTCGCAAACATGGTGAACGTCCCAAAAACCCGCCGGACTTTCTGTAAGAAGTGTGGGAAGCACCAGCCCCACAAAGTGACACAGTACAAGAAGGGCAAGGATTCTCTGTATGCCCAGGGAAAGCGGCGTTATGACAGGAAGCAGAGTGGCTACGGTGGGCAGACTAAGCCGATTTTCCGGAAAAAGGCTAAAACTACAAAGAAGATTGTACTGAGGCTTGAATGTGTTGAGCCCAACTGCAGATCGAAGAGAATGCTGGCTATTAAGAGATGGAAGCATTTTGAGCTGGGAGGCGATAAGAAGAGAAAGGGCCAAGTGATCCAGTTTTGAACTTCATATTGTGTTTTATTATGAAGACAATAAAAATTTGAGACTGTTTACTTCAAATAAAAAATAAAACAAAAAACTAATGTAGTTTTAAGTAGGAATGGGATGTAATGACTCTTCAATTTCCTTTTGGTTTTTGCAGAGTGCATTTATGGGAACCACTTAGGAGGTGGTTAGGATAAGAATGGACCTAACAGAAGAAAATGACAGGAAGCAGGGCGGCTAGTAGAAGACAGGACAAAGTGGGGGAAGGAGCTTCACGTTCTGGTATCTGAATAAATATTGACACTATGCTACAGCTTTGTTTTTATTGAGATGTAAGTTAACCAATTCAATTAGTGAGATATCAGACTCATAATAACATGGCTGAAACCATTCAATGGCCATACAGGGGAGGTTATTCCTAGTGTTGCCAAGTGTGGACTGAACACACACACCTAAGCCCCATGAAGTCCCAGGGAAATAACAGAAGAGCCATCACATAAATCTTAAAAAACATTTTTAAAGATTAAAAATGTAACATACTTCCATGGGACAGGGATAACAACTGACCAAAAGTTTGCAGAAATTCTAGAAGAGAGAAACTAATTAGGATCAGACTAAAGGTGGAAATAGAGAAGTGAAAAGCTACAAGCCCAAAACTTCATGGGTAAGAGAAGTCCTTTCTAAATGAGGCCCAGAGAAATCCCAAGTTCAGAGACAATGTTGGCAAAAGTCAGTTTAAGATGGGGTTATCATCAGTAGAATTAATGAAAGAACTACTGAGACAGTTGAGTCCTCCCTGCTCTCCTTTCCCTGGGTTTATATCCCCAAACTCAGTCTACAAACAGCATGCCTGGAAGAGCTCCTTAAAGCCACAAGACACTATCAGCATGATGTGCGTGCGTGCTAAGTCACTTCAGTTGTATCTGCTTCTTTGCAACTCTGGACTGCAGTCCTCCAGGCTCCTCTGTCCATGGGATTCTCCAGGCAAGTATGCTGGAGTGGGTTGTCATGCCCTTCTCCAGGGGATGTTCCCAACCCAGGGATCTAACCCACATCTCTTACAACTCCTGCACTGGCAGGCAAGTTCTTTACCACTAGCGCCACCTGGGAAGCCCTATCAGCATTATAAATGTCAAAAAATTTTTTAAAAAATTTAACAAAACTCAGGAAGGAAAAAGGTAGAGGATCTGCAAATGTACTAATTTCCTCATCTTTCATAACTAGTTGATGAATACCACCTAAAATTAATGTCAATAAATAGAAGTGAGAGGTTAACCACCACAAACAAACAAAATGCTTTACATTCAGAGGATTAGATGAAAATGATTACCCCTGGGGAGTGAGACACAGGGGTAATGAGGGAGTCTTATGAGGGAGGGGCAAGGCAGCACAGGTTATGAGGGAGGGGCAAGGCAGCTTAGAGAAATCTGTATGACTTAGAAGACTTTCTAAGTTTTGATACGGCTTTAATAAATTGTTATATGTTTAGTGAGAGGAAAAATTGGGCTTCCCTATAGCTAAGCTGGTAAAGAATCCTCTGGAATGCAGGAGACCTGGGTTCAATCCCTGGGTTGGGAAGATCCCCTGGAGATGGGAAAGGCTACCCACTCCAGTCTTCTGGCCTGGAGAATTCCATGGACTGTATAGTCTGTGGGGTCACAAAGAGTCAGACACGACTGAGTGACTTTCACTTCCACTTCAAGAGGAAAACAGAAATAAACACACTAAAATGTTAATAGTGGTTGCTTTTGAATGACAAGAATTATGGACATTTGGGGTTTTTCTATAGCTCTACATTGTCCAATCTTACTATCTCCATTACTTTTGTCATAGAAAAAAAAATTTTATTAAGGAACTATATAGCACAGGAAACTATACTCAATATATTGCAATAACCTGTGATGGAAAAAACCTAAAAAACAATATATTATGGGCTTCCCTGAAGACTCAGATGGTAAAGAATCTGTCTTCAATGCAGGAAACCTGGGTTCGATCCCTGGGTTGGGAAGATTCCTTGGAGAAGGGAATGGCTATCCACTCCAGTATTCTTGCCTGGAGAATCCCATGGACAGAGGAACCTGGGGGACTACAGTATATATAAAACTGAATCACTTCCTGTATGTCTGAAACTAGCACAACATTATAAGTCAACTATACTACAATTAAAATATTTTAAAAATAAATTTAAAAAATTAAAACAATAAGAAAAATTAGGCTCTCAAAACACACACACATACAAAGTAACTGTTGTGACCCAGGCTTTGCTGTAAAGTATTACACATGCAAATAAAGAATTTGAAACAATATGTAGCTGAAGAGAGAAGCCTTGGTTTTGTAACTACTGGTAACAGAAAGACAGAAACTGGACCTTAAGAGCAGAAACTGGCACTGATTTCAGAAAGGAATGAATTCTGCACGGACACTGGAATGGAGAGTTTGACCAGCTATGGGTTTACTGAGCCACCCCTGAATTTTCCCCTGACTGGGATTCTCTGCTTCTCTAGCTTCTTCCGTAGGATGAGACATGCATATCCATCCTCCTCCCTTATTTAATATGACAGAGACAAAAACCTGACCGCTGCAGACATCACTAAGGAGACCTTCCCCGTGAGGGCTTACTCCACCGAGCTGCTGCTTCCCGGCTCTGCACTGGCTGGTCCTATGTGACGCAAACCAGGCTGGTTCTTATAGAATTACCTCCACGATCACCTGACTGCTGTTCCTGCAAATGGTCAAATCAAGACCACGTGGGCTGCTAAGTTCTTCTATAGGATGGTCACCACATACGGTGTGGTGGTGGGGGTGGTGGTTCAGTCGCTCAGTTGTGTCTGATTCTATGCAACCCCATGGACGGCAGCATGCCAGGCTTCCCTGTCCTTCAGTAACTGATGACCCTAGAAGATGCCTCTGTGTCTCAGACAGTTAGGCAAGCGTGTCTTACTGGGACTTCAATGTCATGACCATGTTTCTGTGCCTTGCTTATTAATATTTTTTCTGCCAATGTGCCAGAAGAGCCTATCCTTTCATGCAATATCCAGCAGAGATTTTCTACAAAAGTCAATAGTCAAGGGTGCAGTGTTTGTTGAAGATCAAAAGGGGAGCGTGCCAGCCTACTACAGAGAAGAGCTCCTTGAGAAATATCCATCATTTTAAGGAACCTGATGAAGGCCAATCGAGAATTTTTGCACAAAGTTTCAAAATTTGAAGGGCTGTTCTTCCCCCATTTCCAAGCTTTTATTTATTTAAAATCTTTTTATTGAGGTATAGTCGATGTACAATATTATGTAAGTTTCAAGTGTACAGTAGAATAATTCACAATTTTTAAAGGTTTTACTCCATTTATTAATATACATAATTGGGGGACTGTTACTCTTTTTAAGCTGTATGGCGTCTTCACTGCTGCGCATAGGCCTTCTCTAGCTGCAGCGAGTAGGGGCTGCTCTTCGTTGTGGTATGTGGGCTTTTCATGGCGGTGACTTCTCTGGTTGCCGAGAGTGGGCTCTAGGTGAACGGGCTTCAGTAGTTGTGTTCTAAGGGCTCAGCTGCCCTTTGCTGTCTGGGATCCTCCTGGACCAGGAATTGAACCCGTGTCCCTTGTATTAGCAGGTGGATTCTTAACCACTGGACTACCAGTGAAGCCCAGGACTGCTACAGGGGAGCTTTTTTCATTGCAGCTATAAAGAGGTTTTGAATTATGTACAAGTTCTTAGGAGTTACAAAGCCTCATCTCTCAAATCCTTTATTACATAATGGAGCAGTAGAAGCTATTGAAATATTAAAGGAGTCATGGCTGCTTTGCAGTGGTTTATCTAAAGCTGGCTGGGATATTTTTGGCTAAGATCTTACTTCTCAAAGTGGAGTGAGTCCACAAACAAGCAGCATCAGCAAGAGCAAGGCACTTAGAATCTCAGGCCCCGCCGAAGACCTACAGAATCGAAGCCTTCATCCAGGTGATGCGTATACACAGCAAAGTTTGAAAAGCACTAGTTTAGGAGAATCCAAGGCAACGGCGACCCACTCTAGTGCTCTTGCCTGGAGAATCCCGTGGACGAAGGAGCCTGGTGGGCTGCTGTCTATGGGGTCGCACAGAGTTGGGACACGACTGAGGCGACTTAGAAGCAGCAGCAGCAAGGCAGCTTTGGGAATGCTCTCAGCTGTCGAAACAATGGCTCTTTTATGAATTTTACAAATACTATCTGAGCATTCTATGATGAGTATTTGATACTTTAGGTGGTTACATGCGTCTCATGGTGATTGCAGTATTTCAGACTGCAGTTACGCTAGGCACGAGACTCTATGCCAAAGGTTCGGAATCAGCCCCTCGTTGTCTTGGTGATTCAAACCCTTTCAATTGTGTTGCACTAGACCAGAGAGAATCCCATCTCCAAAGAGTGTTCAGTTTTGGTATGGAAGCTGCTTTTTAATCATGGCTGGAATCTTCCTTTGAGAAACAATTTATATAATATCAAAAAACAAGTGGAGAAAGAAAAAAAAAAGTTTGTAGCTGGTGTGAGTCAAGGAACAAAGTTCTCATTTTACCATCTAATTAGCCACGGTCTCTGAGTTTGTACCCGCCAGTCCCAATGTTACTCTGATCAAAATTACAGAATGTTGAGGAAGATGGGTGGAAATAATTTTAAAGACTATTTCTATTGAAACTCTTCAAAATTACAACAAACTTCAATTTTAGACAAGATACACATATGCGCAGAAGAACTGAGTGCAAAAGGAAAAGTTTATCACATAAATGAAGATAATCCATGCTTGTGGCCCCAGTGAAAGGAAGAGATCCAAAACTTGTGTGTTTTGGTGTGTTTCCTTTCCTGCACCACTCGGACAAGCATGTAAAGCATGTCAACATCAAAACAAGAAGGGTGACTTTTGCAGCCATGATAGACAGAAACCATCAGAATAGCAGAGATTCTAGATGACTTAACCTTGTAGGACTGAGCCATCTTCCTTCCTTTTCCATTCAGTGTCTTTGATAATGAACAGGTTTCTGAGAAAATTATATGGCCTGGCCCCAGTTTTAAAGGACTGTTCTTATTCTGTTATTGTTCACAAGTCATTATTTATCATCCATTTCTTAATGGACCATAAGTTATTGCTTATCATCCATTTATTTTTCATAAGTTATTTTTTATCATCCGTTTCTTAATGGTCATTTTAATATTACGTGGCCAAATGAGCTGTGTAGCGCTTATAATTCTCAATGATCTTTGGAGAGGCAAATAACCTCTTATTTTTCATGTTGTAACCATAGTAGGTATGTTCATGCTATGCCATCATGATAACTGTCTACTGAAAAAAGATTAAATAGGAATTTCTGGAAGTATCTAGAAGATTTTTAATAAGAAATTCCAGAGGTGGGAGAGAAACATAATTTTTAAATCACAAAGTTTGTGCTAAGGACATAATATATGCAAAAATATTAATAGAGCCTTTCTAATCTTCTTTTGACAAGTTCTACAGACAGTCATTTGAGAATTCTTGTTTCTAGAGTATTCTTTGAAATTCAATAGAGGATTTATTGAGGAGTCTGCAACAGGGAATAAAAAATGCTGACTTGAAATTTGTAATTCAAATGTACTTTCCTCCAAATCCTAAACTTCAGTCCATCAGAACATAAGTCAAAAATGTAAAATGGAATAGCTTTCCTACGGCAGAGTGATGTGGCTAATTGCACAGACTCTGAGGTCAGAGGTCAGAAAGACTTGGCTCTGTCACTTAGAAGGTGCATGCTGGGGCAAGTTACTCAAAACGCTCTGAGTTTTAGTTTCCTTATTTGTAAAATGGAAGCCAAAATGTTCACTTCTTCAGATTTTTGTAAATTAAATAACATAATTGAGTAGTAAACCCTAAGGCCAATGAGTATATGTAAGTGTATGTATATTATATTATTACTATATACCTAGTAATATGTAGCTAGACAATGAAAGAGTTAGACATTATGTAGATAAATATTGTCATTATAGATACTGTTATGAAATATCTATCAGTATCTGGCTAGATAATGTAAAAGACAAGATGTTTCATTCACAGTAGTCACATTTCATGACCTACATAAAGAAAAAGCTAAAAATATAACATGTCCCTGGAAAGGAAAACTGAATAATTTAAAGGTGTCAAATCATCCCAAATTGATTTATAAGTTCACTGACAGTCCAAACTCCATGTAAAAGTTTTTTTCAAAATGATCTTAAAATATATTCAAATGAATAAGCACACAAAGTAAGTCTAAAAATGAAAACTAATAATTATGAGGAGAAATATAAAATGTTCAAATTAAAATATTAGAGTGCTACCAAAGGTTTTACAATAATAGTGACATAAATTTAATATATGATAAAGAAAATTTCTCAAATAAAAATACGAATTATTCATTAAATGACTCTGGGGAAAATCACAGACTTAGAGATCTCTATTTATAACCAATACCTTATACTATTTCATCAAATACATATCAAATGAATTTAAGAACTAAGTATAATATTCAAAATATAAAAAGCAAGTATAACATGAAATATTTATCCAATTTCTGCAAGCAGGAAGCTTTCTAAAGTTATAAATCCTGAAAGAAGTTTCCAGTAAAACATATAAACAAAAGATACAAATATAGACAATTGCCCAAAGAGAAGTTCATGCATCTTATAAATATGGAAAGATCTAACATCATTAGAAGCCTTTAAAATTTTTCAGAATGAAGTGATTAGATCCAAGTAGATTCTGTTTTCATTTCTCCACTTATTTCTTATTTCAAAAATGAAAATACTGAATGCTGGTAAGGAGGTATTAAAACAGGCACTCTCAGACACTCTGGTAGTATAAAGTGGTTTGAATTGTTTTGTTAGCAGTATATCAAAGTCTTAAAATGACTGTATCCCTCAACCCAATAATTCCTCTTTTAGAATTATTCAGTTTGAAGAAATTCCTCTGTACAAAAATTATAATGTACAAAATACAATAATCACTAAAGTATTTAAAATGAAAATTGATACTATAAACTGTAATGTGATTAAATATTATCTTATATGATTAAACTTTGGAAACATTAAAAATGTTAAATTTATAATGAGGAAAGGAAATAATACAATGATTTTTAAAAAGGAACAAACTTTAACATAAAAGCATAATATATGTGCAAAAATATTAACTCTGGTTTTGGATGATGGAACTACTGGATAATTTTTGAGTTTGTGTTTTAAATATAGGTTCTAATTTGTCTATTTTGAACATGTTTAACTTTTATGATTAGGAACAGATAAAGTACTTTAGAAAACTCAGTAACAGATTTACTTTTATAACAATTCATGCTTTTTTGCCATGTGAGAAATATATAAAATAACAATTGCCAATTTATATTTCTTTCCAGACCACAAATACAACTATTGACTCTTGGAAATCCCATGTACAGAGGAGCCTGGTGGGCTGTAGTCCACAGGTCGCAAGGAGTCACACATGACTTAGTGACTCAACAACAACAAAGGTGTCCAAGTAGAATGCTATTACATACAATTCAATAAACTTTGATCTAAAAACATGATTTGTTTGTTTTAATCAGCAGATATAAAAGAGTACCTGCATTTTATTTTATAGATAATTTCTAAATTAAATGATGATAAGTAAGATGATTGGGTAAAGAAGACACAGAATTATGTGAATCACACTGTAATTTTTATTAACATTAATACCTATAAAATTTTTCCCTTTTAATTCATGATCACTTTAGTGATTTATGACAAGAAAAAATAAAATTAATGACTTTGAGAAGATTTTAAAATTTCCAAATTATTATTAAAATATGAAAGGTTTAAAATTTTATTGAGCAACAAAAAGCATCCTGAAAAGATTTTCAAAAACATCTACAAATGAAATAATGTGAGGAGCTATTACTAGAGAAATGAGAGCACTGGAACTATTCCCCTGGGAGTGTTCCCAGATTGTAGCAAATATTACCATGCAGTAGCCTTCTAAAGGTAATTATGTTTGGAATATTTACATATGGACTAAATGTGCACTGGAGGAAAATGCATTGTAATTAGTAGTGGATAAGCTTGCTAGGACACTGATTCAGCCAGCAAACATTAGAAATCCAGAATGTCTTTTTTCTAAGCCAATTTTAATATTTTACAATTCATTTATGTGTCCCATTTGGCATGCAAAACTTTTTCCAGAATGCTTCTAAGAGAAAAGTTACCCTTGATTACACAGAGTGTGGAATTAATCAGGCTGGAATGGACAAACAATTATGTATATTACAGTTTATTATTTTGAACTTCACTGATTTAAGACATGATCATTCAAGTCTGACTTGGCTCTTGTTTTCCTTGGAATCATCAAGGGAGAAAATGTTTACAATGCAAATGAATAACGTAATTGAGAATCTCCTAAAAGAGAAAAGTTAATTTAAACACATCAGCACATTGATTTGCTATGAGGGTCAAATGAATTTCACTTGAATGAAATGAATGAGTTATTCCTGCAGGGAAGGAGACAGTATAGCCGTGAGGAATGAACAACAGATGAGAGGATGTGTGTGGAGTCTGTTACTTTAACCTCTGCAAACAACTCAGCTCTTTGACTAGATGGACCTTTGTTGGCAAAGTAATGTCTTTGCTTTTTAATATACTATCTAGGTTGGTCATAACTTTCTTCCAAGGAGCAAGTGTCTTTGAATTTCATGGCTGCAATCACCATCTGCAGTGTTTTGAAGCCCAGAAAAATCAAGTCTGTCACTGTCTCCATTGTTTCACCATCTATTTGCCATGAAGTGATGGGACCAGATGCCATGATCTTAGTTTTCTGAATGTTGAGTTTTAAGCCAACTTTTTCATTCTCTTCTTTCACTTTCATCAAGAGGCTCCTTAGTTCCTCTTCGCTTTCTGCTATAAAGGTGGTATCATCTGCGTATCTGAGGTTACTGATATTTCTCCCGGCAATCTTGATCCCAGCTTATGTTTCATCCAGTCCAGCATTTCGCAGGATTTACTCCGCATTTAAGTTAAATAAGCAGTGTGACTATATACAGCCTTGACATACTCTTTTCCCTATTTGGAACCAGTCCATTCTTTCATGTCTGGTTCCAACTGTTGCTTCTTGACCTGCATACAGATTTCTCAAGAGGCAGGTAAGGTGATCTGGTGTTCCTATCTCTTGAAGAATTTTCCAGAGTTTGTTGTGATCCACACAGTTAAAGGATTTAGCGTAGTCAATGAAGCAGAAGTATATGTTTTTCTGGAATTCTCTTGCTGTCTCCATGATCCAACAGATGTTGGCAATTTGATCTCTGGTACCTCTGCTTTTGCTAAATTCAGTTTGAACATCTGGAAGTTCTCGGTTCATGTACTGTTGAAGCCTACCTTGGAGAATTTTGAGCATTACTTGGCTAGCGTGTGAGATAAGTGCAATTGTGTGCTGGTTTGAACTTTCTTGGGGATTGGAATGAACACTGACCTTTTCCAGTCCTGTGGCAATGGCTGAGTTTTCCATATTTTGCTGGCATTTTAAGTGCAGCACTTTAACAGCATCATCTTTTAGGATTTGAAATAGATCAGCTTGAATTTCATTACCTACATTAGTCTTAAGCTCAACATTCAGAAAACTAAGATCATGGCATCCGGTCCCATCACTTCATGGCAGATAGATGGGGAAACAGTGGAAACAGTGTCAGACTTTATTTTGGGGGGGGCTCCAAAATCACTGCAGATGGTGATTGTAGCCACGAAATTAAAAGACGCTTACTCCTCGGAAGGAGAGTTATGACCAACCTAGATAGCATATTTAAAAGCAGAGACATTATTTTGCCAACAAAGGTCCGTTTAGTCAAGGCTATGGTTTTTCCAGTAGTCATGTGTGGATGTGAGAGTTGGACAGTGAAGAAAGCTGAGCACCGAAGAATTGATGCTTTTGAACTGTGGTATTGGAGAAGACTCTTGAGAGTCCCTAGGACTGCAAGAAGATCCAATGAGTCCATCTTAAGGGAGATCAGTCCTGGGTGTTCATTGGAAGGACTGATGTTGAAGCTGAAACTCCAATACTTTGGCCACCTGATGTGAAGAGTTGACTCACTGGAAAAGACCCTGATGCTGGGAAGGACTGGGGGCAGGAGGAGAAGGAGACAACAGAGGGTGAGATGGCTGGATGGACTCAATGGACATGAGTTTGGGGAGACTCCAGGAGTTGGTGATGGACAGGGAGGCCTGGTATGCTGCGGTTCATGGGGTCGCAAAGAGTCGGACACGACTGAGTGACTGAACTGACTGCCTGATACTAGCCTTGTTCATAGTGATGCTTCCTAAGGTCTATCTGACTTCACACTCTAGGATGTCTGGTTCTGGGTAAGTAATCACACCATCATGGTTATCTGGGTCATGAAGATTTTTTCATATAGTTCTGTGTATTCTTGCCACCTCTTCTTAATGTCTTCTGCTTCTGTTAGGTCCATACCATTTCTATTCTTTATTGTGCCTATCTTTGCATGGAAAGTTCCCTTGGAATTTCTAATTTTCTTGAAGAAATCTCTAGTCTTTCCCATTCTACTGTTTTCCTCTGTCTTTGCACTGATCACTTAGAAGGCTTTCTTATCTCTTCTTGCTATTCTTTGGAACTCTGCATTCAGATGGGTATATCTTTCCTTTTCTCCTTTGCCTTTTGCTTCTCTTTTTTTCTCAGCTATTTGTAAGGCCTCCTCAGACAACCATTTTGCCATGTTGCTTTTCTTTTGCTTGGGGATGATTTTGATTACCACCTCCTATACAATGTTATTTACCTCCATCCATAGTTCTTCAAGTACTGTGTCTATCAGATCTGATCCCTGGAATCTATTTGTCACTTGCACTGTATAATTGTAAGGGATTTGATGTAGGTCATACCTGAGTAGCTTAGTGGTTTTCCCTACTTTCTTCAATTTAAGTCTGAATTTTACAGTAAGTATTTCATGATCTGAGCCACAGTCAGTTCCCAGTCTTGTTTTCGTTGAGTGTATAGAACTTCTCCATCTTTGACTGCAAAGAATATAATCAATCTGATTTTGGTATTGACCATCTGGTGATATCCAGGTGTAGAGTCATCTTTTATGTTGTTGGAAGAGGGTGTTTGCTATGACCAGTGTGTTCTCTTGGCAAAGCTCTGTTAGCCTTTGCCCTGCTTCATTTTGTACCAAGGCCAAACTTGGAGAACAAACATAGAGTCAGAGGTTTACTTTTAAAAAACAAGAAAGGAACCCTCCTACACTGGTGGTGGGAATGCAGTCACTGTGGAGAACAGTATGGAGGTTCCTTAAAAAACTAAAAATGGAGCTGTCATATGAGCCAGCAACCCCACTTCTGGCATATATCCAGTGAGAACTCTAATTTGAAAAGAGACATGAACCCCAATGTCCACAGTAACATATAAATTTTCTGTGAAATAAGAAAGATCTCTGACCTTCTGACCAATGGTGAGATGGCTATTACTCAGCAAAATATTCTGATAACAAACTGATATGAATATATAAGATGCATTCTTGGTTACTTGTGTTGTTTTTTAAGTTAACTTAAAAAGTTGGAGTTTTCATTTTTTACTTTTCTAATTTTATTGAAATATAGCTGATTTACAGTGTTGTGGCACTTTCTAGTATACAGCAAAGTGATTCAGTTATACATACGTATCCTTTTCTTAGACTTTTTTCCATGATAGATTATTACAAGATACTGAGTATAGGTCCCTGTGCTATAAAAGGGTCCTTTTTGGTTATCTATTTGATATATAGTAGGGCATATATTTTAATTCCAAACTCCTAATTTATCTTTCTTTCCCTCACCTTTGGTAACCATATATTGTTTTCTATGTCTGTGAGTCTATTTCTGTTTTGTAAATGAGTTCATTTGTATCATTTGTTAAGATTCCACACATAAGCCATATCATATATATGATACTTGTCTTTGGCTCACTTCACTTAGTATAATTTTTAGGTCCATCCATGTTGTTGCAAATGGCATTATTTCATCTTTTTATGGCTTAGTAATATTCCATTGTGTGTATACACCACACCCTCTTAAAAAAGTGTTCAAACATATGCAAAAATAGAACAATATAATGAATCTCCATGTTTCTATCACTAAATGAAAACAGTTATCAATATTTTCATGGCATGGACTTTGATTAGAATTACCACTGGCAGGTGTGTCTTGTCTCTTTCACCTTATTATCTGGAATACCAAGCAACAACTTAATGAACAAATTTCAAATTACAAGGAAAAAAAAGGATTTAGTTCCCAAAGCTGTAACAGGAAAAAGGGAGCTAAGACCACTGTTGGAAGAATACTGCACTCTAGTAGACCAGTTTGATATTAAAACTGGTTAGATGACAGTGTGAAACAGAATGAATCACAATCTAACCATATACTTCCACCCCGCCTTGACCCCCACTGCCCACCAATACACACACACCAAAAAGGTAGGCTGATCCACTTTCCAGGGTCCGGAAGGAAGGAAGAAAAGAAATAGATTGACATGTACCAACTTTCCAAAGAATAAAAGAGGAGCTATTTTCGATGTGTAGAAGAAGGGCACATCAGGAATGAGGGATCGGATTGTTAGGGAAATTAAATAGTCTTGTTCAGGCTTCAGAGACAAAGCCGAACAGGCCTCTGACCTTGCTTTTAACCTGCCTGGACACTGCCTGGACTAGGAGTGACTGTGAGTGACTGCCTGCTGTGAGTACAAGACTTGCAGCATCTTAGATAAGGTGGGGGAGAAGTCTTGAGATTGTTGAGCCCCTGGAGGGGAACTGGCCAACCAAGCCCTGGTTTAGCAACATTCCAAGTTTTACAAGACAAAACAGCATTAACATGAGAGCAGAGCTGCAGTTTGGTCACAGATTGATGATGAAATCAGTTTGCATCCTGGGATTATAAGCAGGAATTTCAACTGCAGTCATTGAAGTCTCACCCATTGAGCAGACAGGTTCCCTGGGACCCTTTCCCAAGTGGGACCCCTTCCCAATTGGAACCCCAGATGTGCTGTGACACGTGACTTCCCAGCGCTGATTAAGTCTGGATGTTGGTCAAAATCCAATGTATTCTCCGCTCTATTTCTCTTTTCTTTTAATGTTAGTATATTAAAAGTAAGCTAGATAATTCTGACTGCAGCCTACCAGTCTCCGCCATCCATGGGATTTTCCAGGCAAGAGTACTGGAGTGGGTTGCCAGTGCCTTCTCCGCTTTAATGTTACTATATTGAAAGTAAGCTAGGTAATTCTTTAATAAATATCTATATTATTTATTTATATATAACAAATGGCTTATTTTGTTAACAAATCCTTCAAACCTCAGATGAAAGTGAAAACTTTCGGCAAAACAGGGATTGATAAATAACAGCATATTGCAAATATAAAAAGGAAGCAAACAGAATGAAAGAATCAGAAACAGAAGCAGGTAGAGATGACTGAGGTAAATAGGAGGAGACAGGAACTTTTAAGGAGAAGAAATAGGAAGAGCTCAGTCCAATAAGAGGCATCTAAAAGCAAAACAACAAGTATAGCAAGCAGCGCCACCTTGGTCTCTAATGTCATCCTCACAGAAAGGAACCAGGGCTTCTAGGAGGAATGGCTGATTCCAGGGCTAGTATGTGGCTACCATACTGAATCATACAAGTGTAGTCTCTTCCCCCTGTATTACAGACTAGTAACTAGAGACCCCAGCAAGTTATGTAACTTTTTCAAAGTCATACAGTTTGAAAGGCAAAAATAAAAATTAAAACCCATATCTCCTGATTCATAGAAAGTTGCCTTTGCACTATGTCACATTATTTCTATGTATAATTGTTTGTATGTACATATCTATTTTATTTAGTTATATTTTATGTTTATATTTTTTATATTTATACTATTACATTTACTTATAAAGAAAAATTCACATATCTTAAAATGAATATTATACTACAAGCTCCCTGAGAACAGGGATATTTTCTTTCTGATTCACTGACATTTTATCAGTGCCTAGAAAAGTAATGAAAAAGTACATTATTGGTGCTTAGGAAATAGTTCTTGAACAAATGAATGTATGGACAGTTATAAGACTATTTGTCACATAAATCATTAGTTACACGATCTCTTAACTAATCTGATACTATTAATATATGAAGGCTAGTACTATATTTTGTTCACTATCCTGTCTTCAGTTCAGTTCCGTCGGTTCAGTCTCCATAGCGTCCGACTCTTTGCAACCCCATGGACTGAAAAGCCCCAGGCTTCCTGTCCATCACCAATTCCCGGAGCTTGCTTAAACTCATGTCCATTGTGTCGGTGATGCCATCCAACCATCTCATCCTCTGTCATCCCCTTCTCCTGCCCTCGATCTTTCCCAGCATCAGGGTTTTCTCCAATGAGTCAGTTCTTTGCATCAGGTGGCCAAAGTATTGGAGCTTCAGCTTCAGCATCAGTCCTTCCAATGAATATTCAGGACTGATTTCCTTTACGATTGACTGGTTTGATCTTCTTGAAGGCCAAGGGACTCTCAAGAGTCTTCTCCAACAGCACAATTCAAAAGCATCAATGCCTTGGTGCTCAGCTTTCTTTATCTTAGGCACCTAGAACTGGGGCATGCATGAGTGCATTCTAAGTCACTTCAGTTGTGTCCATCTCTTTGCGACCCTATGGACTGTAGCCTGCCAGGCTCCTCTGTCCATGGGTTCTCCAGGCAAGAATACTAAAGTGGGTTGCCATTTCCATCTCCTCTTTCTGACCCAGGGATTGATTCACGGTCTCATGCATCGGCAGGCCTGTTCTTTACCACCAGCACCATACTATCAAATATTTAACTTTTGAAATAGCTATGAAAATAAATATGAAAAGCTGTGAAAATAAAACTTTGTGAAATAGCTATGAAATGGTGATTTATTTGTACCACAAACTTTATTTTGATCAGGGGTAACATGATGTGGTAGAAAGAGCAGTAGTACAGATGGGTGGTCTCGGTTAGGAACTCAGCTATGCAATTAACTGGCTTGTAGTTTTGGATAAGTTCCTTCAGCTCCCTGGACAGTACTAAAATGAAAGGCCATATCTCCAGTCTCCAATTCACCTCGAATACACTCGGATTAATCTCCTCACACCTTTGCCAAAAAAACTCAGTATCAATAGTTTCACAAAACTCCAGATGTAACAGCTTAATAACTCACTGAATTTCAAAGGTATGATATTTTTCTTCTGAAAATCGTCATATCAGATAGGTCACGAGGGAACCAAGACATAAAGTTGGGTTACAACTGCTCTGAACAACAATTTTCATCATCTAGATCACAGAAGTAAAATGCTGAAAAAACAGGCACCTTGACAGTGGCATAAAAGAGATCCAGTAGCAAAATTTTCTAGCCCCTGCAGTTAAATGTGAAATGTATCTAAATGTGGAATACATTTAAACTTGGGTGTTTCTTTTGATTCCAGAATATTAGAATGTGGAGAGCTGTATAATGTCACTTAAGCACAGAGCAGGGTATATAACATAACAGGTCAACTACTATCAGTGGTTAAACCATTTTCAACATACAATTGACCATCACCAATAAACTTTACTTAGTCATTTGTTCCCCTTCTATGTAAAATCCATCGTAGCCAACAGTGTCTATTTCTTCAAGGATTTCCACTGCTGTGCTTTATTGGTTTCACGCACTGCCAACCACCATCGCCACTCCCAATCTGAATCATTTTGAATGGAAATAATACTAATCATTCATTTTATTATTTGTCTCTGAGTTAACCCTTTAAATTTTATCCTATTTATAAAGCAATGACAATAGAACTGCCTTTATTTAAAAAAAAAATCATGTTCTCTTCATGATTTTTAAAGTTTATTCTGTCAGGATATGCATGGGTTGGAATTCAAATTCTACCTCTGAAGAAATGATCTAAATTCTATTTTTTTTTTTTTTTGGCCACGCAGCTTGTAAGGACCTTAGTTCCCTGACTAGGATCAAACCCAGGCCCCCTGCAGTGGAGTCCTGACCACCAGACCTGCAGGGAATTCCATCTAAGTTCTCTTTTGAAGCTTAACTCATGCAGTTTTGAATGACGGTGATATGAAGAAAAGGCAAAATCCCATGTTTTCAGTGTGGGTTTACTCCTTTACGGCTTTTAATATAATGCCCCCTATTTTAACAGCGAATTTCCCTCCTATCTGTAAAATCCTGTGGTATCCAAAACCAAGCTCAGGCATTACCATCTGTCACAGACCCTTTACAAAATTTCTCTCCTTACGGCCACAAACTCGGATAATCACCTCCCACACTAACTTTTGGCATGGCCAAGTAACCTGCTTGGCCAATGAGAATAAAAAAATACGACACAAGCAAGGACTTGAAAAGTGATTATGCATTGAAACTCACTTTCTCTTGCTGTTTTGACCTGATTTTTAGCAACTATGTCAAGAAGTCTAGGCTTTCTTGCTACATGTTGGAGACACGTAACCCAACTCTCCCCTGTTGCTCCCGTCACCCACTATTTGTGAGTGAGCCATTTATAAATAACCAGACTCCAGTGACAGCTGAATGGAGCCACATCAGTGAGTCTGGGTGAGACCACCCGGATGAGTCCAGCCAAAGTGGCTGATTTACAGATTTGTGAGCTAATAGATGATCATGTTTTTAAGGGACTAAGTTTTGGAGTGGTTCGTTATAAGCAAACATGAACTGATATGAAAATTTGTTTCTGTAAGTGGGGCATTGCTACTACCAACATCTGAAATGTGTGCCAGTGGCTTTAGGGCTGGGCAATCTGCAGAGGCTGGGAGAGCTGTGGGTCAAGGCTGTTAGCAAAGACTGGGATAGTAGCAAGAAAGCAGTTAGCAAAGGCTGGAAAGAATGTTGAACCAACCACCAGTGAAGGCTGGAACAAGCATAAGTAAACTGCTGCAGCAGCGTGAAAAAATCGGTGACCTGTTCGCACACTACTGCAACAATTCATAGCTGTCGCCTGCAGTACTCTGGAAGATGGAGAATACAGCTAATAACCTGTGGCGCCGACTATGGAGATTTCCAGGCAGCACCAACTGGTTTCTGCTAGCTGTCCAATAGAAAGTATTCTAAAAAGACTTCCCTGGTGGTCCAGTGGTTAAGACTCTATGCTTTACCAATGCAAGGGGCCTGGGTTTGATCCCTGGTCAGGGAACTAGACCCCACATGTCACAACTAAAGATCCTGCATGGAAATGATGCAGTCAAATAGATTTTTTTATCTTAAAGTACTATAAGAGGGAGATGAGCTAAAGAAGGAACTGGGCAGTATGTAAACAGAAGACAATGACCTTCATGCCTGGCAGGAGAAACTTTAAGAACATAAAACTGCATTATATTTTATTCAATTTTTAATTTTTTATTCAATATTAATTTGTACTTCCCTTGAGTCTGCAAATTTTTTGCTAATTCTGCCATGATGTTTTATTAGGAAAAGCAACTCTCTGAGGTTACAGATGAAGTCATTAAAGCTAAGAAATTTACCCAATTACACAGTACGTTGTAAATCCAGGATCTGATCTTGAGCTATCTGGATTCAAATTTAGTACTCTTTCCTTATTCCCTGTTTCCTAATACTAGCAATAAAGAAAGCCTTCCAATGGATGAGTTATTTAACTTAAAATGTACTGCATTTTTTCATTATTGTAATGACTCTCAAAAAATACACAAGAATTTCACAGAACTGAATCCTTTTAATATTCAAGATGGGTGATAGAATGATATATTATGTATGAAGGGCTAGAATATGCTTTCCACTTTGGTAATTATAATAGAGAGGAAATTACAGTGCTCTGATTGTTTGTACTGTTGAAGGTGGACTCTCTTTGATATTTGACCCGTAATGCTCCCCTGGTATATCTCCTGCTGTTTTGGGCTTAGCATCTTCCTCTTTTTTTGGAAAAGCTTTTCCTCTTTTTTTTTAATTTGGAAAATTCCCATTTAGATTAATGAAATGAAATTTTCCCTGGCAGGAGAACAAGGAAGAAATGGGTATTCAAAAACAGGAGGATATAATGTTAAATCTACTTAGGAGGGAAGGAATAAATTCAGTTAATATAATTGTTCCCTTTCTTTCCCTTTCCACAAAGCGAACTCTATTCTTGGAACAATCTATATGTTATTTTCCCTGAAATCAGAGAACACATTAAACTTCTTTAAGTCTTCTATTTTTCGAAATTTTGCATAATCTCCATTCTCTTGGGATTTGGAAAAAAGAGAAACTTCTCCATCTTTTTAAAACTTGAATACAATAATAATTAAGCCTCCTACAATGACCTTTATGTTTGGCAGAAGAAATTTTAAGAAACTGCACTGAATTTTATTTTAGATTTTTGTAATTCAACGTTAGTTTGTACTTTCCTTGAGTTTGCAAATTATGAGTCTTTTGCTACTTCCGTCATGATGTTTGATTTAAAAATTAATTCTCATCAAATGCAGTTGTATCAAATATCTTAAATACTGTAGAATGTATTAAATATCTTACTACTGTAGAAGAACGATAGTTTACCATGTTTATCATAGTTCATCATGTTATTTGGTATATTTATAAGCACAATTTCTCACGAGAGGCACTATTTAGTAGTATTTTGGGCAGAAAGATAATTTCAGATGTGAGACTGTTCAAGGAATAGTATTAGTTTATCACATCTGGTCACAGAATGGCAGAAAGACCCCAGGGTCATTGTGATAAGCAAAAATGCCCACATATATTTAGAATTACCCTCTGGGGGTATGGTATTGTTCTTAACTAAAGCAGATTCATTGATACATAATGCAAATTTGAGACATCCCAAACTCTCCTTTTTCTCTCTATATCTCTCCCAAAGAATTACAGGAGTCATGCAGGGCTTCCCTGGTGGCTTAGAATCTGCCCGCAATGCATAAGTTCTGGGCTCGATCCTAGGATCGGGAGGATCCCCTGGAGAAGGGAATGGTTACTCACTCCAATATTCTTGCCTGGAGAATTCCGTGGACCGGACCAAGGAACCTGACGGGCTACAGTCCATAGGGTCATAAAGGGTCAGATGCGACTGAGCCGTTAACATTTTCCCTTTTCACTTTCAGAGGGCATCTCACTTGCGCACGTGAAATTGACCTCTCCTCTGCCACATGGCCGCAGCTAGTTTCCTTCTTCCTGCCCCAGCTTTCTGCAGTTACGTCCGTCACATCATGACTGGCACTTTTCCCTGTCACTGGTACTGCCTGCCTCCTCCTGTTAGTCGTGAACAATGTTGCGGAAGCTAAGGGTGTCGCAACGACCAAGTCACCACATCACAGCCGTCCTGACAGTGAGCCCGGAGGGGACTCAGGCTGGAGGCAGAATAGGCCCGCCAGCTAGCAGTCAGCTCCTGCAGCGCCCCCTCCCAGGGCGCCCCGAGGAGACTCAGGGTGAGAAAGCACAAGACCCTGGCCCCAGAGAGTGGGGTGCGTGTCAAAGGGAATGTCCGGGAGCCCAGACGCTTTCATCTTCATACATGGAAAAGCGCTAAATGTCTTGACTTGAGATCTCTGATTTTCTTTAATTCACAGTAATCTTTTGATGTTCTGGCTACCTGGTCTTTTGTTACAGAAGCTCTTATATATTCCGGCTCCCCACTCGCCTCTTTGTAGCAGTTTCTCAGCATTATCTGAGATGCTGTCTCCAGGTTTGAAGTCCTCAGAATACCTACCCAATAAAACATAATTCTCAACTTTAAGGTTACTTTTTTTTTAAATTTAATATAGTATAAAGTCGGAGAAGGCGATGGCACCCCACTCCAGCACTCTTGCCTGGAAAATCCCATGGACGGAGGAGCCTGGTGGGCTGCCGTCTATGGGGTTGCTAAGAGTCAGACACGGCTGAGCGACTTCACTTTCACTTTTCACTTTCATGCATTGGAGGAGGGAATGGCAGCCCACTCGAGTGCTCTTGCCTGGAGAATCCCAGGGACAGAGGCGCCTGATGGACTGCGGTCTATGGGGTCGCACAGAGTCGGACACGACTGAAGCGACTGAGCAGCAGCAGCAGTATAAAGTGGGTTGAGTGGCATGCTACCGTAAGTCTCAGGGTGAGGAGGATGAAGCTGAGTGTCCTGGCCTCTCATCCCAGAACCTGTGTTCAACATTCTCTTCCTTGAGAATGAGTTACTTCCCCAAAAGCATCTCAGCACCTACCAGGTTCTGGATTTAATGAGAGTAAGGACTTCTAGGAATAAAACCTGGATCATTGCTGGTGTCAGATATTTAGAGCTTGGACTTAACTTGAATTCATGTAGTGAGTTTCCTGAACTAAGCAGCAGTCTCTGCCAGACCTCTAGACTGACTTAAAAGTATCCTATCCAAGGAGTCCTATTTAAATTCCTGGGTTGAGGGACCCCTCTGTAATTTGAGCTTTTACAAACTTAGTTAAAATCTTAACTGTGTGCTCACCTCATGTTTCCAATTGCTTACATTTTTTTCTGTTGTCTCAAACTCAGTATGTTATCTTTCCTGTCAAGTGTGCTAGAAAGTGTTTCCAACTTAAATTTGTGGAGGAGGGGAGAGGAATCAGTATTATAATCATACTTCCTGAGAAGCTTTGAGGTAATTTTTGACCCTCCCGCTTCCCTGGGAGAGTGTGTACGTGTGTGCGCATGTGCACACACGCTCAGTGGCTCAGTTGTGTCTGACTCCGTGCAAAGTCATGGGCTGTCAGGCTCCTTCATCCGTGGAATTTTCCAGGCAAGAACACTGGAGTGGGACTGAACCCGCGTCTCTGTGTCTCCTGCATCCGGACATGGATTCTTTACCACTGCACCACTGGGAAGCCCCTCCTATTTTTAACAGATACTAACTATGATGTTAATAATTATTTTTTTAGTGATCTAATATGTCACTTATCTCAATGAGGCCTTTATAAATATTTTCTTAATTCATCAATTTATGTTCTTTCCACATTGCCATGACACTTTTTTCGGATGTTTATTGCCTTTGAACTGGATTAATCAACTACTTTGTAACTCAGCTTCTCCTGATTCATTTTTTTGATTTTTCTTTTTGGCCACAGCACATGGCATGCAGGATCTTAGTTCCCCAACCAGGGATCAAACCTGTGCCCCCTTCAGTGGAAGCTTGGAGTCTTGACCACTGGGCTGCCAGGGAAGTCTTTCTCCTTGATTTATTCTGCTTTCTAACCTATAAAAGTGAATTTTCCATCGGACCACCATATACACCTGTATCTACTTGGTCAAATATGCCTTGATGTCACTCATTTTACAAATATTTATTAGATGCTTATTATGTACCACACCTTCCTCTTCCTTCCCTTATTAAAAAAAATGCCACTTATTTAATGTGAAATTTATCTTGGTTACTTCAATCCACACAGTTCTTTCCTTTCCCTTATTCCACAAGAGCTCATAGTCAGAACTACGAAGTTGGAATTTTATTGATAATCAGCTGTCTTCACAATCAGTCATAAATCCCTGGAAGACCTAAATCATAGTTTACTTCATTTGCATATTTTATATTATCCAGAACAGGGGCTAGGTACATTAAAATTGCTTGTGAATAAATACTTATTCATATTTTTACTGAAAGCTTAAATTTTCCCAAGACAGGCTTGATTCAAAAATGAGCTGGCTGGAAAACAGTGTATAAAATCCCCATTCATTGATTTTGGCTGGTTTCCTACAAGCTGTGATAGTTCATGTTTTTAAACAAAATAAAATCTTGCTAATTAAATTTTTTGGATAGATGTTACAGAGTTAACTCATTCTTTAATCTTCCCCCAATCCTTTGAAATGATTTAATACTTCTTTGTGCAACTCAATGTTATAGAAAAATTATAATTAAAGAAAGTACACCTGCAGAAAAATTTTATTAAATTGCTTTTGCAAAATGTGGTAAGCGAATTTAAAATTTACACAAGGAACTTCCCTGGTGGTCCAGTGGTAAAAAAAAATCCATCTTCCAATGTAGTGCTTAGTTGCTCAGTCATGTCCAACTCTTTGCAAACCCATGGGCTGTAGCCCGCCAGGCTCCTCTGTCCATGGAATTCTCCAGGCAAGAATACTGGAGTGGGTTGCCATGTCCTCCTCCAGGGGATCTTCCCAATCCTGTGATTGAACCCAGATCTCCCGCACTGCAGGCGGATTCTTTACCATCTGAGCCACCAGGAAAGCCCCCTTCCAGTGTAAAGGACAGGGATTTTATCCCTAGTTGGGGAACTAAGACCCCACATGCCACAGGGCAACTAGAGAAGATTGCACATCACAAGTGGAGAAAGCCCATGCACCACAATGAAGACCCAGTGCAACCAAAATAATAATAATAATAATAATATTTTAAAAATAAAATTATAGAAAAGAGCAAAACAGCGAGAATAATCAGGGAGAAAAAAAGAACAGCCAATGTACTGTTGAAGAAAAAATATGCCATAGGGAGATGAGGAGAATTTACTCACCAGATTTTGAGGATTATTTAAAGTTTCACTGTTGGGTTAGTAGGGCAGAGATAGACAAATATACTAATGCAACAAAAATAGGAACTAAACCTGAGATAGACCCTCCTTTATGTATAAGAAAGAAGCCAGAGATGCAATTTTACAGCAGTATGGAAGGAATAAATGATGTAATATATAATGCCTGGACAGTTTGCTTTCTATATGGATCCACACCATACATAACCAAAAAATAAATTGTTTTTTATTTATATCTAATCTACTGGATTAGATACATGTACATTTCTAAACTTTATGAAGAAAATATAGATTATCTTTGCAAATTTGTGTCACAAAAAGGATTTCTTTTAAAAAAGGCAGAATTCACAAAGTAAAAGAGACAAGTAGAAGTCTGCCAAAATAAGAACTTCTGTGTATTGGAAGATACTATTTGTAAAATGTAAAAACACAAGACATAAACCAGGATAATATATTTCCAACATATATTAGTTAGAACAAAGTATTAGAATTATATACATCTATGAAACTTCAGTAAAAAAAAAAAGTGTGGACCAATTTAAAACATGGGCAAAAAACATAGATACCCAATACATACAAAAGGAAAAGCTAATAGTGAGTACACATATAAAAACATGTCCAACTTCACTTGTAATCAAGAAAAGGCTGAAATATCCTTTTGCACACAAAATGTTGGCCACAGTTTTAAAGCCTGACAGATCAATGTGCTTATGAGGATGAGGGAAAACAGAAATTCTTAAATATTGTTCATGAGAGGGTAAATGTGTCCACCCTCCTTTGATAATAATCTGACATTATCTAGTAAAGATGTACCCACCTAATAGCTACTGATTCCAACTCAAGCTGAATATCCCAGACTAGAGAAACCCTCACATATGATCAACAGAATACTAAAATATTAAAATATTTAATGGTACTAAAATATTACAGGTACTAAAATATTCACTGCAGTACTGGTTTTAATAGTAAAAACTGGAATCAGCCCACAGGACCATTGACAGGAGACTGGATACATAAATTGTGGTAGGTACATAAAGTGGAATGCTTAATTTATAGCAGTGAAAATAAATAATTAGAGTTTAATGCATCCATATGAATGAAATGATGCTGATGAAGAAACAGAATACATCCAGTTCTATTTATTAAAAATGTATATAGAAACACATACAAAACCACACAAACATATTATTTAGTGATATGTAAGTTTTCTGAGGGCTTCCCTGATACCTCAGTTGGTAAAGAATCTGCCTGCAATGCAGGAGACCCCGGTTTGATTCCTAGGTTGAGAAGATTCACTGGAGAAGGGATAGGCTATCCCCTCCAGTATTCCTGGGCTTCCCTGTGGCTCAACTGGTAAAGAATCTGCCCACAATGCGGGAGACCTGAGTTCAACCCCTGGGTTGGGAAGACCCCCTGGAGAAGGGAAAGGCTACACAGTCCAGTATTTTGGCCTGGAGAATTCCATGGACTGTATACATGGGGTCACAAAGGATCGGACATGACTGAGTGACTAACTTTCAAGTTTTTTGAAATTACAAAGAAAAATAAAGAAATGACAACCCATAATTCAAGATAATGGTTATCTAGGAAGCCAGGAGTGGAGTAAGTTGGCAGAGTGGTGATGCTTGGTGATGCCAGAATCAAAAATACATCATGATTTTCATTCTTAAGCTGAGTGGTGGGTAGGGGCATGATTATTTTTCTTATTTATATTGTACATATGTATATTATATATTCTTTACATATGTGAAATAATTAAATGAGCTTGCTATCATATGTAGTGAGTGTTTAGCCAAATGCTCCTAGTTTGCATCCTGATTCTAATGTGGGTTTGTTTGCCCAAATTGTCTGGATATGCGCCTGTAGTAGTCACTTTAAGCACAATTTCTGCATTGTGTGCATGGTCCCAGTAACAGTGTAAAGAGAACTTGCTCTTTACAGCTCTATCGCCCTTCATCATGAGTTCACACCCAAAATCTATGGAGGAACACTATCCATGGGGACACGCAGAAAGTCAGGGTAGTTGTAATGAAATGCACACTGGAATTATTTGTATTCACTCTGGACAGGAACAACTTGGGAGATTTCCACTTTGCTCTATGCTGGATGGTGACAAGCTACTCGACACAACAATAACAATTTTGAATTGTCTACAAATTTTAAAAGTAACATTTTCAAAAATAATCCCCTTCCCCTTCTTCTTCTCAACTCTTCCCCACACTCCAGATCTTCAGGAACATATGGCAGTTCCCAGAAAAAGCCAAGTGGCTATCTGAAACATTAATACACTCTGCTGCTATGATCACAGGAATAAAGAAAACCGGGACTCCAGCAATCTCCTCACACAACCACTGCCGCCTGCCAGCTCTTATATCAAATAAAAACCACCACTTCGGGGAAGGATGGTTGCAGGGTGACTAAGCAGACAGATGGCAGGTGTGAGTCAAAACACTCTGGGGTGCTAGCTCAAATCATCCTGCACTACTCACTTCTAGAGAAAGAGGGAATCAAAAAACCAATCGCCCAGTGGTCAAGGAGCAAAATGCTGAAAACCCAACCGAAACAAAAGGTGGAGGAGATAACCAGGGTCTTAAGTGTCGTACATACGAATGAGTTCTCATCCGAGAAGGAGTTTTTATGTCCAATTTGTTTGTAAGTCTCACAAAGTTAGCCTAGGTACCCAACTAACACAGTCAGCTATATAGTACTATACTATAACAGGTTTATAACACTTTTCACACAAATAATGTATTAGAAACGCACACTCACAGATAAATATTTCTAAGCTTGCAACCTAGTACACAAAAGCACAACCTCTCGTTGCATGGATGTGACAATGTAAGCCAGACAGGAACTAACTCACATGATTGGACAGGGGAACACACGTTCGCAACTTGAAGGTCCGTGTGTAGGGGACTTCTTGTAACGTCTAACCAAATTCTTCAGGCCTGCCCTTTGATCTTTGCCTGCCTTCGTCTGACTGAAGCTTCTCCCACCTTCCTTGCTGGTGTTCCCTGTGAAGCACAAGAGGGCTGTGATTTCTCCACTTCACTACTGCCCCAGAACCGCCGCCAACCACCCCCCAGCCCATTACCCCCCTGCCTACCCTTGCCCCGGCCTACTCCCCACCCCCTGGCTGGGACCACCTGTTAGAGCGGTTAGCCAGCTGCATTCCCAGAGGGCACTTTCTCAAGGCCAAAGGTAAGATGCTAACCACTTCGTCACCTGGGCAACATTCTGTGGCCCTCAGAGCCTCAGCCTTCAGTTCCTGGGGGCGCGCAGGGAGCAGGGCGCAAAGGGAAACCGAATCTAATCGGTCTGTGCTGGATGCTCAGAAGAAAACAAAGACTCAATCACTCTCTCTAATTTGCATAATTGTTTTCACTGTTGCCATCCTGAAGATGAGCGTCATGAATATGAATGTAATTACACAAAAGGTCCCTAGGTGGAGCCTCAGTACTGGTGGCCACAAACACTGAGGACAAGTGGAAGACAACATAAATCAAAGTCCTCTAAAAATGCCACAAGGAATGATGGCATCTTAACCCCGCATTTGTGTGTTGCTGATGTTGTGTTTCTGGCATAGGAACAGCATGAATATAGAAGTACATGTTTTGCTTAAGAATAACTCTCAAAAGAGTATGTCCCCTAATAAAGAATGAAAGCACATTTTTCTGGGGTTAGCAGATGTAAACTATCATATATAGAATGGATAGACAAACAAGGTCCTACTCTATGGCACAGGGAACTATATTCAATATCCTGTGAAAAACTGTAATAGAAAAGAATATGAAAAGTAATACATATAAACGGACTTCCCTGGTGGCTCAGATGGCAAAGAATCTGCCTGCAACGCAGGAGTGCTTAGTCACTCTTTGAGACCCCATGGACTGTAGCCTGCCAGGTTCCTCTGTCCATGGGGATTCTCCAGGCAGAAATACTAGAGTGGGTTGCCATGCCCTCCTCCAGGGGATCTTCCCAACTCAGGGATCAAACCCCTGGTCTCTGGCACTGCAGGCAGATTTTCTACCATCTGAGCCATCAGGGAAGCTCAACACGGGAACTTATGCAGGAGACCTGGGTTCAACCCCCCGGGTTGGGAAGATCCCCTGTAGAAGGGAATGGCTATCCACTCCAATATGCTGGCTTGGAGAATTCCATGGACAGAAGACCCTGGCGGACTACAGTCTCCAACAAAGAGTTGGACACGACTGAGGGATTCACACACAGACATGCGTATATATGCATAACTAAGTCACTTTGCTGTAGAGCAGGAATTAACACAATATTTTAAATCAACTATACTTCAATTAAAAGAAAAGCATATTAACACTGCTTGTGGGTCTTCTGTCTCTGAGATAGTTTGGGTAGGAAGGACTGTCCCTAACCTCTTAGCACACTCTCCTCATCATATCTCTTCTCTCCTTAGAGGGATACCACACTAACTGACCTATTTTAAGTGTAAAAAGTCTAACATTATAAGATAAATCATTAGAATTATTTTTTTATGATTTGCTGTTATTAGATTACAAACAGAAACCACACGATGTCAAAATTAACTTTTCAAAAAAATCTTTGTCACTATCATTAAAGAATGAAGGCAGACTTATTCAATTTTGAAACTTTTTAAGAGATCTATGTAGCGCTTTGAAAAATGTATTTGTATGTGTTGTCACATGTAAAGATTATTATGCAACAGTGAAATTTGGAAGACTGCCAACCAGTGACAAATAAGAGGTGGAAAAGAGGCAAAGTGAGAGAGAGAGAGAGTGTGTGTGTGTGTTTGTGTGCACGCCCATGCGTGTCCAACTCGTGAATGTCCAACTCTTTGTGACCCCATGGACTGTAACACACAAGGCATCTCTGTCCGTGGGATTTTCCAGACAAGAACAACAGAGTAGATTGCCATTTCCTCCTCCAGTGGATCTTCCCAACCCAAGGATCAAACCCATGTTTCCTGTGTCTCTTGCATTGCAGGTAGATTCTTACTGCTGAGTCAGGAGGAAGCCCAAAATGAGAATGCCTGCCTACAATGCATAAGTTCTGTATTCTGGATAGAATTCTTGCAGTTGGAATCCAGGATATTTGCACTGACCCTCTCTTAATTTAAACATCTTGATATTTTGCTGATCATGATTCTTTCCACCTTAATTTTTATTTTTAAAAATACTGCAAATGTAAAAAGACTTTTTTAAATTAGGGACTTCCCTGATGGTCCAGAGGCTGAAGCTCCATGCTCCCAGTGCAGGGGGCATGGGTTCACTCCCTGGTCAGATAACTAGATCCCACACGCTACAACTAAAGATCCTGCATACCACAACTGAGACCCGGCACAGCTAAATAAACAAATAAAATATTTAAACAATTTTTTGATTTATTAAATATATTAAACATTTGTTAAATAGCTTGATAGTGGAGCTTTTTGGTGCTCCTTAAATTTTACAGTTGAGGCAATGGCTTTACTCATCTCACCCTGGTCGTAGGCCTGATCTGTAGCTATAGGCGATGATTATTTTCACAAACTTCTAATTGAAACTTAGCCTTTTTAAAAAGCATTTTCTTTAACTATAAACTTAGGCAACAAGCTGTAATAGTATGAGTATTATCTGTGACTTGAGGCCAGTATAAATTATTGATATTTTCATGTGACATTATGACTGTGACAAATATCGCCAAATATTTCTGTTCATCACAACTTTCAAATTATGGTATTTACATCTGCAGTATACATTGTTATTCAATGCCTTAATAAAGAAGCACACATTAATATACCACAAACTTCTTTTTAATAATTTATAGCTATAGTTTAATATAATTGCTTTATTTTATCCATTGAAATGAGTTATTCTGAAAAGGGACCCACAACCTCACCAGACTGTCGAAGGATCCAAAGTACAATAAAGGTTAAAAACTCCATATAGGATAGCTACCTGGCTAGCTAATAATCTCCTGGCCAAATTATCTCTCAGCTGGGACTACTCATTAATTCAGGTAACCTATAAATCATATATACATGCATTCATACTCACATAAAGTATACATAGGTAGGTAGGTAGATAGACATAGCTAGATTATATATAGTGAGAGATACAGATAGATAAATAAAACAAGTTTTTAAAAATTAATTCATGTTGAAGTAAACCAAATCTGTCTAATAGTATAAGGACATGCTGTTGATCAATTGCTAAGTCTTGTCCGACTCTTTGTGACCCCATGGACTGCAGCACTCAAGACTTCCCTCTCCTTTGCCATCTCCTGGAGCATGCTCAAACTCACAGCCATTGAGTGGGTGATGCCGTCCAACCATCTCATCCTCTGTCATCCCCTTCTCCTCCTGCCTTCACTCTTTTCCAGCATCAGCATCTTTTCCAACGAGTTGGCTCCTCGCATCAGGAGGTCCAAGTACTGAAGCTTCAGCTTCAGCATCAGTCCTTCCAATGAATATTCACGGTTGATTTCCTTTAGGATTGACTGGTTTGATCTCCTTGCTGTCCAAGAGTCTTCTCCAACACCACAAGGACATACGGACACTTAGTATGATATATGATACAAGTTCAAGTTCTGGAGCTCAAATCTTACATAAAATCAAATCTCTTGGAGTCTTGGACCTAGAATCAAACTTGTACATGAGCTTCCTTGAACTTCTGATTCAGATGGCTGTTGTCTTAAATATCCCTCAAACTCCAAACCTTAAAGGTTACTACAAGAAGTTGTTAAAACCAGTTCTCAATGAGACTTCCAAACCATTCAGAAAAAAACTTTCATTTTAAAATTCTCTGTATTTAGAATTGCTTCTTTCCTTTCAACCTTCTTTTCCTCTCTCCCTCCTTCCTTCCTTGTTTCTTTCCTTTTAGAGAAATTGGCTTTTTGTTTTATTTTGAAATATCTCAAATAATTTAAAGGAAGAGTTTTTTTTAACAAAATCTGTGTGTGTATATACTATCCAGCTTAAGAAATTAAACACTGCAAATAAGGTTTAAAGTCTATTATCAATTTCTGATCATATGATACTCCCTCATCTCCAGGAAATAATGAATATTCATAATTTGGTATTTTTTATTCAGATATATGTGTTGAAAATTACAGTACATATGAATGTATCATTAAATGACAATAATATACTAAATGCTTTTACATTTGTATATTTGATTACATATTATGTTTCATCTTGAACTTGCTATTTTCTCAGCATTATGTTTGTGAGATTTATCTATAATGATACAAGTAACTAGTCATTTTTTCAAATAATAATAAACTTATTATTTTGAAATAATTTTAAACTCACAGAAAAGTTAAAGGGTACAGACAACCCACACATCACCTCCTCAACTTTTCCCAGTGTCAACATTCCACACAACAATGATACTTTTGTCCAAACTAAGAAATTAACATTCATACATTACAAACAACTAAATTATAGACTTTATTTAGAGATCACCAGTTATTCTACTAATAGTCATTTTCTGTTTCAGAATCTAATCTGGGATGTCATATTGCATTTAGTATTCACTGTTCTTTTTCTATTGTATTATTATGTTAAAATTTATTTTTCTATTCTTATATTCAAAGGCAAGTTGCTTCTAGTTTTTCATCAATATACCTGATGATATCTTTGGGGACACACATGATATCCTTGTGCACATACATATAACATGTATTCTTCAAAGCAGTTATAACAACAGGTATCTATCTCACAAATAAGTGAAAGTTTCCACTGCTTCAAATTCCTCCCAACATGTGATATCATCAGGTTACATTGTTACCAATTTTATGGGTATAATATAGCATCCACTTTTACTTACATTTACATTTCCCTTACTACTAGTGAGACTGAGCATTTTTCTTCTGTTTCCTATTTGGTGAAGGGTTTGTTCACATCCATTGCGATTTGATTTTTTGATATTGATTTGTAGACACTTACATTTACACATACATTCTCTACAGATCAGGAAACTGAAAATATCATTTACTAAAATTGATATACATTTCAGTACAAGAAATAATCTTTAACCATGAAGGAAACTGAAGCAGTAATGTAAAATTTTTCCCTGAAAAAAATGCCAAGCCCCATGAAGTTTACAGGTGAATTCTATCATATAATTCATCTTTATGCAAACTCTTCTGCTCACGAACATAGCTGCAAAAGCTTGCCAAAGTATTAATGAACTGGATCTAAGTAAATATTATATTTATGATATATTATGACCCCAAGTCAACTGAAGATGAATTGGGGGATATATGATAAAATTAAAAATGAGTAGTATTCAATTCTAAAAGACACAGATATGCTAGTGTCTACTGCAGCACTATCTACAATAACTAGGACTTGTAAGCAACCTAGATGTCCATCCACAGATGAACAGATAAGCATGATTTGGTACATATATGCAATGGAATATTACTCAGCCATAAAAAGGAATGAATTTGAATCACTTCTAGTGAGGTGGATGAACCTAGAGCCTGTTTGTTATACACAGTGAAGTATGTCAGAAAGAGAAAAGCAAATATTGTATATTAGCACATATATACAGGACCTAGAAAAATGGTATTGGCGAACCTATTTGAAGGGAAAGAATGGAGACACAGATGTAGAAAATGGACTTGTGTGTATAGTGGGGGAGGGAGAAAGTGAGATGAATGGAGAAAGTAGCATCAACATATGTTCGCTATCATGTGTAGAATGGACAGCTGTATAACACAGGGAGCCCAGTCTGGCACTCTGTGATGACCTAGTGGGGTGGGATGGGTGGTGGGGGCAGGCTTTAGAGGGGGGTGGCATGTGTGTACTTGTGACTGATCCATGTTGTTGTGCAGCGCAAGCCTATACAGCATTGTAAAGCATCTTTTTAAATAAATAAATAAAGCTGATGACCACAAACCACCATTAAAAAAAAAGGGTGGTATCAGTAGAGCTACACAATAGATCAATAGATCAATGGAACAAAATATACACTTCTGAAACAGATACATTCAGAGAACCCTGATTTATGATGTAACAGGCATTGCAGGTAAGTGAGTGAAGGAACGTCTAAGATAATTATCTTAGCCTGGTTTTCTAGAAACCAGAGCCTAGGGAAAAGCTTAAGGTCTTTTATTTTCCTGGGAGATCTAATTTCTGGGGAGGGGGCGGGGGGCAAAAAGTGATTAAAAAGGAAAGGGGGCACTGAGACTGTGAAAGGGGGGAAACATATTTTTGAGCTAGACACAGCTTCACATAAAGACACAGTTGGCTGCTCACTGCTCAGTCACGCTGGACGTTTTAAGACAGGGTGTTCAGATGCATCATGTTTCAGGTGGGGGGATGGGCAAAGACTTGATCTGCTGGTTCACTCCTGTCTTCTGTTCCTCTTTGGGTCAAAGTTTGTCTCCGAAAGCATGACCCCCAGCACAGTTCCAGGCAGTGTCTGTTTGGGCCACCTCTAGGTAGTATTTGATTTTGTCCTGAGTGGGCAGAGGCAGGAGGAGCCAGAGACTCTATGGGTCTATTTGGTTTGTGCCCATGTTGGGCTGCACCCAGCATGCCTGCAAGCCCTGTACCTACCCAGCCTCACAACTGAAGAAAGAGCTCAGAGTCAGAAAGCAACAGAGACATTACTGGCTTAACAGATGGGGGAGTCTTACATGTCTAAAACAAGATCCTGGAGCAACACCCACCATGTGCAGCAGATGGCAGGCAGGGCATGGTCTTTGCCATGGGAGTGGGGTCAGAGGTGTGTAGAGAGGGACCTGACATCCCGTTTTCTCATCTGTTACCAAGGAAACCAGCCGAGGTGCACGCCTTTTATCATCCCTTAAATAAGCTATCATGGTGGGAATGCAAACTAGTACAGCCACTATGGAAAACAGTGTGGAGGTTCCTTAAAAAGCTGCAAATAGACCTGCCATATGACCCAGCAATCCCACTGCTGGGCATACACACTGAGGAAACCAGAATTGAAAGAGCCACGTGTACCCCAATGTTCATCGCTGCATTGTTTACAATAGCCAAGGCATGGAAGCAACCTAGATGCCCATCAACTGACGAATGGATAAGAAAGCTGTGGTACATATACACAATGGAATATTACTCAGCATTAAAAAAAATTCATTTGAAGCAATTCTACTCAGATGGACAAAACTGGAGCCCATTATCCAGAGTGAAGTAAGCCAGAAGCAAAAACAACAATACAGTATATTAATGCATATATATGGAATTTAGAAAGACGGTAACGAGAACCCAACATGCGAGACAGCAAAAGGAACGCAGATGTAGAGAATAGACTCGTGGACTTTGTGGATGAGGGTAAGGGTGGGATGATATGGGAGAAGGGCATTGAAGCATGTTAATTGTCATGTGCCTAATCAATCGCCAGCCCAGGATTGATGCTCGGGGCTGGTGCAGCGA